>JADLSH010000214.1:6937500-7556380 GCA_016169945.1 Trachythela sp. YZ-2020
AAGAGGGAGTACAGTGTATGGAAGCTGAACAAGTACAACGAGCTAAGGATGATCAAGAACGGGGAAAACAATTCGCTCTCGAATACGTGAAATTTGAACTACAAAAAGCGCATAAGGAATTTGCGTCATTTGGAATAAAGACTTTTGAAGTAAAGGATTTTATGTTCAAAGCGTCGTCTTTCGTCTCCTTGGCAACAACTTTATCCATCTGTAATTTTGTTATATTTTTATATATTTCGGTTTATGTCGCAGGATTTACATTATCTTGGACTTCTCTATGTTATGAACAATTTTCGTCTCGTCTCGTCTCGTGTAGTATTTCGTGTTAAAATGTACTTTTTGTGATTGTAGCGTGTGTCTACAGCAGAAAGTTTGTATTTTTCCCTTCACCGAGGTCTTATACACTGTATATTCTTCAAACTTTAATGGGCGCTTAGCTATTATATAACGAAAGATCTGTACGATGTTTGGAAAATAGTGAAATGCAATCATGCTATATTGCCAGATCATATTCTCGGATTTATTTTCGCCGCTAGAGATATGGACGCGATTGGGATTCCAAAATTTGGTGTTCGATCGCGGCGGCCATCATCGTATTCATTGGCTGAGTCTTTGATATATTTACGTGGAACTAGACTTTTCCTGAACTCTTCTGTAGCTGTGCTCCTGATATCCTTATGTGGAGATATCGAAATTAATCCAGGACCTAAGTCTCAACAACAACAAATGTATTCTGACTCTGATTTTACGCGAAAGGAAAACACATGTCTGGGTAATCAACACCGATTTTCAAATTCGTTGATGAATTGTGTTCTTCTAAATGCAAGAAGTCTGAAAAGCACACACAAGAAAAAACGACCTAACAATTTCAAATCTTTATTGTTTGCAAAACTTTGTTCATTCAGAAAAAATTGATGTTCTTTTCATAACAGAAACCTGGCTTACGAAGAATATTATAGATGATGAAATCTTATCAAACTCACTATTTGATATCTTCCGAAATGATAGAGAAACAACCCGAGGTGGAGGAGTCTTACTGGCAGTGAAAAGATTGTTATTTCAGTCTGTTAGACAAGTCCATCTCCCCACTAATCTAGAGATTATTTGCTGTGAAGTTAAAACCAAAGACCAAAAATTTCTTCTCTGCGCATGCTATAGACCTCCAAGCTCTGATGCAACTTGGCAAACGGATTTTCGAATTTTTTTACAAGAGGTATGTGATACAGATAGTATGATCAATTTTTAATTTGTGGAGATTTTAATCTACCAAATATTGACTGGAACTGCTTGGAAAAAACGACAGGGACGGAAGAATTGGAATTTACAGATATGCTGAATGATTATTTCCTAGATCAATTAACAACACTTCCAATCCACCTAAATTGCATCCTTGACCTTGTCATCACAAGCGTTCCCGATCAAGTATCTATTCGTGAGACGCTTTTGCCAGATGCTGTGGGAATTTCCACAGATCACAACATCATTCTGTTTGACATTCAAATGAGATGTAAATCACCCGGCGCATCAAGTCCTCCTGTATATGACTACAAACAAGCTGATTTTAATGGTCTTCGTAATGCTATTACAGCAGAAAACCTATTGTCAGCAATGAATCCAACTATGAACCCTAATGAATACTGGCAAAACTGGAAACACAATTTTAACACGCTTGTCTCTCATTTCGTCCCAATCAAGCAACTAAAAAGAAAAAATACTCCACCGTGGTTTACTTGCACAAGAAAGAATCAACCGTAAAAAGTTAAAAAATAATCCAAATGAATACCTTCAAAGAAAGTATAAAGAACTACGAACTTGCGTTAAAAGTTTAATAACTGAAGCCCGCAAAAATTTCTTTGAATCCCTATCAGCCAGTTTAAAAGTCAATCCAAAACGTTTCTGGTCTGTTTAAGTTTTCTTCTAAAAAAACTGGCTTGCCAAATTCTGTTTCAATGAAAACCGGAAACAATGATAACAGTAAAACATTTGAAAAAGATCCAAGCTCGGTAGCTGAGATGTTTAACAATTATTTCTCCTCTGTATTTCACAAAGAAGAATTCGTTCATGAGTACGAAAGTCAGGAATCGCAGTTATCAGATACACATTCCCTAACCGACATTGAAATTTCTGTAGAAGAAGTATATCTACTATTGAAATCACTTGACGTGAATAAAGCTACCGGTTCTGATGGCATTCCAAATAGGATTTTAAAAGAAAATGCTGAACAAATCTCACCATCTCCAGATCAATGGCTCCAGATATCTTGACGAAAACCATTTCCGAAAGCGAGTCCGAAGTAAAAGCAGTGAAAGCAATCTTCAGTGTAGCTGTGGATTCAACAGATGAGTTTGATGACCCTCTTTCAAAATTTTCCTTGACAAAAGCTATCAGAATCATCGCTTGGGTACACCGATTCATGTTCAACTGCAGAGCTGTTAAGGGAAACTGTCGTAAAGGACCGTGGATAACTGAAGAATACACACACGTTTTGGGTAATACAAGCACAATCTTGCCAAAGTGACCGAGCAGCTGACGATAAGCAACAGCTTAACGCCGAGAAGAGAGAAGACGCAGTGATGTATTGCAATGGTCGGTTGCAAGGAGAATACCCAATTTATCTTTCGGACGACCATCCCTATACTAAAAAGTTAGTTGAAGATGCTCACAAGCACACCTTACACGGGGGAGTTGGTTTAACCATGACAAGAGTTCAAGACCGATATTGGGTGCCCAGACTGAGACAATTGGTGAAAAAGGTCATCAAGAAATGCTTCAGGTGTCGACGATTCCATGCCCAACCAGTTGTTAGACCACCAGTGGGAAATCTACCACAAGATTACACTGAAGGGAGCCATCCATTTCAAGTCGTGGGAGTAGACTTTGCTGGACCGATAAAATATCGCATTTCAAAGATAACACAAGGGAAAGCGTATGTGACTTTGTTCGTGTGTAGATTATGTCGAGCAGTAAACTTGGAACTGACAAAAACCATGGAGACAATTTCTGTAGACACTTAAATGGCTCATCGCAAGAAAGAAGACCTGAGAAAATTTCAACGCAGGAATGTTTGCAGCTGCAGTGAAATGGCTAAAGAAAGTGCAATTTGATGAGCGATTCCAGAATCATCTGGCCAACGAGAGAATTCACTGGCAGTTCAACTGTAGTCGCGCCCCTTGGTGGGGCGGACAGTTCGAATGGCTCGTAGGACTGGTGAAACGTGCCCTATACAAGTCAATTGGGAACAGCTGTTTGAGTTGGAATGAGTTACAAGACGTACTGTTGGATATCGAAGTCACATTGAATAATCATCCACTAGGATATCAAGAGGATGACATAGAGCTATCTACACTGACGCCGAACAGTTTACAGTTTGTCGGTACAACCGTACTGCCAGAGTTGGAACCCCATCATGAAGAAAACTGAGACCTTAGAAAACGAGCAAGATACCTCAAGAAATGCAAAGACCATATGTAGAAGAGATGGAGTACAGACTACCTATGTGTGTTACGAGAGAAGCACAACTTGAAGCATCATGGGAAACCATCCACGTTGTCAGTGGGCGACGTTGTAATAATTTCTTCAGATGAAAGAAACTGAGGGAAGTGGCCATTGGGAATAGTGGACAAACTCTTCCCGGGGAGAGATGGTATTATTTGGGCAGCAAAGGTGAAAACATCGAATGGTCACTTGGAAAGAGCTGTAAATCAAGTTTACCCTCTGGAACTATTGTGCGATCAGCCCTCAAGAGACCCTCAACCCTTTAACCCTACCGCTCCTGATTTCCAACCCACCCGGGATGCGGTGATAGCAGCACGTTCCAGAATCCAGGAGTTGGCCGACATCAAAGGCGAAGAACAAGTGTAACATGGACACTAAGACATTGAACTTGACACTTATACGTATTCATAATTGAGTTTAAATTCCTTTAAGAACATATAACTCTTACAAGATATATGGGGGGAGGGTGTCGGAAACTGTTAATAATTTAATATTTATCCATATTTACTTTTGTTTTGTTCACTGGTGGGACGCGTGAGTCCAAACTCATTACAGTCGGAAAGTACCAGATTATACCGGTGATTTATAAGTATTAAACAGTAAATATACAGAAAACTAAAGTGTATTTATTATCGTGAAGTGTTGGGCGATACAGGGAGACAAATCCCGGCATTGTATCCTGACTGGATACTACAAAGCTTCAAACATTGGTATAACATTAAATGTCTTAATTGATCAACATTCAAGACAGATGTACAGAAGTTTGCGTAAGGTTTATATGCATCTTAGTGTATTATGATACCAACTTATTTAGTGTTTAGTTGTTGACTGTTGTGTCTTATGTTGTTATTGTTACTTGTAACAGTGAGATGGGTCAGGAATGCGTAACCCAGTTGGAATGGATACTGAAAAATAATTTAAATTTCAGATTCTGGAAAGGGAGTCGATTAATTTTTGAACCAAGACTTAATGCATATTACATGGTTTGTAGCTCAAACATAGTAACTGAATATGCAGTCCTTGAAACTCCCGAAATTTCAGGTCGGCAAGAAATTGCCGACCTAAAAGCGATAATTCTCAATCTAGGTCGGCAAATATTTTCAAAACAAATAGACAATATCCAAATGAAAATTTAATTTGCTTGCTGCAAGTACGCGTATTTATAAACAGCAATTAATTGCAATAGCAAACAAAACAACTAACAAAATGTATGAACTCCAATCGAACAGTGCATATACATCCATGGGCAAGCAAATTCCATTGACAGCCAATGACAAGATTGTGAGCGCTAAAATATGTATTTGCTTGTGCATAAACATGTCAATTTGATACTCGCAAAGCGTATTTTGACTACGCAAGCTTAAATGATCAAAACCTGATAATTAAAACATCATCGTTGAAAATGTGTATGTGAAAGATGCGTTCGTGGAAAAAAATGCCGAGACGTATTTGAAAGTAGGTCGGCAAAATTTTGCCGACCTAAATCTACACATATCGCTTTGCAGGTCGGCATTTAGGTCGGCATTGCCGAATGCCGACCTGAGTTTCAAGGACTGATATGACAATCCCTGATATATTGGTGTATTTCCCCAATGGAGCCTGGGGTTCCCAACAGAGCATGTATTCCCCACTAGCACGACCCCTGCACAGATTCAAGCTTAAAATACATGTTGTAAATAAATTGTTCACTTAATTCATAAGGAAACTAAATGCCACAGCCTGATGTTTTGTATAGATGGCCTGTAATAATCTCTTGAGACACAGTAGACAAATTTGTAGTGGTACATTATGACAAATTCTGTCAATCTGACCAGTATAATTTAGTAAATACACAAGTACTTTTTATTTATTATGCTTCAGCAAACAAACTATTTACTTGGACCTGTTAAATATACTGTCGTATTTGACACAAGTATGAACGTCTATTCGCCAGGCAATAACAATTGTGGTAGCTACAACACGAAAAGTTTGCCGATCTTTCACCATCACTATTTGTCCAGTATTACTTTCAGATGTGGAACTGTCTCCTTGTAATTTCTTTGATTACTACGCCGAGAGACACAGTACGGCGAATAATCCAACATTTTCATGTGAATATGCTCACTCATGGCTGACAACAACATACACACGCAAACAGTTTTTTTGCAGAGACACGCCCGAAATCGATGACTTTTAACAATATACAAACCCCTTACATATTTCCAATTAAATTTCAATAATTCCATTGCCCAACACAGCGCAAATTGAAAATACTTCCTCCAATATGGCTACTTCCTCCAATATGGCTGCCAAATCCCAAACTGGCTTCAATTTTCATAGGTATAGAAGCTCCATCCAGGTACTATATTTTCAGATCAGTGTTATATCTTCCTAGAATCCTTGACAAACGAGGAGTAATTTGATGTATATATAGCTTTTTGTTTCAGAATGTTAAGAACTCCAGGTATTAAAGGATGTTGTAATAGTTCTTGCAGCGGCAGCCGACAGTGAAGTACTTAATATTACTAAATACTCCAGTTATCAATTTCGTGCAGCGGCTGAGCCTGCAGTAAAAAGGTCAAAATAGCGGTTATCTGCGTGAGTTTTTACTAATCTGAGGCGGATTCTAGCCATTTGTTTGGTCCATTTGAATTGTGACTAAAGTTTGCGGGGGTCTGACTCATTTGGGCAATATTCAAGCTTTCTGGCTGGTTAAGGAAATATTCTCCTTTCTCATTGGCTCGGTTTGTTTGACTAATACTACACAAATTGTTATGTTTGAAGTTTTGAGTCTTTGACCGCATGGTTTGGTGTTACGCTGTTTGTAATACGATATATATAATCATAATATATGGCAAATTGTGTTTCCTAGGCATGCTGAAACAGTCATTTTATTGCCTAGCTAAAACCAATAGCGCACCCCCTTTCCCACCGAAAAACTATGCTCCCCCTGGGGTAGTGGAACCAAACATTTTTGACTAACATACGAAAATTCCTAGATCCGTCCCTGCCGAAAGCCACACAATTTTGAAATGTGACGTCACTTCCACAGGCCAAATAATATATGAACCATCAGTTTGTATAACGTAATAGAAAGTGCATCCACGCATTGTAACATATAATTGGATGCAAATGTAGCAGAAAGCCCAGGCTGTATAAAATCTACCTCCGAATTTCCCAAGAAATCCACTTTGTTCTTGAGCACAAAACATTTTAGGCCCCTGGGAATTTAAAATAGCTTCTAATCGTATTCCAGGAGCATAACTGTCGAATTACTAATAAGGTCATATTAGCTCAAGTTAATAATGGTTCAACTCACAAAAGACCAACAAGTGTTTATCGTTTTACATTATACCCAGACTGGAAATGCAACTGCAGTGCAAAAGGCTTTTCGAACAAGGTTTCATGATCAGAATCCTCCTCAAAAGACAACAATTTTGAGGAACTTTGTAAAATATTTGAATGAAGGAACGAGCCTTAACCTGAACAAAGGCAATTCTGGCAGGTTAGAACAGCGCGATCTGTGGAAAATGTTGCTGCTGTAGTAGAGATCTGCTCGAGCAATGCGAGTGCTCGGCACAATACTGTTGAAGTATCATCTGCAGCCTTTAACAGGATAACCAGGCTATACCTAAAGTGGAACCCGTATCGAATGCATGTGCAACATGCATTATTGGCAACAGACTTGCCGCACAGGTTACGATTAGCAGAATGGTTCATTCAACGCTGTCATTTTTTCGACGCTGATTTTGTTGCTGAAGTGATGTACCGAGTCGTGATTACGAATGTAGTAGTGATGAAGAAGGTGAGATTTCTGAATCTGATGAAGATCCATTAGCACAATTATTACAGACTAGAACAGGCCCGTCCAGTGGCAGTCGTAAAAGTAAAACTAAAAGTCATCCTAAAAAAGGGCCTAAAAATGGAAATGGTCTCAAGTAAACCCTCCAGCTAATTTTCAACCGAGAAATGTTGGATTATCAGCACGATAATGAGAATGGGAGACAATCTTGGTGTTAGACTTTTTTCAGTCGTATGTCAGCCAATATCGTATTATGCAGAACAATACTGTGAATGTGGTAGGAATGACATTGAAAGTGGTAATGTGACATTTGACTGGACTGTGGTAGATGTAAACGAGATGAAAACTTTTGTTGGATTGTTGCTCATGGGAATTCATTACCTACCAGAAATAAATTTGTATTGGGGTACAGATGAGCTCTTCAATGCTCCTATTTATGGTGAGTCTATGCAAACAGATTCTGGCACTTCAACGACAATGAGAACTATGACCCCAATAATCATGAGGGGATCGACTGTGTCAACTCATTGGTTGTTTACGTACCAACTGTGGACAGGTTTTTGAACCAGGAAAGAATGTTTGTGTTGACGAGTCATTACTGCTTTTCAAGGGTAGACTGTATTTTCGGCAATATATTCTAGTAAGGTCAATATAGCGACAAAGTACCCCAACTTCAAAAAAATTGCAACAGTTTGTTTTATGGTGGTTTTATGTTAGGCTAGGTCTAGTCAACAACATACTAAAAGTTGGACAAAGTTGGAGCATGGGAAAGTTTCCAATTTCGAGATTGACTTTTATCCGTTTTTAAGTCATTTTCCATTACTCTTTCTCTACTGGTCGAATTCCCGAAAAATATGGGTGAACCCCTTTGTCGGCTTGTATCTCAATAACTATTTACAATAATAGGGCATGCTATATCTCTTTTGAAAGCCTATACAATTACCTTTCAGAGTTATATTCTACTTTCTACAAATAAACGTCGCAAATTGGAAAAACATTGAAAAAATCAGCAAAAATTAGCAAAATGAAGCAAAAAGTTTAAATATTCGACTTGAAAATTTTGAAAATACGGGTTTCAAATTATTTTCGCTGAGATAATATCGAATTATAAAACTTACACTATCACTACACCAAGTATGGCCAAAAACGTGTGAACATAACAGAAGTTACAAGCGAAATAGCCCGCTTCAAACGCAACAAAATAAACCAAAATAAGTCAAAATAAGAGTAAACTATTTCCCGGTTAGTATCTTTATGAATTTTTACAGGAATAGGGCAAGCCATACCTCGTTTGAAAGGGAATTTCGACTAGAATTCCATCGCTTCGGCGAAACCCGTAAAGATATATTTCCCCCCATGGCCATGACCGAATATCGTATTTCATATTCAGCTCGAATATTCGTCTAAATCGATCAATTGCCAGTCGATTTTCCTTTTTTTTTTCACTGGATATGTAGCCATAGTCTTTATCAAAGATATCATCGCTTTCCGTATCCTCTAAGCTCTTTGTAAATGGTAAATATCGGCCTTGACGGCTTTTTTTTTTCGGACCGGAAGTGAAATTTGCGTGCGTGAATTGTGGCCTCATAGCAAAGGCCGACCAATCGCTGTGTTTGTTATTCTATCCAAACCAATCAGATACCGTTTTATAGCCCATACTCTCAGCTTCAAATCAAGACGCTGATTATATTTTTCCGATGAATTCCGACGAAACGGCGACCGTTTATTCCATCGTCTGCCTAAACCCGTAAAAATATATTTTCGCAACGGCCGAATTATTCCCTGAGTATCATGCTCCATATGGGTCGATTTTCCAATTTTTTTCGCTGTATATGTCGCCATGACGGCAGTGAGACCCTCCGTTGTGAAGCTTATCTTACATATGACATGTTTTTCTGAGACATAAACTAATATTTTCAGGGGTAAAATATGAGCAGCTCAAGCAAAGAAACGTGTCCATTATGCCAAAGGGAATTGGATTGTGAGGAGACCGTGGTGGTTCGTGAAAAAGGAGCTGAAGGTATCAACCGTGCTAGCATCGAGAGAGGTGTTGACGTCAGAGTCCAAGCTGGGAATAGTGTGCACAAAACATGTCGGGTAAATCACATAAACAAAAAGGATATTCTTATCTCAAGCAAGAAAGATCAGACAGATTCTGCTCAGTCAGTAAAGAGAAGCGCTCGTGTTTCCCTGGGACTACATAACAGTAAAACACATTGCTTTTTCTGTGGAACTGAAGCTCAGAAAATAGACGCTAAACGAAATAGTGAAGAAAGGGTGTACTGTGTGAGGACAGATGCATTTGTTCAAACGATATTGGTTCATTGTAGAACCAGGGGGGGTGCATGGGCCATTGCTGTTCAAGGCCGCATCGAATATTTTGGGGGCGATCTTCATGCAGCAGACTGTGTTTACCACCAATCATGTAGCGTAAATTTTCGCACGACATTCCAAAACAGTTCACGTCAGTCGATTCCGCCAAACGACGAAAAAGTGGAAGACCAAAGGACTGTGATCAGGAGGAGGCATTTGAAAAGGTTTGTTCATTCCTGGAGGAAAATGATGAAGAACAGCTAACGATATCTGATCTAGTAGCTAAAATGGGAGAATACTTGTGTGACAGCAAATCTGCAGCATACGGAAACCAGTACCTCAAGGAAATGCTTGTAAGACGATATGGAAGATCTATATTCGTGACTGAGGGCCAGGGTGTCAAAAACATTGTGACCTTTCGGGAAAAAACTTGTCAGATTCTTCGTGATTACTACAAATCACCTCGAGAAGATGACGAGGAAGCACAGAAACGAGCAATTATAAAAACCGCAGCAAAACTTATCAGAAGTGACATCAAGGAGACAGTTGCGCCAATGGGGGATACATATCCAACTCCGTCAGAACTGAAACTTACGGCTGCATTGGATTACGTGCCAGCAAGTTTGCGATTCTTGCTGCAGCATCTGTTTGTTGGGAAGGATACGTCCAGAATGGTTGCTGGTATTGGACAAGCTGTTATTCAAGCCGTGCGCCCAAGGGCTGTAATTGCGCCTTTACAGCTTGGTCTTGCGGTGCAAATGCATCATTTGTACAGGTCACGGTTTTTGATCGATAGTCTTTCAACCATGGGGTTTTCTTCATCTTACTCAGAAGTGCAAAGGTTAGAAGTGAATGCAGCTTGTTCACTTGCTCCGGATGTGTTGGGTGACATGGACATTCTTGATATGTCCCTGTTATTTGCCGGGGACAATGTGGATCATAACATTGTAACCTTGGACGGAAAGGGTACCTTTCACGGGATGGGCATGATAGCCACCATCACACCTGGGAAGCAAGTTAGTCGCAGCATTTCAAGACAGAAAATGGCCGACTTGAAACTTGTCGAACTGACGAAGATTGATATAATAGATTACCGATACGCAAAGCTTGTCAACCGCAAGATTGAATTTCAGCCTCTACCATTCTCATCTGCCCGTGACCGCAAAGTTGACATTTTCTGGGAAATGTCCTTTCGCTTCCAGCAGAGTACCCCCAGTTGGCAAGGTATGATGTCTCTACTGCACAGCGACTGTGATTATCAGGGTAAATCATCAGTACAGTTTCTCCCAATGATCGACATGAATCCAGGGGACAAAACTTGTATCTTGTCAACCCTAGAATACCTTTGCAAACTTTCGTCAAAACACAACATGCCGGCTATCATTACCTTCGATCAACCGCTATTTTGGAAGGCTTCTGAGATAGCGAATGCTGTTCCAGATGATAGCCCGATCAGGAATGTGGTCCTAATGCTTGGAAGCTTTCATACCTTCATGAATCTGTTGGGCGCCATTGGTACTTTGATGGATGGCAGTGGAATTAAGGAGATCATGGAGACAGTGTATGGTGAAAATGCCGTTCTACACATGATGAGCGGGAAGGCGGTGCAACGAGCATTTCGTGGACATCTGCTGGTGGATCAGTGCCTTACACGTCAGATTGTTTCTAAAATCGTGGAGGATGACCCTGGTTTTCAGGACCAAGTGGAAGAACTTGAGAGACTGTACACGCTGATGGAGACTGACGAAAGCGACTTAGAGTCATTGTTAAAAGCAGATTGCATTCGCGAAATTGACGAAACAGTAACTCTGAAAAGGGATGAACTGGCAGAGACCTCCAAAACCAGCAAACTGTGGGTCCACTACCAGCAAATGTTAGGTATTGCTAGGGGACTTGTTGCGGCTGATCGAATGGGGTCTTGGGAGATGCATCTCAGTGCCATCTCAGCTTGCTTGCCGATATTCGCGGCCGCTGGCCATCCGAATTATCTGAAGTCAGCTCGTCTCTATCTCCAGAAGATGCGCGGATTGAATGATGACAACCCCGAGGTTTATCAGAAGTTCCAATCTGGGTTTCATGTAACCAGACGCAGCAGCCAATACTGGGCTGGCCTTGGCTCTGATCTTGTGATTGAGCAAACACTAATGCGCTCACTAAAAGCTCAAGGGGGACTAACGTGAGGAAGTGGGATGTCGGAGCACGAGAGAGCAGTTTGGACAATGTCTTCTACTGTGACATCATCTTACAACCTCGCCATGCAAGAACTGACCACGAATAGTTACACAACAAGTGAACAGCATAAGGACTTGTCCAACTCTAGAGTGAGTAGGGATGAGGCGGATCTTGAAAAAGTCGCAGCAAAACTGGAGTGTTTTACACCATATTCGGCTGATAAATCATTGCGTAACATCATCACAGGAGTTAATGCAAATGAGGATGTCAATGTACATGACCTGTTCGTAATCGGAAATGACATAGTTAAGAAGATGGACAAACACTCTGTGTTCTCATATTCGCACAAACGGAGTTTGAAGGTCAAGACACTTGCATCCAGCAAGGCAGTGAAAGTTGCTGATGACCGGACGATAGATCCAGCATTGCTATTCCAGAGGTTCCTTGTTGTCTCACAGACGGGTGATCTGCAGCTCGATGAAGTGATGAGCTATGAACTATGTCCTTACCCAATGTCTTTGTTCGAAGGAAAGAACATCTTGCGCAAGCCAGATAAGCCACAACTAGCAGAAGCGATACGGAACTACGTAACACCAAAGGCAGACAATGCCGTCACACAGACGGTCGCAGTCACAGATCACTATGTACTAGACGGGGGGTCTCTTATTCACCGCCTAAAATGGACAGACGGGTCCACATATAGTTCAATTGCTGATGATTACGCATCATTCACAGTTAAACACTATGGCAGAGCCACCGTAGTGTTTGATGGTTATGAGGTTGGGCCAAGTATAAAGGACTGTACTCATCAGCGTCGAAGTCGAAATTTTAATGCGAACAAGGTGAACATTACAGGGGTGACAAAGTTTGTTGGAAAAAAGGAAGACTTCTTGTCGAATGAGGCAAACAAGCAGGCCCTTATCCAGCTGATCATGGGACAAATGCGACAGAGAGGCTGTGAAGTGATGCAAGCTGAAGGTGATGCCGACGTTGAAATTGCAAAAGCAGCCATCGCAATGTCTGCTTTCAAATCTACCACCCTTGTTGGAGAAGACACAGATCTCCTGGTACTCTTGCTCTACCATGTAGTGGTGTCAAAGTGCACTGAACTCTATTTCCGATCAGACAAGGCGACATCGAGTGCCTATAATATCAAGGTCATTAAGCAGGTCCTTGGAGAAGCAGCTTGCAATGATCTATTGTTTCTCCATGCCTTTACCGGATGCGACTCAACGTCAAGAGTATTTGGGATCGGAAAGAAGTCGGGGTTCCAAAGAATCATCAAGAACGAAAAAGGAATCAAAGACTGTTCGAAAGCATTCTGTTCCCCAAAGCAAAGTCAGGATGTTGTGGAAACCAATGGCTGTAGGGCAATGGTGGCTTTGTTCAATGCAAACCAGAACGAGTCCCTGGCATCTATCAGATATAATATGCTATGCAAGAAAGTTGCAAGAGCTAAGACTTTCGTAACGCCTGAAAGACTGCCGCCAACTACCTCGGCCTGTAAATTTCACTCCCTACGGACTTACTACCAGGTGATGGAGTGGATGGGTTGCAGTGATGAAATGGAGCCAACTGAGTGGGGATGGAGGGTAGAAGGGAATAAACTTGTTCCAATGATGACAGACAAAAGCCCTGCTCCAGAGGTCCTTATTCAGATGGTTCACTGCAACTGTTCGGGAGGATGCAGTACCCTGAGGTGTAGCTGCAGGAAGCATGGACTCGAATGTACCAGTGCATGTGGACATTGCCAAGATGGCAACTGCGACAATAGCACGAATGAGCCAGTATTAGAAGACGATGATGACGATGACGTGTGAGGTTGTGCCTGTCATGCCTGTTCATAGACTATGGTTAGTGGTCAGACCAAGTGTTTTGGGGCACGGGTAACCCCCAAAATGATATAGTGGGCAATGGAAAACCACTGGAAATAGCTCCAAATGAATTATTGACCTCGAAAACATATGGAATGACACCAAATTTACTTGTTTTGGAAGAAGCAGTACGAAGTTATGGCTGCTTGTCAATCCGGGTGGGCGCCAACAAGGGGGGCGGGGTAGGGGTACCCCTAGATATGGTATAAGGGGTTGCCCAACATCACTGACAACCCTTCCATTTGAAAGATTGTCCCTGAAAACCTAGATAAAGATGCAAGTTATATTGATTTATCCTGAAAATTGACCGAGTTATGGCTTCTGAAGTTTTCAGATTTTAATGGAAAATGACTTAAAAACGGATAAAAGTCAATCTCGAAATTGGAAACTTTCCCATGCTCCAACTTTGTCCAACTTTTAGTATGTTGTTGACTAGACACAGCCTAACATAAAACCACCATAAAACAAACTGTTGCAATTTTTTTGATGTTATCCTTAGATTGACCTTACTATTCGGACAAAGAGGGCAAGGCATGGAGTAAAATGTTGTGTGTGTTATGCCAGGGGAATAAAGACAGCCAGTGGAAGAGCTGCTGAAGTCAACACTGTTTGTAGAGATTGCCCTTCTCATCCAGGTCTACATGTTGATCGAGACGTCTTAGTATACCATACAACAAAGATGGATTATTCTGGACCCGCTGAGGCACTTGGAGATTTTTAACTGATTTGGTAACAATGAGCTAATGAGCTAATTGAACATAACTAGGTGAATACTAATAGGTTATTGACCAAGCGTGAGGTCTGTACAGTGAAATATCGGACCAAGGTTTTTTAGTGGGGTCCGTACTAAAAAAACAGAGGTCTGATATTTCACTGTACAGACTGAACAAGTGAGGTCAATCAACTGTTTATTATATGGCTCTTGAGATTGATTCTTAAATTAATTAAGGCATAAACAAGAATTTTTCGCCACCTTTCATGTTGAGACATGAAATGGCTTCCTCATTAGCTATTCTGTTACTTTTTTCAGCTATTCTGGCACTTTGGCTTCCATAACAATGGCATAGATGCCAAGGTCGTGCTTTGTCCAAGCGTGAGATGAACACAACGCAGCAACCGTCTGGGGGTCCTGGGGCATCCCCCTGGAAAAGTTTTGAAATTTGGGTCTCGGAAACGGCATTTCCAGCGTTCGGAGAACATATTTGGGAGTTATTTTTGGTTCTCAAAAACAAGTTTATTAAATAATTGCTTCATAAATAATTTAGCGGGGCTGAGTAATAGTTTGCTTTATAAATAATTTAGCGGGGCTGAGTAATAGTCTTGCCTACTAAGTACGTCAAACTTTAAGCCGTATTATGGATAGCTTGATGCAATAGCGATTAACAAATGCGCTCAGGTTACATCCTGAAGTAGTGTGTTGATTGCAATGTCAGTGATAACATTCTTAAATACACAAGGAAACACGAGTTTTACAGTCTGATGTTTATTGATAGCTTATACCAAAAGAAATTAGTTCAAACATTTTCACCATTATTTCTCTACACTTTAGCTTCTCAGCTAACTTGCTGCTTATGCTGAAGCGTGTGTCAAACTGAAGCGTGTGAGCGTAAGAAATGATGCTGAGACGTGTTTCACACACTTAATGCGCGAGACTTGGCATCTATGCAATGGGTATTGTTTTTTTTTGTTTTATTAATTGCAATACAGCTTTTATCGGACTGCTCGCTACCCAATCAGAACTGCAGATTTCATAAAGCCATATAATAAATAGATCTAAACTTGCTGTACGACACTACTTCTGGATATAAATAATTAAGAAACATTTTGCTGCCATGTTGGACCACATGACTTGGCCATTATTGCAAACATGAACATTATATTTGTACAGATTGTTAGTTTTATTCATCTTTTATTGTATTCTTATATGCTGTTGGAAAATATTTGTATTTTTTTGCATCTTTGATGTCAAATTTCTTAGTATGTATTTTACATTCATATTCCGCAGTTTTATTGAAATCATTTGTTTGAGAGCCCCAGCAACATACATATAAAATACAATTAATTTTTTTGTTTGTAAAATAAAGGCATAAGCTTAAGTAAAATAAAACACATCAGTGACATCAATTATTTATAGAAATACAGGCATTTAAAGAACAAATACTGGGTTATTAAAATAGTTTGGCGGCCATATTGGATCATGTGACATGTAACAAATTACACAGTCATTTTTTTTTTAATTTTCTGATGATATATGTGTTTGCTTTTACTCCTTGAAGTTTGGTCACAACATGATGCATATTTTTAAAGATATGCAGCTTTGAGTGTTGTATGTAGTTTTGGGCAAAATTGCCTGCAGCCTAATGGGGTGGGAATTCCCCAGACTGGAAAGGGTTAACAGACAACAATGAGATATGACAGATTTACCAATATACCCTGTAAACGACATCCCCTGTGAGAAGGGAACTTCAGCCATCATTTATTCATTTTGCCCACATCTGAAACTATTACTATTTACATTTAAAGAAAATTAGGGTTAGTGATCTTTTATGAAACCCAGGTCAGCTTTTAGGCCACATAAAAAAATTACTTGTTTAGCGTCCACCTCCAGGTCGGGCGGGTGGATTATTTTATTTTTTATTTTTGAAATACATAACAATGTATTTTATACTTAATTCATCAAAAGATAATAACATATGGCTCCAAATCCAGGACTATTCGTATTTTGCGTGTTTCTCTATATATAAACGTAACTGGTATGCTTTCTTTTGGACGGTTTTTTGAATACTTTAAAGAAAGACTATACATTAAAAAGTCATACTCCTAAGAGCACCAATAAAACTTTAATATAGAACGCAAGAAGGATAATAAGAATTATTACGTAGTGCTAACGTTGTTTGTTCATATAAATGTTTTTATATTGTTCAATCTTTAGCGTTAAACTTTTTGCCACGCCTGTTAACCCTGTCTTCCGTTGAACAATCTTGGCAGTATGGATAAAACCCATTCACCAGATTTTCAACGGTGCCACAGTGAATGCAGATATCTTTGTACCCAGCTGAATAATAGGATTTTTCTATGTGCGAACGGCAGTCAAGATTGGCTCGCACATAAACGTTCGTCAGAACTGAATCTTCAGCAACATCAACATTCTCAAATACGCTACCGCAACTGTAGAGGATTGTCTCCATTTCCACCTCAAGCTCATCCCTCATCTTCTTGCTGAGTTTCTTATTAGCATGAAGGCACCTCCACTTTCCACATTCCTCACACTGTATGACCGTGCCAACGTTCTTGGCAGTTTGTGCAGTGGGGCTAAAAGGGCAACCATGCCCTTTTTGCAGATCCCTTATTTTCATCGAAGGTCGGTGTTCTTCAGTTGTACTAACCTGCAAAAATAAAATTTCCATGACTATCGATTTCAGTTGAAATCACTGTACTGCCCAATGAGATTGTCTGGTAGTAAAGTAATTTGTCATAGAAAATAAAAAGCATCTACCTTGCCATATAGCTCTGTAAATGGCTTGTATCGTTCTCCAGATGGAACAGGGTCAGGCAAGTGTTGTATTTGTTGAAATACATCTCGTGGAAGCCTTGGGGTCTTGCAGATCCCACAGTCTGGACTCTGACACTTCAAGATGCTAAACATGTAATGCCTTTAAATCTTTCTTGTGATTCAGATGCTTTTTGGTGCGGTCGTCTGGCGTAAGTGATTTATCAACCTGCAAAAAGAGAAACCACAAAACGTTTTAGTAAAATACCAGTTCTGAACTACTTATATTAAAACATCACAAATGTGTCTCAGAAAACCACAATGAAAAATTACTTCCATTCTGTATAGTATACTATAGTATCAGACAAAGCATAGGCCATATTTTACCTTTAAAACTTCCTCCCAGAGCTTATCAATGTATTCCTCGGATGCTGCATCATTAGATTTGAAGTTGTGTTCCTTCAATTTTAACCTCTGGATGAGTGCTGACAGAAGCTCTACCATGGGTTCAATGGAGTGAATAACCTCTTCCTTCAACTGTGGAATCTTCTTAGCCATCTCACGAATACTCTTTAAGGAATTACAGCGCTTCAGCTCATTTTCATGGGGAACTTCTTCTCTCATAACACCCACATCTTGCAAGGCCAAATTTATCACACTCATGATTCTTTCTACAGGATTTTTCCAACTGTGCTGTGGAGGAGTGCGCACAGCACATAGAAAATCCAGATCCAAGCTAAGCCAAAGGGCTATCAACGATAGTTGAACAGAGAGGTACGTTAACCGATGGTCTGGACCCCCATCAGTATACAAGAGGAGGACTGGTTTCACAGGTGCCAATTCTTGAAGAATTTTCTTCAGCTCTGCCATGTGTCTATGAGGAGATGAAGGTTGGAACGCGTTCTCTTTGAAGAGGACGTTCTCTGCGATAGAATGATTGTTCAATGCTTTCAGGGACATCAATAATCATCGCCACGCTAGGTGTTAAACTGAGTCTTGTAAAGTCATGGTCCGCCACCACAAGCTTCTTATCTTTGGAGACCAATACTTGTTTTCCTCGCTCAGCGGCTGCAACAGGACACTGCGGCTCTCCTACTTTGACGGTATGCTTGTCATCCAACGAGGTAAAACTGAGATACTCGAAACAGGTGAGTAACACCAAACTCCTTCAGATATCTAAATAATGCAGATGCATAGTGTGCATCAATATGATTTGCTCTAAACTGACGAGCCTGTACCATAAACTTAACTTTAAGATGACCTGTATAGCGGCTTGCTGTTTTCGCTGTGGGTCTTTGTGGCCAAAACTGAATTCGCAGCCACTGGATACTGGGTATGTAAATAGTACAACCTTGCAAGGTGTCACAATGCTTGAAATGAAGTCGTACCTCCTCTGACGATTATCAGGTAAAAATCGTTCAGGAAAATGTGTTCATCTTCATCAGCCTGGAGAAGGGCCTCGTGGACTGCTGCATAGGCCTTCTTTGCATTCTCACCAAGGTTTCGGGTTCCACATAACACCCATTATGTGTAAAGTCCAGTCTGCTGTGGTTTTCTTTGACCTACAAAAAGATACCATACACATACAGAGAAGAGAGTCCTACTTTTTCAAAAAAATAGATGCACTTACATGCTTATTCTGGCTTGCAAGATAGTTCCCATATTTGATCAGGCTATCAGCAAGTGAAAGAATAGCAACACGAACATCTTTCCATGAATCATGTTTGAGGTATGAAGTAAGAGCCAAATTGTATAAAGCAGAACCATGAGCTTTCAACTCGTCTTGCTGAAGAAAGGTGTGATCAATCTTCCTTTTCTTCTGCTGTTCAGGATGGCGATAATCAGAGAAACAACGAAAAGCATCGGGTACGTAGTATCCTCGACTAGCAGGAGTGGCATGGTTCTGATCCATATACCACATGGTATCAGCTATGGTGTTCACAAATGTACATCCCAAAGATTTGACAGTGTCAGGCAGTGTTTTCATTAAGATTCATCATAGCAGGCTGCAATTCAAAAATAGGCGTCTGTGTCCAAAAATTTCAAATGAAAGCCAAATGTCGTATCTTGACAATGGGTACGGGGTTGTCTTTAATTTGAGTGCTTGCCACACAAAAATTACGTTTTTGATATGCATTGAATTGAGCTAGCATTTTTGAAAGTATTAATAAATACCCGTTTGCGGCATTAAATTATTATTTTGGGACCATTGGAAAGAGCTTCGTAATTGGTCAGGTACATTATGTAAGTATAACAGGTCTGACGTAGTCATTAGTGTCACATGACACGCATGCATTGTTTTTTTGCTAACAGGCTTAGGTGATTTATTTTACAAAAAGAACTACAGTATGTCAAAATTACAATGATGAATGAAGTATTAATACAAAACTTGTTGGGTTGTTTAAATAGGTAAATGTAATAGATCAATATTCTTAATATTAATATGAAAGTCCAAGAAAGAAAACTCCAGAAATAAACAAATATAACTACAGGTCGCTATCACTGTCACAGTCACTATCACTGTCAGAGTCGCTCACGCCAGAGCTCACACTGTCACTATCAGACGAGCAGTCCATTTCTTCCACTGTTGCTGTTGGTATATGTAACAATTTTGCCATGGCATCTACCTCTGTTTCCTCTATCTGATGCTCTTCATCCAATTCTCCCGTTCACGTTCATCATTATCCGAAGAACTAACTTGGGTAGATGCATCAACGAGACAATTCATCTGTTCTACGGGTTTGGGCATCCTTTACCTGTCATAACTTTCCGTCGTCGCTTTGTATGAAGCCAGGTTTCGAGACATGTTTGTATTAATTCAGCCGAGTCCTTGACTTCTGGACCATTGATAGATATATGAAGTAGCGATTCCAGCATGTCATTCTTTAATCGTGACCTTAATCGTGTTTTGATTCTCTTGACACAAGAAGCTCCTCGCTCAGGCCATGCACTGCTCACAGGAATGGACAGGCACAACTCAGCAATTTCCAGCAATAGGGGGAAAAGGTGCTGAAGAGTATCTCGCATTTTCATAAGGTACTCAAGTGCCCATTCCGTTGGTGTCTGCGTTATCAGATTCTTTTTTTGAGGTGGGTGGATGATATCATTTGGAATTTCATTCTTAATGGTGAGAAGGTTATATTTGAACTTTCGCCACTCACATGTCAGTTCCTCCTTCTTCTCGTCTTTGGTTTCTTCTTCCACATCTTGATAGAAATGATCTGCCATTACGCCAATATCCTTTATACCATACTCTCTGAAATTTGAATCAGATTTGTTTGGCACAGCTAAAGGATTAAATATCTTGAAGGCTGTTAATACCTCAATACTTCCATCAAAACGATTGTTAATGTTGTCACGTAAAGCTGCAACATAGGCCTTCGTCAGTGTTGTTAGTCTCTGTTCATCAAAAACAGAAAGATGTTGAATATCACTTTGGGAAAATCTACCATCTTCGGAAAGGTCTTTCTTCAAGTTTTCTAGGGGTCGATTCTCATCAGCAATTGCATTAAGTTCATCCAATGTAAACGTGATAGCAGGCTCGATAGCTGCGAATGAAACAGCACCTTTCTGGAAGGCCTTGCTTAGATGAGAAAGAACAGGGAGGGTTTCATTCAGTAAATACACAGCACCAAGGAATTTGATGTTTGCAATTTGTTTCAACAGACCAATTGCTGCTGAATCATTCTCCTCTTGTAGTTGTCGAAGTGTTTGTGTTAACGCCTCAAAATCATTATAAACTCCTTGTATAGCTTTTTCTGTAGACAACCAACGGGTCCTGCAGGCCTTATGGAATCGCCTTCTCAATTTCTTCTTTCCACGTTTGGTCATTTGGATTCCGTTTGCATTGAGTACAGCCTTTGAGTATTTGGCAGCTTTCTTTGCTGAATTTTTAAAAAGAGCCCAAAGCTGGAGAAGGATTTTCTCAACCGTTAGTATGTATGAGACAGAATTATTTGCGTCTCCACAAGCCAAAGCTAATCGATGTGCAACACAGTGAACATTTATAAGTTTCCTGTTTATACCTGAGCGAAGTTTTGCAGCCACACCATTGTTTTTCCCTGTCATTACAGATGCTCCATCACTTGCAAAACTTGAAAGCTTGGATTTTCTAACTTGTTATTGTCAAGTTGTTGGTTGAGTGCATTGCAAATGGTATTGGCATCTGCTGAGTGTGAACTCTCCAGGAGGTCAGTTGCAGATAGGAAATCTGTTGTGGCTTTATGCGTTTTGGGGTCAACATATTTAATGAAGGTTAATAACTGTTCTTTATTGGACAAGTCACAAACTTCATCACACACCAGACCAAACCATTTTGCCTTTCTGCTGCTTTCTAAGACCTGTAATTTTACTTGATGGCCTAACTCTAAGAACATTTCTCTGACTGCTCCAGCAGACCTGTGCTGAAAGTATTTCATATTTGTCAGCCCTAATTGTTCAAGCACTTGTAAAAAACTAGAAATTTTGCAGCTAGATATTTCTTCCTTTGCAAGCCAATATAAAGCAAGAAAAGCATTAAAATAAACAGAATTTTTTGTCTTCTCTTTTGTTTCAAGTTCTGCCTGGAATGGGGAGGTTCTGTTAATTAACTCAGCCATTACAGCATCTTTGTGTTGTTGACTATTATCATGTTCCTCTACTGCTTTACGTTTAAAACGAATTCCAGGCTCTGAATTAAACTTCTTGCACTTGTTTCTTGCATTCAACAAATAATGTTTTCGACAAATAAAACAGTACATACCGTGCCCTTCCTCATATATCAGCCAATGGTATCCTGTTTTCCCACAGTATACTAACTTATTGTCCATTATCCACGCATGTTGAAAACGATCAACTTTCGTGCTGAACCGCTTAATTTCATCTGAACTCAGGTTTCTGCATTCCTTGTTTTTGCATGAATAGAAACTATGTAGTACTTTTCTGTCTTTGCTATGATTAAATGACTCATTGATAAATTGAATTGCATCAGCTTCATTTATCTGAGCTGGTAAATCATGTCCGGGTTCTTGCTGTTTGCCTTTATTTACATCTGCTGAAATAGAGGGCGTAGCTTGCGCTTCAACTTGAATTTCAGCTTCGCCATGAACTAAAATATGGACCAAAATGATACCACTTAAATTCATTTGGTATATTATAAATGGAAACAACTGTCAGTGATGTGTACTTGTTGTTATCGTCGGTTTCTTTCAATAAACTTTTTATTTTAGGCAACTGCCAGACCATGCAAAGGACTAAAATTATATTACTCAACCATACAATGCAATTTGCATAACATTACATAACATTTATTATTAAATTATTAATATTTATAAAGTGTTTAATACATGCATGGGCGCAGTGAAACTTAATAATTGGAACGTTAATTAAAGAACTGACAATAAATTTATAAAGACAATACCCGTATCCGTAGTATCGTCTTTTCTTGCCTGTTTATTTTGAAAAAATGCATCGAAAACTGATGTCCTGAATCCTTTGCTTCTTTTTGTCGCCATGTTTTCCCGACTTTATTACTAGGGGAGGTCATGAAGTATCCTTGCATATTAAACCGCTGATTGTTCAATCTTATTTGTTTAAAAAAAGCACGGTACGGTACTGTAAATTTCTTTCCGTAAAGACAAAGAAACTCTATTTGATTTCTCGTCAGTAAGATTTTGTCAAATTGTCGTTAGAAGATTCAGTTAGTTAGGTAGTACAGCACATGTATGTAGCAATAAATGTACAAAATTTACTCTACTCTTTTGCATTATTTTCGGTACTGACAGAAAAATAACCGGCTGTCAGACGCGGAATAGGCGGCGGTAAACCGCCGGTAACCGCCTCTTAATGAAAACACTGGTCAGGAGACCATCCAAAATCTTTGTCTTCCAGCCATTTCAAAATATCATTTTTTAACTTGGATTTTAGGGGATGATGCTGTTCAGAGAACTGTGGTGGCAATGACAGGGACTTTGCATGAGCGTTTGTCATCAATACACTGAATGCATTGGTTACTCCAGCAGCATGCAAGACATGGCCCTCGTCATTAGACGGTATCACAAACACGATGAACAATCCAAGGCTTTTTACCACATCAAACTCAGAGGAACATGAGGAGACTTTTGTAAGGCTGTTAATAGATTTACTTGCCCTCACAGGATAAAGCATGTCTATTGTCTTCTTCGATAGGATCATCGTCAAATTTCCCATCGCAAAACTCATGGTACAGATCAGAAAATGTTACATCTACAGCAAGCGTACAACCAAACCAATCTTTAACAGTCGCACTACAGCCTTCCTTGACCAAACAGCATACAACAAATACCATTGGGTCCAATAAAAGACTTGATTGTTTTTAGCTATTTATAAATAATTATGTTTTATTCATGATCAGTTTATTCAAAACAGTAAAACGGCTGCCATTTGGAATTTTAGCCGAGGCCGGAAGAGGACTGGGTGCCAGGATCAACTTGAGGTTAAGCGGAAGTGAAGCTACAGAATACGAATATTTACGATTGAAATAATCATTTTAACGTTTCCACAAGCACAAAAGAGTTGTTTTGTGAGTTTTTACACAAATTTTGAAGGCTTCTTAGAAAATAAAAAAAAATAAAAAAGTTGAGGTCGGGTGCTATTCTCAGGTCGGGCGGGACGCTAAACATGTAATTTTTTTATGTGGCCTTACTTCTGGCAATAGACAGAGTAAAAACAATGTTAAGCGAGCGTTGCGGCTTAGTGGATTAACAAAAGACATGGGGAGATTGTTTAGGCAACCTATTAACACCCAAAAGGTTGCCCTTAGCTTTAAAAATCGTATGGCATCACAGAGTAACATAACAAAGTTGAGTGCATTTGGCAATATTGCAGCTTAATGGGTAAAGAGAAAATCTACATCTCATCATTTTCATGTACTTGTGAATAGAATATTATATTGAGGATCAATTAGAATTCAGTCTATTGTTGACCAAACTTGGCATCTCTTGATAAACAACATAGTGACACACAATCTGCACACAAACACTAGAAAGATATTCAAATTCTTTTATGAGAAGTACAATATACACGTATTGTGCAATAGTCACAGTACTACAGGGTGTCCCAAAAAAACTGACCCTTTAGAAATCACCCTTTTGTTGTTACACTGGGAATTTAATTAAATTGTGTGCATAGCGAAACAAAGAGATTTTTGTGCTTAACAAAGATATGTTAATTTCTAAAGGTCTCCTTTAGTGAGTATAGTGCTCTGGCATTCAAACTATAATAATACGATAATTTCTAATTGTGTCAGTTTTTTTGGGACACCCTGTATACAGAAATTCTCTGTCATTATTTATCAAGCTGCTAGACAGGAATGCCTCGAGGGAAATGTTTCCATGTTCATGTCGAAACCATAGTGGAATCGCCGTATGTTACGCCAAATATATTGGCGTATCTGTGGACTTGAATAATTAATTTGGCGTGGCGTAAACAAGTAAATATTACGTGCTCCGTTTGGCGTGGCGTAGATTTTCTAGGATAGCAAAGCGTGGCGTATGCCGTATGGTACAACATACAAATTGACTGTCTTCGAATCCTTCGATCGAATTTTTTAAATATTTTTTAAAATAATAAAATCGCTTTGCCTTCGGTGAACCGGAAGGAAATATAAATTTTACACTAAGTAATGGGGAACCTCAGGGTCAACTGACCGCAAATTCAGCAGGCCTATAAAGTTATAAACAACAAATACGCGCCAAAATGTGCAGCCCCAAATTGAGGTCAATGGAGTCAAACGAAGGTAGGATGGTGTCTAATTATTTGATTAATCCATAGTAATCCTGCTACCCAAGTACAATATTTAATACAAGACGAATTCAAAATATTAAATATATATATTAATATATAAAATTCTGGCATTTTGATATTGAATCGATAATTTGATGATTATAAAATGTGATACTGTTATTACTGTATTTACATGTAGTCATGTATTAAACATGCGTTGATGCAAATTTAAAAATCAATTATTCAAATTTATGTCTATTTTTGTGAAAAACTCAAAACTGAAAATAATAAATATATTTGCATATCGCTGAAAAATAGTATTAACAATTACCACCATTCTGTCCATTCATACATACACAAGAGAACTAGAGAAGTGGGGAATTCAATAGTACAAGATTTAGATTTTATAATTCCGCCTATGACAGTCGGACAGTGTAAACTTTAAAACTGACTTTTGCAAGCCGTAAGGCAGAAGGCTGACTCTTGCCGCTTGCATGTGCCATGACAGTAAAATATTTCCTATAGATTGTAGCAGATGTAGCTTCATTTTATTAAAATTTATATAAAGATATTTTTATTAAATCTACTAGCAGACCCTATATGTGTAACCTGCCAAAAAGAAACTGGTGGAGCACATTCATGCAAAACATGTTTGGGTGCATGCCATGCACTCCCTCTATGCAGTGTTAGTACAGGGAATGAAGATGACGAAGGTTATGGTGGCAGCGTTATATGCTTAAACTGTTTTGAAAGTAGGTTATTAATTATTATGTAAAAACTGCATGTACTGATGTACAGTGTTTATTTTTGTTGCTGGTACAGTGAATGTCCTTAATATGTTCAACACAGTGAAAATACAGTATTTCCACAATTGACAATCCTAGCCTAAGGTGATATTCAAATTTTGTGCTCTCGACTTTATTTTAGGACTAATGGACCATGTTTGAAAACATCGCTATTTAAATTAGGTTATGACTATTAAATTTATTTAAGATTTAGGTTTCCTTCCATCTCTCCTTAGAAGCAAAAATTTCAAAACACAAAGAAGTAAAAGAGCAAGTAAATTGGTGGGAAAAGAAAGGGTTTAGAAAAAGAAAGGCCCAGTCAGATGAATCACATGAAGAGCTAAGTGTAAAGCGTAGAAAAGTAACCAATAATGATAAAAAGGAAATCTGGGGAATATGTCGTATATGCTGTAGGTATAATCTGTATCACCTGTGAAATATTGAAATTTGTTTTGGTTGTCTGAGCTAAATCACATATTTAGAAAATAGTAGCGGAGTATAGGATGTTATCCAACCACCTGAAAAATAAATTTTCAGGTTTCAAGTAGTTGGATAACCTTCTATACTCAGCAACTATTTACATCGCTACGTACACTGGCACCCCCCCCCCCCACAAGATCATTTAGAGAATGGGTATTTCTAATGGTCATTTATTCATCCCTATGTCACACAGGCGTGGCCTTTCTTGCTTGGTGTACAAAATTTGCCGTTGTGATTCATACTCAATTAAACGACATGATGAGAGACGACATGTAGGGGAGACTGACACAGTTCCATTCTATACGGTTGGAATGGAAATTGCCAGAGATAACATTATCAAGCATGAAACACAAAAAATTGAAAAGCTAGCAAGTGTGAGCACTTCTTCAAAAGAAGGAAAGTCCACTAATTCCAAAGATAGCGATACAGCCGATACTGCAATAATTCCTACAATAACAATTGCAGACAAAGCGAATGCTAATATCCATGCAGGATCTTCGCTGTCACAAATTGAAACTGAATCAGAGATCACAAAATCAGAAGATCCTTATGATGTGACTGGTCCAGAAAGTTTTCATAAGTCTGCTTATGAAATGATCACTACAAAATCAAAGCAATCAACCCTGAACTTTGCTGCTAAAGCTAATAAAGCAGAAGTGCCCAAGTCTGATTTGTCTCTTGAGTCAAAATTGACAATCTTGTACGTGAATTTCAGGATTTTAAATTAAGCATTGGAAAGAAAATCAATGTTGGATTGAATGAACGACAAAAGCCTTTGGTGTTATCTTCCATTTCTGCGAAAACAGTACATGAAATGTCTGAACTGATGACCTCCTGGCCAGACATAAAAAACATAATTGAAATGACAGACAAGTGCAAAGAAATTGAGTTTTTTGGTGGTGGAAGTGGTGATCTATCAGTTTTAAGATGCAAAACTTGTTTTGAATATCTCACCAGCTGTAATGATAAAAGTCAAAGACTCAAACAATGACATTGTGAAAACAGCGAAGAAAGGAGTAGGAAAGTATGTTAGTATGTAGATACTTCAATATAATTTGTGTTTACTGTTTAATAATTGTTGGTCGAAATTCTAGCTAAAATCATGTGTTTTGTAAGGGAGTAAGAGAGACTCATGATAAATACCTAAAAATAGATACAAATCATACAATGTCAATGAGACATCCTTTAATGGACAACTACAAACAAACAATTAGATTACTCATTCCTAAGTAGAATACATTTATTTCATTTTGACATTCTTTTTTACAGGTATTCAGGAAGCTTGAGTACGGGTTTGGTTTTCAATGCCAACAAAAGTGACATGCTTTTAAAAGGTGGAGCACAAGAATGGTATTCTCTAAAGAATACTGTGAAGCAACACATTACCTGTACAAGTAGCCAAGTTCATTTCTGAAGCACTGCAGGTGAAAGGATGATTTTAAAAGAATCTATACCCTTTGGAATAATTTTATGTATTTTTGTTTTGCTACAGTAAAATACAGCAAGATTTGTTCATCAGATTTTATTTCACATTTTAGTATGCTGATCGTCTAAAAAAACGACGCCACCGTGTGACGAAAGTTACAGAAAATTTAGTGAGAGTTGCACTCAATACAGTGCTAACAAAATGTGCTGGCCAACACTACGAGACGAATATATCTTGTCATATATCTACCGGCAGTGACATGGGAACATAGGGCATAGTAGAAAGCAGTTTCTTGAGATACTCCGCTTCTGAGATCTGGCTTGATACAAAAGCAGCAAAATACTTAACAACCCCTGGTCTCCACATCATTACCTCCTCATTTTTATGTGTCCGCAGACAAGTCAACAGTTCATCGTGGTGACAAATCAAGCCATTGTTGTCTGTCCAATGATTGATGGTAAACGACAAGCAATCCCGGTTCAAGCTCCTTGTGTGTATGACCTTGAAGATGTTGATGATGGAATCACTGAAGCAACAGCAGATAAACTTGCTGACAACGTGTATGATACAATCAATTCAACATATAGCATCGGAGATGACGCACTTGCACAGTCATGGCAAGGTACTGTATGTGATGGGCAATACCAAGCAAACATGTTTGGGAAAAACTGAATAAGTTGCTGAAAAGAAAGATCCTGTTTTTGACCGAGTCATATGGGACCCACCACATTCAGTTCATCTTGCAGCAGATGATCTTCTTTCTGGAAAAAGTGGAAATTCGTCTGAATTTTTTTCACGCTTGGTATCACGAAGTTCAAGGATTCATCAGATATTTAATCGTGGCAAAATGTTTGCCTTAGCAAAGAGCCAAGCAGTCCAGTCAAAATGTAAGCGACTTCTTGTAACCAGTAGGACTTGCTCTACACGATTTTACATCTCAATACCATGAGTTTGAGAAGTTGATGACCTCATTGCCTGTGTACATCGAGACGTTTAGAGAAAACAAGTATAACCAAGTCAAGGAGTATGAAATAGCTGGTAAAGACTTTGTTATTGACATGTGTGGCACGTTAGACGTAATGCGACCAGCAATTGAGATGCTTGTTAGATTGCAAGATTTACAAGTCCCAATTTGGAAAATATGTGTGGTCTCCGAAGGTCATAAGTGAGTTAAGCAACGAGCGGCGCTAAGTTTGACCAAACCCGCCAAGCAATTTGGCCATCTTGATGGCTGCATGGAAGACATCCGCAAAGGAAAATACAAGGGGGTTAAATTGGTTCCAGGCTGGCTGCTTGTAGGAACAGGAAAAGATGAAAACCAAGAAACTGTATACAAGTGGATGGTTAGAGACCAGAAGGATTGTGAAAAAGACCTCAAGCAATTGGCTTTGGATCTGACAGAATGTCTCGAATCACGATATGAACGAAGTGTTACACAGATGCAAGAGTATTTGACATCGTTAGATCTCGACTGCCTTGTAGAGCATCTATGCGGAGAAAGGTAGTTGTTAATAATATCAGTGATCCTTACATAGTTATTTACTTTGAAACGTGTTCTGCCGTTTCCTCATTACCAGTTTACCACTCACCATCAATTGTAATCACTTACCAATTGTATTTTCTGTTTCAATAGGTCAGCCACAGGAATGTCAAAATTGACGAAGCCAAGTTAGAAGAATATGGAATGGAAGAATTTTCCAATTTCTTTGCTCATGTTTGTAAAATGCCTCATGTACAGCATCTGTCCTGCGAGGATGGCCTGATTTTCAATCCGAAACTAAGTCATGTCATGCATCGCCGTTTGAAAACCGCACTTAAGGATTTTATATGGCTGCAACAATTTCGAGATGTAATGAGCCGATGGTTTTCAGTTATAAATGCTGCTACTGGAAAGATTACTGGTTCTCTGGATTCTGAAAAATTGGGAGTTTTAACCAGCATGACTACTGTGGGCAAAATCTTCCCGCCAAGTACATATCATCTTTGCAATTTGTATGAGATGAAATTTGAAAGTAAGACAGTCATTACAATCCTTGACGAGGCTATGGTGTACAACTCTATGTATACAAATAGTGAGGTATACAACCTGATAGGAAAAGAAATGTGCATTGTCACTGATATTGCATTGGCAAAGGGTGGAACGGAGGCCATAGTGGAGAGTTTCTACTCAAGCATGGCTTCACAAGCAATGCAGGGAGGACAGTCAAATGAAGCGCTTGCACTCAGGTGAGTTATAAAATATAAAGTGTTGAGTATTCCAACACTGTGTTGGAATACTCAGTATTCAATACTGTAAATACATTTGGTAAAAAATGAAGTACTTTTAAATAAAAGTCATTTGTGAATATTTAAAATACTGTATATCGCTGTATTTGTAGGACCAAAATTGATTGGTGCTTTCCTAATATAATCCGGCTGGATTCAGCAGTGGAAGAGATAGCGGAAATTTATATTCAGGGTGATAAGAAGAGAAAATTAAAGTCGCACAAATGTCCAGTTCTTGGTGACCGTGCTACTTCTTATACAAACAGCAAAGTGGTTGATAGACTTCAACATGAAGAAGTGAAACTACCATTCCTGGTTTGAAAATAATTGAAATTAAAATGCTAATACACTAGTCAATTGAAATCCCTTCCCCCTGAGATGTACTACATATCATTATGTACAGGGTTTTAACAGAGTTTTGTATGTGAAATACAAAGTGCTGCAATGTCTCCAATTTTGCTACCCACAATTTTTCTATCCACAATTTTGCTATCGGGAGCCCGGAGCCAGAAGGGGAGGGAGTCAATTGACTAGTGCATATACATATATATATTTCAAATGAGACATGCACGAAGTTTCTGTCAGGGCAACATATAAAAACGTTTATAGGCCTACTTATAATTTTCTTTGTAGTTTGTTTGTTGATCGGAATTTAGTAGTCTAAATTCCATGTATAGCTAACTCCACTTTTGTGTTTAATAATAAAACTCAGCGTTAAAAATGGTACATTTGTGATTTCTACACTTTGTGTGTGACATCAATACATTTAATATAGCTACGTCGTTTTATTTTTAACTGAATAAAATATACTTTTAAAAATGGCGTGTCAATTTGTCAATTTTCCTTGAAAAAAATATATTGGCGTGTCAAATTTCCTTGAAAAAATATATTGGCGTATCAGAAAACGGCGATTCCACTATGGTGTCGAAACTACTCAACATTAATGCTGTCTTAACAGCTGGCAAGGGAACTGAAGATTAAACTTCTGTCAGTTCAACAATTGTAGGCTGAAAATACCCTATTGATGCATCAAATGTTAACTAACAAGCAATATCCAAAGTACATTGCAGTACAACAGCACACAATAGCAATGCCTAGACAAAGTCAAACACACAACTCTTCTACCTGTAGTTTAAACGTAAATAGCAAAATGAAATGTCTTTTAACACAATGATATTCATCACCTAACTCTGTTTAATATGCACTGGTCGTATTAAAGAAACGTCTCTCCAAACAGATGCAGATGCTCCAAATAGTCTACCAAACTAGTGACACTGCTTGTCATACGGAAGGGTACCTGTTGAGGTGTCGACGGTAAACAGAGTGTCATAGTCAAAGCAGATGCCTTTTGGTTGGGGAAATTTGACTTTACTTCCATCTCTTGTGCCCTTTCCATTTCCAATTATAACAGATAATTGTTTTAGTGTAGGTTTATAAGCCTTGACAGAAGAGTCTCCAGTGTCACTAAATGCAAAGGAGTTGTCGCTGTAGGTGGCTAAACTATGTACTTTGTTGCAGAGTGAACCACCATTACTCACTATCTTCTCAGCCAAGCTGCCATTGTCATGATTACAGGTAATTTTATGTATCCCTCCATTGTCCTTGTGTGCAGACACATAGACCACATTGTTCAATAACTCTTTCAGAGTTGAAGTGATATTTGTGTAGTTCAAATGAACATTAGAAGCAGCTTAGCAAAGGGCCCTTTTTAATTACCCCCCCCCCTGTAAAGCTTGGTCCGTTTAGATGGGATCTATAAAAAATTGTCTCTGAAAATGCAGGAAATCAAGCCACAGAGACTCAAGAATACGAAAATTTTCTGCATAGTTTCTTGCAGTTGTTGAATGGACCTGATGTTGATATACTAACACTCTATGAAGATAGCACAGTTAAGATAATCCCAGTTGCACTGGCAAAAGATGGTATGCAACTGAAACGGGTTTGCTCTGTGACAGCAGGCAAGGGAAACTTATTGGAAGTACCCTTAGCTTGGATTACGACTATATAATGCAGGGTGAACCGAATAAAGATACTCTAAAAATATCTATTGTACAAGAGGCAGAAGTTATGTGCTTAACAACCCTCAATGCAAAGTTTTCCCTGCCCGTCGGAAATACCTCATTTAACCAAAGGACTTACAGCGTTAGATACTTTGGATATGATAAAGAATGAAACACAAGAGATAAATGTTTGCCTTGACCATTTTTGCAACATTGACCATTTGGTTCTTGTTAATAAACAACTACCGAGTAAATTTGGTTCAACTCAGTGAGCTGAGAAATGACAATGTCCTCCATTCAAAGTTAGCACCCTTGCTACCACTAAGTGCAGTGTGGAATCGTGATCGTCAAGATGTTGACTCTATTATGGAAATCTCAAGCCCATCGGTGAGAAGGATTCTTACAGAGAATGCCACACAGTTGTACCTAAAAAATAAGGTTCACTGTGTGAACTCACACAGTAGTACCTGAAAAATACAGGTTAAGGGAGGACAACAAAAGTGGAGTTTTTAAGGCACCCATTGGAACATGCATGGGTCCTTTAGGACATATATTTGTCAGCGATGTTGCACAGGGTAAGGTGTACAAGGTACGAGCGAATCACTATCCAGTGAATGTGACGGTAGAAATGGATCACTTGGAACATCCTATTGGGGTTGCTGTTTTCACGAACATAATGTATTGTGCGGAGTCTAAACAAAACGCAATTACATTCAAAGACTTAACAGGGGAAACAGTTGTCGATGTGGACAAATTAACTGTCAAGAAGCTTAAGGAGAAACTTAAGATTATTGGAGCATGGAATGAAAAATACAAACGGAAACCTAAGAAATATCTTCAAGAGAAACTCAGAGAGGCGTTGAACAACAGGGCTGTTTCGGAAACAAACCCAGTGCTACAAAAGCCACGCAGTAAAACTACTCCTTTGCATATTGAATTTGATAGAGAAATAAAGTCCTTGTCGTACAGCTTTATTGCAACTTGATCAGATTAAAGGGAACTGTAACGTCTTATCTTCAGCTTACTTCTACGCTTCTTTATGGCATAGTGTCATAAATGTTACATTGCTAACAAGCATGTTCAGCAATTGCAATCTAACTACGAAATTTATTCGTAACTGGCCCAAACAGCTTTCAATTGCCTTTATTGTCCTTGTTTTTCAAATGCAAGCCTTTTTTAACTTTTATAAAATAGAAAGGATCAAAGAATGATGTTGAGGCAATGCATGTTTGCTACACTCCAGTAATTCTGCACTAGTCTATTGACCAACTGCTTACGTACTCAGGAGCGCATAATATTTGAAAATTAGAATGTATTGTTTCTCATATTTTAACCAACAACGAATGTTCTGACCAACTCTTTAATATTTAGAATTATTGTACTTGCGTTGCACGTTTTATAATTTCAGCGCATAGTCCCAACCCATAATTTCTCAATATTTTTTTATCAACAACAAACCATTTTTGACTAACCTTTTAATATTTAGAAATTAGTGGGGCATCACACCCCAGGTTTTGGACGCTAAAACATACTTAATAGTGAACAGTGTCCGGGAAAATTTTTTTAAAACCCCCCCCCAGTCGACAAGAAAAAATTGAATAATACTTAGTGAAATCGAAAAGTGTCCGCTTAAGTATGGAGGGCCAGCTACGGGCTTGCCTTAATCCCCCAGGGCTCCCCCCCTTTGTAAGTTCTGGCTACGTCCCTGCAAGCCAAACATGTCAAAAGTATCAATTAATGGAAACTGTATGTTGAAATATAATAATTGACAGTTGAGATTTAGAATTCAGTTGTTGAGTTATAAAATTAACAGGTCGAGAAAAGAAAATTACTGGTTGAGATAAAAAATTTGTATGTTGAGATTTGTGAAGTATAGTGTGGGACACATTATTTACCTAATGTGAGAAAGTATCAACTGGAAAATAAAAAATTAATATGCTAGAAAAAAAGTGATGGGCAAGAAAAAAAATTATTCGTACCCAGTCCTAGTTCTATACCTATGACAAAAATCTGCCAAAGAAAGATGGCGGACATCTTATGAAATTCTTCATAGAACCGACGAAGTTAGTGTTTCGCAAAACACTGTTCAACTGGAGATATGTGAGAGGAGACTTCAGGATGGTGTTGGGATCGTTTTAGCAATTTCCTCAGCCATAGAAGCAACAGCAACTGTAAAGGGTATGTTGGATGGATTAACTAACATTTTAACGACAAAACTATTAAGCATAGGAGTCATTTTGAATTTACTGAGAAATGCTGCCATAGCCGAAAATCGTTATCCGGAGGTACTGTCCAGTACAGGAGGTCTTCCCAAAAGGGTCTGTGGTGACCGTGGAATGGAAAATGTGAAAGTTGCAAGGTATATGACCGAGAACTGTGGTTTAAACACAGGCAGCTTTATTGCAGGGCGAAGTGTACACAAACAAAGGATTGAACGGCTGTGGGCAGAGGTTAACAGGGTCAGCTCAGCTCTTTATATTGATTTATTTCGCTTCCTTGGAGGTTATGGCTTACTTTGTCTACCTGCGCAGAATAAGTGCTTCACTACAAGAATTTCAAGCACAGTGGAACCATCATGGCTTGCATACTGTTAATCACCAGTCTCTCATGGCTTTATGGCATGCAGGTATGTTGAATCAGATCCAAGACTTTGAAGGGGATACCACACTTTATGGCACAGAGTTTTATGGTGCAATTACTAATACCATGTCACACAATGACGTTGTTGTTCCTGAATCTGCTATTGTCATGACATCAGAGCAAATTAATCTTGTGGAACAATCTATACATCCACTTAAAGAGGATGGCAATTATGGTATCAATCATTACATAAATGCTTTGGACATTCAGTCCTTGAAACTCAGGTCGGCATTCGGCAATGCCGACCTAAATGCCGACCTGCAAAGCGATATGTGTAGATTTAGGTCGGCAAAATTTTGCCGACCTACTTTCAAATACGTCTCGGCATTTTTTTCCGCGAACGCATCTTTCACATACGCATTTGATCATTTAAGCTTGCGTAGTCAAAATACGCTTTGCGAGTATCAAATTGTCATTGGCTGTCAATGGAATTTGCTTGCTCATGGTCATGCTATATGTATATATGCACTGTTCGATTGGAGTTCATACATTTTGTTAGTTGTTTTGTTTGCTATTGCAATTAATTGCTGTTTATAAATACGCGTATTTGCAGCAAGCAAATTAAATTTTAATTTGGATATTGTCTATTGTTTTGAAAATATTTGCCGACCTAGATTGAGAATTATCGCTTTTAGGTCGGCAATTTCTTGCCGACCTGAAATTTCGGGAGTTTCAAGGACTGGACATTTTAACAAGCTTCAATTTAGACTAATTAAATACATTTTACACGTATAGGAAACTAACTTTAATAGGAACATCAAGATAACTCAGTCTGTTACCCATTTACCAAAGTTCTTGTCATGGATTTCAGCACCAGGATAAATGGGTTTTAATGCAGCATAAAAGCAATGGGAATGTCAAAATGTCATCAACCATAAACATTTTATTGACATGATAACAGAACTTTTCTTTTTTCTTACTAGAATATTTTCTTAAAATTTCTAAAATTTAATTTCAGTAAAAATATCAAGGCCCAACATACAATGTACAATAAAGACACAATATAATAAGTTTAATTTAATCTCACATTTCATTGTTTCCTTACAATCCAAACAATGAAACATTTAATAGATTAGAAAATATATATGAATATTTTGTTGTATTATGCCTTTATTGTATGTTGGGCCTTGATATTTTATGGGAGTATTATCGAATTCACTAGAGTGATGAATACTTCTATGGAGATTTGCACTCAAATGATTGATTTTATGTACATGTGACGAGCTTTTTGTGTAAACATTTTAATAAACCGTTGCCTTTTACTTGTCTAGAAATAGCGGCAATAACAGTGTATTCTGTGTCAGATCAAAATTGTGCTAGACTGTAACACTGTATAACACTTCATACTTTAGTGCGTGATAAATTATCACTTTGTTAAGTCTGCATGGTTTCCATATGGTCGTAACCATGCGTAAATATCGCAGAGATAGAGTCTGACTCTATCTCTGCAACATTTATGACAGGGTTACGACACGGTTACGACCATATAGACCAAGCTTAAAGAGCATATGAAGCGTAAATTTTGGTTATTCAGTCTTCAACTACTCTAGGACTATAAAACGTGCTCTTTTCAGCGAAACACTTATTTTTTCATTTCAACTTCGTTAAAGCGTTGAAATTTGCCCTCAAAGTCCGCTATATTAAAATGTTTGAACCCAACATACACAAGGGGCCTGGGTCGGAGTGATGACGTAGGAAGTTGTACCGCCAATCGCCATTTACCGCGATAAAGAAAACAAACTCTCTTCAAGCTATATTTATATATTTTCGCTGGGTTTTCATAAATTCTTTTTGGTTTTGGATACTCTATACGAACATGCCTGGAAAGGGAGGAAAGTATTGCGTTGCTGGTTTTGCTAACGCAAGATCATGCAGAAATTCAAGCTATTCGAAAGGAAATATTTCGATGCATATGTTTCCTCGTGGTGATAAGCAACGTGCTGCATGGACGAAGTTTGTTAGAAGGCATAGACCGGGTTGGAATCCAACAACTTCTTCTGCGTTATGTTCTGCACACTTTCATGGCAATGATTTTACGCAAAGGATGGATATTGACGTACCAACCGCGCCTGACCGCTCACCAAGCAGTATATCCTGCAAGAGATATCTCAAGCATGGGACAATTCCGACAGTCGACGACTACGATATTGCTTCGAAATCCTTTCCCGAAACGACTGCTGCACTTAACCCCACTACACCGCAAATTCTTGCCGCCAAAGTTCAACGTGCAAAAAGGCAGCTTCTCCGAGAGGTAAGTTAAAAACTGCCCAGCAGAGGTGCTCAAATTATAGGAGGACTATAAGGCGCCTTCAACTGCAGGTAAAATCAAAGTTATCCTCTCCACACTCTGCCTCACCAACTGCAATGGTTGATCCTTTGAATGAGCAGAATGAGATGGAGTGTTTGCCTGATGAATATGATGGAAACCTTACTGTTGATCTGAATGAGCTTGATGACTACCTGGCAGAAGCAGATGACATGAGCAGTCTGAAGAATGATCCTGACTGGGAAATTGAAGATGAGTTGGACCCAGATGATGGAGAAGATACCGCAGAGTTCAATGAAAAGAATCAAGTTAGGTACAGTACTTTAAAAACTGTAGATATTTTATTTTATTTGCCATATATATATATATATATATATACTAATGTGTGGTCTAATTGAATACCTTGTATTTTATAGGATTGATCCTACTGCTTTGCCTCAAGATGAACCAAAATTCCTGGTTTTTCTTTCTTGCTTGGTCTCTGTCTTCTCAATGTTCTGTTTCAATTGCAAGTCAGAGAAACCTGAGCTTCGAGTCTCAAAATCTGGCATGATGGTCACCATAGAGCAATGTTGCAAAGAATGCGAGAAAGATGGAGTACAGCCTTTCAAATGGCACAGCCAGCCATTTGTATTTGGTTGATACGCTGCTGGTAATCTACTGTTGAGCTTTGCCATTCTATGTGCTGGTGCAAGTGTCAGCAAAACACTGCTGGTGTTCTCCCATTTGGGCCTTTGTGTGTACTCGGCCCGGTCATTCTTTGCCCATCAAAGGTGGTTGCTGTTCCCAACAATAATTAACTTTTGGGAAACAACACGCTTGGGACTGATTGAAAAAGCTTGTTTGGCAAAAGAAAGTGTTTGGGCTGGTGATGGTCGATTCGACTCAATGGGGCATTCGGCAAAGTATGGTGCATACACTATGATGAACGCCTCACTAGGAAAACTTATGCACTTTGAATTGTTACAGGTAATCAGCATTGTTCAGTTTCTGGCTTTCTGCATGTTTAAAACAATTTTCAAATTAACCCATTAAGCTGCAATACACCCCAATGTGCCTTGTTATAATATATTATACCTTATATTATAACCCCAGACAATTTTACTCAACAAGGGGAGAGTCTTGCACATCAATGGGTTAATTTTTAACAAAACTATCTGCTAATGTCTCATTATGTTGCAGTTCACAATATTTTAGTCTCTTAAGGAGGCTCCCTACAGTTACCCGCGTGAGAAATGCGTGGAAATTGAGTTTTAAATTGCGCGTGGGACACGCGTGTTGTAAATATTGCGTAACAAATGAGATAAATCAAAACACACTAAAATATTTTTAAAATATCATTAAAAAACATATTTTTTTGCTCTAAAATTCTGCTTAAACTATAAGAAACTGAATTCTACTTATATAAAGTACTTAAAACTAGTAGTCTTTCTTGTTTTACTCGACACTATGTTCGTGAAAAACCTCGCTGCAAAGTTCGGAGTTAAGTCACAATGAAGTTGTCTGGGGTAAGTCACAATGAAGGCCAAATATTAGCCTTACTTCCTCCTCAATTGAAAATTCTATCCTTCCAGGTCCTTTATCATTAACAAATATAACAGGGGAAGAGAAGATGGGTCTAGCAAGTATCCTACATATTTATTGTGACAAATGTAGCACTGTTAATGATGTCAAAACCTCTCAAACCCATAAAGCTGGCGCTCGAGGCCCTTTGGCATTTGACAACAACACCCGGGCAGTTTTAGCTACCTTAAATACGGGGATTGGCGAGTCACACTTGGGAAAAATCCTCTCAACCCTTAATATACCACCACTTAGTCGGGGTACATTTAAAAGACGAGAAAGGGAAATTGGCAGGGCCGTTGAGAAAGTTGCGAGACGGAGTTGTCATGATGCCACACATGCAGAACGGTCTCTTGCACTAGAAAATGGGAACATTGAGGATACTGATGGTCTTGTCGACATTACCTGTTCATACGACATGGGTTGGCAGAAACGCGGTCGTGCATTTAATTCATCGACTGGCCATGGAGCAGTAATGAGCTTGAACTCTGGAAAGGTGTTGGGGTATGCAACCAGGAATAAAAAATGCCGTACTTGTGAACACAGCAAGAGACAATCCAAACCTCCAATCGTACACGACTGCCGATTAAATTATAAAGGGTCTTCCAAGTACATGGAAACTGATGTTGCTTGCCAGCTGTTTAAAGATGCTCCACAAACCAATGTGAAATATTCAAGTTATGTTGGGGATGATGATAGTACAACACTTGCTGAGTTAGTAAAGCAATCTCCATATGAGTTACAAAAGTTTTCCGACATCATACATATCAAACGATCACTTGGTACCAGACTATACAACCTTAGCCAGAGAATGAAGTTTCCAAATTGTTCAGTATTATCCCAGAAGGTGATCAATTATCTCCAGAAGTGCTTTTCATATTGTATTAATCAAAATAAGGACAATCCATTACAATTAGCGAAAGAAATAAAAACCATTATCCCACATGCTTTTGGTGCCCATTCCGACTGTAACCCAACATGGTGTAGATTCCATCAAGATCCTGTCGGTTATTCACATCACGAACTGCCATATGGTAAAGATTTGCATGGTCAGGACCTCCAAGTAGCACTAGAGAACATCATGAATGAATATACTACAGATATTGTTTAAAAAAAATTAGCACCATGCTTGAATTCACAAAGAAACGAATCACTAAATGGAACAATTGCCTCAAAAAATCCAAAAATTAGATACTATGGTGGCAGCGAGAGTAGCGATTTTCGTGTTGCGTGTGGTGTTGCTCAGAGAAATGAAGGTCACCAATACATCAGTAAAACCTTAGAGTCACTTGGAATAACACCAGGTGATTATTGTAACAGGTATCACACAAGTCTAGATAAAAAACAGGAAAAAGACATTAAGCGTAAGGCAAAACCAGAATTCAAAATTAAAAGAAGAAAGCTATTTCAAGATAAATGTTCAAAGCAAGCAAAGAAGGAATCAAAAGAGAATGCAACATATGAGTCAAATATTGGATTAAACTTGGACCCTAGCAAACCATTGCAGGGAAAGGAAAATGAGGATCTCACAATACTAAAGGATGTTGATTTGACAAAAGCAGCAGCTGTTCTCAAAGATTGTGAAGCACTGATTGGCAACAAGTTAAGCCGTCCAAAGCTCTCACAACCTACTTTTAGTGAAGATAATTATTACAACTTTTTAATTTTTGATACTGAAACAACAACTATTGGCAAGTCAGCTGAAATGATTCAAATTGCTGTCACTACAGATGATGAATATGTGTTTTCAGAATACATTCGACCGAAAACTAGAATTACTCAAGCTGCTTCCAATGTCCATGGCATAACAAGTTCACTTCTAAATGGGGAGTCAATGTTGTTCAAGAATGGTCAACAACTCAGCAGCAAAACTCAAGCAGAATGCCTACAGAACTTTATAACTTTTATTGAAAAAACTGAAGAAAAGTGTAAACAGAAAACAAACAAACCTTCAGTAGTAACAGTATTGATTGGTCATAACGCCTCAACCTTTGACACTCCTCTACTTCTCCGCTCTACACCTTCGACGTTTTCTGCAAGACTAAAGTCACTCGGAATTATCTTTGCAGACAGCTTGGTTCTTATAAAACAGCTCCGATCGTGTAGCATAAACTCCGCACTCCTTAGCAATTTACCAAACAACAAGTTAGGCACGTTGTATGCTGGTCTTTTCAAAGAGGAATTCAATGCGCACGATGCACTCGAAGATGTTAAAGCGTTGTCCAAAATACTATTTCATAGCTCCCTTCAAGTTACAGTTCAACAGATTTTGGAACACGGTCGATCAACAACAGTTGAGGATGCCATAAAGGACGTTCAGTTTCTCTATCAAAGGCACGCAATCGTACAGACGTATAAACAAATGTCATACACCAATGGACAAAATGTGCTGTCCGAAAATATGAAGCTAAAACTAGCAGAAAATGGTATACCATTTGAAACACTCCAAAATATCTACACGAAATTTGGAAAGAACGGACTGTTTGCTGTTGTTGCTTTGCCAGCTAATTCATCCTTGAATTCATCGGCGAAGTCAAGGGACAAATCTCGACCAAGAATAACGCGGTATCGTAGAATACATGCAAAAATCTTGCGATTCTTTGAAGATCAAAGCCACCATTGATACGATTTGGGTAAAGTAGATGTTTAACAGTTATAAATCTTTTAATATTCACTAACAAATACGGACAACAGCCCACAATTTGTACTGAAACGCTTCGAAAATTATACAAACGGCATGCTTGCACGCGCCCGCAAACACTTGATGATTGCCTGACACGGTCAGTGAATTTACTTTTTGCGTGTAGTTGAAGGATTTTCGCGAAGTGAAAATGTCACTTTGAGGTGCTATTTTCTCGGTTGTTTGCTCGGTGACCATATCTCAAAATTTGTACATGTATTTAACCTATTAAGTTGTATTAAATTTGAAAATTTGAAAAAAATCGCCAGTGTAGTTTTTGTGAAACTAATTTTTAGCTTTTAAAAAAAAACTACACTGGCGATTTTTAAATAATTTTCTAAAAAGATTCGGAATGCCATTATAATGTAATTTCTGCAAAAAAAAATATAGGTCACCGTGCTCATTTCCCCGCTACGATGGTTGTTTCACTGAAATTGGCTATCTAAATGATGACGTCATGTTGCCATGGTTACTTCAAGAGTGATGATTTCCGGTTAAAATTACTCTTTGATATACAAGAAAGCAAACGCTTATGCAAAAATATTGAGTTTTCTTACTTAAAACACGTTTTAGTTTAAAACTTTGATATATATTAAAACTGTAGGGAGCCTCCTTAATACTCTGTCTAACAGAGATTAGAAAATTGAATGATTAGCAGGGGGCAGAAAAAGAGCTAATCCTAATCCATCTCAAAACCTATTATTACTTAATTTCAGGCTAATGAAACTGGTTCAAGCCAAGCCATGGAACTGGAAGGTGCAAAACGTTCCTTTAAGTTCCTAACCGATTCAGGAGTGAAAGTACAAACCTTCATATCTGACAGACACAGAGGTATAGCAAAGTGGTTGAGGGCAGCATACCCATTGGTACATCATTTCTATGATATCTGGCATGTTTCAAAAAGCATAACAAAAAAGTTGGCAAAGTTGGCTAAAGAGAAAGGTTGTGAAGCAGTTCTGCAGTGGATAAAGCCAATCAAAAACCACTTATACTGGTGTGCTTGCTCCACAAAGTGTGGCTATGAGCAGCTCATCTTGGCAAAGTGGAAATCATATTCAAGGCACATTGCAAATCTCCACACAAACCATCCGGATCCATTGTTTCAGAAATGTGTTCATGAAGAACTTCCAAACAGAAAATGTATAAGAATTGGTGAGAATATATATAAGACTGTCAAAGGGGGAGGGGTCAACTTCCCATTTCCTCTGTGGGAGAGGATGGGAGGTGTATGTTTCATGTTTTCTGGAATGCTTTGAGGCTGTTTATACTTTTGCATTATAGGTACTGATGTTTATGATAAAGTTGTGGCCATATGTGGAAGAACCCAAATGCTAAATGATGTGAAAAAGTTATCTCCAGAAGTTCAAACCAGCCACTTGGAAGCATTCCACTCCACACTTAACCAGTTCCACCCCAAGATGACAGCCTACTCGTACACAGGGACATATTGCAGGTATAATATATTATAATACATGTCACCTTCATGTAACTTATCTGCTATTTCATATCTGTTACCTGGTACTCAATTTCTATTTTCTCCATCTTTAGACATGCATTGGCCATTGCTCACTTTAATGAGAACCTCCAAAGGGAAGTGAAAAAGACCAAAGATGGGAAAACCTACCACAGCATTCACTATCCGAAATATAAAAATGGCGATGAATTGGTTCGGACTGTTCCAGTCCCCCCCACCTACAACTATGTGGACGATTTAAAGAATACCTTATTTAAAGATACTAAGGCATCTATGAAACTTAAAATGCTTGAGTTTTTGAAGGATGTTCCTGCTCCACTCAGCTCACAATTTAGTGATAAAGTGGACCGCCTTACTGCCATTGATAATTATAGAAAAAGACAAGAAATGACTGTCCAGTTATACCCCAGTTGTAAGTACAGTTGCTACTATACTATTGTAAGCCATTGATTGCATAGTACAGGTATGTCAGGTATGCATACAGATTATTTCACTCACATAGGGGAGAGTCTTTGGCACTAATGGTTAAATAACGCCCAATACTTTCCCCTTGATAAGTAAAATCGTCTATAAGTGGCTTAATTTTTATTATATTATAGTGAGTGAACAAGATCAGCTTCAGCTGACAGCCTCGGGACCAGAACCTACCAATGTACCAAAGACGCGTTGCTGTAGAAAGTGCAAAAAAAGCATGAAAGGTCACAAGCGTGGACAATGCTAATAATTTTAAAAAGTATCTAATGAACTATTGCATAGATGTGATTTTGTGTTATTGATATTTATATGGTCACTACTTTATGTTTATATGCATGAGTAAATGTAAACCCCCAACCCCTCCTACCCCTGACAGGGTGGGAATTTAACAGACACCTTGTTAAAATATTTAAAAATGCCTCACATCCTGGAGATACTGACTGCCTCCAATTGTTCAGACCCTTTACCTTTCAAGCTAAGGCTCACTACCTTTTGAAGTACGAATAGCTAGACTGCTAACTGTTCTCAAGACGGATAGCTTGAGAAGTACTATAATCAAATAAAGGCCGAGTCTTCGCAGCTTACCTTACAACAATACAGACATTGGGTAGGGTTCGCAATTAATGTACTACAAGGAGAAATAAATACGAAAAGCTTCAAACCCCTTACCCACTTCGGGAATATTAATCCCCACCCTGTTTTGGGGTGTTGGGTTGGGGTTTACATTGACTCATGCATGATATAAACAAGTATCTACCACTGTAAAATAACAAAATGTAATAAAACTAATCAATAAACCTATCAAAGACAAAGTTCAATCTAGTTGAGATATAAAAGATGTAATTGTAGGTAAAAAGAGTACGGTATAAGCCTTGAGCGGTCAAGGTCCTTTATTGTCCAATAGTTATAAGTCTACCTCTCTTCTGCTGACTTATATCCAGTATATTCTGTGTTTTTCTCCTTTGGAAACCTTGTTCGAATTGTTGTGTACACGCATGCAGGGAGCGGTCTTGAATTGTCAAATCCCATGAATCCAAACACCATAGAAATGAAAAGTCTGTAAGCGATTGCTCTTAAGTAGCTATTTTCATCGCTGCCAAGTTGTGTATATCTTTTACCCTGCCTCGTTCTCAACCCATTCGCTGCAACTCTCAGGACCCGAGGATGCAATACAACAGCCTCAAAATCAGGATGCTCAGTAACGCATTTAACAGGTTCTTTCAGTGTTGGCTCGGACTTAAAAACATTTGCAGCATTTATCTCGTGACAGCATCTATATTCTCTTGGACCACATAACAAACGCGCGTCGCAATGGCCACAACAACACCAATTCTCAATCGTTTGTATTCCTTCGTATCGGTCTTCAATTTCCTGTAAAAGAATCCCATCAACATCAACCTCTTCTTGTTCATTCTCGTCGTGCTAATGGTTCGTGAGCATAAGGCTGGTACGACCCGGCTAATACGTCTTCAATGATTTCACTGTTTTCTTGGTCTGAAGTATCCAACATGCTCGAAGATGAACATGACATGCTTTCGTTTTCCGAATCGTCGGTGTATTCGCTTGCCATTTCTTCGCAAACTCAGAGAACCAATACTCCAAAAAAAGATTTAGTTCACTGACTTAAACACTGAATACGGATTACGGATATAGGAAAATTAACTATATCGCACAACTTGTAAATTACAATAATTTCTCTTTCGAAGTCAAAGCTATGCTAATCGGGTACAACTTCTTACGTCATCGCTTGGACCCAGGCCCAAATTGCGAGTTGGGCTCGAAGCTGTTAAAAAGCGGACTTTGAGGGCAAATTTCAACGCTTTAACTAAGTTGAAATGAAAAAATAAGTGATTCACTGAAAAGAGCGCGTTTTATAGTCCTAGAATAGTTGAAAACTGGATAACAAAATTTACGATTCATATGCCCTTTAATTGCTCTAAAGATAATTTTCTTGCTGATAAAAATTTGAAAGCAATCACGCTGTGGGCCAATGTTTGGTACACAAAACCTTCATCACATGGTACATAAAAACATAAGATCAATCACGTGAATGCAAATCTCAATAAAATTATTAAACTCAGTATTATTAAATGTGAATTATAGTCGATCAGTATTATTATATATCAATTAAACGTAGTGTTCAATCGTCAGCCTGGACAACATGGGGACATCTGGGAGTCTCCACCCTAAGCCTGTCTACTACTTTGCTAACACCAACTCTTCTAGGTGCTCGTTCACGCTCATAAAAAAAGACTGGTAACTGGTGTCTAGCGATCCCGAGCTTCTTATATTTCCATCTGTATGGAGGCAAGCTATTTCTTCCATTGTGTTTGGGCATGACAAGGGATCGGTATCCTCCAGTCAACAATGGCTCTCTGGACTAAAATGCTGTTGCTTTGTCCTCCGCTTTTTTGTGAGCTGCAACAACACTGTAGAAACCTTCTACAATTGCTTCACAACCACCACTAGCCAAAGCAACGTACATTTCTTTGCCAAGAGATTCGTATATGATATGGTTGTTGTAAAAAGACGCGATCAGATTTGCTTCGTCCAGCTTCGCTTTTGCTTTAGCACACGAACGACTGATCCAATTCCAAATTAGCTTCTGCTGTCATGGAAAGTAAATTACTTTCATTGAACTCTGCAATGGCGATCCCTTGTTGGTCGACAAACATGGAATGAGTGCAGTTTCCCAAGCCAAACCAAATGATTATTTCCATAGTGGCTTTAAACCTCTTCAGTACGACATTACTGTTGTGAGGTAAGAGGGATAAATTATGATCTGTGTCAGCAAGAGCGCGAATATGAGGGATGTTTCTCTTGTGCCATCCGTTTCCCATTCTATCCTATCTTGTCGAGATACAACAAGCTTTTCCTCTTCCACTTCAAATTTGCACATATGCTCACAAGCCTTCTCAAGGTAAAAAATCTGAGAAAGTTTCTTTACTTCAGGAACAGCACAGTTGAGTAGAGCATCTAGCGTAACACAAAGATTTTGACGGAAACTTCTTAAGTCAGGAATACAATCTTCTGTACTTCGTGCATCCAACGTGTAAGTGGTTTGCTTCTTACCATCATTGACCTCGGTAACCTGGTCTACAACCAACCGACCAGTAGCGGTACACCCTGGAAAATTTTAACAAATCGTTTTTATGCTAAACCTAACATGTTTACTTTATACATGTATTATATATTATTAGCAAGAAAACTGATGATGGCCTCTAGTGGACACTAAACTTACTGTAAATATTTAGCATTTCTAATGCATTATATTATGACATACTGTAGAGTAGTTTACTGCACATACCAAAAAAAGGAATACACATCTGAAAAGTGCCTGGTTTTCGTTTGTCTTTGTCTTCATCTTAATCTTCATCTTTGTTTCCGGCAGTAATTTCTTCCCAATGCTCTGATAGTTTTGGTAGGAACTCCTTGGAATATTTTGATCCTGTCTCGACTTCCTTTGATTATTTTCCAAAGTGGCAAGTTTACGGCCTGGGTCCTTTTCATTAATGACACAACTGGCTTCATAATATCAAGCACTCCACACAGGTCAACTACGAAGTCTTCACCGCAGACCTACATGTAATGATTTTTTATAGGAGTACTGATTGAGTTCAAATTTGGTATGACATACAAGTGTTTTTTCCATGATTGAATTAACATATTTAAACACACGGCTAAACCATAGATGTCCTGAAAATAGCTTTATTTTTCTTTATAATTCGATTTCTTTATACATAAGAAATTGAACTATAGAGAAAAAATAAGCTATTTTCGGAAGACCTATGCATATGGGTTGAACGGCTATAAAAATCTTTCAATCAGTGCAAGCCAATCTATAGAGTTAACAATATGCGTATCACAGGCAAAGCTGAGAGATTGCGACAGACTTTCGTCACATATAATACATGCAAGTTCTCTGCAAGTACGTCACATTGTAAGTTCTTGCATTTGTACCTCATATTTTGTTTCTTCTTCATCATCATCATCTTCATTCTTTCTGGACTTTCTAAAGGATTCAATCAACGCTTTATAGCTTAGGAAAATATTCTCCCACTGCTCATAAGAGCTAAAAAATTGAGATGTCACAGTCTCCAGTGCCTTTAGACCTAACAATGATGCTAACCCTTTGTATTCAACATGACCACAACCGCGGCTGAACATTTAATCAAACTTGTTTGCTCTTTTGATCAACCGCTTCATAAACAGCAAACAACTTTCTTCTCGTAAATGAACCATAACTAGATCCATCCAATGCGATACGTCCCACAGAGTCAAGAAAAACTCATCCAATTATTTTGTCTTTCCCAGCTGAGTAAATAGAGCATCTTGAAATGTTTTTGATTGGTATTGACCATCGTCATGGACAGCTAAATTAAAAAATGTTACATATAGCAATGCTATCATCTGCATTAGTGCCTACTACACTGTACAGTAACAACCCAAGTATATAAGAACCTAGATTTTAAGAACCTGTTAGGCTATTTTTTGTTCATATAAAAACCTGTTTCAGCTAACTTGGGTAAATCTAGGTTCTAATAAGCTACATGGATATTTTAACGTAAACACATCCATCCTTGCATATACAGAAACAACTCATACTTTACAGTACATTCTATAATGGCCTGATATACAGTATAATATACAGTATATTGTACCTCTAGCAGAATGCATATGATCTTCATCAAAATCCAATTTCTCCAGCAAAGTGTTTGCTATTTGTTCAGCCAGATCTTGACCGGTTCCACCTTCAATATCATTTGACTCTTCAGTGATCGAGTAAACAGGTGGAGCATCAAGTGGCATTGCAATTCACTTTCCATTCACTGGCAGAAGAAGCATGATGGCATGGTTTGTATCCCTGTGTGGTGTAGATTTATCCACAGCAAGAGATATGTGTGGACATAGACCAGTTCATACCAAAGGAATTTTCAACAAAATGTTTGTTTGTATCATAGCATAATGGTAGGCAGTGGAAATGATTTCTGGAAATTGGTTCCTAAAGGTATATATAGAGTAAAGCTATATTATAAAAAATGCTTGTGAATATGTACTACATGGTTATGAATACAGTAGAACCTCCCTATGCGAACTCCCAAGAGAAGCAAAGAACCAAAGAAAATTACTATAAAAATCAATTGGGTCAAATAAGGTCAAATGCAGGTGAAATTGGATTGTGAATGACTTTATTTTAAGTGTCAATGTGTTTAGCTTTAACAGCTAATTGGGGACACTATTTACATTATGATTACCTAACCCACCCTATCAACTTTCCCTGTGGGAGGAAACCGGAGTACCCGGAGAAAACCCACGACTTTCGGCAGAGCGTTGACTTTACTCTTTTCACTTGAGGACTCGGTTCGAGTCGCATTGAGAAAGTCCTCACTGAGACTTGAACCCGCGGCCTTAGAGGTGAAAGGCAAGTGCGCTAACCACTTCGCCACCGAAGCCCCTTGTTTAGTTTGAGTTAGTGGGAAATTCAAGCTAAGCAAGTTCAAGTTAGCCAGTTTCTACTGTATGTCATAAAACCTAATGACAACGATATTATACTTTACTGTAAACAAATTGTACATCCTCAAATGAACTTTAAGTGAGTTGTTTTTCTTCTAATTTCAGCTTGTAAAAAAAAAAACATTGCTTAAACATACACAGTATTAGGCCTACTTTATAAATTTGTATTACCGGCCATGTCCAATATTTGCACCACAGGCTGAAAGAAATCCAATCAGATTCTCATAAGACATTCCAGCAGATTTCATCTTACACACTTGTATTGCAGCACTCACAAGGTTAGTGTTGACATTCTTGTTTCTCTTCTATATCTTCTGTTCTTTCATGATGTATTTCTTGGCCTTGAAATGCTCATTACATCCATTCCGGATATAACTGCATCCAAGATGCTCAATCATAGCATTTTTCAAGCTGTACCACTGTTGGTTTCCACCATTCATAAGGTATTCTGTATTGGTCTTCGCGTATGCAAGTCCTCCTCCCCATGAACTGTTTGAACTTTGCCTGAATAAGAATGTAAAATGTTGTGAGATTAACACCGTCTACACAATGCTCTACAGAGTCTACACAATGTTCTTTAACATAACGAGTCACTACAGTGGCAGTCTAATTGCTTTTGTTTTCGATGTAAAATATTGATATTTGTCTATAATTATTAATCTATAATCACATTCATGCAGTACTTACACATCCTTTTTTTTGTTGAGCAAACTGAAATTGTTGACAAGTGTGGCATGTGATTTTACATCCACCTTCAAGAATATCCACAATAATATCTGGATGCTTAACTTCTAAAAGATTTGAGGCAGTTATAACTGCTGTCACATCATGATTTACATTAACTTCCCCACTGTTTTTCCTTTTCTGGGATAGTCGGCTATTCCACCATAACAAAAATATGGCTGATATCACCTTGTACCTGCTACACTGGCGATTTTTCCTTAGTTAGAAAGAAACTTTGTAGAGACCTTTGTACAGTTGCTGGACTATCATCATTTAGCAGACTGTCGTCAGTGTCATAGAGATCACCGGTGGACGCTTCCATTAAAAAGTTGTCCCTTTGCATGGCAGAATTATTTGATTGGTGTACATGTCAATAGACTGTTCACTTCCTTGGATTTCAACATACTAGTTTCCCTATCTATTTTTTCTGCTGACAATTTTCTTGCAAGCTTGTGGTCTTTTGGTACGATTTGTTTTGCATACCCATTTTCTGGTTGGTCAGAATGCTTTTGTATGCAGTCCAAGGATTTTGTCTTTGCGGTTTTTCTGTCTCTTTCACAACTTTGGTTACATCTAAAAATGTATTGTTTTGACATATTAACACAGTATAGACACGAGTCAGACGACCAGTAGGGCCACTCTTTAGAAATTTTGCGTGGCCGCACATGGAACATGTGAAACTACTCGTCTTTTGATTTTTTCACGCTTGACAAAGATAAAGCTTAAAACATACCCTTTTGTTTTAGACATCGAGAACAGTTTAATTTTTGGCCATATCCTTCCTCACAGCCATCTACTGGTTCACCACAGAATACATGAACAAAATTTTTACATGTCAAACATTGATGTGCAGTAACAACGTCTGCATTACATACACAACGACTGTTTTGCCCTGAAAAATATAACTAAAGTTTTTTATATGACATGACATGAGTTCACCAACGCATTGAAAATACTGCTGTTTTAAATAAATATTCTAATTTGTTCAGCAGATATATCGAATTTTTGAGAAACTTCATGTAGATGTCATATATTATACATTACACATGCATCAACAAAAAGGCAAGGTTTACCAGCCAATTACTGCGCCTCCTTACGTGGTTCTCGCTGATTTATTCCTTTGCTGGATTCTTGATAGGTTATCCCGCACCTAGCTTCACCTTGCACCAGTTTCACCTGCACTTAACCCGCACCTAGGTGCGATCGTAGTGCCACCTAATTTTGCCAACTTTGCTCACCCGAGATCTCGTCGAAATGCGCCCTACTCTGCAGTCTGGCATATAGGATACGTCTGACTTGTGTCTATAGGAATTCCTATAGGAATATAATACTGTAGTATATTAATGATTGAAAAATAACATAGAAATTCTTATATGAATTCAGTGGGGGGACAGGGGGGTCAACATCTCCCACTTCCTGTACCTCCTCTTCTCCCTCCCGTACCTTTTTGCGAATTGTCTCCCGCCCTTTTTCTACTAACTTGGCTATGTTGCTATATTAAGCCATCCTATCTAATTTTGCTCATGACTGGGATCGAGTTTTGGTTTAACAGCTAATACGCCGAAACTTTGTGGCAATTTTGTACCCTATTGATTTTGTAATATCACGTTTTGTAGTTTTCTCTTTGTCTTAAGGTGGTTCCCTGCAGTTATTATTAAAACAAGGGTTGAAAATGTGCTCTCCCTATTGCAACACATATCTTCATGTTTGTGAAATATATAGTTGCTTTTTGGGTAATAACTAATAATATAACTGTTATGTGTCCAACCTATGGGTTCTAAATATACCACAGTCGCGTATGAACTATAGTAGTCATATCCTATAAATGGGACAAAAAATAAAATTACTTGAATTTCCTTCGGTGAATTTTTTTTTAAAAATGCAAGTAAATTTGGAATACTAAACGGAACATTATATCAAAAAATTAAGGTAGGTTGTAGGATAAGTTTTTTAGATATTTGCAAATTTCTATTCTGAGAAAACTTATCTATAAATTTTTCTAAAATTTGGATATATTAAAAAAGGCGACTTGTAAGTTCACTATACAAAAATTAAAAAAATTTCACCAAAGGAAATTAAAACTAAAGCCATTAAGCCACGCACAAAACTTACGCGGGCAAACAGAATTTCATTTCGACAAGATCGGCATCTGCGCATGTCCTTGTCTTTCGCGTGACACTCGCTGGCTGTAAAACAGGCTGTTTTTTTCCGAAATGGTGTACAATTGCGAGCAAAATTCTCTTTGTTTTCGTTACCCTTGGCTTGTTGGACCCAAGATTGTTTGTTGGTGGTCTTTTTCTGGTCTGGTTTGTCAGTGATTTACCCATTGAATTAATCCAACGTCTCAGCTTAAATTTGTTTTTATTGTTGAAATCGGTATGAAAACTTTTCAAAATATTCAAACAATTCCAAATTTTCGCAAGATAACTCGTAAGTCATAACTGTCTGTACTGTAGTTGTATGCAGTAGTTTTTAAACTTCTGATTGCTTTAAAGAATTATATTACTCTGACAGTTCTAGAGACTGCCTTGAGCAGAGTATAAAATATCATTTTAGAATTTTTAGTCTGCAATAAGTCGAAGATTTTGAACATTATAAAAGATAATACTGAACGTAAATACGTAAAAAACATACTAAAAGAAAGCTTAGAAACTGGTTAACAACATACGTACTGCTTGAATTTCACAGATTTACGATTATAATGAAAAAAGGTTGTGGTTTCTTCACAGAAAAGTCTCAAAAATAACTTCCCGCGGCTTGTTTGAGTTGTTTCAAAATTTTACCGGTCACGAAGATTCCACGCGAGGTGACATCTGATCTATATAGATCGTGTTTCAAACTGTACTAACTGTAGGGAGCCACCTTAAGGACATTTAATGAGTATTTACTAGCACTGCCACGCTTTGCCACGGTTGTGGTACATGGTACATAGTCATGTGGTACATCTGATTTTTGATAGTTTGCTTAAAAAGGGACTAAAAAGTAATTAAAAAACTTAATGTCCCTCATTCTTCTCCCGCCTCCCACATGATTCCCACATCCACCTCCCGCTTTTCCATTTTTCAAAAAGATAAAACTATTTGAAATTGCCAACTCAGCAATCTCAGTAAGAGATCGTGCAGCACTGATGCCTAGTTTAAGTTCTTGAATGCACAGCATTCTGGAATAGCGTCGCTTTGAAAATTTAAATTGTTCTCTTTCATCTGAAATATTTTATGGTTGGCATTTGTCCGATTTATTATTGTATGAAGAAGAAATATTTTCCCTCAAAGTGCAGAATGATATTCAAGAAACTCACAGGTAAGATTTATTTTAAGTTTTTTAATTGCAAAAATCGGCAGTGATGTTTTGTGTATATTGTCACTGTGAAATTTCGTTAAATATTTGAATTAGCCGCGTTATATTTGCATATAAAACCAACAAACTATTTTGCTGTAACATTTTTGTTTGCGAGTAAAGTGCAAGTAAAATGTGATAAATTTGCTCATCGGCCGCCATCTTGGATCAAATTCTCAAAAAATTATCTTTGGGGTCAATGACCTTTGTGACGTCATTAGATGGGTTTGCTTCAAAACAACATAGGGATCTATATTGCGTGAAGGTTTTGGTAACTAAAAATGTCGTTTTTGCGCGTTATAATGAACAAAAATTCTCACAACCAGGCAGGAGAACTAAGGAAATGCTACACTATCGGGTAAAGCCATATTAAGCGTGTAAGAAGGATAGGAATGGCGAATTTTACAACTTGCGTGGTTTAATTGTGTCACGCGTTTGTGAATGATTGGGTATTATTGAAGCTATACTATAGTATTTTGTGTCGTCATACACTCTGGAAAAGGTTTCAGGAACCATCTGTTGTTGTAGGATACATTCTTTAACCAAAGACACGGGAAGAGATGTTTGAAATGTTATATTATAGAATTATAAACTCGAGACACCGAGAAAGGTTGAACAAATTGTCAACCAGCGATTTGAGCACCTTGACCTATAAATATCTGGAGCTAAACTAAAGCCTTGAATGTTACTGAAAAATAAATCTGGTGCAGAATTATTGGATGCAAGTAATATTCTTTTGAAAACAATCTATATTCAAGTTTTAAAGAATAGTTATTCACGCGATTCATATGATTATGAAGTTTTGAGCTTCTATTGTTTTGACGGGAAATATGAAGCTGTCAATATAGTACATTATTTAGTATATCTAGCTAGTTTATAGAAAAAAAACAGACTATAGCTGTTCTCTGGCTTAAATTCAGTTGCTATTAATTGCAATAATTTAATCAATATACAACAATCAATAATGAAGCATGCTATTTGTAGTTTGTATGTAAGCTTATTTTATACTATACTGTCCAACTGCATTGAAAGTATAAAAGGAGTAGTTCAAATCTCAATGATGAACTATCCAAATTTTTAGGCCTTTATTCTTGTGTATTTTGAATGTATATCATAATTGCGCCAGCTACTTAGGTTTAATAGTTAGTATTAGTATAGACTACATTTATTTATTAAGCTTTGCCATCTAACAATACCTAAACAGTTATTAACACAAGACTACATTGTGACAATTTTATTTACGGTTGTATTTTCAATAATAATTGGAACTGAGCTGATAGAGATTTGATTGTTTTGCAATTTGAGCAATTTTTATGCATTTACCAGCGAGACATTCAGGGGATATAGATAATAATAGCATAACATTGCATAAGGATTTCCTATGTGATATTCGAATTTATGCATCTATTTCACGCGGAATTGGAACAAATAGTATCGAAAGTAGTGGTACAAACATGTTACACACTTGTTAAAACCTTTCTGCCATCTATTTTGCCGCAAAGTTTACCGCGTGTGGTAAACACTATAGAGTTTATATTAGAGAAATTGTGTCAACCCATCTAATGACGTCATTTAATGTATTCATGCATAAATTAGCATACGCCATTTTTTTCAAAATGGCGGACGACTGTTGAACTTTGTCACAAATTTTCTCAACAACTAAATGCGATGGACAAGGGAAACTATGAAATTAAGTATTCCGTAGGCATGCTCTATAAATATAAGGAATAAAAATTTTCGTTGCCAATGTCCTTTAATGATATATAGTGAATCACAGTAGGCAAACAACATTACTTTAAATACAACCTTTAAAATAAAAATCAGTTTTAATGATAAGTTAAAACAGTAATGCAACAGTCGATTGAAACTACAGCCCTCCGAACCCGGGCATAGCGGGGCCTTAACGGGGAAATAGCTTTGGAATATGCCTATTTAACAACACATTTCCCCGGAGGTACAGGTAATTTAACAAGGTTAATAATTTAGCAGGGAAATGTAGCGGGATTTAACGCTCGGCCATAGTAAGGAAGGACTGGCTCCAAATGAAAAAAAATCATATGGCGGATTTGTTCGATACATCGTCGAAAAGGGTGAGTTTTAATCTGTTGCAATCACTCCTAAATAGTCAGCCATCATGTTATCACTTTACAAGATTTCAATACACTTTAATTAAAAGACTGTATTTTCGCTGTTGTTAGTGCAAAGTTTTGAACTTTGCAATGTTGTGATGAGGGGCGAAAATTCACACACACACACACATACATAGTGTAAACTTTCCGGGGGGGGGGGGGTTTGCGAAGATTCTCTATTACTTTTAAAGATAACTCAATTTGGTTGTATTCATGCAGTGTTTAATTACATTTACGAACAACATTTGGGTTGTGGTATTAAACGTCTACATCATAACAATCGTTTTATATATAATATTGGGTTGCTAACTCCCAGGTAGCTATGAACATGTGCGTTCAAGTCCACTGATCTAACAATATCACGGAACGAAAATACGAAATTTCGAAATATTTACCTCACAATGGTGGCAGCTGGGAGTGGGAGTGGGAATGGGAATGTGATGGAAATACGATCAAATTTATAAATAAACGTTTTCATTTTGGCCTTTTGGATTAGTAGTGCGTTTTGTCATTTATATATTCAATAGACAATACTGAATGGGTCGAATATTCATTATGGCAATATTTTTATAAATTCCGAAGCGTAAGTTTAGCCTCCAACGTGTCACATATCTTGGACTTGGTAGTTGGTATGGTTATATATAAAAAAACTTCAAATACAAGATTCAAGACCCGACGAGGTCCCTTTGGCCTTACCGTAAATATCGAATATGTTATAGTATACAGCATTGGATTTTACCGGCGATCTAAGGTAAGTCGACTTGCGTACAATTTATACACAATAATACAGCTACTGTATTGTTTCTGGCGAATTTTATAGATAGTAGAAGTTGCTATACTCTGTCCGTAGACTCGTAGAGTGTAATTTGTAGAGCCACTAGAGTAGTAAAATCACAGATTAATGATGGTAGAGTGTAGTATGAACTGCATAATTTTGAAATTTGACATTTGTTATGTAATATTAAATTATTAGGGTTAAAATACAAAAGAGTACAAAATTCTAAAAATAGTAACTCTTCCTAAAACATGACAGGTATGTTGAAAATTGATGAATGTAACAAGCTTTTGAAAAGCTAGCATGCCAGTTTTTCAACAACTCCACTTGTCGATGAAAAGCTTGTAATATTTCATCATTCGTAATTCTAAATTAGCGATGAGTGATTTATGTTTTTGCCAATATATTATAGTAAGCAGATAAAATTGTCTTTTGTTTACGGTTGCAATATTTGATTAGTTTTATTCAACTAATTACAAATATGTCAACTCAACTTCGATTATTTCAAATTTTATTTATTTATTATTTCATTGTGTATATACAATTTCGAGAGCACGGTTGTACACACAGACTACTAAAATAAAGGCTAAGCAAAACTAGAAAGTATATAGAATATTACATAACAAATTGTCAGCATTCACGAAGGAATCACGAGGTATCAGACAAACCCCCACCATGTGTGTGGAAAATTTGTCAAACAATAGCCACACTAGCTTAACCAAATTCTTAATGACAATGTTGGGTGTTGTGTTTGAAAGATTGTTAGTTCCAATCTCAAGAATAATGATATGTGGTTTAAGTCGATTCATAACATGTAAATAAAATCGTTGTAATTTTCTAATAGTGCAAGCCCCAATGCCAAACATGGAAACAATAGCGCAGGTTGAAATCAACACGAGTGCGCGGATCAAATTGGTTCGAAAGATCGTCGTGAAGACGACGAATAAAGGAATGCCCTAATACTAAAACTGTAGGGGGAGCACTAGTCATTATACCTATATTAGGCCAAAAAAAATACCTGGGTTTCCAGTTTCCTGACCCTACCTACGTTTTGACCACAAAATCACCGACCCTAAACTTTTTTTAAGATTTGCATTCTCGTTTCCCAGCCTTTTTCATTCTGTGCGCGGCAAATGCTCTGGGTAAAATTATGCCGGCTGATTCTGGAAGCGTTTTGAAGCTCAGCTTCAAAAAATGTGATCACTCAGCCGAGAAAAACCTGTTTGTTTAGGTAGCAAATAAATTTTCTATGTTTAATATATTTAGAGTGGAAACTCGTCGTGAAATGTGAAAATGATTTCAAAAAGTGTTAAGTGGACTACTGTAGTCGGTGAACATGATGCTGAAAAGATCGATGAACATGTGTGAATCCAATCGTGTTGAATAATATCAACCCATCTCCCCCGCAGTGTGCCTGATAACTACATAACAAAAAGACATAGAAGATGAGACATAAAATCCCTATTCGCTTGCAAATATTTTCTTTATACAATAGGGTGGCAAAAAAATGAGGGGTAGGCTGAGTCGATCATTCAATGTTTACCTATTCTAATTTGGGGGGGGGGGGGCGGCAACATGGCATCATCATGCATAGGTTTCAGTTTGCAAATACACATCCCATCAGTCACCAGTCTGAGCCTACATGAATGAGCCCTTGAGAATGTTGAAAAGTTTGAAGAATTTGTTTATTTCTTTGCAAATTTGAGGTAGACCGATAATAGGACATACTGTAACATACTTACAGTTAAGTGGTGGTATATATGTTAATATTTATGGGGGGGGGGGGTTAAGCATGAATAGATTATGCTAGCAAATCCAGCCAAAGTTGCTCCAAAAAAGGCTAAAGTTGCTCAAAAGTTGCCAAAAATTGCCACCAAAATTTGAAAAAGTTGCTCACTTTGGCGAGCCATTTTATTCTAGATAACAACTTAAACATGGAAATGTTGGATGTGTAATTCAATATAATCTTAAAGTTGAACATCACTACGTCTCACAATAGTAGTACTTTGATAAAGTTTACTGCCTCTTTGCGTTGTTGTATCTAATCATGACTGAAGCCTCATGGTAATCCACAAGGGAATTGTTTTGCTGGTCATTAAAGGCATTCTTCAGAAGGCTGAAGGCTCTCTCAGCAGATGCTGAACTTGGCTGGATGACCAAGATCTTCTTTATCACCCCTGCCCAGTGCGGAAGTGTCTCGCTGTGGGCTGCCCACCATGCCACCTTGTCTTCCTCATTTTCCATGACAACACCATCAGCTGCAGCAAGATAGTCAGGTAGCTCTCGGGCCAAGTTGGCAATGGTGTCATCATTATCAAGAAAAGGAAAGTTTCTGAATTCTTCCAAGGAGGCAGCTGTTGGATTTAGGTTTTGTACTTGCAAAGGACAACAGAGCCGTGCAACCATAAAAGCACGGACTGTATTGTGAAAAAAAAGCTAAATTTCTGTTCATAGAAATTTAGTCCTGGTTGAATACAGGCTTTTGCCTGTGCCATTAGCTGGTTGAGTATGGCAGCATTGCCACCAGCAATTGCGCGAGCAACTGTTGTTGGGGTAATGCTCAACGGCCACTGCATGTGCAACAGCACAGAGACGCTCGTAGCAGGAAAATATCAATGGCCTGTCACCTTCAAGGTAGTAGGGAGCACTTGCAAAATGAACACCCGCATCAACAACTGCAGCAAGCTCCAAATGTAGGTCTTGTGCATCTTGATGATCATAAAAGATGTCCAGTAGATGTCGACGCGTTGCTGGGGACATTTCTTTGTTTTCTCGAAGAAAAGGCTCTATGTCTCCAAAGTAATTTAAAGCTTGTTGAAGACTGTCCCACTTGCTCCACCATCTGGTAGCACTATGTGATAGCATGGCTTGACCTGTTTTCTCCTTCCAAAGGAGCCAAGCATTGTAGCTATGCGCAAACAGCATTATCCAATACTGGGTGAAAGAATCCAAGATTCGAAATTCGAAATGGTTACCCACATTGTCAATGGTATGCGAAAAACATGCAACGTCAAACAGGTTGGGATAGAAAAATTGGAGTTGTCGCAAGGCAGCCCCATTAACTGAAGCCCCATTCCTCATTCCACCAATGATCGTGTTAGGACCAAAGTTATGCTTGACAGCAAGGCAAGACAGTAACCTCTGGGCTAGCTCATCTCCCTTCAATGCCTTTGCTAGTACTTCAAGTTGTTTAAGGTGCTGTGTAGGTCTGAAGTCTTCCTGTACAAACCGAACAATAGTAGCAAGGGCCTCGCCCAGTCTGGCTGTTCTATCAAAAATAACACTGGCCTCTTTCACACTCTTCAGCTCACTCACAAGTTTGTCCCTTTCTTTTTCTAGTACCGCTGGTATGACTTCACAGAGGTTGGTGCTGTGGGTCAATCTATGGCCATACTTCTCCAGGAGAGGGTGAAGAATATCCATGACTATCTCAAATAGGAACAAACGCATTTCTGCAGGCAATGTCGAACCACTGGGGTGATCCCGCATGTCTCGCATTTGCAGACACTCCATGATTGACTGGCTCTACGAGAAATTCCGTTCACATGCTTTTTTGACTTAACATGCTTGTCAATTGAACTTTTCTTCAAGGAAAGCGTTTCACTGCAAGCATTGCAACGTAAATTGCCACTCACCACTGCGAAATTTTGCTTTGGATATTCCTTCACGTGATCCCAAGCACATGCTGCATTGCCTTTGCCAGAGGCCGAGCCACTGCTTCCTCTTTGTTTGTATTTGCCTTGGTTGACGTGGATTTTTCGCTTTCGAGAAATTGAAGCACTTGTCGGAGTACTTAGATGTGCCCCAGCATTTATGGCTACCTCAATAGGGTCATTCTCTTCAGTTTCTTCGTCAGACTCAGATATTTCAACTTGCAATTGTGATGCAATGACTAGCAGAATGCAGATTAGCAAATACCAAGAATCAAGATGCGGCGGATCTGTGAGTCTGTGTTGGAGCGAATAACCGCTGGATAATTCGTAGGCGATATTAAATATCAATTCATGCATGATTGTCGAATGTTGATTGCACAGAAAGTAGAAAACAAAGGAATGTTAATCATTTGCAGGGTCAATACTATTTTTAGTGTCGACCAGTTTCAATTAACACTACAGAAACATTTATTTGGGATAATCTGGGTGCTCAATTAGTGATAATTTAGTTTTTCATTATTTGTTGCTCAAAAGTTGCCAAGGAAAGCGAAAGTTGCTCAGGTTGCTTGCAGTACAAAAAGTTGCTCAAAACTCCAGAAGTTGCTCAAAAGTTGCCGAGCACAATCTATTCATGCTTAGGAGTGTTGAGGTCTCAATTTTTAAGAATGTAAAATGGAGACTACCATAATTTATTTTAAATGACATGTGATAAAAAACATTACCTACGGTATTAATAAAAATGAATGGTTCCCAAGTACATGTACATGATTATTTTTTGCAGGAAACTTTGGTAGAAAGCACCCATCTAATCATCAATCTTAATTCTAATAATTTTTAATTCATTAGTTATTTGTACTCCTAACTCAATCAGCATAAGCTATACTATAGCCCTGTTTACACTACGCTAATTTTTGGAACAGCACTCTTAAATTATGGCACGCGGACCAAATTTTTTAGCACGGCACTCTTAATTTTCGTAGTGTAAACGCAAAACTAAAGGGACGCGGACCAAATATTTTTGGCGGCCCGAGACCGCTTCAAGGAGGCAATATATCATGTGGCCCTAAAACCGATTACACATGCGTGTTCCTTGAAAGAAAACAAGATGGCATCCAATACTAACAGAGGAAAAATATGGTCGGATGAAGCAACTTGTATGTTAATCCATTTCTGGTCAGAGGAAACAATCCAAATTTCTTTGGATACATGCAAAACGTCAAGGCAACCTGCTAAAGTTTATCAAATACTTCTGGTAAGTCACTAGAAAAGGTACCTGCTTCAGTATGTTCTACTTCTAAAAAATATAAAAGAACATATTTTCGTGTGTTCTACTTTTGTTCTTAAGATGTTTTTCAAGATTGAAAACGAAAAACAGGATTCAACGACCGATCTTCGTTTTTCAAGAGCTCGAAAAACGTATAGCCCTTTGATACACGTATTCAATTCACAATCGTGTTATAATTTTCTTATTTTGCAGCATCAGCTTGAAAGCAAGGGGTATAAAGGATACACACTAAAAGAGGTGATAAACAAAATGAAAAAACTGCGACATAAATACAAACAAGAAAAGGACAAGGCTAGGCGAACAGGCAACAGCGCAGCAAAAAAATGGAAATATTTTGACGATATTGATTAATTTTTAATGAGGAAACACAATGTGATGCCCCCGTCTCTTATCGATACAATGGCTGAAAGTCAAGACCAGCCTGCTAGTGCTGAAGAAGACATTCAAGACACCTCTACCACAGGCACAGGTAAGAAAGTTGTGTTTAAGGTGCACATTTATACAATGCTACTCTGACAATCGAATAAATATTTACATATAAGGTGCTTTGTTTACACAAACAATGGTTGGTAAATTAATTAATGAAAAAAAGTAACAAACATCTCTTGTCAGTGTTGGCAAAACATGAAACATTTTCTTTTCAGATGTTGTCTCATTGTATGCCGCTTGAAAGGTCGACAAGTTGGGCAAGAAGTTATTTTTCACGGCACTGATTTTCTTACTTTTCTTGTCTACTTAAGTTTTAGTTGTTGATCTGGTCGGAAAATATATGGAGAAGGCGAAACTTTTGTTCGCAAATGTGACACTTGCGAATTTGAGCAGGAAATCAGGTCTGAAGGTGTCCATCTCTCAGAAGGAGGGGGAGCTGTTTCGGTCTTCTCTGCAGAAGATGAGTTTTCCTGCCCAAATCGTGATCATGCAAAGCAAGGCAGTCACAAAGCTGCAAATTCTGGTGAGCAACATGTTGTTGTCAAGACTAACTAGATTTCAAACTTGTTCATTAGACAATACTATTGTCAATAGTTCAAATTTTGTTGCGTACATTTGCAGGGTAACTACTATTGAGTTTTGGTGCGGTTACTGGTGTTACAGACAGACAGACAGACAGATGGTTGATGTGAACTTGTTTCCACCACTAAAATAGAAGAACTAAATTTAGTTCCGATTAGATTCAGTATAAAAGTATGACACATTGTATATGTTAAAATTCATGACGGAATATGATGTAATATTGCAGATCGGAAACAATTGTAACACTATTTAACTTCCATTGCAAAATGTGCAACACATATCGTATATAAACTGTATTTTACTGGTTTTGTCATATTAGACGACCGGCCAAGCTTGAAAAAAGTGTCTAGAAAACACTGTCGATGGCATTTTTTGTTACAAGCATGAAAATACGCAAAATGTCTCAGGATAGTGTTTACTTTGAGGGTGAGAGTGGTTGCCAACCGTATTTTTTTATCTATGTGCTAAAATTTGAAGGTTTTTTCTAAAACATTTCGAAGGATGGGATTTTTTTCGAATGCTGTGTTTTATATCAGTGTTTTATTTTAATTGGCTGACTATCTAATTAACATTTGTAAAGTTTGGATAATCTTCTTTCGTATAATTCAAAATGATATGCTAATAAGAAACATGGCGCAAATACATCAAAACACGACCTTTCAAAAAGAAGCCACAACAATATGTTTTTGTTGTGTTACAGACAGGCAACAATCACATATGTTTAGATTACATACGAATCGGTACTACACGCCCGGTTGCCACCCGTGTAACACAATATACTTCTGTTGAGCCAGTCGAGTTTTGGAATGTAAATGGTTGAAAAACAGCATGTTGGCGCAAACACGTAGTTTCACTATAACACATAGACCTTCAAAATCGGTAAATATTCGAAATAAAACGCAATAATTTACGAATTTAAGCCTTTGGGTAACCACTCGTTCTAATAAATCCATCTTTATAATGAAACTTGCCTCCACACAGGTATTTTAACAAGTGCCAGTAATACCATGTTTCTCATTAGCATGTCACTTTGAGTTATGACAATTAAGAAAAGGAGAAATTTGCACATGCTAATTAGGCAGTGAACCAATTACAATAAATCCATGATATCGAAAACTGCTTTTAAATGGAATCCCATCTATCGAAATGTCGTTATAAAAACCTTCCAATTTCGCTACATAAATAGAATAATTACGGAGGGCAACCACTTTCACCGTCAAAGTGAACACACTCCGATGACATTTAGTGTGGTTTCCTGCTTGTAACAAAAAATGCCATCGACAGTCACTTTTTTCGAGGCTGGCTGGCCGTCTATATATTTTGAAGATAAATATGGTAAAGAGAGCAGCAAGCTTAAAGATGTGAAAGAGACAGGCAAGCCTGAAGATGATAAGACAAGCAAACCTAAAAACGATGTAGTTTCCACCAAAGACTAACTTCCAAAAACGAAAAAGAGGAAAAGCAGTATTGAAAAGAGCCTTGATATTGTCTTTGATAAAATGAAGCAAACAGCAGATATTGACTTTGAGAGGTAAGGCAGAGAATTAAGCATGTCAATCCATAGAAGAGTTATTTTACCAACTCAATGTTCCAAAGGGATCAGGGTGTAGTTAAAGTTAACTATATTTGGTTTGAAATTCAACCAATCGAATCATATATTTAGGAGTAAACTACTTTTTAACTACAAAATGGATGGTTGAAATGTAATCTGACCACTATTAATTTAGGAGGGACATAACTAGGAACAGTAAAGAAACGGCCACAAGTTATCAAAATAATTTTTACATTTCACAAGCCCTGATCATGAATTTCATTCCTTTGTTAGATATTAAAAAATTGAAGAGCAAAGGATTGCAAACGAGCATGACTTTAGGATGAAGCAACTAAATCTGGAAAAAGAAATGAGAAAAGAGGAACGGGAACATGAGCTTAACATGTTACGATTGCTGATGGGACAACAAGCCTCGTCAAGTGTTCCGCCACCCAGTCCATTTAATATACCTGTTTCTGGCTTTCTGTCTTCTTCATCTACAAGTCCAGCAGCATCTCAAAGTATCAATAACAGTAAAACTCTGAACTATTCTATATATCAAACTAGTGAGACTCCAACATACTTTAAATTATGAAAACTGCGTGTTGTATTCCTGGTGAAGCTATGGTCTTTGTTGATTTGACGTTTATAATGAACACATGCATTGTAAGGAATAGCCATGTATATGCTTAAAAATTAATGTTGTACTTGTTCCCAGGGCTCAAAATAACGGCCGGTCAGCGGTCAATGACTGGCCAAAAATGCCTGTTGACCGGTCACTTTTCATGTCTTCCGCTAGAATTTTAAATCCTTATGATAAAGATTTTACCGAAAGCACTACAGTAACACTGATAACGTTAACGTTGCCTATTCACCTAAATACACAGTGATTGCTAAGGCCGAGGGAAGTGAAGTCATAGAATACTGTCCTGATGATTTAAAAAACTAGTGATCCAAGGATAGTGCAAAGTTTTAAAAGACAAATGCTATGTTACATGGTTTATAGTGTGTACGTAACTGTTGTGCATGATTAAGTTTAGGTTTATATCTTTGAATAGCGAGGGACTCTTGGAAAAGCAAAAGGGACAAATGGTTAGATTTATCTACGATAAAACATGTTCAGCCATTATACATCTGGTTTGATTAGACTCTGCATCATGAATCCCTCGCTATTCAAAGATATAAACCTGAACTTAATCATGGAATTAATATATTGCATAAAGCTCGCTGGCAAGTCAAGCGATTGGTGGTAACACGTTGGCTACCTTGTTGCCTTCTGCTTGGATTAAATAAAGCTCGCTGGCAACTGAAGCGATTGACGATAACACGTTGGCTATCTCCTCGTCTTTCTCGTTTTAATAAAGTCCTCTGACGAGTCAAGAGATTTTCGCTGTTCTCGCAAGTCATTTTCATCGTATAAAACGCGACACAAACCGGCGCTTCTGTACTAATAATCTGTTTACGCTCTACTGATCTGATGCAATTTTCTCTCTGCGTGGCATCATGGTGGCATTCATGCACGAGCCAATCATATTGAATTCAGCAGCGTGTTTTTCAAGTGCGGGTCACGTCACCTTAGGCAACCTTGCTCTGAACCTTTAATCATTTCCATATTTAGATTTTAGAGAGCCAATCACTGTAACAGTTGTTTGACCGGTTGCGGTATATAAATATAAACAACCGCTCATATTTGCCCCGTCCTTTTAAAAGTTAAAACTGCCAATGCCTTATACTGCGATAGACGTCTATGATCATTGAAACTTTGCTTTTAGTAAAAAAAATTTTATTATTTGTAATCTTGCGAGAGGACAAAGTTATCGAGGCAATGAATGTTGTGGATGAATAGTTGCAGACTTGCAGTAAATATTACGTTGTCGTTGTGTACTTGTGTTGAAAGAAAAACATTCGTTAATCGTTATGTTTATGACTTATACTCAGTATTAAGTTATAGAAGGACAAAGAGTAAAGAGTAGTTACATGTATGATATATTTAGTTTTGTAAATATTACAGGGTTCATATTATTATTAAATGTTGTGTTGAAAATTTTGTTTACAGTAATATGACTCTACTGTATATGTCTGTACTCTATAATTCCGGACTGTCACTTCAAATTTTGCACATGGGTGGCTATTATATATTAGCCCAAGTTAAGTAAGTCCAAGTCGGAAATCTGAATTGTTTGGTGAAATAGTATAAAAATTAAGGGTGTATAGTCGGCCACTGCCTTCAACTAGAACACCCACACAATTTTTAAGGGGATTTTTTCAAAGCGGAAATTCTGTTTAACTTTCGTTTTCCTAACAATGTCAATGACAATGCATAAACAGTACTGTTGTTTACGTTCGCACTTCAAACGTAATTATTTATATCACAGAAAATCAGAATTATACATCCCAATCCAATTATATCCCATCAATTTAAGGTATACTGTAAAGTTTAAATTAACACGACAATTGGGACTGCAGGCTTTGCAGCACGTTTATACACGTATGATCCCGTTTTATACCATAGAGGTTATAATATAAATCGGATACTATAGTCTGCACTGTTTTGATAGTTCATAATACAGATTACAGATCGAATACATGCAGTATACTATATATATCCAGCCATCGACTTGCACAAGTTTATTGACATTGTCCCTATAGTTCATAAGGCTATAGTTGTATTTGCAATAATATAGCCTTTAAACTGCTACCACATTTACCTTCCTTATCATATCTAAACAAGTTGGAGCGAATGGATCTCACCTCGGCGTACAACGAAGTAATTGAAAGTCAAATCAAGGAGAATATCGTAGAGAAAGCCCCCCTCGAATTCTCGGGTCCTGAGTTTTATATTCCGCACAAACCGGTTGTGCGAGAAACGGCATCAACGAAGTTACAAGTCGTTTACGATGCGTCGGCGCGTGCATCTCACTACTCTCCATCCCTTAACAAATGCCTTAACCCTGGACCACAACTCCTGAATCGACTTTGGGATGTCCTAGTCCGACAACGTGTTTATCCAGTTGCAGTAACCGGGGACATTAGCCAAGTATTCTTGCAAATATGTGTGCGAGAAACCAAACGAGATGCCCTAAGATTCCATTGGCGGTCGAGTGAAGAAGGTGAAATTGAAACGTATCAGTTCATGTGAGTTCTATTCGGGCTGACCCCATCGCCATTTCTCTTGAATGGATTTCTCGAAGCTCATCTAGATACATGGGAAACGAGATTCCAGACATTGTGGCCGAGTTGAGAAAGAGTCTCTACGTCGACGATCTGCTGTCGGGCAGACAAACAACCGAGCAAGCACTACACAAAAAACATATGGCCACAGAGATCCTTCAAGATGCAACTTTCCAATTACATAAATGGAACTCGAATGTCGGTGAACTTGAAGACAACGATACAATGCAATCTACAGACGAACAGTCTTACGCAAAACAACAGCTGAATGTAAACGAGCAAGATTCGAAGTTGCTCGGGCTCAAGTGGAACAAGCAACATGACATGCTGAGCGTAGTAGTTCCTAAAGATGAAGTCCAATCTACCAAACGGGGAGTACTCGGAAAGTTAGCTAGAATTTATGATCCCCTGGGATTAATTTCACCAGTGACACTCACAGGAAAACAATCTATCGAGAGGTTTGTGAATCACAATCACCTTGGGATGCACCACTAAACGAACACCTTCAACAACGTTGGAAGAAGTGGGAAGAAGAAATGCCTAGTGAATACCAAGTGCCTCGGTCGATCACCCGTCATCAAAAAGAAAATGAAGCGGTAGAGTTACATGCATTCAGTGATGCATCGACGAGAGGAGTTGGAGCGGCTGTGTATTCGGTGGTTCATCAGCCTTCTGGTACAACTCTTACGATTCCCAGACTCGAATTGGTTGCCGCACACAAGGCTAATAATCTGCTTATCAATGTACGTAATGCCCTTGATAACATTCCAACGCCACAACTATTCGGATGGGTTGACAGCACCGTCGCCTTACATTGGATACGGGGAAACGGACAGTACAAACAATTCGTCGCTAATCGAGTTGCTAAGATACAGCTAAACAGCGAGATCCAATGGAGATATGTGCCGACAGGTGACAATCCTGCTGATCTGGCAAGCAGAGGCGGTCCGATCCAATCGACATCTCGGTGACATCTCGGTGGGAGAGCGGTCCAGAATGGCTTCAAGTCCGGGGTGAATGGCCAGACAACCTGGTAACACAGTCTTCGTCAGCATCGGAAGTCGAAGCTAAAGCGTTGAAGGAAATTATGCATGTTGCGAAGATCGTGGAAGATTGTGATGTCTTCGATCGCCTTCTCGAACGCGTGAAATTAACTCATTAACTGGCAGACTGTTGCAACATTTCTACCCCTTTAACTGGCAAGCAATATGGCGAATTCTTCATTGAATTTGTGGGCAATCATAAAATTGGCAATATCTCAAAAACCTTTCTATAAAACATTCTGATTTTTCGAATCAGACAAGAGTGATATATAATTGACCTAATTTAGTTTAAATGAGCTTGCATTCGTAAATAGTTAATTAATATTTTTGAGTGAGAATTTTTGGTTTGGGTAAATTTTATAGCACTAACATTTTGCCCCTCATGACACCTAATATCTGAAGGGCAATATCTCCATAACCCTACATAAATGGCAAAAAAAAATTAAATTGCTGGGTTGGTACATATTTTTATTAAAACTAATTTTCATTTTTTAGGATATAAATTAGAGAATGATCAAAAATTAAAATAAATTCTCTTGAGCCTAGTCCAGGACCTCATGTTTACAACATAAAACGGAGAGGAGTAGGTTGTTGTTCACGGGTCAAAACATCTATAAGCCAAAACGCAGTGATTGTACCTCCTCGAAGTTTTAAATTCACACAAATATATTTGATAAAACAAATAGTACAAGAATTTATCTGTTTTAATATAAACAAAGGATGAAAAGAGTGAGAAAAGCGGGCATTTGGGGAGGTGTTTTTAAACCAGACTTCGACAACCGACATATTCAAACGCAATTTGCGGTGACAAAACAAAAAGCTGTTCATTTCTCTACTCAAAGCACTAAAAGTCATCCACAAAGTGAAAAATATCTTAACTTTAGACCAGGTAAGAACTTTAGCTCAATTTTCTTGTGTTTCTGTTGAGAAAACAGCGATTTTTTTGTGCCCAAAAATGTTTGCGCATCTGTAGTCTACTCATAAGACAAGATAATGGCAGACAGCCGGCTTCTTTTTGAATTCTGGCTCAAAAAGCAAGCACGTTTTTCAGTTTGAAATAGGTCGTAAAAGAGAACAATCGTGTAAAGATACAATCTTCATACTCCAATGAAATGCACAATTTAATATTTAGGTGTTCTATATTGCTGTAAAATGATGAAATAAGGTCCTCAATATCTGGTTGCTTTTCAGACGGGAGTAAACACGTAGCTTCCATGTTTTCGCGCGTGCACTTTTGAAACGATAAACACCTCAAAGATATAGCTTTTATTTGACAAAATAACGAAATATCCCATGAGTATTATTAAAAGTCTTCTATTAAAACGATTTCATGATAAATAAGTGAACATTGGGTCCGAAATAGCTGCTAAATACCGATTTTGGAAAGGGCATCAATTTCATTGCTTCCTGCAAAGGAAGCCATTGCAGCGAGGAACCGGCATTTTGCAAACAGGTGTCCTGACATATTTTACATCTTTCTCTTCAAGTGCTCAATGTGTAGTTCTTAGAAAACGAGTTTGCACTAATTTTATGTTGAGCTTTATCGATTTAAAGTTTTATGGGGATATAAAAATCCATAAAAAATCATTTTTAGAAGCTTTTGAAATCGGCTGTCAAGTTTTTGAGAATTCGCACGCGGCAGACACCCGCATTAATTCAATACACTGGTTTTAAGCCACAATATCTCTGAAATTAGTGGTCGTTTTAAGACGAAATTTACAAAAATAGATGGAACAGTCATTGTGGATCATTCTACTTAGTTTTAATGTGATTTTACTAGGAGTATTCATGCCAAAAAGACGACATACGCACATAGTAGGTAAAATGTGTAGTGGTTTGAATACACTTTTGCTAAATTCACAACTTGGACAAGAAGACCAACAGAAGGGTTACGAAAACAGTCAAATAATGCCATAAACATGCACGAACAGTCTTCAAAAAGGATAATTTTAAACTAGATTTAACCTGCTAAAATGCTGTCGAATTTTGGGAGTTTTTTCAAAACGTTTCTATTCAAAAACAGGCTCAGAAAAGATCGTATCTACTCACTTGTGTTTGGTTTTCGTGTTCCTTGTGATTTCCGACTATTATTTTCCATAAAATTTATAAAATACCCATGTTTTCGGCTCAAAAGCTCGCGAATGGATTTCGACAAGAACTTGACCAAAAACGCCGAGACATTCCCTTTCGTTTTGGACCAAATTTTCTGTGTTGAACTCATGAAAATCCTCTTCTTTTTTGCCCTTAAAACTTGCTGTAAATTCCCTTCTTGTAACATATAGCCATTGTGTAAAGTTTTTGTAAAAAAATAGAATTTTAAACTTGAAAATCTTTGCAAGTTTTCGATCAATTTCCTCGCCCAATGTGTCTTGGAAAGCTCGTGTTTCGCGTTCTATATTCGTATTGGTTGGTAGGCAACCTATCAAACATGTGCTTGGCAATCGTGCCCGGAAGTTGACATGCCAATCTAGGGCGCATCCGGGCGCATTGCCAGTTACCCCCTTGCCAATTCCAGGGCCTTGAGAGTTGATGCGTGGATCAGGAGGTTCATACACAACTGCAGAAATAACAAGAAGTCCGGACCAATAGAAGAAGTCCGTGTTTGGTGATTCGACGTGTACAAGAACGAGAACGAAGGAACCACATTATTCAAAGCTTGAAGCTGAACTGGGACTACAAGTCAATGCAGATAATTTGCTGGTATGTTGTGGGAGAATTCGAGGACAATATCCTATATTTCTTCCAAGAGAGGAGAAGTTTACAAAGAAGCTGGTTCAACGGGTCCACATCGAAACTCTACACGGGGGAGTTAGTCTTACTATGGCTGCAGTTCGTGAGCAGTTCTGGGTACCACGGTTACAAAGCCTAGTCAAGTGCGTTCGAAGCAACTGTTGTGGATGCAAAAGATTCCGCGCAACAGCAATCACGAAGCCATTACCTGGTCAATTACCAGAAGAACGTACCACGATCGCGGGATCGGCACATACTTTGCTGGTCCAATCAGATATAAGAAAAAGGTGGGAAGGGAAATCATATTTGGCCATCTTCGCGTGTAGTCTTTCACGTGCGGTGCATTTGGAGTTATTGCCAAATATGGAGACAGAAACGTTCATACCATGTTTCAAACGGTTGATTGCATGTCGGGGCAGACTGCATATTATCTACTCGGACAATGGTGGAACGTTTGTGAAAGCGGCGAAGTGAATTTCTAAACTACGTAAAGATGAACGCCTGCAAAGTCTCCTTGAACAACATGAAATATTGTGGAGATTTATTTTAAGCCGCGCCCGTGTTGGGGATTGTTGCCATTGTAAAGTCAGCCATGTACAAGGTAATCGGAAGTGGAATTCTTACTTGGATGGAGCTTAGATGAAGGTGACGTTTATCGTAAAGACGGACTCGAATCGCAGAACTTGGCCTCTAGCGGTAGTGACCTAAACATTTGTTGCCCAGGACGGAGTTATATGGGGAGTGGAGCTGAAAACCGGAAAAGGAACATTAGAAAGAGTTGTTCAATTGTTGTACCCACTCGAGTTAGCTTGTGATGTTAAGCCAACTGTGACGAAAGCAGGTTTAAATCCGGAAACACCAGAATTCTGACCCAGAAGAGCAGCAGCAGCCGCAGCGATCGCCCGAATCGGTCAAATATGTGAAATAGAGGAAGAGGACGAACTATAAACACTAAAACATTTATTAGCAGAACAGAAACAGTACGGACTGTTATCGAACATTTATATTATTAGTTTCCAGAGACTACTCGGTTAAGATTCGTATGCATCAAAATGCGATGCATATGGGGGGAGTGTGTTGGAATCTGCCTGTGTGCGGGCCAACAACCCTGAAATCGGGCTTCGGAGATGGCCGCCAGAACATCGGGTTCGGCGTGACTGAGCACATTGTTTACGGAACTGTCGAAGCGAGCGACAAAATGTGATGTGAAATATGTGATTTTATTCATGATTTATGTACATATATTACATTTTCTTTTATAATTGTGTGGAATATTTATTTTGGGAGGCTTTACAAATAATTTTCTATATCACCGCATTGTAGTCTTGCTATTTACTGGAAAAATACTCAGTTAAGATGCTACGGATGAGCTCAGCGTCTGGTTCTAGTGTTTCATCAATTGGCATGACTGGTTCCACGATAAGTACTTCAGCTTCATCCCAATTCGGCAGAAATTCATTCTTAAGAGCTTCTCATATATTATGTAGAATACAGGAAGACAGTACAACATGCACTAAAGCAGTTACATCCATGTCTACCCGCTTGGTGAATCGGATGTTCCTTCCTTTCCACCTACCAAAGGTGTTTTCTACCGTCATTCGTGCATGACTAAGACAATAGTTAAATAGTCGTTGACTTCTTGTTGCCTCATTCCTTAAGAACCCATGGTAAAAGTGGATAGGCTGGATCAGCAAGGATAACTGGTGATACATCCACTCCACATATTTCCCTATTGACGTCATCAGGAAAAAGACAGTTTTCGCTTCCTTTCCCAAAAATGGCAGAGCAAATGAAAAAAAACTCGAGCATCATGGACGCTTCCTGGCCAACCGATAACTATGTCCCTGAAAAGATAATTGTAATCTACCACTGCTTGCATAAGTACGCTATGAAAGCCCTTTCGATTGACATAATCTGAGTGATTGTCATTAGGTGCCAGTATTGGTATGCGAGTCCCGTCTATTGCACTGGCACACATTGGAAAACCCCATTTTTCTTCATAACCTCGAATTACTTGCAATAGGTCATCACCTTTGGGGAAGCTGACAACCGTTGGAAACCGCTTTGCTATTGCACAACTTACTTATTTAATACACTGGCACACAAACGACCTAGAAACCCCAAATAAGTTGCCAATTGTGCGGTACTCGATAATACAGTGTAATAGCCAGTCTTCGCTTTGTTGAAACTGCTTCACGCAAACGTGTGTTTTCATTAACTATGTCTGGCTCTACTTTACTGAGAATAAATGCAAACGTTTCCTTTGTTATTTGGAAATTAGCATACCATAGCTTGTGTACATATCGACAATATCGTCTACCATCTCAAACCAGACCGGGAACGTGGATGCATCCACAATGTTCTAGCTCTTTGACGATGGACTAATTCAATAATCTCTCTTTTACATCTCCTATTTATTGCATTAAATTTTATTCTACATATTATGCAGTTATCTTTAAATAGTGTCAGCCGCGAATTTCGTCGTTTTCTCACATGAAAGTACCAAGTAAGTGCTGAATTATTTGCCACTTTCACATCCTCCATGTTTTTCAAAAAGCCTGCGAAATTTTTTTTGTATTTTTCATGAATGGGAACCGCTGGATTTCGATTTAAGGGCGCAATGTTTAAGCGGCCCTGATTCGTGATAAAGAGTGCCATTAGAGGTCCAAACACATTGATGGGTCCGCCAAATATTTGTAGTGTAAACAATGTCGATCCTTTTAAGAAAATGGTCTGTGTGCCATAATTTAAGAGTGCCGTTCCAAAAATGAGTGTAGTGCAGGGCATCTTTTAAGGATTCTTCAGTAGTGGGGCAAAACTACCAAAGGGCCCAGCCCATTTTCTTTTGCCCTTCCCCCTGGATAGAACGCGAACACCAAGGTGGGTTTGGGGACATCTGAGTGCAATTTGTGATAATTTAATTAACATAAGTTTAAGTATGCTCACCAACAAATCTTTTTATTTAAAAAGTATCATACTAATTATATAAGATATACTATCGTTGCTGTGAATCACAGACATCCGGATTCTTGCTTGAAGAAATGTTTCACAAATTCCCTTTGTTTGTACAGTTCTTCACAGGGCTCTCGGTTTCTTCTTTCTTTCGAAGTTAAGAACTCTGACACCACCGGTCTTGGGTCAAAAAAGGATGCACCCTTTCCATTCAGAGAAATATGCAATATACCATTGATTGTCTCAGGATTAAGTGAAGACCTGCCCGATGTCTTCACATTGTTATAATGGGAAACAACTCGCTCAGTTGCCATGCCAGAAATTTCTTAAGCAAACCAGTACTTGCCTGTATCATTTTCCTAAGACGAAGAGCATACGTAGTTCCAATGTCTTCCACCTCAACATGCTCAATTTTGGCCAGGTTGTTCCATGACTTGCAAACATCACTGACAAAATCTGACAGGCAGCTTTGTCCAAGAATCGAAGAAACCAGATTTCTACTGGCTAAAATTAAGTCCTTAGATGAAGATGCATCTAGAATACTCATCAAACTCTCAACTGTGCCATCATTTTCTGTGTTCATGCGTTGCCCAAGAAAATTGATGGCTGACTGCACAATTTCATTTCTTATAGCATTGCTATTTCTGTTTCGGCTTGTCACAAATTGATGTGCTGTACTGGTTCGTCTCACAGGTCTACCTTGCTCTTTATCCTTTTCTTGCAACTCCAAATTCAGCTCCTCCTTCCCACCTGGAACTGGTATGTCTTTCATAATCCTCAAGTTCTGCAGAGCAGAATCTTTTGCTGTTAACACATCTGGAAGAATCAAGTTTGATTTCTGAAACAACTTCTGTAATGTCTTAAAGATTGTGCAGAGATCAAACATGACAGCTGTGAGCCATACCTACAGTAAAGAGTACAAAGAAAAAACAAGGTACTTTAACAAGCAAGTCTTGTAATCGTACTATTGCCACAAGCATTCTGAAATCTGAAAGTATTTTTTATGCCCAGTCACACCTTCACAAATTGTTGACCAGTTGAGTGTACTGAAACTCTGGCAGTACTGAGTAATCTACCTGTCTTGATCCTTTATACCACTTCTCAAGGAAGCCTTTAGCCATTTGCTTTTCCTTACTATTGCGCCATCTACCATATCCTGCCAAACTTTCCTTGCAGCATCCAGGTTATGCAGTACAGCATTCAGTAGATTTCTTGTGTGCTCAGCAAATCTGACATCAAAATGTTTGGGAAAGGAAAGGCACTTTTCTTTAACCTATTCAGAAAATTGAATGCATGGAACAAAGACCAGATTTAAATACTAGCAATAATGATAGGAAACAGTGTCAATAATCAGCATAATCAACCTTCCAACGAAAAGAAGATTTGGAAAATAGTGTATATTAATTAAATGCACAAAATATAACATGAAGCAAACCTTATGAAGCAGTTTTGTCCTGCGAGGGGATGTTCGAAAGAATGTTGCAACAGCAAGAACATTGGACATCCATATTGTGAGTTCAGGAACCTCAGCCTGAACTGATTCAAGTGCCAAATCAGAACGATGGCAGACACACCAAATTGTCAGAATATCTCTTCCAATATAGTCTTGCAGAAGCTTCCATAAACCAGCATTTTTCCCAGTATTTGCATTTTCTCCATCAGTGGTAACTCCAACCAATTTATCAGTGTCTATGCCAATGTTTTCAATACATGTGGTGAAAGAATCTAAAAGCCCCTCAGCTCCTCCTAAGTCACTACTTGCAATACCAAGAAACACTGTTTTAACACTGACTTCATCACATGGCACATACCGAGCAGTTATAAACTTGGAATCAACTTGCTGCTTGTCAGCACTTCCATCAATCTGCACTGAGTAACACAAGCAGTCTTTTAACAATTGTGCAACTTTTTTCATTTCTAGTTTTGCGATGATGTTTCTTATTTCAGCATAAAGCATTGGATCTCTATAGTGATAACAGGAAGCTGGTGGATCAAAAGGTACAAAATCAGCATCCCATCCCTGTGACTCAAAGTGGTGCAACACATGATTACTATGCTCTACTGCAAGGGATCTTGGGGGCCAGCTTCGAGCACTTGAGGTTTCAACCTGCGAGTCATTGTAGGCAACGATTGCAATACGAACCAGGCCCTGTAATTTCTCATCGTTCCACTTTTTAAAAACTCTTACCCAAGGATGCTTATCGGACTTATCACAGCAAGCTCTGTCACAATCATTTAATCGTTCGGCTTCCTCGTGTGCAGGAGAAAGTAAGTGATCAACAACATGTTTAAGTCTGTCTTTTCCATCAACACGCACACCGTGTGCTATTGGTAACTGACAATTCGAGGTCATCTTTCGCACCTGCAGTTCGTACTTGTTACATAATAAGCATGTAACAGTTGGTCTCTTTCTTTTATCCTTTATTTCTTTCTTCAACACTAGGCACTTTGCAGCGTCTAGCAACCAGTCGACATCTAGTTTCATCCCCTTATACCAGTCGTTGGAATTTTTAGAATCAGACTTTGACGTTGATACAGTTGCAATATTTCACAATTTTCATTTGAAGTGTTCGTAGTTTCCTTTGCTTCAGTATCGCTTTCAACAAAGACCATGACAGGTACAGGATCAGGAAGTTCAACATGTTGTGATTTCTCACCTGAAGACTCCATGATTTCACTTGGTCTTTCCTCAACTGTACCGATGCATTCGCTTTCTGTATTAGTTGTAGTACTGCTATTTGTTGTTGTTGATCGTTGCCCTGGAGCATTTGCTGACTGTTGTAGCGCCTTTCTCTTGCTTTCGACCCGCTTTTGATGACCGGATTTGATTGATCTCTTCATTATGAATTTAAATTTTAGCTATTATAATCACAAATTTTGGCTACGAAGCTTCGACATGCCACAAGTATAAAAATAAATGGGCAAAGTGCATGCTCACCACAGGTTACCAAAACTAATTCCTGAAAATTCCTGATAGGTTGTCATACGACAAAATGTTACCTGAGTTTAAGATTTCGGTAACATTCACATTATGAACATAAAAGGATAAAAAAATTTATATGGATTTAAAACTTAATTCTCATCAATGTTAAACTCATTTACTCGAATAACTCGATACATGTCCTATTGACTAGGGCCCTTGCTTTGGGGCAATAGGCCATTTTTTTTTCTTCAGTGGTGGGGCAGAGGAAGGGGCCCAGTGGGGCAAATGCCCCACTAGTCCATGGTATTAAAAGATGCCCTGGTGTAGTGTAAACGGGCCTTATGAAATGTATGTTGTATAAAAATTTGCCATTATTTATAATATTTTTCTGTATGTAAGTAAACACTTTAAATTGATGCCCATAGATAATTAAGTGCTACAGGTATATAAACAATGAATATAAACAATGAATATATACTATTATTTTATTTATTATATTCATTTTGAAATCAATGGCATTTCTTGCAATCTGATTGGTCAAAAATAGTGCGATTAATTCCCAAATCGCATCATCTTGAGTATTAATCGCATCATTTTTAAACCAATCAGATTGAAGCTCTGCACCACAACAACCAATCAGATTGAATGATAGAATTCAACTAGCCAATCAATTTAAAGAAAAATGTGCTCTGGCAAATGACCAAATCTGTTCACCATAAATTGTCAATACTCTATAGACTGCATTTACTGCAGTTTTTTTCCATAAAAATCAACATAAAGGCGAGTCAAACTTAAAAGAATATCAAACAATTTTTCACAAATAATACAGGCCAAATTTCAACAATATTGAATGAAACATTGTCAAAATGTCAACAAAAACAAGTTTCATTTGAGCAACAGCCAAAACTGAACACAAAGCTGTCATAAATATGGAATGATCGATTGTAGTGTCAATGTTTGAATGCACGCACAAAATCACAAGAAAAGTTTATCAATTTACATGTAAAGTCTACGATATCTTTACACTTACTTTTTCGGTCTTTATTTCTAGAAATTCACTCACATTTTGCTTGTTTTATATACTGAGTCAATTTGTCAAATTACAATTCATGCTGTTGCTATGCTACGGCATTTCAGGGAGTATTGCAGGTGTGTCAATTGTAAAGAAAGACTAATAAAATACCGCTTCCGGTTTAAAAAATTATTTAGATTTCAAAATGAAGATAATAAAGTGGAAATTGAACTTCGTGTTGTGCAATTTTGGTCTGAAATCAAACTTGTGATTACAAATGTAATAAAACATTTTGATTTCAGACCAAATTGCACTCCACTAAGTTCAATTACCATTATTAATCCCTGAAATTCTGAAATAATCTATTGAATTCAGCATTAATGGCCATTTGTACTTTTTTAATTAATAATTAGAAATTGATTTGTTTTTTATGATTTTAGATGTTGCATTAACAAGTGCCAGCATTAAAGAAAAAACTGGTAAACTTGGTGGGAAAAAAGGTACATACATGCAGTTTATACTTATCCATGGAGGAAATCTGCCTCCAACTCCAAATGCACACCGGGTTACAATCAAAGTTTAGTTGTTTTATTAGAATTCTGAGCTATAGTTATCTTCAGAGCATTGCCAGCATAGCCACAGATCCATTGAGATTGGCTACATCCACAAAATAAACTGGCATATATTTGAGTGCACATATCGCACAGTAGTTTTGTATATTGTAGCAATTTAAATAAGGCCAAATATACTTGGGTTTTCTTGTTTCCCAATTGCAACCCTACAACTAGATCTAGATTTTGGTACTGACCCTAGTTTGTTTGTTGGGTCTACTGTATATATAGGCTATAATTTCAATGGAATGTACTATGATATTATTATTATATTGGTTAAAATAAGTAGAAATAATTATGTTTGGCTATATACATATGTTTCATATTTATAAGGCAGCAGTTTCTTATATCACATGTACCCTAGTCCCTATATACATGCATGTAGGTATACTTGACAATACATTATGTACTAGGATGCTACTTCAATTATTGATTAATTGACGAACGTCTATAAATAATATGCTGTACACTATTAATTAATTAGGCATATACATACATACATACATACATTATTTATTATCTTTCCCCAAAAGAGGCTTTTCGAAGATAATTACATACTAACATAGTTATAGTTACAATATATATATAAATAAGGTAAAAATCTAAAGTTCAAAATTCACTAAATCTAGATTAATGCATAATGTATAAAACAAAATATGAATATTAACTAACGTATATAATATAAAAGTATCTACCACTGATATCAACTATATTATCAATTGTTTAGGAATTCTTGCAGTAACGACTGTTTAAGGCATCGTTTGAAAGATTCAACTGACTCGCAAAGTTTTAAGGAGGGCTCTAAAGAATTCCATATGTTCACAGTTCGGTAGAGAAAGGTTCGTTGACCGGCGGCTGTTTTAAACAGGGGAATATCGAGTTGTTGAGAATTCCTAGTGTCCCGGTTCGTTGGTTTCCAAGTAAAGTCACGTAAAAATCTTGTACCTCAGCTACTTTCTGTCTACTTCCAAAAACCATAAGCTGTGTCTTGCTTGGATTCAGGAGCAAAAGGTTGTTAAAACACCAATTTCGTATCCTAATTTCGCATATTTGATCTGTATTCAATTGGACATTTTTTTTGTGTTTCAAAATTATAAAACATTAATCTTTTCTTTCAGTTTTTCAAAAAACCTTGTGCTTTCAAGGAAAGCAACTTATACTTGAACCTGCTGCTGTGTAGGTAAATAATATAACCTTAATACTGTTTTTCTGTATGTGTATGTGCCTGCATACAGTATATGATTTATTTTAGGTAATATATAACATGTAACTAGAAATACATGCTTGCAGTAACCCCTCGCCCCAGCTGAACATTGCCAGACATTACATTCCAAAACATTACTATTGCTAATCTTTTTTATCAAAAAATCTGCCATGCAAAGGTTGTAGGCGAGTCGGATATCTGCGTTGAAAACAAATTTTTGGCATAGAAAACAGAATTGGATCCTTGGCTCACACCCCTCTTCAAGACGGAACCAAAGGCTATCGCCAAATGAAATGTTTTACCTGACATAATCACTGTGGCTTCCTTCATTTTAAATTTGGCATTAATATTTTGATCATTACTCTACTAGTTTTTGGAAAGAAGAGTGGAAGGAAACAATATTATTTTGGGAAATTTATTTTGAAAGAATAAAAAATGGTATTTTGTTTCAAGAAGAGGAAGCACAGTAGCCATGGCAACACGATAAATAAACTTCTTTTCTGAAGTACAAAACAACAGGTTACAAAAACTACAAAAATAATTAAAATATCATGGCCAGAAATACGCGACATTGAGCCAATTTGTCGTCAGCGGTAAATCGTCTGAAAATTCAAAATGGAGTCGAAGCGTTTGTCCACAGGAGTAGACTACATACAATTAAATAATTTTAGTTCTGTTGTTTTATACAATAATACTGTACCACGAAAGAAAAAGGGAAAAAATTACGAAGTAGAAAGGATAATTATCAGAAAGAAGGAGAAACGCGTAAGTATTGCTGTGAATTTGGTTGAATTTACTCGGGTTGAAAAATATATTGAATTTATTAGCTATTTGGAATAACATTTTCTTTTATTATGTTAGGACTATCTATATCTTATTAAATGGGCTGGAGCCTCTAGATGCATGCACGTGGGAACCTTCTGCTCATTTGGCAAACAATTTAATACGGTAAGGCCACACTCTATATATACTCTGTCACTCACACCATCAAACTAAAAGATACCCTGTGACTATTTGACCGGCAGCCGGTCGCATTCCAGCAAATACTATTTGACAGGCAGTCTAGAATTTTGTCGTTTTTATAGATTAAACCTCCCCCAATCCTATCCCCAAAACTAAACCTAATCATAAGCCTTCAGGACCCTAACCAACCCTAACCCTAGAACAGGAAAAGTATTCAGAAAAAAAAAGGATTCGAACCTGTGACATACGACTCTGTAGGCGCATGCCTTAACCACTGCTGAAAACATCCGCAAGAAATTCATTTTATAGTGATATTAGTCTAAAGTACAAAACTACTAACCAGCTGCCAGTCAAATAGTCACTTCCTAAAACATAATTATGTTTCTTTTACACATCTCTCATGATAGCAATTTAAACCGATGTTTATAATAATTATGTTGTTTCTAGTGGATATGAAAGACCGCCAAAGCCTTCTGGTAGTCGATTGGAGAGCGCTGCCAGAGCGTTTGCATATGGCGTTCTGTCCATGTTAAAGTCGAAGTCATTGGGAAATGGCTACATTGAGGTTGAGCATGATTGCTGGCGTTATGTCACCCAAGGAAAGGGGAAACCATCAGAGCATAGAGGCTATGATTTATTTGAAAGAAATGATTTTGGTCGCCTTGACTGGTGGTACTTCCTTGATGAACATGCGGAAGGTAAAAAGGTAGATTTCCCAATGAAAGTTAAAGCGGTGGTAATGTGGTCACCCAAAAAACATATTTTTGATGGAAAGAAGGTTGTGGAAGGGCCGAGGTTTCCGATTGAAAAGTTATCTGTTTCCTTTGCTCGGCTGCCATGCAATGTGAGAAACCATTATTAGATAAACATGTTATTAGATAAACATTTAATATTTATTTGTAGCACAAAAGTGGATATTGAGTGTTTACCCTTCAACAAACTAGTGCAGCATGAGTAATGATAATATAAAAATAAATGCTTGAGCCATAAAGCATTGGTGAATCCTGCCTTAGCAACGGGTCATTCTATGCAAATTTTTAGTAATTTAAGTTATTCAAAGCTTTAAAATTATATTTTCTTCAGACTATTTAAGTGGAACTTTTTTAGCATAGCATGACTGGTTGCCATGGCTGGCTTTTTCATTGCCATAAAGTTCATTTGAAAGAAAATCTGAGGCTGTGACTGCACGGATCAAGCATTTATATTTGACACACAATTAGGCTGCAAGGCACACCAATGTGTCCAATTTGTTCTTTTACTATGTCTAATATGCCATTACACATCATGCATTGTTTGTTAGAAAGGACTTGTGTACTATAGTATATTCCAGAATATAAATCCAAAAAAGAATTATATATACATTGTAAATTAAAATTGATATACATTAAATACATTGAAATTCTGGAAGATTATTGATCTTTTAGTGCTCTTTTCAAAATTTCTTGTAATTTTTCTAATTTCCGTGCTCGTGTTTTAACTCATTCCTTCAGCTTTTGTTTAATTTCAATAACTGAAAGGCTGTTGATGTTTAGAATACTTCCGGATTGGTAATTGGCGATTCTGGATTGATAATTGGCGATTCAGGACGGGGGGCATCAAACAACTTTCTTCGTTTAGTTCTTGTCTCTTTGATCTCAGTTGACCAGTATTCACTATTTGTCTTTGTATATTCCCTTGGTTCTCGCTCGTGTTGACTGGTGAACTGCTGTCGCTTGCTAACAAGCAAAATATCTTTTGGTGCATCCCATTTGTTAGATTTTGTGAGGTGAAATTTTCTCAAATTTATACAAATTTTACAATATACACAGTAAAGGCTCTTTTCCACTAATCGCAAAAACCAACTCGCAACCTCGCTGTGAGTATTTTCATCCAATCACAATGCTGGGCGTTGATTTTAATTGGATGCAAGTATTTGCAGCAGTCTTGCCATTTGGGTTTTGCAATTAGTGGAAAGCACTTCAATATATACCTTCCAGATCTTGACAACAGAGTCACAGGTTTTTGGTTTGATTATGCCAATTTAATTTATCTGGGATATGCTTCATCAACAATTTCTTGTCTGACCCCATCAAACTTGTAAAATCGTGTACCCCACTTGATTTTCCATCTGCATTCCGTTTCTCCCACACATGAATGACACACCACATTCCTGGATGCACTTGACAAGGTCTGACAGGTGTTTGCTTGTCCTATCCTTTGGTGCTTTATTGGTGTTATCTTTGATGTCCCATTCTAGAGCTTCATTGATTAAACTCTTTGTCAAGATGTCTACAATATTTGATAAAATCAGAGAGACAGAAGTTTACAATAGTTTGAACAGAGGAGAAAAAAATTCGGGTTAGGGTGGCGCTGGCTTTTTAACACTAATTAGTAATTCAAATATTCAATCAACAGAATATTTTATTATTATTATGTTTAAGCTTCATAAAATTATACCAGTGAGTTCAACACATAAAGAGATCCGTTTGGTTGTTGACTGTTAATACAAACATGGCTGGTGGTAAATTTTACATCCGTGAAGTTGCTGTGTTCATGCTTGCAGGTATTTAGTTAACTATGTCAGTTTTTGAGATTGTAGTAGAACAGAGCCATGCTTGCCAAAATATGATGACCTGTTACACAATGATATCTCTCTAGGTCTATACGGATCTCATTGCAACAGGCATCTTAACCAACTCATTTATGCTTAACCCTTGATGAGTAGAACAATATAATTAAATAGAGTATAAACAAAGAAGAGTATATTGGGGCGAAACAGATCATTATGATCACCTGTGATGCGAAGCATTAAATGTAGTTCATCCAATACAACATTTTCAAGCTTTACTTCCAGCAATGACTGGTGCTGGCAAGAAAATTGATCTTTTAAGGTGCAATCTTTGATGTCTTTGAGTGAACGACAATTGTTTGTTTCCCAGTACGCCATTGCTTTGGACATATCTAAATCAGAAATGACAAACATGATATCAGGTATTAATGTAATCAGATAGTTTCCTTACACACTGTGAGATGCACTCACTAAGTCACTATACCTTAATAACTTGTATATTTTACACCAAATACAAGCATAATCAGAGGTGGCCCCTTTAAATCCAAGTATCAGCAAGAGAAACTTAAAAAATACAAACATATATATTTTAATTAGTTTAAAATTGGAAAGGCTTAGCATGTTTAACAGATGCAAGGGCCAATGGCCTGGGACAGTGCTCACAACCAATCCCTGGGACGTGTCGCTTGCAACAAATCTCTGCTACTTATTGCCTCCTGTGCTCAAAGCTTCAGCGATGATGGATTATTATAGGTTACCTTGTAATCACCCCCAACAAAAAATTCAATGGATACATCCTTGTCCTTAATTTTTCCTGATCTTGCTAACTGATTGATGTCATCAAAAATCTTGGAGCATGAATCTTTCAACAGAGCATAGTTCTCATGACCCTTGATCACAGCAACTGTATGATTCCCTATATATAAAGAAATATATTATTTATTAATTAAAACTAGTTATCTAATTACAAAATGAAATGAAACAAAAACATACAGTACTTCAAATCTAAAAATGTTGTTACTCAGAGTTCACAATGCACAATCATCAGCTGCTAATGATTGTGTAGTATGAAACTCTGAGTAAGAGCAGGTTTTAAACTGAATTTTTTTGTTAGATTCACTTTGTATACTAAAATTATATTTGTTATCCTAAGCTCTAACAGCTCTAACACCTGTAGTCTATACAATATGATTAAAGGCAATACCTTTTGATGACATTACTGTGTCTTCAGCATTTAGGATTGAAAAACATATGATAATGAAGTGTGTCAAGCGTGTCATCTTTGCCCCATCACCACTGATTTTTACCTTGAAGTGGGCATCTTTTAGTTTCTCATCAGCCTCAATCTAAAAATGAAGGTTGCACCTTTTTATAGTACTTTCATTAAAAGTCTGAATGCAACCATGCAAGCTTAATTAGGGGAACACTTGTACTCGGTTCCTCCATGACTCCTCAACATAGGCCTGGTGTACAGAGTATATAGTACATAAATATTTCAAAGAAATCTTACCATCTTTTCAATCACCACCCCTAACTCATCATGGAAATTAAGAGCAGCTCCATTTGCATCTCCAGGTGTCCTTTCAATATAGAAGAGTTTGTTTAGGTCTTCTTTACACTGCTTGATGAGATAAGACCTGGCAAGTTCTTCTCCTCCAGGACAACAGGTCAGTTCATGATATGAAGCATAACTGATGCAAAATTTGTCCATGATATGCAATGTTTCTTGGATTTTTTGCTGCTCTTCAGTGGGGAGATCTTTGTAAGACTTCCTTCCTTTTTCTCCAAATGAAAGAGAATATGGATTCCCCAAGTGGTCGACCAATTTAACTTTATCTAACTGCAGCCCAAAGGATTCACTGAACCACAATGCCTGCTCTACTCTTGTTTCTAAGGTTTTGAGCTTACGTTCTTGCTGCCGTTTTCCAACTTCGGTAATGGCTTTCCCTTTGTCTTCAAATTTTCTTTGAGGGGAGATGTTTTGAATGACATTATATAAACTTTCATTTTCTTGCTTCAATTTTTCTATATCCACTTTAGCTTTATCAATTGTTGTTTGCATTTTGTTTACCAGTGTCGACGTCTCGTTATATTTAAGGGTTAGTAGTGTATTTTGACTTGAAACCAGTGCGTTAGCCTTTTCGAGTCGTAATATATCACTTTGCAAGGCACTTGCCCTTTCAGCTGTTACAAGTTCCTTCTGTTGCACAGCGAAACTCTTGACTTTCCTGAACAGATCTTCACGAATTCTCCCCCTTGTCCTGCGATTTTCCGTGCCGCCTGAGAGCAACTTTTCCACAGGTTTTCCTCTACTCTGGGACAGTCTTCTTGAATCTTCGTAGGATATCGTTTACTTAGAAATGCATTTAAAATTTGCACATATGAATATTCGATTAGTACGCTTTGCTTGGTCTGGTACCAAGAGTTTAGTTGTTCCCAAGGCAGCTGAATTGTGAAGGCAATATCTTTAGCTTCATCGCCTAATTTTTTAATAAAGGGCGAGTAATGCTCAGTATCAACAACTATATCTTTTTTAAATTTTGTATTAGAATATTTCTCCAATGCATTGGCCATCACTACAGAAGGATTTATTTTCGAATTTCGCGCAATGCGCGCTAAATGCGCCGGAAGTTGACAGGAAGTAAAAATACAAATGCCTAATATGTAGGGCAGTAATACCGCAGCTTCAAATTTTACAACCTGAAGCAAAGCCCGTTCTTTTAGCTTCAATTTGATACATTGGGAGGCACGTATTATGAATTATAAAGTGAAAATTTTTTGTCTTCAAAGACAAGGCATTCAATGTTTATCTGCCGAAAGCAAAGTATCGATGTTCTCCTGTTGTAAAGTCTAAAACGTCGTTTTTTATGCGTAAAATGGAAACATCCAACAGCACTCAACAAGGTAGAAAAATGGATTATCGTGTTTATTTATTTATTTATTTATTTATTTATTAAGCTTTGCCAAATATACACGTATAGTTACATCTTATATTACATCATGATTTAGACAAACAATACACACCAAACTCAAATGGCAGGGTATACGCTACAGCTTTCGCCAATTACAGCGGCCCTTTAGTCTTTACATTTACAACACAAACATACAATATTCAATTAAAAACAACATGACTTGGACGAAGACAAGGTACGAGACTTATTACACGACAGACATATTGACTTCCATGTTCGTGGATTCTCGGAATCGTAAACGTTTGTTAAAGCTGAACTATAATACTCGTAAAGTCCGTTTTTAAATGCATTGAAAGTGGCGTCTTTGTTCGTCAAGTTTTTTGGCAATATATTCCACACTCTCGTTGATCTTGTCAGAAAGGACTTCTGGAATGTCACAGTCTTGCATTTTGTTGTTGTAAACAGCAGGCAGTCAGGATCGGCTGATCTTGTAATCCTCTCCCGGTTCTGTTGTGTTGGCAGTAACTCTGCGTTGATGTCTATCAACCCATGAATACATTTGAACAGGAAAATCAAATCTAGAAATTCATGCCAATAGCACAGAGGAATGATATCTAACGCCACGAGTCTCTCGCTGTAACTGATGTCGCAGAAAAAGGGCAGATCTAAGATGAACTTAGTTGCGCGTCTTTGGACGTGTTGTTCGATAGTTGAACTTCAATGTTCTAGTTGTGCAAATTGACTAACGATCTTGTCTTACCTGCTAGCGTACTATGAATACTGTGAATTTGACGAATTTAATGGGGACTATTAAGCAGGTATGACACTAAAAGTACACATTTCGTTCGGAAACATTCGATTTGCTCATATAAACCTCAAATATGTCTCCAAGTCATCATTTGATGGTGTGCAGCTTAGAATGAGTTGCGCAAATTTGAATTTCTATCTAGGTAAACTTCTATTTAGCTTTTTGGGAAATTCATATAGTAATTTATAAGTCATGTGGACGCCATGTTTTTTTATACTGCGCATGCGCACTTACTCATGTCGCGCATTTCTGGCCATGTAGTTGTTTTAGCCATACAAATCTGAGATATATGGTGTAGGTATGTTCTTATGCATTCTATAAGCTTCAAATTAATGTTTAAATGCAACCTTCCGTTTACTAAAACGTTGCCAAAAGTTTATAAAACTAAACTGCCTTTTATAAATTAGTTTTTGAAATGAAATCAGTTGAAAATATACAAATTCTCTCGTGTGAAACGATTTTGCTTTCCTTTTAAGTTGGAACTTTTTGATAGCATAAAATATAGGATATCTTAATTGTAAAAAAAATGAAAATCTATGTAAATAAACAACATTCTTACGGCTATATCAACAATTTAATATAAGAAACTTGCCATATTTTTTCGACTATCTATCTCTATTTATCCTTTTTTATAAAGTATAAACGATAAATTTGTCCCAAAAAGCTATTTATAAGGTATAATTCAGACTTACTGATATGACTTACTCATGTTTTTTTATAATTCGCTCATTCCACTCCTAACAAAGATTAGTGAGATGACCACCCATCACACCCATGAAACATAGCCATGCGCCCGCAAAACTTGATGAACTTTGGATTTCCCATTGCTTTCCTTTTTTTCCGGGTGTAAATATCCGCGCGGAATTAGTACCCTCGCACGGCGCTTCGCGCCGACTCAGGGATTAAAGATTTGTATTTTCATGCATGTACTGTTATTATATTAACTTCCTTGGCAAAAATATTTAAAAAAAAATTGCTGTTAGTAACAAACTCCAGTTGTTGCCTTTATATCATTGCTACAGTACATCATAGTTCATAAGGACTTAAAATCTGCTAATAAATGCTCACACTTTGACCCCAAGACCAGGCAAACTGCATGGCATCCTGTGTTTTTACAAAATATTCCTGCAAAACCTGAGTGTATAACTAATGTTACCAATGGAGTGCTTCTATATAATTTAAGCAGTCAGCCTTTATTAAGTGGTCACCTGGCAAAGTACTGATACTTTTGTGACCTTTATAAATTGTACTTTTAAAATCACTCTGCTCTCAGTTGACTTACATGTATGATCAAAACACTGCTATACTGAACAGTGTTATGAATGCTGACTTATTTATACCTGTTGTAAGTTGTGTATTTGTACAGTATATAATTATTAAGAATATATGTAGTGTCTATGTACAATCGTAAGTGTCTCAAAATAATGCTATAATTTGTTATAATTAAGTCAGAGTGACGTTAATATGACTGATTTGTTGCCTGGTTGCTGTGAAATTAAATGTTCAAACTTAGTCAAGCTTTTCTACTTCTATTTGAATCATTGTTATATACTGTAGTATGCACTCAGGTTTGGGGCCAGCCACCGTCTTCTTACAAAATACTATTGGTTGGGTACTTGTCACCCTGAAAGAAATATTGACCTTGTCGAGTGAAAGTGCTTTGTCAAGGGTTAAGCTTTGCTTTTTAGCAGCTGACAAGTAGTCAACCAACACTATTTTGTACTTTTGTTTTAAACATGCCTCGTGTCAGATATGCCTCGTAACAGAGTTCCGGTATTATACTTTCTGTTATTTACATTTGGCAATGTTTGTTCAAGGCGACAACTACAAACAACATGCCAACAACGATCACTGTGGATTGTGGAAAAATCCAGAAAGAATCTCAAATTTACAAGTTAACTCCTGATGATAAGCTTTTTCAATACCATAAAGCTATTAACAAGGCATCTTTTGATGTTGCGATCAAAGATCCATCTCTGCTCTGCTTAAAAAATGAATTGCTAAAACAGGCAAGGAAAAGAGTGCATGATTCTGGATTTGCTTACAAGAAAAAATCATCAAGATCAAAATAAATTCGGTGATATTGGCGAAGATATACCAAAACGAAAACAAGAAAAAATAAAGAAATGAGACAAAAACGAGTTACCCAGATACAAGAAGATATGAAAGTAGTCGACCTGCAGCTGAGTTATGCCCTGAAACAACGTGAGAGATGTGCCAACGTGAAAACTTTAGTAAAGCCATTGACATGTCGAAAGAGTTGGATGACTTACAAAAGAAAAAAATAAAGTTCCAGGAAGAATTGAGCTTGCTGCAGAGAAAGGAAAATTCAAGCAAACAAGTCAAAAGGTCCATCCGCAAGACCAAGACACAAGCTGCTGTGAGTTTGTCCGTATTTTCATAGTCAAACTATGTGTGTGGTTTCTTCGTATATATACACATTCATTTATTGTATATCTGCTTAAAACTCTGGTTTATACTGTCAAATTTTTACTGAACTTTCGCATGTTTATTAAGGTAAAGAAATACCTGAGACAACATTTATCAATATTGCGAATTAACATATGTTGAAATCAAATTTTGTTGTGTAAAGTTGCTGTGACTTTGTTGCTCACATTACTTCTATACCCATTTAGTGTTAAATTTACATATTTATTTGTTTATATTGTATCTTGGTCTATTTTATTAAAGTTTGGTTCAATTATCCCCTTGGTACCGGGGCTTTTAACACCGGGGGTTGAACTTGCTGCAGAGAAAGGAAAATTCAAGCAAACAAGTCAAAAGGTCCATCCACAAGACCAAGACACAAGCTGCGGGAATTGATCAGTTCTTGAAAAGAAAGCCAACAAATGATGAAGCCACAAACATTGGAAGTGATGAATCAATGCACTTTGGTTGCGATGAAGCCACAAACGTTGGAAGTGATGAATCAATGCACCTTGGATGCGATGAACCAACGTATTTTGGAAGTGATGAACCAATCCAATTTATAATTGATGAACCCATTACATCTGGAAGTGACCAACCAATCACCTCTGAAAGTGACCAACCAATCACCTCTGGAAGTGTCCAGCCAATTACCACTGGAAGTGACCAACCAATTACCTCTGGAAGTGTCCAACAATTATGTTTGGAAGTGACCAACCAATTACCTCTGGAAGTGTCAGTGATCAACCAATTACCTCTGGAAGTGACCAACCAATCACCTCTGAAAGTGACCAACCAATCACCTCTGAAAGTGACCAACCAATCACCTCTGGAAGTGTCCAACCAATTACCACTGGAAGTGACCAACCAATTACCTCTGGAAGTGTCCAACCAATTACCTCTGGAAGTGTCCAACCAATTACACTCCCTCGTGAGTGAATCCGGAAAGGAGTCCATCCGAGCAGCTAGGCATGCTGTTAAACAAAGAGAGTAAAGAAATGCCGCTAAAGAAATAGCATCTAGAAGCATTTTGAAGAAAAAGATTTAAAAGAGGGCAAGTCGTATTATTAAAGAGCACCCAACCATCGGCAAGGATATTGAAGAATTTGTGAAGTCAAAGAGAATAGGAGCAGATGCTTGGAGAAGGACAGGTGTCCTAAACTTTGACTGTGCCCAAATTAGAGGGAAAAAGGTAACATATAAAAGGATTCAAGATCATCTTCAAATGAAGTATGGTTGCAAGATCATCTACGGTACCATTGTCCAGTTATGTATTATACTGTGGTGTGGCGAAGGTAACATGTCACAAATCTTGGAAGGGGTTTTCAGTAAAGTTGAATGCAGATGCACACTGGAGCAATGGTACAAAGGACTGAACATTGTTCAATTGAAAGATGGTAGAGATAAAGTCTTGTTAAATCTAGACGATCAGGCATCATTCAGGCTAGATACAACTTTCACACACCGACAGAGAAAGTGCATTATAATCGAGAACATGCCCTCCCTGACAAAAAGGGCTGATTACTTAAATTCGTATTCATCAATTCTTTAAACCACATCCTACCTATTCATGGAGTCAGACACAACACAGAAGGCATGTATTGGAGTTGTAAAGCCACATTTTACCTTTCCAAAAAACCCAACTCAGCATCGCAGACCTAGAAATGTTGGAGAGTAAAGCACCAAATCACCTAGCTGAGAGATCCATAGAATATGTCAGAGTAGATGGGGCTGGTGACGAAGGACCTGGTCACTTGGAGGTGCAATTTCTCTGGACAGAAAGACACTTTAAAAAGCAAAGAATGTGTACAATTGTTTCAAGGCATAGTGGTGGCTCGTATTTAAACGAGGTAGAGCTTATGAATGGATGCATAGCAAAAGGCTATAGTAACTTATTCATACCATCCACACTGTAAGGAACTAATTTCAATGGAAGTGGACTCGACAGAACAAGGTTAGCTGAAAATGTAGCCATTGCCACAGATGTGTATATTGACAGAGTGAATGAAGCACCATGTTGCGGAACAACATTGCAGCTTTACAAGGGAGCAAAGAATGATGTTCTTCAGGGGCCGGTTGTTCAAAAGCCGGTTAACTTAACCCAGGATTAGCATATTAACCCAGGGTTAAAAATCCTTAACCCTGGGTTAGCTAATCCTAGGTTAATTTGGCGTTGCTCAAAGGTCGGTTAGCAGTGCGATTAGTTAACCCTGGGTTAAGACATTTAACCCAAGAATAAATCTATGTTAAAATATATATCTAATATAAGAACGTTTTTGATTGGCTGAAAAGCGTGCGTCAAAACATGAAACAACTGAAATTGAACTATTCAGACATGAATTTGAGTTCCGAGATAAAATAATACTTGATCAAAACCGTTTATATATAGACCAAAGAAATGAGAAATAGAACATATAAAATTAAATTTGCTCACTATAAGCCATAAATTTTGGAATTTTAGGCAGTGCTTGAATAATTAAATTTGAGAACAAAATTAGACTTATTGCAGCGAATCAAATGAAATTCAATTTTTTTGAAGTTGAAAAACAATTATCAACGCATGCGTATTGCAGAAGATCCTAACAAGACATGGAAAGAAGAAGCCAAAGCAAACTTATTTTACAGCTTTCAAAAACAATGTTTGTTGGTAAATACACTGCAGGCATTAGATGTGCAAAAACTTGATGTTCAAGAAAAGCAAATGGGAACTTGTAACTTAAAACTGCTGGCAACCGAATTGTTTGGCAAAAGAAAAAGGGTTCTGAGTAAATATATTTTTTGAACAAACCCGAAGGCGTACAGATAGCAAGTTGTTTTTGGTGGCAATATGGAAAGATGGCATTTCAAAGCTTTCGTGAGGTAATTCGTTTTACTTCATTGTACAATATCATGTTTACAGCTTTATGCCAAACAGCAAACTATATCTTGAAAACCATTTTAATAGCTATAGGCGAAGTACTTCTATTCTAAAATTGGCCGAAGACCGAAGTAGTCTACAGTATTAACTATGATGTCCATGCTTAGACCATGACAATATAAATTGTTGTGTCTTTGATGCTCGTAAAATTTAACGCCAGCATGTATAGGTAAAGCAACTCAATGGGTTCGTACAGGACGAATAAGAATCTCAATAATATTCAAAGACTTAGAATTTACTGTTTGAGGTTGGTTTCATCCATAAATCTTTGTTTCAGTTTTGTATATTTTTGTATATTTACGTGTTTTCCACTCCTTTTGACGTCCATTTTTATGAGTTAATCGGCCGATTAGCAAGTTAACCCACCTAGCGAGGTGGGTTAAATTCAACCCACTGTTTAACCCTGGGTTACGGTTAATCTAGCTTTGAACAACGCAAACAAACCTAAGGTTAAAAGATTCCTGACCCGAACAGGCCTTGGGGTGGTAAATATGTACACAGTGCACAACCTTGTGCAGTGGACATTATTTGAAGCCCAAAGAGCATGCAGCCTTTGTCAAAGAAAATGGAGATTCTATGTGCATGTACAAGCCTCCCAGTGCAATTATAAAAGAGGAATTATATAAGTCACTGAAGGAAAACAAAGAGTTGTCTGAGAGTTGGTTGCAGGAAGTTGCTCAAAAGACGCTCCTTACTTTCGAGGAACTTAATTTGCATGTGGACCATTTGCGAGCTACAGCCAAACAGAGAAAAGAAGGTGCTAAGAAGGCAGCTTTAATGAGAAAAGCAAAGAAAGGGGACAGAAACAAGAAAGCAGAAAGAGATGACAAAGGCAAAGAACATGAAGGAAACAAGAAAGGCAAAAAAGCAGTCAAGAAAGTCACAGGTAAATACTGTTCAAAAATACTGTTCACTCGGAGGAGATGCTGGTCCAGTGTAGGCTGTGGGCCTTTTCTCTGAGAGAAACTCGCGTACCTACAATGGATCGTATTATTGTTTTAGAGTGATTTAATTAATAAATTCAGGGAAGTCTATTAAGTTGTAATTCTACATTCACTTGTATATATTCCTTTTTCAGAACCAGATGTCTGGTGCTGGTGTCGTGACAAAGAGTACGGTGACATGCTTCTGTGTGAAGGAAAATCTTGTGAAATTAAATGGTTTCACTTTGCTTGTGTTGGGCTTCTCTTCAGCCCAGCATTTTTGTGGTTTTGTCCAGACTGTCAAGGTGAACAACATTAACATTTAATCGCGCTGTAATTTACGCTGCTATTTACGCTGCTAAAAGTAGCGTTTCAATTTAATGGCAACGCGAAAGCGTGATGAACTGGCAAGAATGTGGGGAACGTAACATACATATAGCTGTTGGACACATTTTTCAATTGCAATTTGATGTGTGATATGTTCTCAAACTCGTGGCAGTCTATACATTTTCGCTTTGAGATACATTGTAAACTTTCATTGTGATTTGAAAAATAGCCAAACATTTTTGTTCTTTCTATTAAAAAAAACCCAGTTGAACCTGAACAATTTTGCTTGTGCAACCAACCTGAATTTGGTTTAATGATGGCCTGCAACAATATCGACTGCAAGATTCAGTGGTATCATTTGGCATGCGTTGGTCTGAAAGATGCACCAAAAGGGTCCTGGATTTGTCCTCAGTGTATGTTGTAGACATTAACGTTGCCCTGTATTTTAAGTAAAACAATAATTTTAGCGTGAGAAAAACACATTAGTTGAGTAAAAATTTGACATGATTTTCTGGAACAACATCGGTTATTATACGAGACAATTGTCAGAGGAGCAAAATTGTCACAACTTGCAACAAAATCTGATTTCAATTGCAAGACCTGAGACAACATTTATCAATGTTGCGAATTAACATGTGTTGAAATCAAATTTTGTTGCATAAAGTTGCTGTGACTTTGTTGCTCGCATTACTTACTTCTATACCCGTTTCGTGTTAAATTTACGTATTACTTTATTTGTTTATATTGTATCTTGGTTTATTTTATTAAAGTTTGGTTCAATGATCCCTTTGGTACAGGGGCTTTTAACACTGGGACTTAAATAGCCAGCAATCGTGGACATAACAGTTGATAAAATTCCTTAAATTTTCCGGAACACACATTCGACTAACTCCATTAGGCTTTCGCCCCCCTCTCCCCCAACCAATGTTGCTATTATTATCCCCAGACTTAAAACGCAACATAACAACATTGTCTAGGGGGAAGGGGGGATATCCAAGGTCAAATACAGAAATTATAGTACAATTTATACTCTGACAGACGCACCATGGAATTTTATTAACAAGTTATGTCCAGGATTGAGGGATTAACACTAGGGAAATGTTAAATGCCCACTATTCCCCGGGGGTCGGGGGGCCATAGTTTCAATTGACTGGTGCATAATAAAAATTGGAATAATTTTACCTGTTTTTACATGAAACTGTTCAGATTGGGTGGCTCATCAAAAATGAGCAACTAACCCTAATCTTAACCCCCAACCTAACCCTAATAATGCCTATTTCAGTTGCTCATATATCGAGAAAGAGCCAAAACACCTCGGCTGACTACTTAACATAAAAAATTTCCAATCAACCTGAAATCATAATTTTCACCATTGTAACCCACAGAAATGATTATACAGAAATTGTTCAAGATTGAAATGTATCTAAACAAAACATAAATTACTCAGTCCAGGTAGGCAATGAAATATGCCTTATACAACCTGAAAAGTCGGAAACAAATAATCCCCAAATGTTGTTGCCATATTTACAAATTAGTAATTCATTAGATTGTATATCCCAACAGGGATTTTCTACCAAATCACTATGCCACAACAAAAGACAATTTGTCCCAAGGCAGGGGGTTTGAGAAACAAACAACATGTAAACTGCAAACAGTATAAGAAAATTCTGTGTTCTTGCAGGAAATTGTTACTTCAAAACATTTTATATTGCAACATTATTTGGGTTAACCATTATAATGCAATGTGCCCCAATGCACCTGACTAATTTACTCTGTCTAATACCAGGCAATTATACTTGTCAAATGGAAAGTATTTCATGTCAATGGTTGACCAGATTATGTGCTCTTGTTTCTGGTTAACCCATTAAGTGGCAATGGAGCCTTTATGCCTTACTAATTCACACAATCTAGTGCCAGACAATTATCCCATCAAAGGGAAAGTGTTGTATATTATGCTTAATACAAATGTAAATGTTAACCAGACACTATTATACCATTAACCGGCAAGTTTGGCTATTGGACTTTTGTAGGTCTAAATTTTTAGTAAAAAATTGTGTATATATTCAGAGGTAGTTGTAAAAAATGAAAATATATGCCCTGCAATTCTGGTCCACAAATTCATGTGTATTTACCAGGATAATGCTAGTGTGTTATTGTTGCCAATGTGTGTTATTGATGCCAATGTGTACTTGTGGTTATCTTTTGGCAACTGTACTGTGTAGCTTAGATACCCAAATTTGCAAAGTTTAGAATATTTACCATAGTTGCTGGACAGTTTAATTTACTTGTCAAGTGGAGATTGTTGCATGTGAACCGTTAACCAGGCAACCTTCCAATGTCTTGCTAACCCATTTTAAGTCAACTGCTTCCTGTATTTGACTGAATAGTTGTTGAAATATTATATATTATACTGTACTTATTCTTCTACAGATTCCATTAGATCATTCATTGAGTACATTGATTTCTTGCAGCATTTGTTGTGTTGGCGATGGAAGTTAAAAGTAAATGGAGAAGCAAATTGACTCAGGACTTAGGTGAACAGAAGGTATGTTTTGTTTTCTTTTTTTAAATGTATTTGAAACTTTTCTCATTAAACCATTATGCTGCAATGTGCCTTTGGTCAACAATTTCCCTGTCTAATGCCAGACTATTTTTCTTCTCAAGGGTAGTGCTCGCTGTTAATGTTTTAATAGAAGACAGTTCCAGGAGAACATTAGTGCTACAACACATCAGACTTCAACCTGTGGTATTGTAATGTTTACAAGTTAATGTAAAATAGTTGTGACAAAGACAAAAACTATAATTTATATATTAATATTGGTCCCTTCACATGTAACAGATAATAATATATTATGGTAAGAACAAACCACAGTATTTTTGCAGGTTAAAGGGTATATACTACAAAGGACATATTTCAATGTGCTTGGTTTCAATTTGAGCTATTTCAATACATGTGTTAAATGTCGCAAGCTGTGTACAAGATTTTTAGACATAAAAAATATCAGTTCTGTTGTGCTGATTGTTCAACATTTGGTGAATTGGACAGTTAATATTATGAACACAATTTCAAGTGATTTGGGAGAACAAACATGGAGATTTAACTTAAATTCTGATGTCATAATTTGTATATTGAACACATTGAAATATCTCCAAAAAAAGCTATTAAAATTTGTAAATATGTTTCTCTACCAAATTTGATCAGTCCTTTCACATTAGACAAACTTTGAAATCAGGATTAGTATATTAGTTGTAAAAAATATTTGTTATATTTGCCACATTTTTATCTGTAATAAAAATTGTTCTCTATTTGTTTTGTTGTTTTCCTTCACCTTGATTAAAGCGATTATACAGTACAGGAATTTCTATAGGATCCTATAGGAAAACTAATAGCATTCCTATTATATTTTGGCCCAATTTCCTATGGGAATTCCTATAGGAAAATTCCTATTGGATCCTATAGGAATTCCTATAGGAAATTGGACCAAAATCTAATAGGAAATCCTATAGGAATTCCTATTGGATCCTATAGGAATTCCTATAGGAAATTGGGCCAAAATCTAATAGGAAACCCTTACGAAAAAATCCTATAGAACAGCACACATGAATGCTGTGGATAGGTGTATGGGAAAATACTTCTCCCTAGCATATCCATAAATCAAAACTTGTGCAATGGCTTGCCAGCGAGTTTTTTGATAATCATGTCTGATACTTGGGACCTTTTCATGGGTGCCAACTGTCAGTGAGTTGAAAACATGCTGTCAAAAATTGGTCAGCATTTCTAACATTACACCCCGACCACTGCCCTTTTCTGCTTTACCATTGTCACCAATAATGGTTACATGTAAGTAGTATTTCAAAATGTGGGGATCCTGGAAGATTGCTACTACTTGATCTCTAATCTGCCCTCTGTTTACTTTTATATTCTTGTGCTCCAGAATGTCATCATCTAGCTCCAGTGCATTCTCAACTAAAAAAAACATACACAGAAAATGTTCATACATAGAAGACACAATAACAGCAGGCAAAACCATTTACCAATGACCAATTTTAACCAATGTACTGTAAGACACAAACTTGAAACTTCAACAAGTTACATTTTGTTAGCCAATTAGTATTACAGGCAGAGGAAATAATAGGTTACTCAGCGTAAAATCAGCTTAACAGACCATTCACATGCTAAAGTCAATTTTACATACCACAAATACAGCTTACCAGTTTCTGAATTGTGGCTGGACTGAGCTTGGGATGATGGATCTGACTGACCTGGAAGCTGATCAGAACTGGAGGTAAACTAGTTGAGTGATCTTGAGGTAAACTAGCTGAGTGATCCTGAGGTACATAATCAGATAGCTCAACATGAGATGAATCAGTTGTCTGGTCCTGAAGTGAATCAGTTGGCTGGTCCTGAAGTGAATCAGTTGCCTGGTCCTGAAGTGGATCAGTTGGCTGGTGGACCTGTGTTGAATCAGTTGGCTGGTGGACCTGTGTTGAATGAGTTGGCTGGTTCTGAGGTGTATTAGTTGGATGAATCTCAAATGGCTCTGTTGCTTGTGCCCAATTAGAAATAAGTGGCTGTAAATCAGTCTCATGCTCCTCAGGGGGGTCATCAAGGTCTTCTCTTGTCGACAAAATTATATGAGGGTATAAAATACAAATATTGCAGTCAACCATTAATTTCAGAGTATATATAAGTTATATCAATGGATTCTACATGACCCTTGCCTGTCCAGGATAATGTATTCTGTACATTTCTTAAATTAATATTTTACTTTGGTAACACCAGATGATTGTACTTATAAAATAAAACAGTTATATATATCCCCCATTAACAGAAAGTGATTTCATTCAAGGAAGAGTCTGGCAAACAAAGTGAAATGAGTAATACATACTTTACATTATGCAATTTTTCAATCACACATATGATTAACCAAAACGTATCAAAGATATTTCACTAGTTTAGGACAAATAGAATCCCCATGAGAAGTGACCAAGGTACAGAGGTTTGTTTTACATTCCCAACACAGTCAGGACTGCACATACCAATGAATTTGTATCACATTAACATTGTGTTCTTGCTACTAGAAAAGGGTGGGAACTAAAAGCATACTCTACCAAAATTGTATTCTTGATCCCAAAGCGACAGGCTCTAGCAACAAGCTTTAAGTCCTAACAAAATCTCTTGTACCATACAGAAGATCAATCATCTTGTGTTGAATGGCTCCAACAGAACAACTTGTGCATTTTTAACCAGTAATTAAAGTCTGCCATATAACTACCTGTTTGTCATCCTGTGATAACCAAGGCTTCTTCATAAGCCAAATAGAGGGTCAGAATTCCGAGAGCTTCTTACAGGTGGTGTTGCAGTGGCATTGACCTGAGCCAATGGGATGGAATTGTCATCATACATGAATTAATACTTAACCTCCACGGGTAGATTCATATTATTTGTCATCGTACATGAATAATAAACACTATTGTTGGTATAAAGTTATCTATAGACAAATATTCTACACCAGGGTCTAGGACTAATAAGCCATTACTCAGAGCTTTTAAATACATTTTGTCTCCTTGTATTAAGACATTATTAAATGTTGTTTTAGACCACGCAGACAATGGAATATTTCGTGCTGAAAGAAGCGCTGATAAACTCATAAAAGCACATTGCTTTCCTCTAGAATGAACACTAAACAGTTCATCACCTTGATGAATAAAAAGCTTGTAAAATCTTGAGAGTTGTGAACTTGCAGATCACATGGAACAAAACAATAAAACATGCACGCGCAATACAATATTTTCTCGCACTCTCCCCCCATTTTAAAAATTCTCCTTGAGCTTGACTTTCTGCCCGGAATTCTGACAACTCACAGACGCAAGATCGAGCGACTATACATAGGTCGGCGCAAAAGACTGGGTCAAGTGAACTCTGGAGAAACCGTGCCATGTCAAGAATAGTGTGCTGCCTTCGGCAGCAATTATTCAGTTGTTAGCTGAATTCAGTGCTGACAAAAAAGTGGAAACTAAATTCTGCAAGTATTGAATTGTGTGCACCTCTTTACTGTCAACATTTTGCTTGTGCACACTGCACAACGAAAGCGGCTGTGCAGCTGGGTAATTGTTGTTAAACAGTATGAAGAACTAATTTTGAATAATTCATTTAATAGCATTTCCTCACCTTAATTAAAACTGCATTGTCGAATATATTTCGAATACAGAAAACTGTACAACGAAAACCCAAAAACAAAATGGCTGTATAGCGAGAATGGCAGGAAACAGAGGGGCAATGGAGTGTGGCTTGAGGACGCCCAATAGCAAAGTTACCACACCAATATATTTGGTCAGACGACTCAAAAGATACTTTTATTAAAGAATTAAAATCAAACGAAACCAAAAAAAGGCTCAACATGTTTCTTGACAATGATTACTCTAATGATCAAGAAAACATGAACAAGTGTGTAAATGAGTTTCAAAATATAATACTTGAAGCATCCAGAAAATCACTAAAAATAAAAATCTAGACGTAAAATCAATGTTGCAAATAAAAACTTGTTCGATAAAGAATGTAGATTTAAAAGACATCAACTTAGAAATATTGCTAACCAAAAACAGAGATCCAATCAATAATGAGAGTGGTAAAGGGTATTTTCGTGAGCCGCCAATATTTGCTTGCGTGAAATGTGAAATGACAGATTTTGGTGTCATGAAATGTGATTTGCGTATGAGCCCGGTGAATTTTGTGAGAGGGCCTATGTTCCATGGCACAGGAAGGGGAGGTATAAAGAAGACAGAAGAAGCAAGTTCCAACCTTGGTGGACCATCGAAGCCTACCAGACAGAAAATGAAAGGTGGCTACACAACAGCTAGTGGCATTTTAAAATAAATGCATCTAGGATTTCTTAAGTTTGCATCGGGTGAAACAGCGAAGATAGCTCCTGTCGTTAACATGGAAATCATCAAGGTATTCGGCGCTGCAATGCAAAATTATGGCACGGCATTACAACCTGGAATTCTGTTTGATGAAGGTCTAAAGTGTAATGTTGGCTTGAAGACAAAGGTTGATCTCCAGTTTGTAAATGACAATCCCTATCCTGAACAAGCCTTCCTGACAAAAGATGTTATAACTGAAGCGAATGTTTCAATTATAACAACATTCTGTGACACCATTAGTATGCCAGTGGCTGTGGAATATGTGACAAAGACAGTAAAGACTGGGGAGGACATGCTGAGTGTGTTTACAAAACAGATCTAGACATTGCAATGCTGTCAAGCTTGTGTGGAAAATACTTGCACCAGTTAACTTATCTCTCAATGCAACAAAGACATCTGCAATAAGAAATGTGAAACCTGCTGGGAGGAAAAACTGTATGTGACGATTGCCATCAAATTGGCCAGGTTAGCTACTCTCCAGCTTTACAAGCCTGCAGTAGCTGTCTGTCGAACAATATTCAGTGTAATCACCTTGCCATTCTTGCTCTGTCATTTGACTGTGAGGAAGGAAACAAAAAAGCAATGGAAATTTTAGAACAACTCCAGCGAGATTGTTTGGTCTATCCAGAGATATAATTTTGTATATTTCCCCCAGATGCAGTGCATGTAGGAAAGAGTTGCAAGTGCAGTTTTAGTAATTGGTTCTGCCTGTTTAACGGAAGTCGCATGTCTCTCCCAGTAATACATACACTTCGAGAAGATAGGGATCCTGTTATTAGATCAAGTCTAAGAAGGTTTCTCACTAAAGAAGATGTCCAGAATAAGGATCGGATGGTGGTAGAGCCAATCTTAAGGTTGTCTAGCCCAGATGTGCTGAATGTATTGTCCTCACTAAAGAATAGAGTAGTTCACACTCTAATTCCTGACAAATTCAGACCAACTGACACCAACAAAGTGGGAATGTATCCACCTCACCCGATCAGTGTTTGTCTTGGCCCAAACGGAAAGTTTTTCTTCCTCGACTATTCTCCACTAAAGAGGGAGACAAGGTTATGCTTGGCCGATATGCATAACCCAGTATGTGTAAGTGTGGTGAAATCAAAGTTGCAAGAAGACGAAAGTATGGTATATTTAAAGAGCAAAGGTATTGCCTTGGTGGTAGAAAGAGAGAAAAAGGCTATTACAGTGGTAGAGATCGCCCAGAAAGTAGCTCTGAAACCATCAACCCTGAAAACAAATAAGTCTCTCCATGATGCTCTCCGTAGTAGAAGGTTGTCAGATGAGACTTTCTGTTCTCAGAAAGCATCTACAAAACTACCTTGCAAGATTGAGAAACAAGTACGGCACGGCTGGAAGATCGTTAACTTCAATAAATACCAATACGAATGTCATCGTAGACATAATATGCCTTGCTGCCGATGATCTGGTGGTAGTAGCTTCAAACACTGAATCCCATTTCATTTTATCGAACTTTCACTAGATGGTGTGGGAGTCGCTGGAGTTGTGACTGATATATCAATATATCCTGCCAACTGCAATGCTGTAATGGGACACTTTTCATATCACATAACCACGGCATTTCAATGATCGATCTCGCAAGTCGAAAGGATTCAGTTATTTCGTCCAATGGATCTGCTTCTTGTATATGGGTAGGGTATGGATACCCTATTATGGATACCTTACCCTAACGTCTGGGAAATTTCCTGAACTGTGGACTGAGGGTTTAATTAACTCTGATCTACAAATCAGGAAACTCTCTAGATCCCAGTAACTATCGAGGTATCTGTGTTTCAAGCTGTATGGGAAAATTATTTTACTCAATTCTAATATTAGACTGATTAATTTTGCCAAAGAAAAGAATCTAATTCATCCAACATAAGATGTATTCCTGGAAATAGAACTGCAGATCACATTCTTACGCTGAAAACTTTACATGACAAATACATTAAACAGGGTGAAAAGGGAAAGATCCTATAAGGAATTTCTATAAGAAATGGATTTCCTATAGGAATATAGAATTCCTATAGGAATTTTCTATAGGAATTCCTATAGGACTTTGGACCGGTCATGTTACCCTTATGGACCGGTCATGTTACCCCCACCCCCACAGGATATTTTGTTAATATATTAAAACTAAATAGAAATGTCAAAAGCTGTGTTACCCTCACTCTCATGGGGTAATTATTTGTTCATAAAAACAACTGCAAAATTATACTGATAAACGTTCGCCTGAATAATAACTTTGAAGAACATTTATTGAATTGAATTGAATGGAATTGAATTGAATTGAAGACTTAACTAAGGCTAATAAACAAGAGAAATAAAGAGTTTTATTCATTTTTAGATAATCATTTTTACATAGTTCTATTAATAAAATTCTTCTTTTTTTCGTCTATATGATGGCTATAATACACTACTCGCCAAACTAGATTACGTTTTCGATCATCATAACATAACAAAAATACAACTTACTTTAAACGTTATATTAGTGTATAGTTTTTGGTAACTATTACATTTGTATATATAATATCTATCCGTACTATGAAAGTTGGTATTAGTTATACTGTAGTCTGTAGAAAAGAAACTGCGAGTGACATATATGTCATGCATATATATATAAAACTAGTTTATGTTAAATTGTCCTTTTTCTGTATTTGACGTATAGTGCTAGAGATCCTTCTTCCAGAATGAATTGACACTGGTAAATACTTCAAACTTTCTTCGTTGACAATAATATCTACTATTTCGTTATACACACTTATCATTTGTTTGATGTTGTTAGCTAAACCTTTGGAAACGAAGTAGTTAACAACTGCTACCACAATAGAGTATTCCAGGACATTGAGTTGTTCGTGTTCTGATGGTGATATTAGAGACATTTAGCTTCACGTTTTCGTCGTTGAACGGCAAACCGTAAACTGCGGTTTGAGGTCTGCGGTTTGCCGTCCGAGGTAAAATGCATTTTGACATTTAGCTATCGGTTCAATATGTAAACAAACATTTCAACATGGCGGCATTGTCAAGGTAGGTTTTTTATGGGGTTTTTTATTATTTTGATTTAAATTTGGTGGAAGAAAACCATTATATAAAAGGCATCTTCTTGTTTTCTTTCTTACCAGAAAAGACTACACAGATATATCAATTTTAATGTTATTTGAGAGTGATTCTGACCAAAGTAGTAGCGATGAAGACGATCTTGACATGGCACTGTTTGAATGCATGTTTTCATCCTCGAAATTTAGCCTTCCCCGATTGAATCTCGAAGACCTCAGCGACTGGCAATGTGAAAAAATGTTCAGGTACTTTTTATTGGAAGAATAAAATTAAAGTGAATGATTCATTATTTCGTTTTACGTACAATATGTAATTTTCGTATGACAATTATAAAATACTTGTCTATACTAGATTTCACAAGAATGACATGTCACGCCTTTTTGCTGCGTTGAGGATTCCCGAGTATTATCGGGCTGAACAAAGGACAAAAGCCTCTGGTATGGAAGTCCTCATGATTCTTCTAAGGCGACTTACTTATCCAAACAGATGGTTTGATTTGGTGGGCTTTTTTGGAAGGAGTGAATCCCAACTAAGTTTGATTTTTAAAAAGGTATTTAATTACTGACAGAGTGACAGTTAAATTTCAAACAAAACAGCATAATTAAACTAACTCAAATTTATTCTGATTTTATAGATGACATATACAACTGTTTCGGCCACCTCCTTGACTCGTTTGACTTAGTATGGCTAGATCCAGAGTGCTTTGTCCAAGCAATTCATTTTCAAGGTGCACCACTCACTCATTGTTGGGCATTTATTGATGGTACTGTGCGACCAATAGCACGACCGGTAGTAAATCAACAAGTGATGTTCAGTGGACACAAGCGGGTTCACTGCATTAAGTTTCAGGTATTGAATGATTACTTATTTGTATTGAATGATTGAAAAATTTTTAAATTTAGGGTCTCTGAAATGCCATTTCCTGGACTTTGGGAGAAAAGGGTGTTCCAATTTCCAAAATGTTCTCAATCTACAAACTGACATTTACATCAACCCCTACATTTTTAGGGGCCTGCTCAGTTTTAGGCTCTCTCCTAAGTTGGGGGCCCCTATTAGGTTAAGGACCTGGGGAAAGTTGCCTCCCCTCTCAGCTACCCTGCTTATTTGTAACTCTCTAGTACTGTTTTAAGAAAACAGCTTTTTCATAGGATTTGTTTTCTTTTTAGTCAGTCCATGCCCCAAATGGTCTAATTGTCAACTTGTTTGGCCCCATAGAGGGGCGAAGGCATGATGCCTTTATACTTAGTGTAAGTGGGCTTACTGAAAAATTGCAAAATATTCAAACGCCTGATGGTGAGCCGTATGTCCTTTATGGAGACCCAGCCTATGGTGTTAATGACAACATCCTGGCTCCTTATCGAGGTGCACAATTGACACAGAATCAAAGCGAATTCAACAAGCAAATGAGTAAAGTTCGTGTTAGCGTGGAATGGGGATTTGGAAAGTTGTGTCAATATTTCGCATTTTTGGATTTCAAAAAGAACCAAAAAATTTTGCTTCAACCTGTGGCAAAATACTACTTGGTTGGATGTGTCCTAATTAATTGCCATACCTGCCTATATGGTTCTGTCACGAGTTCATTCTTTAAAGTTCAGCCCCCTTTGTTAGAAACATATTTATCAAATCAGTAACAGTTTTCATACAAAATATTTATTGAATAACAATATTTATAAATAATATATTAATTAAAATGATTTTAATAACAAAATTTATGAATTAATTTTTACATCTGATTAATTTTTACATCATTAATTTTTACTGAAATGTACATGTGTTTGAAATAAAGCAAATTGAACTGTTAAACTTGAAATATTAAAATTGAAATGATTTTTACACTTTAAGAACTAAGAACGTTTCTGTAACAATTCAATGAATGCCTTTTTTTCTTCCATTTCCAGCTGAAACTTTAATTTTCTCTCTTCAGCCTCAGCAAGATATTTCTCTCGTTGAAAGTCAAGTTCCGATCTTCTTAAATTCAATTATTTATCTTTTAACTGGGCTTTTTGTTCATATTTATCAGTAAGCATCTCAAGTGCAGTAAGCTTAGTTGCCCTTCTACGTACTTTTCTTTTTCTACCTGTTACAAATTCAAAAACACAAGGTTTTGTGTTTCTATGCAAAACAATGAAACAGATGTTTTAACTGCATAAAGTTCATTTTATTTTATCTAAATCATGAGTACTTTTCTTACCTTTCCTTGTGATGTTTTCTTCACTATCAACCATTTCATCTTCACTTGCGGTATCACTACTTTCATTATCATAACTTTTTCTTCCTATAATAATAAACATAAATTAGAATTTACCATATCAGGAACATAACAAATCAACATCGCAACAAATACAACACTCAGACATATGCAACCAATCAACAACCCTACAAATCACGAGACACATTTAATAGCCAATACATACTACTCATTCCAATGAGTGCAGCATCTCGCATTTCCAGGCCTTTTTTCTTTTTCAATTATTTTTTCTTTTTTTTCTCTTTTTCCTTAGTCTTGAGATCTTCCTGGTCTCTTCTGAACATGCAAATATCTTCCAACAGCATGGTGAGCTCAGTATAGTCTTCCTCTGTGCCAGACCTTTATAAATGGATGAGTTTTTTATGGTGAAGATCTCAGTTCATGACACATCACAAATATGTTTCAAAAATGTTTATATCTCAATGACATCCCACCAAACCAAGTGGTGTAAACTGTAGAAGAGGAGGGGCTATTGGGGCCAGAGCCCCTTGCTCAAACTATGGGGGGCTGAGCCCCACTTGCTCAAACTATGGGGGAATATATCAAAATATAGCATTTTTACATATTCTCAAAGCATCACTCTATGACTATTCCATGAGGCATGAATATCATATAATCATGGGATTGATGGGTTATTTATTACATCATAAAATTTTGGGAACATGTTTGTCTAGAGAGTCCCTAGTTATGAATTTGGTTCTACAACACTGGTCCAAACCCATGGGCCCACTGGCCCATTACTTTTTCAAGGATATCTTGTCATCTTCTTTGTGTTTTTCAATTAGCCTATACATTCGCTCCCTGCAGGCCCGCCGTTTTAAGTCAATATTTTTTTTCATCCGTGCTGAATGCTTGGCTGAGAATTCCAGCAATTGATTCCCAATCAGCACTGCTCTTTGGGTTTCTCGCAGCGACTTCTGTTGCTAACATCATGTCATTGTTTATCTAAGGCCATCTAAAAGGTGCCATTTTGTCCTTTAAAAAAAGTGAATTATATAAATTTGGTTCCAAAGTAAGTGCCTTGGATAGCTAAAAGTATTAAGGGATAATATTAAGCAACAAAAGCCTTGGATAGTATTAAGCAAGCAAGCTGCAACAAGCAGACGTGCAAGAAATTTTAGCACGTTCCTGGCAGCCATGTTTGTTTTGCTTGATATGAAGTGCACATCGTTTAAGCCTTTGCAATTCGATACAATTTTCCCTACTAATACCATTTTTTCGAAATTCAAAACGTACACATTCTTAAGAAAGTAAATTTATCACCCAAACGTGACATACTGAAATTTAAGTACGTTTAAAACCTTGAGGGAATTCACTTACCGCTAGAGTATGATTTTGCCGTAAAAACGCCAACTTCAAACGGAAAGAAAACAGCGGGAAAAAATCACGTGATATTCTTGCGGTTTGCAGTTTGCCGTTCAGCTACAAAAACGGGAAGCTAAATGTCTCTATTTTCATAAATTTGTTCGGCGTTGTATGTATTTCATGAGCCCCTCTTTTTCGCGATTGTCTAGGAACTTTCGCGAATATGTCAATACCATTTTGGATGCCCTTCTTGCAGCCCTTTTCCCCACAAGCACCAGTACACTTACACTCTTTCAAACACTTACCGCGCTTTGAGATACATTTGCAACGATTTGTGGGGTTATATCTTCTCTTTGGAGTTTTACTAGAATCGACACTTTGTCGTTTCTTAGAATTGATTCCACAGCGGCAGGAAATATTTTTCCCCTTCTCGTCCACGACGTTGCGCTCTCTCTCTAATTTTTCATTGGTCTCTTCTTGTGGGTTAGCGATATCGCGTGCTAATTTTCGTGCAACTAGTGCATCATAATGCCCTGGTCCTTCATTATTGTAACTCAGTAAAAGAGGTGAGAGACATTCCATATTATAGCGAGGGAAAATAGAGAGAAATGGAATCAAGTTATTCGGTATTAATATTAATAAGGGAACTATAATACGTTAGCCAAAGCTAAGGACATTGCGTCCCCTAAGGTACTAGAAAAACGACCATCCCTTAAAAAATTTTGTGCTTCGATTTCAAGAAGTTCCGGTATTCGTTGATGTACATTCCCGTCCATTCGTCCACAACAAGTCTACGCAACATGTTCTCAAGTTCTGGGATTGATTGTTCACTAGATATTCCGATCGTCTCAAAATGACTCTGGACAATAGGAGATAACGCTTCGTTGGTGTCTGTCATTAACTGATGTAATTGAAAAGCCACTGATGTAAAAAAGTAGTTACCGTCACCTGCGACATTTACTATATCAAAGCCCCATGAATTTGCAGTCCTTTTTAGAAGTGTCTCACTGATATCCACATTGTTTGCGTTTATTTTAGTGGTTGTCTGTGCCTGTCGGAGCACTTAGAGATACTTTCGAGTTAATTCCAATATCTTTATAATCAACGGCCTTTTTACCAAATTTATTAACTAAATGTAAATATGATGACCATAAACAAATAGCATTATGTAGCAGTGATAAACTCTCTGTGTTGTCACAAGCTCTGTTACCTGAAAAGTATGTGTGATCAGTAGCAGGAGAATCAACAGGCTGTGGAACTGTAAGTAAGGTTTGAACATGACTCGCAACTTTCTTCACCATCTGCTCGTTCACGTTGTTTATCTTCCATTGTTCATGTTTTACTTCATGTTTTAAATCAGATTAATTGATTCCAAACGATTCCTTCCTTACAGATTCGCTGTCAACATCAGAATCCTTAGCCTTGTATATATTTGGATCTAACGTATCAGTTAAATACTATTTAATTTACTACCTTTCATACTATTTAATTTGGCGAATAATCTGAAACAGCGGGCGTATGCTAGTAAATGACCAATTTTGTTGTTTGACAGAAATTTGTTCAAGTGCCTGTTTGTTCGTTCATTCCTGTTTGTTCCACATCCGGGTGGAATTCCTGACAAGCATCCTTTCTGAATGTGAATTTTTATGTTTTTTATTTCATTTAAAGCCACTTCATTTAATACATTTTGTCAGTCTTTATACTTAAAGCTTCGCCATTCCCTCTCGAATTTTCCCATGTTTTCCAATATAATTTCTTTAGCTGGTGTGTCCACAATTCTTTTTATCCCCAGATCAGCCGGGTCTCGAAAAACAAGTGAATAATCGCGAGCCAGTTTTGAATAATATTTTTTCCTTTTCGAAATAGACGAGGTGAAATGTTGAACTGTGTGAAAAATATCTAGTTTTATAGGTACACCGGGAAACACATCTTGAACTTTCCCAGCCCACTTGCAACATGTATCTGTATAAATTCCTTTCAGTTGTTTTTTCTGTTGTTTAACACGTTCAGATAATTGCAAAAACACGTCGCTCACCTCATCAAATCCCTCGGTTTTGGTAAATTTCCATTGCATTGGTTGACCTTTCTCGTTTAGAATTATAAATATTGCTTTATATTGGTTGATCCACTTGCCATCCGATGAACGATGATAACCAATATTTGCAACAGATTTGTACATATGGTCGCAACTGATCCATTCTGCAGACAGACTTTAAAATAGTTTACGATACGTTAGCTCTTCTCTTTCGAAATCCGCAATAATAGCACTTGAAATGAGTTTTGCTCCTGCGAATGACCAATTAAGATCTTCAAATGTTTCTACCTTCTTCTGTATTTTTACTTAATATTATCGACGTTATTGCTGATGTGCAAATCAGTCATTATACGCTTTCTGTTCTCATTGTAAAATGTTTCGTTCAAATCTTCTATGCTTTTTAGACTCAAGCCTTTGTCCAAGAGTTGCTCGCATAAATGAAGCAAACGCTTTGTTAGACCCAGTGAACTCTAAAAAGACTGGAACGATAACTCGGCCGCCATCTTTGAAGCCAAATTGAAGGCCGCCATTGCATGTACGGCGTTGAAAATACACCACTTCGAAAACCTCGGATTTTTTACACTAAACAGCTTTATTGCAGCAAGAATAAAGGCTTAAAACAAACAACGATACTTGAACTATACTACAAAACAATTTCGGGAATATAGAGAGATATTAACCTTACTTTTTTTGGAGTTGAAGAGCGAAATTTTCATCGGGAATTTCAAAGTTGTTGAATATTTCGAACACAAAAATGTTACCCTCGGAGATTTTGAAGTTAGTAGATGCAGAATACTTAGAACTATCCAGAAAACCAAGATTGAACCTTCAGAAACAAGGTTTTATGATAAAAATTCGGGTTTTTACAGTAAAAAACGGCCAAAACCAATCTGTGAGTAATTTCTACTCTCCCCAGTCCTTTTTTGATAAATAGAGCAAACACAATTGTGGGAGAAACGAAAAAAAACCTCAAAAGAGCGCGAAAAATTTAGTATTTAAAAATTATTTTGTTAAAATAACTATGCCATTGGCATGTATGATATCTGGTTGTACCAGCAAGCAAAAAGTTGGCAAGAGTGGTTCGAAAAAACCCCAAAAACTAAAAAACAAAAGTTGCATTTCACAGGTAAGACTCCTTCCTATACTGCTATGGCAAGGAGTTCAGACAAAATAAGTCATTTTAATGGTACTACAGTTGAATATTTACATTAGCAATATAGCAAACTAAATGCATACAAACACACCATGCATATATTTTTTTAAATGTACTTAAATAACAAGGCTCTTCAGACATTTACATATAAATGTATAACAGGTCTATTAAAAATATACACAATAACAAACGCATGATAATTGTATTTAAAATTGACATATTTAGATTTCCATTAAAAAATCCATCACTACTGGAAAAGTGGGAGGAGTCAGTGAGGAGTGTTAATAATTGCAAAGACTGGAAAGCAACCAAATTTAGTTACATCTGCAGCAACCACTTTCATAAAAGGGACTATATTAGCCCCGCATCTACTGAAAACAATGCATGCAGATTAAAATCTAACGCAGTGCCAGAAATATTTTCAAACCCTCCTCCTAATTTTGGCTTGACCAAAGCATGGCGCAGACGACTCGAAGGAGAAAACGAGCCAGACAATCCTATTTCCCCCGAGGCAAAGGTATTGCATGACCATTCCTACTGCAGCAAATCAGAAACAGCATTTCAGGATGGCGAGAACAAGGACGCTGACCGACCAGAACTGGAACAAAAATTAAAACGAAAAATAAGAAACAACAGCAACTAAGACGTAAAAAGGCAAAACAAACTATGGCCGATGTAATTCATGAACTTCAACAAAAAACAAATAATTGAACAAGATGACGCTGAAGTAATGCATTCTAAATTTGATGGCATTCAATTGTCAATTTTCAGAGACACAAAAAACAATGTTAGTTGCGCCCCATGTGGAAGGAGATATTCCGACCCTGTTAAAGAATTTGCAACAACCTTACATTATTACTCACCTAAAGCATATCAATATGTATGATCCATTCTCCCATTACCAAACCCATCGCTCATTCGTAAGTGGTCAAGTGTTTTAGAGTGCGACCCAGGGTTTGTTAAAGAAGCCTTTGAATCACTTGGAAAGGAAGCATCCAGTAGTCCAGAAAAAAGGATTGTTTCTTAGTTATTGATGCAATGTCGACCAGAAAGCAATCCTTCTGGGATCCCAAACAAGACAAATATGTAGGATTCATAGACTATGGATCAATTGCATCTGAAAAACCCGATACTCTCGCTTCAGAAGCTGTAGTCTTTTTACTTGTTGGAGCACGAAGCCATTGGAAATGTCCAGTTGGATATTTTCTCGCAGACAAAATGTCATCCAAAAGCCAGGCCCAACTAGTACGAATAGCTCTACAAATGGCTGCAGAAGCAGGGCTTCGTGTTTGGTCCATTACGACAGATGGTACAGCAGTAAACCTTAGTACATTTCGCGAATTGGGCTGTATCTTCACAACATCCAATAATTCTATGGTAACCAAATTCAAGCACCCATCAGAAGATTACGATGTTTACGTAATACTCAACCCTTGCCATATGCTGAAGCTTGCCAGGAACGTTTTAGGTAAACTCAAATCTTTGGTTGACGATGAGGGGAATTTAATTCAATGGAACTTTTTCCAAGCTTTAAACAAAATCCAAGAAAGCGAAGGATTCACACTTGGTAACAAGTTATCAACACAGCACATTCAATTTCAGAAACACAAAATGAATGTTCGTCTGGCAGCACAGACACTGAGTTCTTCCGTTGCAGATGCCATTGAGTTTTTAAATGAGTCAATGAAACTTAACCAATTCCAAAATTCAGATGGTACAGTAAAGTTTATCAGAATGATTGACAGATTGTTTGATATGTTGAATTTGCGAAATCCTTTGGGCAAAGGATATAAACAACCTCTTCGTCCATCATCCAAAGATACCTGGGAAGAAATCCTGAGATCAACAGCAACATACTTGCTCAGTCTGAAGACCAATACTGATGTCAAGCAACCTCTGTCAACACATCCACGCAAAACATTTGTAATCGGCTTTGTTGCCTCAATTAAATCAACCATTGAAATGGCAAATCAAATGTTCTCGGGCATCAATCCATTCAAGTATTTACTGACGTATAAATACTCACAAGACCACATCGAATTATTGTTTTCATGCATTCGAGCAAGAGGTGGTTGGAACAATAACCCAAATTGCATGCAGTTCAAATATGCTATGCGGCAGATGCTGCTCAGGAATGCTATAACAGCTTCCAAAAATGCCAATTGCCAAAATTTCCCAGGTGTCGCATCCTACAATATAATACCCTTTTTCCATACAAGGAAGCACAAAGCACCTCGAAATAATCCAATCGAAACAGAAGAGAATACCACAGAGCCCAGTGCACCAAAAGAGAATACCACAAAGCCCAGTGCACCATACGAGAATACATCAGAAGAGATTATGATGCTCGAGCACTTTAACACAGCAACAACATCAGAGTTTCTGGCCAATGTCCTCTTTTACATTGGAGGTTTTATTGTGTCAAAACTTGTTCACAATATTGAATGTCCATCTTGCAAAAGCTGTCTTCTGTCCTGTTTTTCCCCACCAGCTCCCGACCACGACTACTGTTCAATGAAGTATAATGAAGTAAGTGCAGCTTCTGCTTTCACATTGTTCATCAATAACGGTGGTCTACGGATCCCATCACAGTCAGTTTACCAAGTTGTTGAGTTTGCTGAAAAGGTATTTAAAGCATTTGTATGTAAGGAAGGTCGAAGCATTATGAGAGAGAAGAAATTAAAGCAGAGAATGATTATGGAGGTATGTCAACATTTTGTGATGGATTCGAAACATTTGTTTAACGATCACCAGGAAGGAGCCAACGAGAATGTGTTTGAAGATGATCATCGTACATTACTAATAGAATTAACGGCAGACAAGTACTTTACTTTGAGACTATTCACCTACAGTAAACGGTACAACGAGACGGTTGTCACTCAAGGGAAACCAAGCGACAGACATCAACTTACCAAATTGATTTTGTTCAGAAATAAGTGAAATCGTGAGTAAATCATACTATATTTCGACATATTGGCCTGCTATTTTAATTATCTAAAGCATGTATTACCTTTTCTTTCAAAATTCCTGAAGACAGAAGTTGTTTTCATCAACAAAAACGGTCACAGTATAAACGTTCCAACATTGTCATGCAGTGATACACGATGCACAATATGTTTGCCGTTCTCAAGCCATGTAAATTCGTATTGTATTGCTTCTGTGAACTTTATTTTAACGATTTAGTTCATCTTTACGATGATATTTCGCTCTTATCGGCCATAAATTTCACTCAAAATGAGTTTCAAAAGCTCCGATCAATGACCATGCCATTTGCAATCGAATTCTTGAAAGATCATAGACTCGCTTTGATTCTCTCTCAACCACTCACAGAGCGCGATACTTCCGGCGGGCACCAAATTTTCCTTCAACAAATCACAGGGGATTTTCTATGGAAAATATCTATTTAATATTGTTTTAGGATGTCAAAAAATCTCAAAATAAAAATCAATACTAGATTTCAATACAAAACAAGTATAGGATCGTAGATGTATGTTTTTTAAAGTATTTTTTTTATAGTTGAAGAGCAAAGTTTGCTTCGGTAACTTCAACTTCTGTCGTTTTTAGAAAACAAAAATGATACTCTTCAAATTTTTGCAATTATTAAATGCAAAATAGTTCAAACTATCCAATAAATCGGATTTGGGTCTTTAAAAGTGAAGTATTTGGATAGAAAAGCCATTTTTTGTGCTCGTTTTCGCCAAAAACAAACTTTTTACTGAAGTTCTCACTCCTTGAAACTCTCCTTAGTCCTTTTGAAATTGCATTTTTCCCGCCTTTTGCTTCAAATTTGGCTTCACCTAATCATAGGGCTTAATCATATGAGTTAGCGTTCCAGTCTTATTATAGTTCACTGGTTAGACCTGATCTATGGCTGGTAATGAAATCTACATAGGTATCTGGAAGCTGTTTTACTATATCAGGATCGCACGAAGCTATTTCTCTGTGGCCATTAGAACATTGATACAATTTGCTTACAAGTAGCAGTGGATTTGACACGTCATGTATCAAATGTGGTTGAAGTCGTCAACTATTTCCATTTTTCCATAGTGAGGTATCGATAATTGTTTGAGAGGCACCATCTCTACTACAAAGTGGACACAGTATATTGATTCCCGCAGTTTTGCAAACCTTTGGAAATTGGTTTATTGGATCAAACAACATATAGGGTAATAAAATATGTGCAATCGTTGACAGCAACGATGGTGGTTGGGAAGATTGCATTTGAGGCTGTATGATTTGATGTTGCTGTACAACTCCATTTTCCTGAAGCTCTTTGTTTGCTTCTTCACAAGCCTGTGATAAGATACTGCACATCTGATCATTTACCTCATAACCGACAACATTTCGGAAAAGAAATAGAACAAAGTACAATGAAATAAACATAATTATTGAAAGTTACTCTTGATTCTCACTGTGTATTTTACTTGACACAATGGAAACGCTATTTAGCGTTTCGTAGACCTAAATTGCAAAATAACTGAATAATTGCAAAATAACTGAATAATAACTTTGAAGAACATTTATTGAATTGAATTGAAGACTTAACGTGCTAAGGCTAATAAACAAGAGAAATAAAGAGTTTTATTCATTTTTAGATAATCATTTTTACATTGCTTATTTTTTCGTTTATATATATGATGGCTAGCTAAACTCAGCAGTTGTCTCAGCTCAGTTGCATGAAGATTACCGCAACAGCTTAATCGCAGTAAATGCAGCATGCATATTCTTAATTGTATATATATATATATAATAATAATAGTAATGTTTGAGTTTTATAGTGCAACAAGAGTGCTCAATACCAATATAGCAGAGCGAATGTAAAGTTTCTTTACTTAAAATTGAGTCACAACTCCGAGTTTCACGCTTAATGCGATCATCAGGCGACGATGTTTATGTGTCGGTTGAACAATGTTCAACCAACACTTAAACACCGAATAAGCAATGTTGAACCGACACTTAAACATCGTCGCCTGATGATCGCATTAAGCGTGAAACTCGGAGTTGTGACTCAATTTTAAGTAAAGAAACTATATATAATATATATATATATATATATACGTGTAGGTTTAGGTCTACGAAACGCAAAGAGTGCTCGACAACATATAGTTAGAGCAACATATAGTTACAGATGAAACAGCCTGTTGCAGACAAGTTTTGAGGTAAGCGAAAATCTAAATATATATATATATATATATAGTATGGTATTTAGTGTTTGTTTCACATAATAATACAACCCCAATATACTCACCAAATATATGATATGTCCTTTCTCTCTCACCAGCTCTACATTAATACAATGGCTTTGCATCAATATAGTCCAGGCCTTGAGACCCTGGATGGCGGTTATATTGATCTTGTATAACATCACATGATTTTAATTTTAATTTCAATATTGAATAAAAACATCTTATTGTTGTCCTTTCTCCTTTTAAACCGCCATCCAGGGTCTCAAGGCCTGGACTATATTGATGCAAAGCCATTGTATTAATGTAGAGCTGGTGAGAGAGAAAGGACATATCATATATTTGGTGAGTATATTGGGGTTGTATTATTATGTGAAACAAACACTAAATACCATACTATATTTTGCACGCTTCGGCTTGTGCACTCTAAGTCTACAACCATACTGTGGGAAAACGGTGTGAGCCAGTTAGATCGTATTCATTCTATCCTAAATCACAGAATTAATCGGATGATGCTTTTCTAATAGAACACAGAGAGTGAAACAAACACTTACAAAAATATCGACATATAATGCACGCTTCGGCTTGTGCACTCTTCGTAGACAAATATGAATAAAACATGTAAAATTGAGTAATTAATACCTCAATTGCACGCTTGCTGGTTGTTGATATTCCCTTGACTCTTCTGGAGGATCGATTTATTGTGTCTACTAATCTTTCTTCGTAGATTATAGGCATGCATGAATAACTTAGTTTCAGAGTATTCTTATTAAAGATTTGCCTCAGAAGGTGAGCGCTCGCAAATCCTCCCTTGACAATTGTTAAAAAGCTTTGTCCTACATTGGTTGGTACCTGCTTACTGGAGGGTGGGATGTACCAGGTTATATTAATTGTGTGACATATTTTTTTCTTTTCTGTTGTCTTCGTGTTGCTTTTCGTATTTCAGGGTGTAGCTGCATGTATCCGCTTTTATTCAAAGCCTGCCGGTAAATGATAGCAAACGATGCAATTTATGCATAACTGAAAAGTGTTTATTATATGTAAACTCCACATGTGCTCATTGAACAGTAGGAATGAACTTGCTAATAAATGCTGTCACAGAGGCAGACTTTTACTAAGGAACGCATAGTCGATGAGTATAAATAAGACCTAGGGTAGCTGATAGTATGGTACACCTGATGAGAGAGCACCATAGAACCATAGAACTACAGAACCATAGAACCATAGAACCATAGAACTACAGAACAATAGAACCATAGAACCATAGAACTATAGAACCATAGAACTATAGAACCATAAAACTATAGAACCATAAAACTACAGAACTATAGAACCATAGAACTACAGAACCATAGAACCACAGAACCACAGAACCATAGAACCATAGAACCATAGAACTATAGAACCATAGAACCATATAACTACAGAACCATATAGCTACAGAACCATAGAACGGTAGAACCATAGAACTGTAGAACCATATAACCGTAGAACCATAGAACTATAGAACTACAGAACCATAGAACCATAGAACCATAGAACGGTAGAACCATAGAACTATAGAACTGTAGAACCATAGAACTGCAGAACCGTAGAACTATAGAACCATAGAACCATAGAACAACAGAACCATAGAACTATAGAACCATAGTACTATAGCTATGTATATCTATATTAGTAATGCCTATATGGCATATATTATATACCTAATTATGATAATGTATTTGGTGATTGCGTGTCATGGAATTATAACCCTAGTTTAAGTTGAACGCACAGCATTATGGGATAGCGTCACTTTGAAAATTGAAATTGTTCTCTTTCATCTGAAATATTTTATGGTTGGCATTTTCCCGATTTATTATTGTATGAAGAAGAAATCTTTCCCCTCAAAGTGCAGAGTGATATTCAAGAACTCACAGGTGAGATTTATTTTATGTTTGATTTGTTATTTACGTTTTTTAATTGCAAAATATCGGCAGTGATGTTTTGTGTATATTGTCACTGTGAAATTCCATTAAATATTTGAATTAGCCGCGTTATATTTGCATATAAAACGAACGAACTATCGCTTCTTAACACCAAAAGAAAGATTAAAACATCAATTTGAATTGATCTCTAGGAATTCCATACCAAATTGCGTAGTGAAGTAATGTATTTTGGCAATTGTTTATAAACCTTATAAATATATGGCACTGACATCAAGTAAAGTCTTTGTCATGCTATATAGTGACTAAGAGTAAGCAAGTAACATTACTTTAAATACAACCTTTAACATCAAAATCAGTTTTAAAGATAAGTTAAAACAGTAATAAAAATTGGAATAACAGAGTGCAGATAGTGTTTATTGTAATTTATGCTTAATAGAATAATTTTACCTGTGTTTACATGACACTGTTCAGATCGGTTGGCTAGTCAACTAACCCTAATCTTAACCCCCAACCTAACCCTAATACCTATTTTGGTTGCTCATATATCGAGAAAGAGCCAAAACACCTCGGCTGACTTATGTAATATAAAAATTTTCCAATGAATCTGAAATCATAATTTTGTGAACAAGTTTCACCATTGTAACCCACAGAAATTATTATACAGAGATGAATTACTCAGTCCAGGTAGGCGATGAAATATATGCCTTATACAACCTAAAAAGTCTGAAACAAATAATCCCCAAATGTTGTTGCCATATTTACAAATTAGTAATTCATTATATTATTGTATATCACAACAGGGAATTTTCAACCAAATCTATGCCACAACAAAAGACAAATTGTCCCAAGGCAGTATGGGGCGCCGTTTGTAAAAAAATTATTTAACGTTTATTCTATATATTTTTACGTTATTTAGCATCTCTTGGTTTACATTTCCAAACTAAATTCGTTATTTATTAAATAGCTTTGCGATATAATCAATCGCAATTGCGATATAATAAATCACAAGTGCGATATAATAAATCACAAGTGCGATATAATAAATCGCAAGTGCGATATAATAAATCGCAAGTGCGATATAATAAATCGCAAGTTGTAAAAGCTGTATATAAAAGACATTATTAAATTTTAGTTAGGGACCGGTCATAAAGTATGTGTACTGGGGGGTGGAGGGTCTTCCAAAATACTACCATAAAATTTGGCACCCCCCCCGAAAAGCATCAGAAAATATTTAATACCCTCCTCAAAGGTGATGAAATGTTTCGTCCCCCCCCCCCACCCAACCAATCACCCTCCGCCAAAAAAAACATGAAACAAATATAAATGCCAAGAACATAATCTGTTACAAATTGTTATTGGTAATCCAAGTTTTGAGCATTTCCATAAATTTAATAGTGCTCTTTTACACCACATGTATCCAATCCGTACTTTTGTATGCTTGACAGTATTCCATTAATAGGACTTGCCTGATTATCTTTTCCATACCTAATAGTAGAGTCAAAAGAGGTCCCGGCCATGCGCATTATATATGGATATATCAACAGAACGTCGTGACGTATTTCATATCTTTTTTAATATTTAAATCATTCTAAACGAGTAGGGGAGCTACCCGACGGTAAAATTACGTAATCAAAGACTGTTCAGGTTGCAGAGATGTCAAACTAATAGGTTCCGATCGGGACACTTTCCGATAAATGCTACTGTGCTACATTGCAATTTAATTATCATAAGAACATACACTCAATTTTATTAAAGTATGTAGTTTTAATCATATAGACATAGTATTAAACTCATTTTTTGTTTCGTACCCCCCACAAATGTCGTAATTCGTCTCGTACCCCCCCAAAGGTTAGATAATTTGTTTCGTACGTATCATATTTTCTGATATTACTTTGTTAGCTTTAATAGAATACTGTATTCAAATTTTTGCACTGGAGTGAATATCAAACGTACCATAATCCATTGATATGGGACTGCTCAAAATAACTAACCATTTGCCTTATAGAAGCACTTAAGGTGGAGACACCAATATTGCCACTTCTCTAAATTATAGAAATTAGGTTAAACATATTTCGAAAGTTTTGGAAAGGATTTTTAAAGCAAATGGTTACCGGTACCTATCTTCTCTAAAACACATGATTTGTTGTCGCTAACATAAATAATTTGCTTACTATAAACATTTACTGAAAATGAGAGGTAGGAGCCCTGGCGGTTGAAGGAAAATGCACTGAATTTGCTGTTTTGAGACAAAATGGATGGAAAATGTAACAGCTCCCTAGATAAGCTTCAACGCTTTTGGAGCAATTGCATATAATTTTAATTTAAAAAAATAAAAAATATTGCTTATATAAAACGTAACAGCAAATTCTGATCATTTTCCCCACCTTGCCAGGGGCCCGGGGCTTACCTTCTTTTTACTAATTTTTGTGTGAAACAAAATCATGATAGGGACGACAAGAGATGATAAGTAGTATCATTCTAAAAGTATTGAACATAGGTGTATATATACAGGGGGGCTAGAAATAGAAAGGCCGACAAGTTGGGCCAATTTTCAACCCAGGTTGGGCAAAAATATGGGGGGAAATAATGGAAAAGGCAACATAGTAATCAAAGCTACTTGTGTAATTTTGAAAAACGTATCGGAACTTATTATTGGACCCATACGCCTATGCGAGGCACTAACCAATTTTTTTAAAATTGCGATTAGGTAACACCCTTCCCCCAGATTTGTCACATTTTCGAATCAGCATTTCATGTGGGTCATGGTAAAGTTAATAATAATTATCAAATTAATCCATTAGCTGGTAATGCGCCCTGCGTTAGTATTTTACTCTGTCTAACGCCAGACGACTTCACTTGTCAGTGGTAGGGTACTGCCAGTTAATGGATTAAAAAAAGTCCTTCATCAGACTCGTTAGGCCTTCATCAGAGGTTACAGCATTTAGCTATGTGAAAAAGAGCCTGCATGCAAAATTAACATGGAAATATGCCAACAGTTTCCTTTAAATTTCCAAAGCATATTTACAGTAGCCTGTATGGTTTTCTGGGTTTTTGTAAATAGAAATTATCGAGTGTAAATTATACACATTTATTAGACCTAACCAGGAACAGCTGCGAAAAATGCAACTAAAGGTCCCTGGCAGGAATCGAAGCTGTGGCCCTGTGATTCCGGTGCCCACTTTTTGTGTGGATATACTGTAGGCAGTATTTTTAGCTATACCGTACTTTGTCTAAATGGATCTCTGCCAATAATAGTTTCACCATTGGCAAATTTAGTAGTGGTAAATAATTTTCTCTATTTATGGAGTTTCTATATCTTTTGCAGTGTACGACCAGTAGGAAGGCCGGGCAAAAATATTCCACTAGATGTTTTGGAAAATTTTGTAGCTTTGAAGGTCCCAATTAGTAAAATGGCATCCTCACTAGGGGTCTCAAGACCGACTATCTACAATGAAATGAAAAGGCATAATATTGATTACCAAGGAAGGTTTAGCAACCATAATGACGAGGAGCTAAAAATTGCAATGACTAACATTAAAGCAAACCATCCCAATGCAGAAGAAGTCATGGTTCAAGGTCATCTGCAATCTCAGGGCATCACTGTGCAAAGAAAGCGATTAAGGGAGACCCTAAAGGAGGTTGACCCCCTTGGAACGTTGGCTCGCCAGCGCCTTAGAATAAAGCGTCGCGTTTATAGTGTGCCCTGTCCGAATTACCTATGGCACATTTATGGCAACCACAAGTTAATACGATGGAGCTTAGTATTACACCATGGTATTGATGGGTTTAGCCGCCTTGTTGTGTTTGGTCGTTTTTCTGATAACAACAGGGCTTTAACTGTCCATCAGCTGTTCGTGGCAGCTGTTGATAAATACAAGTATCCATTCAGGGTACGTACGGATTATGGTGGAGAAAACGTCGAAGTATGGCGGGATATGGTCGGGAAATGGGGAGAAGATTCTGGTTCTGTTGTAGTTGGCAGTTCAGTCCACAATCAGAGGATTGAACGTCATAATCGATCTGTCAATGAAAATGTAATTGATGGGTACAAGCAAATATTTTACCAAATGGAAGCAGAAGGAAGTTTGGATCCCGATAATTCGACAGATATCTTCTGCCTGCACTATGTGTTTTTACCGAGGATAAACCGTTCCTTGATGGAGTTCATTGCCGCCCACAACAACCACCCAGTTTCAACTGAGGGAAACAAAACACCTTCACAGTTGTTCTTCCTAAATTTAAACTTGACAGCGCTTCGTTCTGGTATTTCACCTGAAGAGGTCAGATATGGAATAAATGTTTCTGACTTTTTGCAGGGCAATGAACTACCCTACGTTGAAGTTTCTGATGTTCGAAACCCATTGGATGAAGAAACCTTCGAACAACTTCGACGTACAGTTGATCCACTTTCGGATTTAGATGGTGATGTGTTGTTTAAACAGACTGTTCAGTTTGTTGGCGACAATCTATATTAAGTACTATAACATTGGCTTTCATACAAATTTTTTTAATAACTTTAACATTAACATCTAACTTTCTTCAAACAAGGCAATGTGATCTATGCTATATGGAGCAAACTATTTTGCGAATTACCATATAAAGTAGTTTAACTCTTTTGCTGCCAGCTATTTTTAGCTCAGCGCCGGTTATTTTTAGCAGATAACAAAGATATTTGGTTATGCATCATAAAATTTGAATAACTTTGACTCTATTTAAGATGTTGACTTGAAACTTTCAGAAAGGATTAACTGTTACATGAGGATTGAAATTATGTAATTTTCTTAGAAATTTGACCACATAATTCTAAAAATTCTGGGCAAAATTCTGAGAAAATATGAAGATTGTAAAAATATACGAAACATATTCAATTATCTCAATATTACTTCCCAAAAATGTGTAAAACATGAAAAACACAATGTAGAACTATAATAATATTAAAACAAGTTATTTTGAAACCTAGTATTTGAGCTGGCAGCTATCGCTGTACATCATATTTTGGTAAATAATACATGCAATATGTATCAGTGTTTTGGACAACTTGACTTATAGAAAATTGATTCTTTATTACATAAAATGTAGAATATTTCGAAAAAACATCTACTTACTTAAATCCAATAGTGGAACAACAATGTATTGGATATATATACATCTTTCCCATTATCACACTTTGTATTGTTTATCAACCGCTATATTGAGAGTTATCAACCGCTATATTGCGAGTTGATTGCTCAATTTCATCAAATGACTCATCGCCAGAGTTGCTGAGACTTTCATCACTTGATTTTTCTGCTTCACTGTGAAATTCGGACTCAGAATCATGAAAAACGAGAGCTATTGCTTCCTCACATGTAAACGACGCCATTTTTAAATTCGCATCAACTTTGCTTGAATGTTCGTTCTTGTTGCTCAGTGGCTTTGTAACCACGCATTGTTATGAAAAACTAGCTTTGATTGGTCAATAAAACACTAAATTTGATTGGTTAAAATTCGCTTTAATATTTGTCGACTAAAGTCGCCTATGGCAGCCTTCTATAATGTCGACAAAAGTCTCCTATGGCAGTGAAAGAGTTAAAATAACTGATAAATTATATACGTTTTACTTAACTTCACGGTATTAATATATTGTAACCATGGTTTGTAATCCATGAACCATGATTTTATCCACGTTAATAATTGTTTTCTAGATCGTATTAAGTATTATTTCTGACTTATGCATATCCAAAAGTCGGCGAATTTAGAATAGCAAAATCTATGGCCTCTTTGAATTTTTCAAACGAGTCGTGTTTGCGTGGGCAAGTAGAGCAAATTGACGCAGGTATTGGTCTTTGGAAATTTCTCTTCAGTAAACGCAATCTTCGGTTCCTCGTCAAAGCCAATTGGTGGAGGTGAATTTGCTCCTGTGCTAAAAACGAGGACATCCTCCAATGTTGCTTGCGCTTCACCATCTGTGGAAATGATAATTTAATAATTTAGTTTTGTGGGCGCACTATGAAACAAAGTGAATGTGTAGTGTAATTAAACCAAATTTGCACCGTAGTGGTAAAGGAAATGAGATTAGTGCCTTTTCCAAATTCCAACACACGTTTTTGCAACTTCAGGTATTTGGATCAATAATACAGGGTGTATAAAATAAAGTTAATCCAACTTTAGCGTGCTCTTGTGCGTTCAACATTGCGTGCAAAAATTTGATTTTTATATTAGTAAAGATTAGGGTTTTAGCTTTTGATATACACCATTTTTGTATAATTCTAATTAAATATGACCAAATACAGTACGAGCATAATTAAGCAGAACATAACAAAAGAAAAAGCAAACACTCAGCCTAGTGCCTGTCGTTCTGATGCTAGTATGTGAGCACCGCTATAGGTTATTATACAGTATAGCTCAGTGGTAAGCACGTGAACCTAGTTGTGACGTCACCTACGTACAGTATGGTGGGAAAACAAGCTTAAAGCAAAAATGACAACATTTATGAAAAGAAATTTCCATATACTAGGCCTAGGGCTTTTAAATTATAAAAAATAGGTACGCTAAGCGTACATGTATCTGCTCATGGTGAATGGTAAAATTGGTAATCCCACTGTAGTCATGAAGGAATAATATTCTACAATTCTATTTGGCCCTAAATTGTATAAGTTAAACATATATTTTGTACAAAAACATACACTTCATTCAACCAGTAACTTGTAAAGAATAAGAGATTGATATTTAATCAATTAATTGGCAGTAGCCTACCACTGACAAGTAAAATCGTCTGGCATTAGACAGAGTAAAATACTAATAAAAGTAGGGTGCATTTGGGCTTAAATATCACAAAAATATATATCATACACAGTAGAATAGGTTTGCATATTAATTGTTAAATGGGGTTCACGATTTACGGTATCACTATGCCAGACAGTTTAGTACATATGACAAATATAATGGCTGATATAAATTTCACTAGCAGAGACTATTTCCACAACACAACAAAGATTTAATTTAATTTTATGATGCCATTTGCTGAAACATGTTAGGTTCACAATCTTCTCGATAGTCCATAATATACTACAATCAGGTATGTGAAAAAATTGTAGATGCGTGGATGTTGTCAGAATGCCAGGTATCACTAACACACCCTTGCACAGTTTCAAAAGCCTTTTTAAACACATTGATACACGACTTCAACATGTGGTATTCAGGGATGGAGGAACACAAATGAACTATTTGTTCCACATGGATGTGTTAGCAAATAGGTCATATTCATCAGTAAGTCTATTCATCAGTAGCAAATGTTAACTATGTTGAAACTCAGGAGTATAATTTGACACATGTCTATAGTCTGTGAATATAATGTATAAAGTATATATAAACACAGCATATCAGATCCAAACATTGGCTAGAATTGACTAGTCAAAGCTGCAGTGTTCCGTGTTTGTTTGTTCACGCTACAATACAAATATGAGAGTGATGTGTAAAGTACAGGCAAATGATTGCTTGAAAGACACTAAATATAAGCGATTTAGAGGAGAATTTGCCTATGGATATGAATTTCTATTATGAAATTATAAGTATGTGATTGTGACACCGTGTGCAATAAATGTCATGCCAAAAGGAGTATTGTACAGTCTTATCTTTTACCGTCTTAACTATTATATACTATAAACAAGATAATATTTGTACACAATATTTTATTTAAAGAAATGTGACCACTATAAAATGTGGAATTGCTAAATCTGAAATTAAAATGTGGGATTAGCTAGTATTCATGGTAGTCAAATATACTTTAGTATTGAAAACTTATGTGCATAAACAATATGCTATATTTTACAATTTACGCGTCAATGTTATGTTAATATGTTGTAGTATTTCTTACCTTGATGTTCGTCCTTCGATAGTTCGACTGTTTCACTGTTTAGTTTTCCTTCAGAAATAGAACCACTAAATTTTAAAGCATTCTTTCCGGTTTATCCATAGGTCTATCTTCGTATTTCCACGTTTTTATACTCGTTTTTATACTCGTTTTTATATGAATTAACGACATTTTGTCAATCGCCATGTTGAATTTTTAAAGATCGAGCCTGCGAACAGGCAAAATTGAATGATGTAATGGCCTTGGAGAACATTACGTCATTGCATTGTAAGCCACTTGCTGATTGGTTACCAATTTAAATAAGCTCGTCGCTGAATGGCTATAAGCTAACAGCTAACAGCTAACAGCACGATGGCAATATATCTGCATTCGCAGATACAAAAATCGTTTTGCCCCAATTTTTTGTCGTGGACTAATGCAATTTCGAGCGGCAATTTTTATTCGAATGGTATTCGGCTATTTTCCATTATAATGATACAAAAAAGTATCATTGGACAGCTAAAAGTCTAATTTTTGTTAAACTCATTTATATCAAACGCACACATTGTAAAGTTGGATTACCTTTTTACACACCATGTATTCGTCAATGTGATTGCACTAACATTTATTTATACTGTAAAAGATTAAACACTTGTTGAATAGAAAAGTAAGCGTTTTTACATTTTATCCCTCTCGAAATTTATGCTTTAGTTAAACCCAAGGATTCTACACAACGATACTTACCACCACAATCTTGTAGATAGTCCCTCCAGAAAACAATTGCCTGTTCCTCTCGATGCCTGGCGTTACTTCCTTCTTCAGCAAATGTCGGTGTAAAAAGTAGGTTGACCATGTGCGCATCCAAAGGTTTAAGTTGCTTGCAAAAGATTTCGGAGAACTGGCTCGGATATTTCTGCATGCACTCAAGAATACCGAACGTTTTTAAACCCTGTTTCAATTCTTCGATTATAAAAACTAACGAATCGTAGACGATATATCTGGTGATTACATCGCAACCTTTCCCTTGTCGGCGAGCGTAGATACATGTACTTGTGGAACCATTCCTAGGTTATCAAGAATATCTTGAAGGAGTGGATGTTCCAAATTACTTTGCAATTCTTCCAAAGATTATGAGTCTTTCACCTACAGCACAAAAGAACATGTTATACTTTCACTTCTAATCTTAATCCAAGACTGCTACCATCATTTCAAACCCAGATAAACACCTACCTTGCTAATTTGATCTCGCAACTTTTCATTTGGCACGTCTTCTAGAAAGGTTTCACAAATACCGGTACTGCCATTGTAAATAACTCCATTAAACAGCGACCTGCTGAAGAAATTACCAGCCGGACCCCCATGAAATATTGACCAAGCAATAATCATCCCCACCAGCCGATAGATTCCTTTTTCTCGTGCTACAAAATTTTAAAGATAATTTTAAGTAATTACAAAAAAACATTTTACGTTCTTCCATCCGGTTATAGAAAAACGCTAGGATAAACGACAAATTGGTTAGTGGGAAGAAAACGTAAAAGCCCAACTTGATTGTTTCCATGCAATTTCCAGTTTTCCAGAAAAAATGTAAATCGCGTCACAGAATATATTGCTATACAGTACATATATTCCAGTACAATAATAATGTACATTTCAGTTCAGTAAAATTTCAATTCAGTAAAATTATATTTTCAGCGGAAGAATACGTAATTTATGGATTACACTCATTTATTTGTTTGGTTTACCTTCGAAATTAATAAATAGAACTCAGTGATGCTCCGATCCACAAAAAATCCCTGAATGCATATGACACACCCTCACCAATAACCTTAGGAATTCCCTTCTCAGTCCTCCTGCATCGACGGCACCCTCGCTTGTGCCTTGGTCATCGGCAAAGCGAACAGATATTGGCAAAAGTGGGTTGAATTTCTTTCGCTGAAGAAACCTGCAGGAATCTACCCACAACTGACTGCGACGGACATTCACATATGACCGGCGATCATCATCTGTTGCTTGTTTCCCTTTAAGCTCCCACAAGATTTCCTTTAGCTGGCGCTTTTCCTGGCTAAAATATATAATATAATATAATGAATTTGTCACTTTGTACATGATACAAACTAATTAAAGACAAATAAAGACAGATTAGACAAATCGTGACAGGGGAAAGGAACAGGACTCTCGTCCCAATTGACACCTAACCCCTATAAAGACGTTAAATATAAATACAGATAAAGAACAGGTAATAACACATTAGTTATAACAACTTATACTAAGATTTGAATCATGACTATAAAGATACTGAACGTTTACACCAGGCCCGTAGCTGGCTCGCAATTCTTGGGGGGGGGGACTTTTCGATGTTAGTTCACGTTTGTCCAAAAAAAATTATATTTCTGGAAAATAATTTCTTCATTTCTTGTCGGCGGGGTGGGGGCAGCGTAGGGGTGGGGGCAGCGTAGGGGGTAACAACATCCAAAACAAATTTTCCGGACAATACAGATTATTAGTTTTGTATTTTATTACTTAAAACTTTAAATTTAACATAAATAACCAACTATCTACTTGTGAATTAACTTTTTCAATACAAAAATTACTTTATGGTTATCGTGGTTGGGGGGGGCACAATTACAATTTTATTTTCGGTTGGGGGGGGGCACGTGCCCCCCAGGCCACCCCCAGCTACTACTGTTGGTATATAATACCAACAATGTAGATTTTTGCCTTTGTTTGCAAGAAATGCAGTAATGTACATAATTGTAAAAGTGGACGAATTAAACCAGCATCATCATTTTTTGTTAACTTATAATGTTATATATCTATTATTTCCATCGTAATAATTATGTCTATAATGTGATGACTGATGGTGTTGTGATTTAGCGGCTATTATTGAAGGACACCAGTCGATCTAACTCCACAATAAGAATCTCTTACACCTCCTGTTTGCAAACCAAACAAACCAATTACCAATACAGTATGCTGTTAGCTTTTTGCATGTGAGCAAGAGTTGTTCATTCCCGACAAATAACCTTATGAATTACCTTTTTGTTTGTTTTGGTTCAAAATCATCAGTATCATCATCTGGAACCTCGTCATCTGATATAACTATTTCCTCTTCTATCACCAACGTTTCATATGAACTGTAACACAAATACAGTAGTTTTTGTAGCTATGTAAAGTTAAATTGCAAATAATGATAATTCAGTAATCATGATTCTGTGATTTTAATGAATTATATGTGCATACTGGCTGGCATATTATGTTTCTAAATATATATTACAAAATATACTTGATTATAATAAAATATAAACAATGCATATATATCCAGGTTCGTGCTGGTCTTGAAAAGTCGAATTAAAGAAGTAATTAAACCTAAAGGAAATTACATCTTTCAAGACAAGACAATTTTATACTTTTACTTTATACTTTTATTTTATACTTTTACACTAATTTTAATTGGGAAAAAAATAAATGTAGAAGTCAATTTAAGTACTGAACGTAACATTATACATGTATAGCATCAACTTCATTCTTTTGAAAACAGACAGAAACTTCAAACATTACATAAGACTGAATAAAATTAAAAAAGATATCAAATGATGAAGTTGAGGCTATGACTATGTGTGTATTATGCTATCCAGTAATTCTGCAAATGGTTCAATGTGCATACTTAACAAAACTATCTGCCAGTGTCTCTTGTTAACCCATCAGCATGCAATGCACCTTAACATATATATTGTTCCCATTACCTGTATAAAGTCATGTCATACAATCAAATAATTTTAATACATAAACAATACTGAATTATTAGGGTAAGCACCTTGTAGGAACTATGTTAGGAGACGATTCTTCAACAGCAGCTACTTGTTCTGGTTCCACTGCCTATCAAACAACACTCAACACTCAACAAGATATGTAAAGGTATCATTAACATTAGCAATGTCTAACAACTGAATATTCATCGTATCAATATATTTCATTGAGATCCTAAAGTTTACCAACAAGTACAGGTATGCACAGTAGTACACTGTTCGAATTATATATTAGCTATGAAAAAACACATTTTACCATCAATAAGCCAATTTTTAAAAAGTCAGCACTTGGTTAGACACATGTGCAATTATTTATTTCCGTTACATAATTAAATTATATCTGTAGCTGACATTGGATAAAGTGACTAACATCCTTTTAACACTTCATATCTTAGAACAAAGTTGTAGAAAGTGTTTCCTTGTTTCCTCCACTGGGATTTTAATTTGTTGTTTAGATAATGGGTCCATCTCGGCAAGGATATATAGGGTGTCCCTGGAGCAAATGGACAAAACATGCTGTGCATCCCACTGAAACAATGTCGACGTTCTTGGGCGACACAATTTTTTGGTTCCAGCCAAGGTGCTAAAGAAAAAAACAATTTAATGTAATGCAACAAAGTTTAATAAGAAAACAATTACAGTACCTCTATGTTCAGCTGCTCAAATAGATTAACTTTAAATATTCAATTACAATACAACCATGGTACAGTATATTACAGCTATGGCCTTTACATGTAGACTACTAACTCGCAACTGATGCAGTTTTAAAATGTCTCAAATCTTCGTCCTAGGGCCATTTGTGTGTGCACAGTGTGCAAAATTATCCTAGCATCGCTTGCTGGAAAACCCAGCAAACCCTTGTAACCCAGTTTGCTACCTAACACAAAATATATGCCTACTGTATTTGGCTAGTGATGGTAGAGCATAGTATGGAAATGTTCCAATAACAAAATGAAGACAATATCAAAATATCTTGGATGAGGATGACCCAAATGATGAACAATTAAGTCAAATGTACCTGAGATAATCAAATGAAAACATTCTTTCTGGTTCGTTTTCTTCCTCAAAATACTGCTTAAACAAGCCATATATCTCAGCACGTATTTGCATCTCATTCCAGGTACTGTCAAATGACAGTTTTGCAACTAGACCTGCTTCCATCAGGCTTGCACAATTTTCTCCACGTGGGATTGGACTTGAGGTGTGTTGAAAATCATTGAGAGGTATGCACACAACATTTTTTGTGTAGGTCTTAACACGTGATGTTGTTGCAGTCACTCTCCTTTTCTTTGGAGGCACTGCAGTTCTACTACTCTGCATTGCTCTTTGGTAGCCACTTGGCAATGCAACTGATGTGTTGACATACGAATTTAACTGTAATGAAATAGAAAAAGATTCTAAGTATATAAAAGCATAATAACATGTATAAAGATGTAAGACCTGTAAACATGAGAAGTGGTGGAAAGCCCCCATTGTGAACATGTACATTTTTGCAAAATATATAAACATTTTCCCATTGTAGCATTCCATTTCAAACATAACCCTTACTAATGTACAAGTCAATTTCAAGATTAAGGGCTGATTACATGGAGCGATTTTGGCCCCGGCTGAGTTTCATCACATCTATTTTAAACTGGGATGAAATCTCAGCCCGGGCTGCAATGAAAGAGAGCTGTTCCATCTATTTCAATAATTTAAAATGCTGATTTTGTCTACTATTTGACTTAGCTTGTGTGAAAAATATAGCCATTAAGCAATTGTTTTTCAATCTGGGCTGATAATTCTTGTCGATTATATGACGAATTATATGACTTTTTCAGCCCATGTAGCTCAAACCGGGCTGAAATTCTTCTCATGTAATCACGCGCAGTATTTTATTGGATTTTATCGTAAAGCCAGGCTGAAATTTCAGCCCGTGAAACCGGACTGGAACTCGACCTGGGCTGAAATCGCTCCATGTAATCAACTTCTAAGCAACCGACTCACACATAACCTCTGGGGCTGGTTGTACGAAACCCGTTAAGCCAATCCAGTGGATAGATTGAAAATATCAGTTAAGTCTATGCATTGGGCCATCCATTTAATATAGACACCCCTCCTCCCCCATTGGATATCCAGACCCCTCAATAGGGGGGGGGGGGGTCCTATATTAAATGGAATGGCCCATTCATCGAACAACCAAGCTAAAATTCCAACTTGAATAGAACAATTATGTTCGCAACTACACAATAAATTCAGTCATTCACAAAATGTGTGAAAGCTAGAGTTATTTAATTTTGGCTTATCCACCGTTTAAGCTAAACAGCGTTCGTACTACCGGCCCCAGACGTTTAACTCATGTAAATAGTCGCACCCGTGACTGTAGATCAGTATAGATAGATAGATTATTTTAATCAAATCACATTGCAGCTATAAGCTGAATTGCGCGAGTTATTACAACCAATGAGAAATTACAAGTATTAAAATTAAGTATGTACAAGTGAGATTAAAAGTTAAAAGGAGATATTAAAATACACAAAGTTAAAGTTTTATTCTAATGCATTATATATATTACTACTAGAGATAATGAAGGAATTTAAGAAACGTTGTGTTTTTGTAAGCGGAACATCAAGCTTTCTTTGGTGCCGCAAGTTATAATCAATGTAATCAATAGTGTCAGGAATTAAATAATTGAGCCTACAGGTGGGATTGCATAAAATTTTCTTGAACAAACGTTCAGTAAGCTCTTCTTGATGTTCGTCAACTGACTTAATTTTGGCCCGAGATAATTAAGTATAGACGGTTAGAGAAATTTCAATACAATTACCTGTCGTGTTTGTTGCGTTGGTGTGCTGTTTGTTCGCCTTGATTGTTCCCCGGAACGTTCTGACCTATTTACATTCAGATTCAACCGCCCACTCTCATTTAGAGCTTTGGCTACAGCATCAGAAATGAGCTTCGCTAAGTCACCCGTGTCCGCCATTTTACATATATTGCGCCAATAATATTCCCGATTTCCCGCCAAAAATTATACTCTACATCCGCTGGTCAATGTACTGGTCTTGAGCCGCTTAAATAACAAAATATTGTAAAATGCTATTTATTATATCGCACTTGCGATTTATTATATCGCACTTGCGATTTATTATATCGCACTTGCGATTTATTATATCGCACTTGCGATTTATTATATCGCACTTGCGATTTATTATATCGCAATTGCGATTTATTATATCGCACTTGCGATTTATTATATCGCAATTGCGATTTATTATATCGCACTTGTGATTTATTATATCGCAAAGCTATTTAATAAATAACGAATTTAGTTTGGAAATGTAAACCAAGAGATGCTAAATAACGTAAAAATATGTAGAATAAACGCTAAATAATTTTTTACAAACGGCGCCCCATAAGGCAGGGGGTTTGAGAAACAAACAACATGTAAACTGCAAACAGTATAAGAAAATCCTGTGCTCTTGCAGGAAATTGTTACTTCAAAACATTTTATATTGCAATATTATTTGGGTTGACCATTATAATGCAATGTGCCCCAATGCACCTTAGTAATTTACTTGTGTTTCTGGTTAACCCATTAACGTGCAATGGAGCATTTGTGCCTTACTAATTCACACAATCTAGTGCCAGACAATTTATCCCATCAAATGGAAAGTGTTGTATATTATGCTTAATGTAAATGTTAACCAGACACTATTATACCATTAACCGGCAAGTTTGGTCTAAATTTTTAGTAAAAAATTGTGTATATATATAATGCAATTCTGGTGCAATGCTGTCTATTCCAGTTGCCAAGGGCTAACCACGAATTCATGTGTATTTACCAGGATAATGCTAGTGTGTGTTATTTTTGCCAATTTGTGTTATTGGTGCCAATGTGTACTTGTGGTTATCTTTTGGCACCCAATGGTTTATCTTGTGGTTGGCATAGATACCCAAATTTGCAAAGTGTAGAATATTTGCCATCTTTCAGTTAACCCATTAAGGTGCAATGCACATCTTTGCATCATACTACACTATTTCAGTAATTCTAATGCTAGTTGCTAGACAGTTTAATTTACTTGTCAAGTGGAGATTGTTGCATGTGAACCTTTAACCAGGTAACCTTCCAATGTCTTGCTATCCCATTTTAAGTCAACTGCTGTGCTGTATTTTACTGAATAGTTGTTGAATATTTAATATTATATATTATACTGTACTTATTCTTCTGTACTGAGTACATTGATTTATTGCAGCATTTGTTGCGTTGGGGATGGAAGTTAAAAGTAAACCGAGAAGCAAATTGACTCAGGACTGAGGTGAACAGAAGGTATGTTTTGTTTTGTTTTGTTTTGGTTGAATGTATTTGAAACTTTTCTCATTAAATCATTATGCTGCAATGTGCCTTTGGTCAACAATTTCCCTGTCTAATGCCAGACTATTGTCTTCTCAAGGGTAGTGCTGGCCGTTATTGTTTTAATAGAAGACAGTTCCAGGAGAACATTAGTGCTACAACACATCAGACTTCAACCTGTGGTATTGTAATGTTTACAACTTAATGTCAAATAGTTGTGACAAAGACAAAAACTAGAATTTACATATTAATATTGGTCCCTTCACATATAACTGATAATAATATATTATGGTAAGAACAAACCACAGTATATACAACAAAGGAGATATTTCAATCTGCTTGGTTTCAATTTTAGCTATTTCAATACATGTGTTCAATGTTGCAAGCTGTGTACAAGATTTTTAGGATTATTGCAGTAAGTCAAGAAAAAACTTGTTTATTTCACAAGTAGTACAACGTCGTACTAGAGGACCTTGTAAAAACATTTGGGACTTTTCGATTCGATCCACTTTTTCATTTTGCAGAAATTTCATATTTACAAAAATAAATATTTGTACAAAAATCCATGGCCACCATCTTGGATTTCTGAAATGCAGTAATTTTTACAACTGACACTTTGTGTTTACAATATATATGGTATATATAATCATACAAGACATACAGGGGTCATAATATAGTTACCTTTTGTATGATAGGATACAAAAAATTCATACATCTACTTGCCCTATTGTATGATATTCAATACAATCTAATTGTGACACTTACTACATATTCCCAAGCACAACTGTGCAGAAATACTTGTCCTAATATCAGACAGTTTAAAGTTTTCTGCAGATCAAAAGTTCACTGTCAACATGAGCAACTAACTCCTCATCATTTATAACAGTTTTTTTCTCTAAAACCCACACAAACAACCCTGAAACTATTTCTTAACATTTCCACTATATTAGATTTCATCAACACGAAATTTTCAATGAAAAAAAGCAGAATAACTTCACGAAATCTCAATCAAGACAACCATATTTGTATTTATATGAATTGCCATTACTCTCCCAGTAATGCATTGCAGGTTTCAAAATCTCATCTACCCACAAACCCGGTGAATGACATGGTGAATCATACTATTTTGTTGAGCAAGTTGAAGATTTATAGACTCAACAAGGATTCGTTGTACTGGTTTGAGTCATACCTAAATGATCGGACGCAATTAGTTTCGTTTGAAGGCAATCTATCAACTGTTGATTCTATTACATCTGGCGTTCCACTTCCATTTTGGGACCCTTACTCTTTTTGATGTTTATTAACGATTTGCCTTTGCATACGTCGACGCAGACAGATATATTTGCTGATGATACCTCACTACTTTGCGTCGAGTTTGTTTCAAAGTCGAATGTTTCAAAGATCGAGGAGCTAAATGAAACCCTTTGCCGCGAGGTCTCCAATGTCAATGGGTGGGCTAAATCTAATCATCTTCCACTTAATGGGTGCAAAACAAGCGATCCTAATTGATGGTTCCCGATTACGGAATCGATTAAGTCAAACTGACCGTATACTTGATATTCAATTGGAAGGAAAGCACTTAGAACAAGTGGACCACTTTAAACTATTGGGCCTTGAGTTTGATGAGAAACTAAGCTTCGCATTTCATATTGAGTCGTTATGTAAGAAGCTTTCTAAGCGTATTGGAATTTTGAATAAGATTAAGTCTTATTTGCCCAGATCCGAGCGTGTATTATATTACAATTCCATGATTAAACCACTTATACTCTATGGCAGTGTATCTTGGTCAGGATGCTGTAGTAAAGAGTACATTAATATGATTTTCAAGCTGCAAAAGCGATGTGCCAGAGTTATTCTCGATGCCCATCCTCGACACAGCAGTATCTACTTGTTCAACACTCTAGGTTGGGTACCTTTTTATGTTGAGGCTGATGTTAAACGTTGTCTCGTGGCATATAAAATGTCAGCTGATACCTGTCCAGATTACATCAAGGATCTGTTGATATTGAACGGTGATCAACATAAAAGAAACACTCGCAGTGCTCTTTATACAATTTTGCCACCGATGTATAACAGAGTTAAAGAAGGAGGCTGTACTTTTTCGGTAACTACAGCCAAATGCTGGAACTACCTACCTCTTAAGTTACGAACCTGTAGTGCCATTTATATTTTTAAGAAAGAATTATACCGGAAACTTAAGACCAATCAAATTAACGATAAGGTTTTTAATCCATTTTTAGATAATATTTTATAGACAATATATTATATATGTAGATAGCATGCTCTATAGTTGTTTTACTGTTGTTACATAGCATAGCATATTGTGAGGGCCACACGTTTATTAGTTGTAAAACTATTATGTGTTAGCCTCGTTAAATAAAGTTTAAATGAAATGAAATGCCAAAGCAATTACATCTGCACATGTTCCAAGAGTGACCCAATGGTGGGTTTGACCGCATGGTGGTAGGGGAGCAAACATAGAATTGATTGAAACAATAAATACCTAATCAAACTCACCTGGTAGAACTAGTCGCACTACTCAATGAATTCTCTGAGTCCTCTTCATCTTGAAGCAGAGGATCCAGGAAACCTCCCTGTGATAGTTCTTTCTCTGTAAGGTCTGATTGGAGTAATTGATCACTAGAGCCTTCTCTATCTAACATTGCTCCTTTTGGTGCATTTTGTTCAAGCACTTCAATCTCTAGCAATAGAGTACAGACCCTGAATATAATAACATATGTCTGATCTCATCTATTCTCTATACTATTGAGGATAGCATGCGTTTCTCAAATATACTTTGAGATGAGCATCTTAAACAGTTTAATTGAAGGTGCTTACTTGCATGCAATTCAGCAGCGTCATTCGTTTCCTTGAGCAATCTTTCTTTCTTATGCAAATTGGCCTTTCAGAACGAATTGGGAACGGAAGTGAACTGCACGTGAGATTATTAGTAGAAACAGTACACAGAAGATTTGTTTACTGAGGAAACATCTTCGAAAAATCGATAAATTTATCGAGTTAGATTGTCATGGCTACTTCTGAATTATACTCAGAACAAAGCTCTTCATCTTCTGAGTCAGATCGTGATGATATCGACGAATACGAGCTTGAAGTTGAGGAATTTGACGTGGGTCCGACTCGAGGTTCGCCTTCGAATTATGAAGCAAGCACCAGATCATGGGAAGACAATACTATGGCCGCCGCAGCTATAGTTTTTCCCTATAGAGACGAACCTATCGCTGACATTGAGTGGGTGGAACAGTACGAGGAAGATAAAGAAAGCCAAAAGTTTCATGTTGATGCACTTCAACAAAGTTTGGATGGCACTGTTGCTGTAAGCAAATGGTAAGTTGTAAAAAACGTGGTGTTTTATTAAATAAATTATGGCAGCTTAAAGCCAGGTTCTCGCTTCTATTTTTGTTTAAATTAACCATTAACCACGGTTAATTTAAGGTATCCACCCAGGCGAAATTTTACCTCGTTAATATGTCTTCATTTACTGGCTACAGAAAGCTTTTTATATGTATTTTTCGAATATGCGATTTGTTTTGCTTGGTACATTTTCATTTTGCTATAATAACGCATTCAACAAATAACTTTTGTCTGGAAGTACCCGCATAAATAGAGCATGAGACTGGGGCGGTTGTTAGGTTAAATTTTGTTCACGCGCAAAAATTAGTTCCGGTTCTATATTTGTGCGCAATTACGATAGCAAAATCAGCATGGCGGCAACTCAAGTCGAATGTGAAGCTGCGTTTCTCGCATTCAGTGATGAATTTGAGCGTAATGGGTAAGTAATTTTACTTAATTTCAATAATTTACGCATTCAAGTATAGCTTTTATACATTTGTCTGTTTGTCTAGCATGATTTATCCACTGAAAGTATCACCAACTAACGTTGTTGTTTGTAATTATCTACATATGTAGTTTTGGTAAAGCTCCAAAAGGTTTCATTCAAGTTTTGGAAACCTATGGCAAGAAGGGGGCAAAAGACGGCGAAACAGCCACAGAGCTGTGGAGCCGAATATACAAGCGGTTGTGGTGTATGTTGTGGGTAAGATAGATTTATGTAAATTTATGTCTTTGCACGCATGTTATGTAAATGATATATAATTGGTGATAGGTGTTTCTTTTGCAAGTGATGTAGGAAAAACTATATTTTTTATATACACTCCAGCTAAAAGGGAAATAACAATATCTTAGCTGTAAATGATAAGCCATGTGTATGTAATAACAGATAAATAACGTTTGAAGTGACTTATTATGAACATATTGTTCTTTCAGTTTGGAAGTTCCATTGGAAAGGATAACATTCCCAGTGGAACTAAGCCCACATATGTCTATCCAGCAGGGTAGTTCGCTCAATACTACCCCAAAACGTTGCTGAATATGCGGATTCCAGTGGTCCACAGGTAATTTGGCTATTGCTCTGCCTCTCTACTTTGGTGTATTAGTATGTATGTGTCTTCACTTGTGTGTCTATACTTTTAGGTATACAAGGTGAATATTGGTGATCTTGCTTCAGCAAAGTGGCCTCAAGTAGCAAATAGAAAGAAATAATTGTAATTTTTTTAAATATATATATATTTTATAACAATCAGCTTTAATAATTCAATTTCTACATATGTGCAAGTAAATTTGGTGCCTGTAAAATATTGATTTCACCATGCAAAGACATATCTGTGCAACCATGTAATTTATTTTCGAGTGGTGTACAGTAAAAAAACTTTTACAAGTCAACTCTGCTCATTCAATTGCATATAATCAAGTTACTGTCCAACCTCGTTCTCAGGGCTTGGAGCTGGATATTTATTGTCTTTTATTGAGTTTTAGTATTGGTTTTTGAGTTCAGGGGACAGGCAGAGTGTGAAGTCCTTTTGTGTTCTTTATAACCACAACGACAGGTTCTCCCACTTATCAGTGTCATTTCTTTGGCTCTTCCAACAGCATCCTCTGCAGCTTTGACAACATTTGCATCCATTTCGCTATCTATTTAATCATCTTCATCATTTCCATATGTATGTTGTAAAGCTTGCCTCTTTGCCCACTTCTTTCTTTCCAGATTGTTGACATTCATTGTTTAACATTCTGGGGCCGGTTGTTCGTAAGGCATTTAGCGTAAACGGCGTTTAGCCGCTATCCATCGTATAAATTTCCTATCCAACGTTTAGTTAACTGTCAAATAAAATTGTGTTACAGAAATCCTGTTTAGCGTTTTCTTACCTCTACATCATCTGTTGCTAGGCATTTTTGAACATTTCAACTTAATTTGTATTATTTGAAGGTTTATTCAACTTGTGAAATCCACAAAGCTTTAAACTATTAAACGTATTTTGTTCCTTGACCTTGCACTAGATTCAAAATAGCTTTAAGAACACGGTGGATAGCACAAAACAGGCTTTGAACAACGCGATTTTTCAAGCGTTTAATTTTTATACGGTGGATAGCGATTTAAACGGTGGTTAAGGACTGAAACGCCTTACGAACCGGCCCCAAGTGGTTTTGGAATTTAGCTTGAAATACTATACCAACTCGGCCTACCTACAAAGACTTTGATCCTTGGAACGAAATGCAGGCAGAACAGAGAAATGAGCCTCACAAAGATTAGAGTGACCCAGACCCATAGTTGGGTGAATCACAATTTCAGCATCCTCTGCCTGCCGTTCACACTCTATTTGATATGCCAGTGAAACTCACAGGTTATGGTGGTTTTGATCTTATAAAGTTTTCCGGGGCACTTTATTTCATCTCCTTCTTCACACATCTTGCAAGAGCACACCAACTCCTTGTGGAAGCCACACGTTTCACCATCATCCCACTGATGAATGTCCCTGCTGTGGTGTTTCCCCAGAGCTCTCATTCTTCTTGCATACTCTGCTGCATCCTTACATTGTTGAAGGCAACAGAAGTGGTTCAACCGGGCATTCTTCACCAAGACATCTGCATCCGGATTTGTGCCTTTCACAGTGGCACTTTGCAGTAACAACTGCAGTAAACTTGTTTTTATGCAGTCTTTTCATGTCTGCAGAAAACACTTTCTTCTTTGCTATGTCCTTTAGCTGGTTGTAATGTGCTCTGCCAACATGCCCTCCACATTTGTATACCTTGGCAGAAGGCTGGTGCTTGTGTAGAGACATCTTGCATCTTGCCAAACCACCTCAATTTTGCATTCTTCCTTTGTTGCCTCATCATAACATTCATCAGCAAGAACTCCCTCCATGGACTTAGCAGTACCTTCATACAAATCTTGATCAACTACATCGTCACCTCCCCGCATACATTTATGTCTGTACCACAACAATCCGCCGGCTAAATAATTTTTTACAATAAATGAAATATCCTCGTGTTTACCAAACACCGTCTGATGTTACCACAGCACGCTCCCAACTTCCAAGCTCTTTCATCCTGTCCTTCTCATCTTCGCACATTTCATTCAGGATATCGATTACATTTGGATAAATAAGTTTTATAACCTCGTAATAGGGGTTTTTTGAAACACAAGCTATGCCAAGACATTGTCTTAATGTTCTGGAGAACTTCGCATATCCATTACCATTTATAAAGAACGCCACTGCCAGAGCAAGACCAACCACCGTTTTTCGTTTTGATTCCTCAACAAATGTGGAACCATTAAAATTAACTTCTGAGTTGACATCCGGTACATGAGAACATGAGATTTAGTGTTCCACCAAGCCCTGTTGGTTCAACTTTCGTCACGACTAAGATTCCTGTAAGTGAGAAAATATTTGTTTCAGATCAGGTTTTTACTCATTCACCAGAATTGAGTACAATAAGCATTTGGAATTGAGCATAACATGGCATGACTGTGTGCAAGTAATATCTACCTTGATGAGCTGGTAATATGTTGGCGCTTTCTCAGCATATGAGCAACTAACCCTAGTCCCTAGTCTAACCCTAATACCCTAACACCTATTTCGGTTGATCATATATCGAGAAAGAGCCAATATCTCAATCTCTTGAAATGGTTATTATGCAATGTTTTATGAATTTTATAATATATATATATTGTTTAATTTTATTATTTCTATAATATGTTATTGGTGAATGGATTTACTACAGGTAAAATGAATATCATACATATATCTGGTATAGTTTGGTATCAGGTTACGGTCAGATGGTTCCGGAAGTAGATTGACTGTCTACCCCATGCCCTGACTCTGAACTGGCGTCCTTAGCAACGCAACTGCATGATGCAAACAAAGGTATTTTATGTGCCCAGAATTCTTCTTATCAGTGGTTATACAAATCAAAATGGCAGATAATACAAAGGAGTACAGATTGCTTTGAGTTTTCGTTGTTCTTTTATTCTACAATGTGCCTCTGTTGAATTTATTAAAAACAATAATACCAAAGGTAACACAAATTTCTGTTTTACTTTTATTCTATTTATCCATTTTGATGATACTTAGCAGGATAATTGCCATAGCCATAACCAACAAATCTGTGTTCGCTTCATATATTGGAATCACTTACTGATTTTCTCGAGATTTTTTTGTTTATTAAAAATATAGCACTCAATAAATATTGAACAAAAACACATCTCAAGTGGAGCAAACACAAAAAGGTCCATCTCCATGGTTAATTACATAATCATAATTGAAAATATAAAAATATACTAATAACAAAGATCAAACTATGAATTTGTGAATCTTGATACCCCATGTGGAGTGCTCGTTAATTAAATTAAAATTCAGATGTTGGATGTATTCACAGGCTATGAAGAAGACATTGACTCTGACTAGTAATATTTAAAAATTAAAAAACGAGCCATGTGCCGTTATGGTGTAATAATGCACGAGGGTGGAATGTTGGGAGAATACAAGAGAAGCTTGTAATACACGAGGCGTAGCCTCGAGTGTTTTACACGCTTCTCGAGTATTCTCCCAACATTCCTCCCTCGTGCATTATTACACCATAACGGCACAAGACAAGTTTTTTTTATTATTTTATATCATAAATGGTAGATAAGCACAGTAAACAATTTTGTTCAAAAATCAATATTGATATTCTCCTAACATGTAATCACTGACGTCACTCGCAAGCTTTTCAATGTTTTCATTGCTTGGCAACAACTACGCTTGAATTCTGGCCGGCGAAGGAGCAAAAAATTGCAACTCAACCAAAATTAGGGATTAAAAATGCACAAAAACTGTTGAAAATTTTTAAAATATGGTGCACAATGATAGACAGATTGGTTTTTTGTTGTTCTGTTTCACTTTTGTCCTGGATTCAGTATAAAAGCGAAGGGTTTTTGTCAAGCTGCTTTGACAACATTGGCTGTCAAGTTTTTCATCTTGAACCAAATATATCGGGCAGTTTTTGTTTGAAGGTACTGTTTGAATATTTTTTGGTTTTTTTTTGCTAATTCAGTGGTTGGTGGTTAAAAAATTTCTCAGACAAACTGTCAAGAAATGCATAAACATGTCGTATTTGTGTAGGTTTTTGTCGTTGCATCTTGAGTTTCTTGACAGCTTAAAAACTGTACACATAGTGTTATCTAAATCAATGCCAAAATGGTTAATTTGAATTTTTTGCACCTAGAACTGTGGATAAATTTGGTTTGGTTTGTGTCTAAATACAGTTTTTGTACCTTTAAATGTCAAAATAGCACAGATTTTCGCGTTTCTTGTCGCGGTTGAATGCGAACTTTCAAGCAAAAAAGTATATTTCAAACTCAGAAACAGCTACGAATCTTTATTCGCCGTTGATGGATCCCGTTGTTATTTGTTGGCTGGCTTTTTCCATCTCGTTTAGGTCTACTTTTTCTTGCTTTCTGACAGACTTTGGATTTAAAACTATTATAATTTTGTTCATATTGTATTGACAATTCCGAGGAAAATTTAACAAGCGGGACAAAGGGAGAAAAAATCAAAACGGTGGCCGTGCTTTATTGCATCATAAAGCACGCGAATTAGCCAATCAAATTGCTCGTTAGATACTACTTATAATATAAATTATGCACCAGTCAGTCACTTGTTTTCGTTTATTTAAGCGATCTATCAATCTATTATTTATTCCAACACCTGCTTGTGAATTTAAAGGATTTTTTACAATTAGTAATAGTCCATTTACTAGACATTTTATCATGTTATATATACCCAATGAAAGTAATATTACATATTTACATAAAGATTGTGGATTTTAAAAAGCATGAACGTGTTATAAATATTGACGGGGGATTGATGATAAAAAGGTAAGGGATTTGAAAAGAATCTGTTAGTAAATTTAAATTGCGTTATTGTAAACAAATCGTCTAATATTGAAATAGATCGTCCTGACGGTGATGATAGCTTATCAATAGAAGAAGAAGAAGAAGAAGAAGAAGAGAGAAAAAACTTGTTGCGGTGGTTGGTTAAAGAGAAAAAGGAGAAAAAAAGAATGAAAACGATGATATAGATAGATTAGTAAGTTTATATGCCAAACATAAAAATAATACGGCAAAAATTTAAAAAAGCCTGTACAAGATATTGAGATAGAAAAAATAAACAGAAGGGAACTTCCAGAGTTTTTATCTTCCAAACATCACTATCGAATTAACGTAAATGTTTATCATGATTTTATACAATTTATGGAGTGTTGCACTCTTTTTTTTCAACAATTAATAGATCTTGCCAAAATGAACACAAAAAGCGATGATGACTACGTTCGTTTTTGTTTTTCAAACATGCCAAGCACATTTTTAGCACATCTTTAATGTCGTTAAAACTATACAGTGTAAAACATAATCGCCGTCTTCATTCTCGTCTTCATAATCGCCATATTTTTCTTCTTTTCTTTTTTTATATTTTGCAGGTTTTTTAACAAAACGTACAGTGTTTACTTCTTTTTCATTAATGTTTCCAGGCCTGTACATTTTATCGGCAGTATCAATACTTTCAACCAGGTCAGATTTTTTATAATTATTTTCCATTATTTGTAAAAGTTTATTTAATTTACCGCTATCGACCAATTGTAGTTTATTATTAATTTTTTTGTTTTCTCTAATAACGTTATACCACACTCAAATACAGAATTCAAATGAAAATTTTCTATAAACATTACTTTTTTATCTGGTTTTTTTTTATATCTATCTTTTACTAATTTCCTAGTTTCGGTATCGCTTATATTTAACGGTATATTTTTTGATAAAATATATTAACCGTTCTATTTTTTTACAATATTTTTCATGCAGCATTAATTTTTTTTCGATAGATGATTTAAGAACGGTTTTAACTAAAGGAAAAATATTCTTTTTACATTTTTCTTTACTTTTTTTATTAATCATAGATAATAATTGTAATATTGCTTCGTCATAATCTTCTTCTTCTTCTCTTCTTCTTCGAAATCCATTTGTGCCATGTAAACTGAAATAGCTGGTTTTTAACTATAATTTCTCTTTTAAAAGGTATACTGTTTGTACACGGATAATGCATGCAAAGATTATTAGAACGTATATATTTATTTGTATAACATCTATGGGGTATTCTTGTCCGTTCGCATCTACATTTTTTCCTTTAAGCATTTTTAATAATCATAAACTGTACGCGGTTCTTGAACATACAATACTTGAATTTGGTTTCTAAAATCACCAACAAATAATGCTTTTAAACCAGCTGCCGGTACATTAGCATTAAAATTAAGTTAGACCGATAATTCGCCAGTAGTGTTTAAAGGCAATGTATTCATATTTGAATCATGATTTGGCGATAAGTCATACATAATTATAGCATAGCCATTTTCATAGTCTTTAAATTTAAATGGCATTTGTGAAAATATTCGTTTGGGGTACTATGGTACTGTTTTTTTTAACTGTAACTATATTTAAACCGTTCCATTGCAATAAGCATTCATGCCGGCGAAAGCGAGGATGAGGTAGCATAACTTTTGGGTAGCTCTGAAGACACTGCTTCAAAAGAGCGGGAAAATGAACCCGATGCCGAAGCACAAGATATATTAGATGATATCGCCCGGGCGAGGGTACTAATTCCGCCCGGTTATTTATCACACCCGGAAAAAGGAAATCCAAGGGAGATCTAAAGTTCATCAATAATCGCGGGCGCATGGTTCAAGGTTGGTGGGTGGTCATCTCACTGATCTCAAAAGTATGGCAGATTGTCAGGAGTGGAGTGAGTGAGATTATAAAAAAACTTGAGAAAGTCTGAATTAAATGTCGCTTTTGGAACTTTATTGGAAGAGCTGTGTCTGTGGGACGGATCTTATCGCTTTTACTTTAGCAAAAAAGATAAGAAGAGTCCAAGAGACAAATGAACGAAAAAAGTAAAATATATAGAGGCAGGTTTGTTATATTATTAAAACAATAAAAGTGTTGATGTGTTTTTGTTCTAAAAACTCCTGCTTTATATATATAGTTTTTCATTTATTTACGGTTAAAGTATCGTATATTTTATATGATGAAAAAGGTCTAAATTAAAAGGAGAACGAAATCATTTTTACGCTTATATCTTAAACTGATTTCAATTCAAAAAGGAATTTTTATCGGTAAAATGCAGTTTAGTTTTGTGAACATTTCGAAACGCTATATTTGAACGGAATGTTGAATTTTACATTAGTTTAAAGCTCATATAACGAATAATAACATACCTACATCATAAATTCGGGAATTATATAGCTAAAACAACTATTTTGTAGTTATTTTTGGCCTGTTTGGTACGCTAAAAAATTTGTATTATTTTGTGTCAGTGTTGCTATGACTACAGTGCTTCCACTACTTAAGAAATATTTCCGTTGCAACAAAAAGGCTTAGTATAATGTTGGAAACTGTCGTTGTTTAGCTGTGGCGAGGGGTTGCTGCATGCATGTATTTCTAGTATCATATTATCACGTGAACAACACTATATAAGTCTTGAATAATGTGTATTGTGATAAACGACTCTTTATTGATGCATTGTGCTAACCTACGTATGTGTATTAATTTAGGCTTTTTTAGTTACATCTCGTTTGTATCATTCTATATTGTTGTTGACTAGAATAAAATATCATTTTTCTTGTTTCAGTGTAATCCTTCCTCCTTTTAAGCCGCCGTCCAGTGTCCCAAGGGCTGGAGTCAAATTTATTTGATAGCTGGCGAGGGGAAGGATATTACTGTTTCTGATATGATTTATTCATGGTAAGATATCAATTTGTTTTTATCTTATGTTCTTATTTGCGTACCTGATTGGTGAATGATTATGCTTACGCCTATGTTCATTCTGGTTAATGTATTTACCATTAATTTTGGTAGAATCTTTTTCGTTGTGGGCTTTCGCTCCGCGTATTTCAAAAGATTATTTTGTTTGAAGGGGTATCCTTAAACTATTCAGTGTTTACACTTAAAATCCTTGTTCGAATATTAAATCACTTTGCATAAAACACAAAACACGCATTCCATGTTAACGTTATTTTACCATTAGTATTTTCAGTAAATTTAACACCGTATTCTTCTATATGCGTATTTATCATATACAATTATCTTGTAAATTATATACACCTTTTTTTATTACAACTTTATCTAATTCGTAATGTAAAGTCCTAAGGCATCCGTTGAATACTAAACGTGCAAAAACAGAACCGAATTGATTATAATCCACAGGTTTAAATCGAAAAAAATTGTCATAATCAAATCGTAATATAGTCGTAAGTTGCAATATTATGCATGGTTTGCGGAAACATGATGTTTGTAACTTCCATATATTTATTTGTATTAAACGTGTCTATAGGCGTAGACAGCAGTATTACAAAATCATTTGTATAATTGGTACGATCCGAAAGTTTCGTACTGCTTGGAAATATATAATTCATACTTTTTTTAAGTCTACATGATAAAATTTACCAGATATTTTCCCACCTTGTAAATCAACTAACATATATGCAATAGGATCCGTAATATATACTTTATATATTTAAAAAAAAATCCCTAACCCATTTTTGTAAACTTGATTTTTGAAATCCGTGATTTTTTGCCCTGACAATTCTTACGATCGTACCTATTTTTAAAACACTTTTTTCAATTCTAAAATTATCCATTTTTTTTAAAACATCCTTACGTATAGGAAATCCTTTTGTATCTAAATATACATCATATGGTGTCATGTTATGCAACGCTTTGTGTGGCGATTTGTTATATCGCTCTACAATTATTTCCATATAATCTGCATAATTGTATGTGTTTGTTACGGTAAGAACGCCACATATCATGGTTTTTATGGAGGGGCATTCCAGACAAAAATGCCATTAGTTTGTACATTCAATGCCATTGATTTGTGCTGTATGTCATTTGTTCCTAAACTTTACCCCATTAATCCGTGCTTTATGTCATTGGTTCGTGCTTTATGCCATTGATTTGTGCTTTATGCCATTGGTTCGTGTTTTATGTCATTGGGTCGTGCTTCATGCCATTGGTTCGTGCTTTATGTCATTGGGTCGTGCTTTATGTCATTAGTTAAAAAAAATGGATAATTTTAGAATTGAAAAGTGTTTTAAAAATAGGTAAGATCGTAAGAATTGTCAGGGCAAAAAATCACGGATTTGAAAAATCAAGTTTACAACTAGTGATCCAAGGATAGTGCAAAGTTTCACTTTCAAAGGGAAAAAATCTGTCACATTATATCGACTAACTGGAGGACAAGCGTGGTCTGTACATGCGTAATTGCTTTGCATGTAAGTCGCGGCGGTTCATAACACTGTTGAAATTAAATTATATAGCTATTATATAAAGTCAGCAAACACTGACTGGAAGTATGTCAAGTTGTCAACACTGTAGACAGCCAAATACATTTTGTTCAATCGTACATCACAACTCTTTTGAATTCTTTATTTTCCCTTTTAATATTTTTAATCAGTATTTGACTATACCATCTATAAAATGCATGCATGAACGGCGAGTCATATGCGTTATTGTCTTTAATATAAGTTCATTTGATTTTGTATTGTAAAGATTGTGACATATTTTTAGTCTCGTTGACATTTGTTTTATATTTCCCAAGGTCAACCTCAAAATCACGACTTACTTCCTTGTTAATATTTAGAAATACTAGATTCTCGTTTGTATTATAGGTTTTGATTTGGCATTGATAAGTATTGATTTGCTTGTAAGATTGCTCGTAAGATTGATCGTTAGGTTGCTTCGATCAAGAGATCACAATTTTGCACCCAACTGATGCTAGACTTGCGATCAAAGTCTGTGTCGATAACTCGTGGGTTATCTCCTCGACTCCTCGTCTTTCGCTTTTAAATAAAGCTCCAATGAATATATAAGACACAAATATTACACTTGATAAAATATTTGTAAAGTGAAACCAAGAATTGCTTAGCTGCGCATTAATATAAACAATGGCTGATGCAACACTTTAACATAAACCTGGAATCTTACTACCTGAATCTGTGCAGAATGTATAGTTGTGAGAATTTTAGCGTTGAAGCTTGTTTTATTAATTATTTGCCTAATTTAGGGATTTCAATGTTATTGTATGTATAAGAATGTATAAGTAAAAATCAGGCTCAGCGACAGCGTGAACAAAACATTTTGTCTGGCCTCATATTGAATTACTGAATATATTTTTGCATCAAATAATTACTACTTATACGAGGTATTATTTTGGTATTATGTTGTTCAAGCTGGTTTGAGATTCCTTGTTCAGCCCTGTTTAATGTTTGTTTGTTTAACATTATAAATATTACTACTGTCTACGTACTCTACGGAATACATGCAGGCAGTCCGCACAGCAGTTATTTATAGTCAATATTAGTCAATATTTATATCAAATCGGCAAATGAATACAAGAAAAAATATTGCAATAATGAATATTCGACCCATTCAGTATTGTCTATTGAATATATAAATGACAAAACGCACTACTAATCCCAAAGGCCAAAACGAAAACGTTTATTTATAAATTTGATCGTATTTCCATCACATTCCCACTCCCAGCTGTCACCATTGTGCAGTAAATATTTCGAAATTTCATATTTTCGTTCCGTGTATTATTAGATCAGTGGACTTGAACGCACGTGTTCATAGCTACAGGGGGAGTTAGCAACCCAATATTATATATTAAACGATTGTTATGATGTAGACGTTTAATACCACAACCGAAATGTTGTTCGTAAAGCTAATTAAACACTGCATGAATACAACTGAATTGAGCTATATGATAACTTGAAAGTGCTTAAAAAAGTTTCAACCCCAAAGTTTAACAGATACGGTATTAATAGAGAATCTTCGTAAACACCCCCCGGAAAGTTTACACTATGATGTATATATCTATGTATGTATGTATGATAGCTCGTGTGAATTTTCGCCCCTCATCACAATACTGCAAAGTTAAAAACTTTGCACTAAAAATGGGTTAGGGAAAAATTTTAAATATACAAAGTATATATTACGGATCCTATTACATATATGTTAGTTGTTGATTTACAAGGTGGGAAAATATCTGGTAAATTTTATCATGTAGAATTAAAAAAAGTATGAATTATATATTTCCAAGCAGTACGAATAATTTCGGATCGTACCAATTATACAAATGATTTTGTAATACTGCTGTCTACGCCTATAGACGTGTTTAATACAAATAAATATATGGAAGTTACAAACATCGTGTTTCCGCAAACCATGCATAATATTGCAACTTACGACTATAGTTTTACATTACGATTTGATTATGACAATTTTTTTCAATTTAAACCTATGGATTATAATAAATTCGGTTCTGTTTATGCACGTTTAGTAGTCAACGGATGTCTTAGGACTTTACATTACGAATTAGATAAAATAATTAAAAAAAGGTTTTATATAATTTACAAGATAATTGTATGTGATAAATACGCATATAGAAGAATACGGTGTTAAATTTACTGAAAATACTAATGGTAAAATAATGTTAACATGGAATGCGTATTTTGATATATGGGTAAATCAACAAAAAACTATACAAAGTGATTTAATATTCGAACATTCGAATATGATTATTTTGTTAGCAAACAAGGCGATCATAATTCGAATAATGAATGTGTCGAGTTTCCACAATTCAAAGCTTATGATCATGGAGATGTAAATGATTATCACACATATAATTATACGGCAGAAATGGTATTGTCTTGGTCTGGAGCTTTTGGTTTAATGTATAGAAATAAAAAATATCAACCAAAAGTAATAAGCGGAACAACATTTGAAATCGATATATTTGCAAACGGTTTTTTCGAACATAACAATAACGTTAACATTATCGCAAGGATTACAATATATGTCAGGATTTGAAAAGTCTATAATTACACATACGGTGAAAATAATGTGTGGCGAAGATAATACAAAAAGCGATTTAATACTAGGAGATCAAAAAAGATCACCATGGGATGCACTCTTGTTTTTATTTTTCCAAGCCCTGCTGCCATAAGAGTGTCAAGTCGCTGCCTGTCAGGTGTGAGACCCTCATTACACCTGCCTAAGATGCATTATTATGTCATGAGTCCAAGTATCAGGAGGTTGGAATCTTAAGGGAACATAGCCTTTCAATTATTTCTTCTTAGCTGGTGGCTGTATGTTAGCAGGTGAAGATCTTGCCTGAGATAGTACAAGATATAAATCAAATCAAATGAGGCCAGGAACTACTGCATAAAGAAACTTTATTAGGTATATCGTCTTAGCTTTCGTCGTTCAACGACATCATCAGAGACTAAGAAGGATAGATTTACAGCGATATGTATGTACTAAGTAAATATGTAAATATGCTAATTATGATAAAAAGTTAAAAAAGTTATGATGTGTCATAAAAAAGGTTAATAGCCTAAAAAACAATACACTAATTAGTTAAAACAATAGGTGTTTAAGTTCATTGCATTCTTCGCGGGAATTTATTTGTGGCTTTTGTTTGTTAATATGCAAAGCTTCTTTTAGACGTAAATTGACTGGGTCCATGTCTCTGGCGATAATGAGAACGTTTATGAGGTTATCTGTGCTGTTGCCACAGGCAGCGTAAGTTACGGATAGTGCTTCATATGTAGAAGAGGTGACACTTGTTGCAGGTGATCTTATATACCACATTCCTATTAAAGCACATGCGGTCCTCTGAGATGGTGCAGTTTTGTCGATTACAGGTCGGTGGATCATCTTTCTTTTGAAGCGTTTGGCGCAGTGTTGTGGATTTGTGTGCGATTCTAACGTGGAGACCTTCGCGTTTGAGTATATTCCTGATCTTGTGGTCTACTGCATCAGATATATAAGGGATACTAAGATATAGCCGGTCAGTGTTACTGTCTTGTTGTCAATTGCGTGTTGTGCATGGTTGTAGTTGAGTATCTTGTATCCAGTGAGGCGGGTATTCATTAAGGAGTAAGGTGCGTGTGAAATCGAGTTGGTGTTTGTCTTTTGCTGATTGTGTGGAGCATCTTTGATCAATGCGATTTCTCTCGTTTCGTATCACGTTGTATTTTGTTTGTTTGGGTATGGCAGATTTATGGTGTATAAATATGGGCTTTTTGGCTTTCTTCCTATAAAATTCAAATTCCGGTTTGCCCTCTTCGGCAATTGTGACAGTGAAATCGAGTAGTGATAGAGTTTTACCTCTATAGGTGGTAATAGGTTTCTCGATTTCAAATCGGATACTTGGGTGTATATTGTTCATAATTTGGTGAAAGTTGTCTGCTTCTGCTTCGTTGGTAGTTTGACCATACACATCATCTACGTATCGTTTGTATGGATCCGTAAGATGGTATAAAGTTAGTACACTGCGTTCCAATTTGTCCATAAATAAGATAGCCAAAATGCTGGAGATAGAGGACCCCATGGGTAAGCCTTCGACTTGGAGGTATATAAGCGAATCATATTGAAAGTATGTGTTCTGGAGAATGACCGTTAGTAATGCTTCAATATCCTCTTTGGTAAGGGTTTGTATGGGAGAGATAATGCGATTGGGAGGGTTTGTGGGGGTGGGGGGGGGGACGATGATGTTATGGGTGGACGAGTGACGTTTCTGGAGCACATTCCAGAAAATGCTCTTCTACAATACAAATAGATATTCAATATAAAATATTATAAATGGTTCAATTTCATTTTAACTAATCCCAAACTTCTCGTTATATGTACACTTACAGAAAGTATGCAATTTTAAATAGATGCAATGGTTCAACAGTAATAATCCATTGACTGGCAATTTTTAAATAAAAATCTTTACATCAAAATCTTTATATAATTTCCATAACAATAGTGCATGATCAAGTGAGCTCTAGCTCCCGACTAATTTCCTACGCAAGATTATATATATATTCCTAATAATTATAAAGTATTAGAGTATTAGAGTCAGCGGTTGGACAGTGGACTCACGCATGGTCGTTTATACAGCGTGTTTGAGTTGAAGTTTATATAATTATATGAAGTTTATATAATACCGATCAGTTTAACAATAAATATTAATATAAAAGTTGTCTTTCTCAACAATTGCATTTAAATTTATAACCTACTTAGAAATTTGAATGAAAATTAATCTACCATGATGTCTAGCAACTTTATCTTAATTATTATACATTTTTACTAGCTAATCTAAGTGGGGATTTTGATCATATTCTAATTAATCTTTAACCCCACCTCAACTCCTCTTTTCTTTGGTTGTTGATAGGTGCAGAATTTATTTTGCAATTTACAATATTTGTCCTTGAAACTTATACAGTCATACCTGAAATCCTCGGAGGCACTTCTTCCTTGCCCAGAAACAGTTGATGCACTTCTAGCTTCTGCTTGACTGGCCGAGGCACTTCTTGGGGAGGCATAGTTTCCACTCTCCAATTCGCTTAACACAGTTCGTAATATAGTACTTGTTCTTTGTAAAGATCTCGATTATCCATTTTGTTTATGATGAGTTGAAAATCCCTTATCACACTTATGTACAGCGTTTCACAGTTTCACTTTCATATACTTTCGATTTAATACAAAACGGTTCGTTGTTTTGTTGTTTTCAAATTGTTTTCATTTAAAGAGACAACCGCTGACCCAATTACATAAAGCACGAACCAATGGCATAAAGCACAAACCAATGACATAAAGCACGAACCAATGACATAAAGCACAGATTAATGGGGTAAAGTTTACGAACAAATGACATACAGCACAAAAAAAAGCGGTTGTCTCTTTAAATGAAAACAATTTGAATACAACAAAACAACGAACCGTTTTGTATTAAATCGAAAGTATATGAGAGTGAAACTGTGAAACGCTGTACATAAGTGTGATAAGGGGTTTTGAACTCATCATAAACAAAATGGATAATCGCAATCTTTACAAAGAACAAGTACTATATTACGAACCGTGTTAAGCGAATTGGAGAGTGGAAACTATGCCTCCCCAAGAAGTGCCTCGGCCGGTCAAGCAGAAGCTAGAAGTGCATCGACTGTTTCTGGGCAAGGAAGAAGTGCCTCAGAGGATTTCAGGTATGACTGTATAAGTTTCAAGGACAAATATTGTAAATTGCAAAATAAATTCTGCACCTATCAACAACCAAAGAAAAGAGGAGTCGAGGTGGGGTTAAAGATTAATTAGAATATGATCAAAATCCCCACTTAGATTAGCTAGTAAAAAATGTATAATAATTAAGATAAAGTTGCTAGACGTCATGGTAGATTAATTTTCATTCAAATTTCTAAGTAGGTTATAAATTTAAAAGCAATTGTTGAGAAAGACAACTTTTATATTAATATTTGTTAAACTGCTCGGTATTATATAAACTTTATATAATTATATAAACTTCAACTCAAAAACGTTGTATAAACGACCATGCATGAGTCCACTGTCTAACCGCTGACTCTAATACTCTAATACTTTATAATTATTAGGAATATATATCCAATCTTGCATAGGAAATTAGTCAGGAGCTAGAGCTCACTTGATCATGCACTATTGTTATGGAAATTGCCAGTCAATGGTTATTAATGTTGAACCATTGCATCTATTTTAAATTGCATACTTTCTGTAAGTGTACATATAATGAGTAGTTTGGGATTAGTTAAAATGAAATTGAACCATTTATAATATTTTATATTGAATATCTATTTGTATTGCAGAAGAGCATTTCCTGGAATGTGCTCCAGAAACGTCACTTGTCCACCCATAACATCATCTTCATCTAGAACATCTCAGGCAAGATCTTCATCTGTTAACATACAGCCACCAGCTAAGAAGAAGAAAGCATTGAAAGGCTATGTTCCCTTAAGATTCCAACCTCCTGATACTTGGACTCATGACATATGCATCTTAGGCAGGTGTAATGAGGGTTTCACACCTGACAGGCAGCGACTTGACACTCTTATGGCAGCAGGGCTTGGAAAAATAAAAGTTGTGTTTCCAAACAAGAGTGCATCCCATGGTGATCTTCAAAAATTCATGGATGAAAAGGGTACTCAATCTTATTCCACCAGGCAAAGAAGGGTATTCTATATCATATCTTAAAGAACGGTTGGGACAGGCGGTAGCCTACTTCCGCCAATTACAAGCTGATCTCGATGAAACAGAAGAGAAATATGAAGTGTGGTTGGATTAGCATTGTATATTTTAAGGATTTTAAGGAATTTTCCAACATGCACGCGCTTGTCTTAGTTTGACTATATATGGTTTGCCCACGCGCTTCAGTCCCGACAAAAAGATCTTATATAGGGTATTGTACCCTGGGGAATTCATTCCGGCCACTTAAAAAACCATAGCAACAGTCTTTGTTTGTGTTTGGGCCTTTTCCGGTTGTTTTTGTCTAAAATTCCGGTTTGACCCGTACGCTACATTTCAAATTTCGCCGTAACTTTGTCAATTTTTATTGTGTTTCTTTGCAAGTTGGTCAGTATGTACAGTTTTTAATGCTCTATAAAACGGTGTATTAGCGAAGATCACACGGTTTTTAAAACAGAAGTTATAATCGACCAAAGGTACTGAATATATAATTAGTTTACGATAATAATAAATATCAGATTACAAAGGTGTTAAAACTCACGGAGATCTGTAAAACAATGTGTTTAGCGATTTGTTTGGCATTGGCCAAGAACAGGTGTGTTTGCTGAATCGATTGGTGATCGATTGGTGGTATTTTCGTCCGTTTTGGGTGAGGGGCGCCAAAGATACAAGCGCTCAAAGTCATCATGCGTTGGCGGATGATATTCGACGCTACTGTTTAGAAAGAGTTAATTTACCCATTAACTGGAAAGACTCTTTTTGACAAAATAAAAAGTAGGGCACATTCTGGGGGCATTGCCAGTCAATCAGAGCAGATAGATAGGCTTTTTTTACATACATGGTGTATAAAAAAAATGTCCCAATGGAAAATTTCCTCTAAATCGGATATTCTGCTAAATTTTGGATATTTTTTTTAACCAATTGTAGTTAGGAGTCTTCTGGTATATATGACAAAAAATATTTTCAAAAGTACATTTATGATACCAGGGGGTGCTTCTTCTCAGCTTGACATTTTTGTGTGCAAGGCATTTCAAAATTAGACGGTAAGAAGCACCCCCCTGGTAGCATAAATTTACTTTTGAAAATATTTCTCCTAACTACCCTTGGTTACAAAAATATTCCAAATTTAGCAGAATATTTGCTTTAGAGGAAATTTTCCATTTGGGACATTTTTTTGATACACTCTGTAGTAAGTTAATAAGTAACAGACGTGTAAACTATTAAACCTAACAACAGAATAATATTTAGGATGTTGGTCCAGTTATTAAGTGTATCAAATGCAGTGAAACATTTACATATGGTGATTTCAAAACTCACCAATCCATATGTGGTCCAAAAGCACATGATGAAAATACAAATCTGTGAGTAACTATACTTATTTTGTAAAATTTCCTATTGGTTCGCCCATTCCAGCAGTCTAATAAAAATCGTCTATGTAGTACACAATAATATACAGAAAAGAGAATTGCGAACACCAGTGTACTGAGTATGGTGATACTGTCAGCACCAGTAGAGTTTGAACTAGTGACATGACACAGACTAACATATTGTTACAACTATTATATTTATGCAGGTCAACTGAATCGTCTGATGATGCATCTGAAGTGGAAATCGTGGAACCAACCCAGGTTAGTATTTGCTGCACGTTATGCTTATTTTATTGTTACCCAAATCACCAAATGTGTAGTTAACTGTACCATAACATCATCTTCACTTGCATGGATATTTCAAAGGACAAAAACACACATACATCTGATACATGTACGGTATAACCTTCAAAATGGGAAAAAATGCTATCTGCATACAAACGTGTTTCTATCATTTAATTAATATGAGCCTGCGGCCAATCTCAGTACAATTAATCTTAATTAATACTATGACTGATGAGGACTTAAAATAAAAACAACGGCTGTTGTGTACCCCTGCCCCAGTTTTCAATATTTTAATACAATCTGTAAATATTCTATCAAGACAATTCAAGAAGATAAAAGTACTGGTGCTCTTTTAGGAGAGAGCAAAGCAAAACATAATATTGGTTTGTTAAAGGAGTTAAATTATTTTTCTAGAGTAGAGATTACGAGACACATACTTAATTAAACTGAGGTGCCATACAAGTTGAATGCGTGACAACTTTTATTTTCATTGAAACTTCCCGAAACCATCATGATGCTTCAATGACTGATAATTGTTGTTGAGATATTGTTGTTGTTGTTCAATGTAATACGTTTTAGTTAACAATCTGACTTAAATATATTTTCATTTAGATTGTCTTTCTTACCTAAAAGACATGTTTCCTAATGAAAGTATTGAGATCTTGCAAAATTCATTAGACAGCAAACTTGGAAATGTGTCAGAGGTTGTCGACAATTTGATTGCAACAACTGGAATAAACAATTGGAAGAAGGTTTGTTCTGTCAGCTCTCTCTTGATTTCTATTGTGCAGTAGAGTGTAGTTTGTAGGTTATCACAATTCTTCCCTATCACATCCTTGATATGCTGATATTTCTTTTGTTCTTACTGTATTTAGATCTTGCTGCACATCTTCAAAAGCTAGCACCTACAAATTTTGTCCCTCATAGGTTGTCCGTTAGCCGTGGAAGCCTGTTTCAAGACAGTGTGCCCTTATTCAAAAAATCGAATTTCGATTTGATTCTCCTCTGAAAATAGCGTTTGAAAATGAGCCAGCAATTGATGGTGGAGGACCACGTCATGAGTACTTTACCCTCCTATTCAAATACTTAGTTTCTCCAACTAACGCTGTGAGATTGTTCGAGGGAAATAAGATCTGATTATTACCCATGCACAATACAGATGCATTGAGGGCCAGTCTATTTAAAGTGGCTGGCAAAATGATAGCTGCTTCTATATTGAATGGATGTCCTGGTCTGTCCCCCGCTGTGAACTCTTACTTAGTTTCAGGTTTGTGTCAAGGTATTGATATCGTAGCAGAGGATATAGCAGACATGAATATTAGAGAAATTGTAACAGTGGTAAGGGTTTTGCATCTATAACTCCTTTGTTTTAGGTTTTATACATACTATTTACAAAATGAGTTGGAGGGCTTTATCGGTGTATTTTGCTTATGAATAATTAATGAATTTTTTAATAGTATTTAACAATTGGATTCTAGTAAAAATCAAATTATAAGGAGTTGTTGGTAACTGTAACTGTATGGATAATTGTCAAAGTCGCTCTGTAATTAATTTCAGTAGCATGAAATCATCAATCTGTTTTCACTATACGAAAATTACATATTAAATCAATAGATTCAATGGGAAATTTTCGTATATCTCTCAGGATGGTTCTGAGATAGGTTTTCACTATATATTGATTCTATCTTAATTTTTTCTTACACAGATTGATTCCTTAGATGATTTTGAGAGTATCCCTGACAAAATCATCAATACATTGGTGGAAACTGGGTTCACTAAAACGCTTACAAAAGAAAATAAACTTGAAGCTATAACAAGCATTATGCTTAACAATGTGATCTTAACACATAAAACTGAACTTGACCAATTCTCCCAAGGTCTTGGTCCGATACTAAAAGAAGCACGGGTATATCCTGAGATATTGAAGCCCTTGTTTGTTTACGGTGAAGTGGATCTTACGCCTGAAAAGTTTAAAAGTCTTTTGCTGGATACATATTTAGACGACACGTTGAAAGGCTATTTTTACAAGTACATAGAGAATCTAGGTACGATCTAGTTCTACTGTATTATGGCACAATCGAAAGCGCATTACCAAACGCTAATAAATGCCCAATGGCGCAAGTTTCCAATGTTGATGAATTCATAAAGCAGATGAACATTGCCTTTGACATTCAAGCAACAGGATTTGGTATTGTATAAACTGAAAATACAAAATGTCGAACATCACACAGATAGAACATTATTGTTGCTGTTGGGTTCTGTTTAACATCCTTTATCTAAAAAGTTTCATCTAAAGGCAACCTTATGTTTGTTTCAAACAGTTTTTAACTTTTCAATTTAGATTATAAACTGATTGAAGTTATTTCTCCGGTTTCATCAGACTAAGAATTGTTTCATTTTAACCTTCATCTTCTAAGAATTGTTTTCTATATCCTACAGTAATTGTATGACTTCCATGAAACCATTTGTAAATGTTGATTATGCATTACACAAGATTACCATCATGCCTAATTACATAATCTAGAAGATACAAAACAGCATGCCTGTATGTACATCTCAATACCATATCCATCAGTATCATTCAGTGGATCTATCTGTTGTTTCATTTCTTCCAAATCATCATCCCGTAATGGACACACAACATCATGGATTTCCATTTCGTCTGGTTCAGGTGCAGGGCATGGTGCATCAATATCAATACCATACTCGTTCCATTCCTGTCATTCAAAACAAACAACTATTTTCACTAAAATATCCCTAGTTTTGATATATCTATGATCTTGAAAAGCTGATTAGAAAGGATAATTACCTGAAATTGCTCATTGTGCAAATCATGCACAACATTTGATGACACATCAAATAGTCCACTGAGCTTGGTTAAAAAATATAGTGCAAGCAAAACATATGAACTACATTGTTCAACTCCAGATATCCTACTTCTTCTAAGTAATAGAAAACTGAGTAATAGATATACAGACATGCAACAAATACATCTCGCCACAATCTTTCCATCCTCTGATTTGCACACTTGATCCTGTTATGTAGCTACCTCGGCCTGGTCCCGCTCGGGATGATTGAACATGTACCAATACTCCCATAGTCTCCTGACTCTGGATGGTAGCCCATGTGTCGACACTGCTTCCAAAAACAATTCGAGGACTATGGTGGCTCGCTTGTTACCACTACAGAACAGGTACATTATCTTTCTGGAAAACCCATCAATGCAACCATGGATAATGAATTTCCACCTATGATAAAATATTTTTGGTAAGGTATTGAAATATTAAATACATTTTAGTTATTTACAATATATTTTCTTCTACAGTAAGTGTTGAATCTAATCCTATCTTAAAAAAACAAAATTGATCGTCTCCCAAGCATTACCATGTATTTGTAATTTTTCTTCTAGGTATTGCAATATACATATTCAAATAGCAAAGAAAATAATTATTATTAATGTATTGACTGGCAAACTGCCTTGTTAGCTTGATAAAACTATTAGGTTCAACATACTATGGACTATATCACAATCACACAATAGCTCACTTACACAAATTGAGACAAACATCTCTCTATACATGTAACATACAGTGTCTATAATGGGCAGGCGGGTGTGGCACTGACTTCAAGCTACGACAAGCAACGACATACCAACACTCTTTTTTCATCAGAGTAATAAGAGTAATAATTACAACTCTCTGCCAGAAGGTACATACATACATACATACATACATACATTATTCAAGGTCTGGTACGATCTAGAACATTGTTGCTGGACTATTATCACAACGCTGCCAAGACAATTTATGATGTGGACGATGCCAGAATGTGGAGAACAGTCTTCTTGAAATGTAACACATCACCCAAACTCATGCAGCCATTAACGTGCTGCTATTAGTACATGTACACTATCAATTATCAGTTATAATTTATATATTAGTTCTGTGTTTTCTATATTCATGGGCCCACAGTAATTGGTTTTAAACTGTTGTGGTGTCCCCACCTTTTTGTTGTTTGTTACCTTCTTGTTCAACCTTGAAACATGGAGGCCTGGCGCTTTTGCTGTGTTTCGATAAGTTTTGTGTAGGTCTAGGCCAAGCTTTTAAGCAATTTTTCGTATTTTCCATCCTTCTCATTTTTGTCCGGAATGCCCCTCCATAGGTTTTCAACGTTTGAATTACACGTTCAGCATGCAATGCCTTAATTTCACGATTATAGTAGAAAATACTTTAAAACCATATTTTTTACTTATTTCTTTAAATTCAGTTCATTCGTCACACTGTATTTTTTCAGGACTCGTTTTGTTCATTATTAATATTTGTTCAAATTTATTACCAGCATTATTTGAAGTTTTATTTTTTAATAATTTTACAAAAACATATCTTGAATATATATCTATTTACAACAAGCCAGTATCTATACATATAATTATAATTTTTTAAATCGTTCATATTGCCCATTGTTCATTTTTTCTAGATGTATTTATTGATAAGCGTTTATATTTAAACATTATACTTAAACATTTTACATATACTTAAACATTTTACATATTAGTTCATCCTCAACATTATCACCTTTTGGTTTTTTGGATTTCTTTTGAACATTGTCTTTTTCATTTTTCTTTTACGTATAGTTGAAGGCGGCGATGAAGTCGATGACGTATGTTCAGCGTAGGCGATGTAGATCATAACTTGTCAAGTATTCTTCTAGACGTTTCAAATAGTGTTTCATTTTTCCCCAGCATATAATTTTCATACTGACAATTTGTCCATTCGATTTTCCTTGCTTGGTACGACATGCCCGTATCATAGTCATTGTCGGAGTTATCGTAATCGATAGCGGACGGTTCCTCTGATAATGTTTCGGTTCTTTTTGTCTTCGTATCTCAACAAATTATCTTTTACAACGGTACGCGTACCTTTTGTGTGGTTTACAGACACAATTTCAAACAAATGACTTATCGGTTTTGTAAAGTTGAGCTTACTTAACACACAATGCAATTTCGCTACATTGTCAATCGAGTGAAGAATGAATGGAAAATTTATACAACGTTTTTTCGTATACGTGTTGAAATAAATGACATGACGATTATTATTTTCGTTTATTACGCCAAGATATTTTTTCTACCCTCGTCAATCGGCGTACGTAAAAAAACAGGCATTTATGTACTAATCTTCGCTGTATACACACAAATGAGTACGTCAGTGTTATAATTCCTTTCTTTTATATAAAATTTTTTATCAAAAAACATTTGTATATTTCGCCGTCAAGTTTAGATATGCAATCTTCATTTTTACACATGCACAACTCTAAATTTAACAAACCGCATAAACATTCTTTTTTTTAATATCGTATTAAAAAAAACACAATAATAAACTAAATCGTAAGATACATACATTTGGGTTTTAGCAAAAAAATCATGCAATCAGTGTCTTTATATGTTGATAAAGACCTGCTCGTTTTTCTGTCGAAATTTCTCGTCTTTCAAGACAACAATTTTCAAAATTCGTTTTTATGGGTCGTTTTTGAAGCCATTTAAAACACTCGCAGTTTGTGCTTTATCAGATACAAAACACTCGGCTTCGCCTCGTGTTTTATATTCTGATAAAGCACTCCTGCTCGTGTTTTAAATAGTACATATAAAAAAATTTTTCTTCTTCCATTGGCACGCTTACGTACAATACCGAAATCGTGAATAAACTAATCATGCAAAATTTGATCAATATCTTCATATTCAATTTCTACAGAATCTTTTAATATTTCTAAAAGAAATATAATATAACCACCATAAATCATGATTTTTTTATGAAACGTTACTGAAACTTTTTTAGACCCCGTTTCATGCATATATTTGTTAATATTTTCACAATAAAACATTTCCCGCCTGTGTTCTCATTACGCATGTACGAAAAAGTATCGTATTTTTTACAACATATTTTTTCTTTTAAATCTTTTTCTCTTGTGTAATATATCATACCACATAATACACATTATTCGTAATATTCGTGAGTGACCATCCGTCAGCCATGGTGGTCAGACGTGTCTCACGTGTCTCACATGGCACGGATATTTTTATCAATAATGTCTCTGTCTCATTGAATTTGGATGAAATGTACGATTATAAAGCTCGTAAATGTTTTGCTTATATGCTGGAAAGCATATCATATGGACGGAGTCCTTCGAATTGTTGAAAGATTTTATCGAAAATGTAATCGAACAACCCGGTAAATGGTCATCACCTGGAGGGAAGTATAAAAAGTTCTCTAGCTCAACGTCTGATTTAGTCCTTACATGGAATGGTGATAGCGATCTGTATACGTTAACATTTCGCGGGAATTTGGGTGAGAAACTAAAGAAAACCTTAATTTCGGTGTGTACGACGGATGAAAGCGTGCGTAACTGCTCTGTAGCAAGCCATAAGATAGTTGATTCGAGTGTCTTTGAAAGCGACAAGCTTACAGAAATTATCCCAAGACAATTCAATGCCGCTTGCTCCCTCTAGGCCTAATGCTGAACTTTCTGAGTCAAATAATCGTGAAGAACTAATCGAAAATATGAAACTCGAACTAGAAATTTTACGAAGTCAAGTTCATGCAATTCAAAGTTTAATTAATTCCCGGGAAATATGCTCTCCCAATAACTTTAACAATGATGTGTTTCAAATGCAAATTGAGCTCTGTAATCTAGAGATTAAAAACAAAAAGCTCGAGACTGAAATTTGCTTATTGTCTAATGAGAACAAATACATAATTGACAAGCTCGTTAAGAGAATTGTTTCCTTAGAAAATAAATTTGAAAGTACTGTGAACAAACCGGATAAATAATACTCTCGGGAGGCCAATTTAAGCCAAATCTCTATTTCATTAGAGCACAGTACGGATAGTTACGAACAAACTCTTTATGCAAGGTGAAATAAACAAAGAAATTCCACCAAGCGTATCTCCCTTGAAAAATGACAATGCTATGTTAGAACTGAACATTAACAATAAATCAGAAACGGAAGAACGGAAGCTATCCAACAACACATGCCAACAACAACAAAAGTCTCGCATAAAATGTGTGAGAAGAACAGAGCAGAATGTAGGGAAGGCTGATAAAAAAAAAATAATGAAACCCGAGCACTACCTAAGAATCATCTCTCACCAAAAGCCCCCGATTGGTTAAACCAATTACCTTCGATTCAAAACACTACATCGGTTGAATGACAAATCAGTAAAGCCGGCAATAACAAGAACCGGAATGATATTGCTATGATAAAAGAAGTAAATCGTCAAAATATACCGCTCGCAACAAAAACCTCACTTATTAAGAAATCAACTCAAGCCATCTCAACGATAACAACAAATACACGAACGAAGACTCAGTTTCAAGTGTTTCAAGTGCCCTGCAGAAAATCTTAATTACCTAAGAAAGTCAAAGAAATGACAATCCCAGTTATTCCTCCTCCGATATGTTCTCCATTGCAAACATCGGAATGGATGGGCCGATTACATTTGATTGAAACCCCAGAGGTGACGAACCAAAATGCTAGTGATGATAATAGTAATAGCAACAATAGCAAGTGTCGAAAGTAATATCAGTGATTATCATAAATTGGGTTCGGGCCGGCACAGCAGCAAACAATCTTTGTCTTCATGAAAGTGTTCAATCGGATCTCAACTGCATCAATCTCCTTTTCGGAAATGATGTTGGAAGAGACCACCCCTCTTACATCCGTCTTCTCTTCAACATCAAATGAAGGACTGGATATATTACCTGGATATCGTCCATCGAGAAACAAGGAACAAATAACATCTGTTCAGATTTCAGAACCTCATAATGTTAACATCCCGGTAATTTCTCCCTCAGTACGTAGAATCTATCAAAGACATTATAGTAATGAAATCCCATATCACTCATATGATACTTTTAGTATACCGAGACAATCTAACCAATGTAATTTAATCACTGTTCCTCTTACTGGGAGGCCCGCTTCCAATACCCGAATTGAATCAGTTCATTCTCAACGCCTTCCAAATGTTATGCTATTGAATGCAAAGGTCACTTGTCAATAAGACAAATGAATGGAAATCCTAATTAATATTCACAATACTGAAATAGTTTGTGTAACTGAGACATGGTTAACCGACAATATCCCAGACGATGCTGTTAATTGTTCTGGATTAACACTTTTGAGAAAGGATACACTTAATAGAAAAGGAGGCGGAGCAGCAATGTATATAAATGACACAATACCAGTGAAAATTCGAGATGACTTGCATGATCCGCGTTTCGAATGCTTATGGATCACTCTTCGGCCAAAATGGTTACCAAGAACAATTTCTAAAATTGCAACTTGCTGTGTGTATCTCCCACCTAGCTTACAGCCAAATTAAATTGCTGATTTTTACGAATATTTCTACTGTTGTTATGATAGTCTCTGTTTGGAAAGTTCGAGCACAGCTTTTATTGTTGGGGGTGATTTAAACCCGACTAGCAACGGTTTCCAACAGAAAAACTTAAAAAGGCATTGCAATCTAAAACAAGTTATAAAACAGCCCACAAGGAATACAAACACTCTTGATTTGATCTTTACCAATATTGCTCACTGTTATGAAATGCCATAAATATTAGCTCCTCTCTCATCCTCCGACCACAGTGTTATAAAGTGGAGGTCTAAAGGTGATATTAGAACAAAGGGATTCACGAGTAAATTCAAAGTTAGACCAGTTAGACAAACACAACTAAATCAGTTTGGCATCTTCCTGGCAAACTGCGATTGGTCACCAATGTTCAGCATGACTAATTTAAACGAGAAGGTTGAGGCTTTTCTGCAGGTCACTGAGGATATGATCAATGAATATTTCCCGGAAAAAAATATAAAAGTGTATGACAACGACAAGCCTTTTATTACACCCAAGATAAAACGTCTAATTGCTAAGAGAGACAAAGCATATAAAAGTAAGAAAACTGAGCTTTTCAAATTCCTAAGAAGTCAAATTGTAGCTGAAATACGAAAATCAAAGTCAACTTTCTATACCAATAAAATTCGGCCAAAGCAATGTGCATGCCCAAAGTCGTGGTGGAAGAAAATCAATAGATTAATTGGGAAAAAGAAAAGTAAAGTGGTTTTAATCAATCCAGAAACAGGGCTCCAAATGAATGATAAACAATCTGTTGATAAAATAAATGAATTTTTTGCAACTCTAACTAAAGATTACCCAGAAGTTGATCATGAATGTCCAGTAAATCAGGTCTGCGATGATTTACCTTTCATTAGTGTTGAAGACGTTGAGAGGGAATTGCGCAAAGTTAATACGAATAAAGCACCTGGTCCCTATGACCCATACATGAAAATCATTAAAACATTTGCAAACTGGTTTGCGGTACCTCTGGCTGATATTTACAATGAATCTTTTCGATCGAAATCGTTCCCAAAGATTTGGAAAAAGTATAAGGTATGTGGCATTCCTAAAACCACGCCATGTACGCTGGTGTCTTAGCAAAAGTGCAGGAATCATTTGCTGTGAAATGGATGTATGAGGGATACTGATGGTAAAATAATGGATTCACAATATGGAGGAATACCAGGATCATCAGCAGTTTTTGCCCTTATTAAGTTAATGCACATGTGGTATAAAGCAATGGATGAACCTAATAGGGTCATCAGAATAGTATTTCTTGACTTCCGGGAAGGCCTTCGATCTCATAGATTGCTTGAAAATATGCAGGACATTGGTGTTAGACCGGCATTGGTGAAGTGGTTTGCGAGCTATCTAAGTAAAAGATACCACTTAACAAAATTTGGATTTGAAGAATCAGATTTCGAGACAGTGAATGGCGGTGTACCATAGGGGAGTAAACTGCACCCAGTGGCTTTTGTTGTACAAATCAATAAATTACCCCAACTTATAAAACAAAACATTGAATCAGTATTACAGAGAAGAAGCGACGATCATGTTATAATTGACGAGGACACAATCCTCTTTATGGATGATACAACAATGTACGAAGTAATAAATGTACGTGATCATATTTTCGTGTACGCATATTTCGTATACCCAATGAAGGCATGGAGTTAAACCTTAAAAAATGCAAGGAAATGGTGATAGATTTTCGCCGAAATAAAACTGTTATTCCCTCAATAGAAATTGATGGACATGTCTTTGCAAGGGTAAAAACCTATAAACTCCTTGGTTTATGGATCGATGACAACCTTAAATGGAGTACTAATGCAGGCTACATTGTAAAAAAAGCAGCAAAACGACTTTTCTGTCTAAAGATTCTTAAGGGTTATCAGGCACCAAAGGAAGATTTAAAGATCTTTTATACCACAGTTATAAGATCAACACTTGAGTACGGAGCGCAAATCTGGCCCAGCAGCTTGACGAACGAACAATGCCACGAAATTGAAATAATCCAAAAGGGTGCTTTGCGGATTATATACCCGGGAGTGGACTAGGAAGAGCATTAGAGGAAAGCAACCTCAAAACACTTAGAAGTCGCAGAGATGACATGTGCATAAAGCTGGTTAAGAATATGGTCGATCCTGGGCACAAATTGCATACGCTGTTGCCAGAAACAATTGATGAGATAAGAACGAGAGAGATAAGAACGAGAGAGATAAGAACGAGAGAGATAAGAACGAGAGAGACAAGAATAAATGGAAATAATTTTTATAATTTTAAATGTAGGACAGAACGGTTCAGGAAAAGTCCAATTGTATATTCTATAGACAGATACAACTCGACATTGAACTATTCTTAATATTTAAACTTTTAGAAACCCTTTAAAAGCATTTTTGCTAATATTAGATAAAGGATAAACATATTTTAAGCATTTTTGTATTTTTCTATTTTAACTTGATCATTATCACGTTGTAATTTAGTTAATTAGTAACTACTAAATGTGTAATAGAGGAATAATAATAATAAGTATCATTTGAATTAATAAATTATAAAACAATATTCTAAGCATATTTTCCAAATGTAAAAAATAAGTTGTTGCATATAACGCACACATAAAATTATAAAAGAAATATCTTATCCTAGCCATTAAAAAAACATAAATATCAAGCACATGCATTCATAAACATTATATGTAAAAATGGAGGCTGAACATAAAACCGCTCAAATAATTATAACAAAAATTGGACCTATTCCACAACAATCTCACCAACCTTTATATTTTTACAAAACAAATGTGGGAGATCATTTCACATCGTATTTCGACAGTATCGAGCGAGCCTGGGGAATAAATATAGGTCAAAAAATACTAGCGGAAAATGTAATTGTGAAGCATGTCTTATTCAAGAATTTAAATTATATCAAACTGTATATATAGCATGTGATTTTTTTCTACTGAGATTAAAAAATGTGTGTATATCAGGATATGTAAAAAATGAAGGAGACGAATTTGAGTTGTGTATTTTTTCAGGATACTTTAATTTCATCTTACATTTTAATTCATACATTATTATTTTAAATTTTACACTATTTTCTGTTTTGTCGATATGTTTACTTAATTGTTCTATAGTATAATTGTTTTTTTCCACAAGTATAGTAATTTTCTCGTTCCATCTTTCTCTTCGCCCAATAAAAATTCTAAAAAAATATAAAATTATATATAAAATAGTATGTAAACGATTAAAATATAATTATGGGTAAAATCGAAAATCTCCTCGTCAAAAAGGAGGTTTAATGATTCCTAGTCGTTATCATCGTTGTCCTTATTATTATCCAAAAAAACATGGGTTTTTTTTATTTCGAATGATGAATTCGAAATTAATGCGCTTGGAAGTATGCAAAAAAATACAGCAGTATGTATCGCACATCAATTATGAAAAAAATCCACACATCGTCGTAAAAATTATAGTTTTATAAACAAAAACGATGTTTTATTGGTCTGGTCGAAAATATTATTGGTGGACCAAAAATTCGTATTAAAAATAAATTAAAATGAAAGGAAAAAAGTGTTCTCAAATTCTACAACGTGGCGGATTTTTTTGTCAGCAATATTTAGATAGTCTAGGAATTATCTCAACTAATCGAAAACGATTAGCGCATCGAGGTGGTCTTTATAAAAAACAACACAGAGAATTTTCGGTGTAATTCCTCTTTTAATGGCAGCGGGTAGTAAATAATACAAAAGGCAGCGGGTAGTAAATAATACAAAAGATGTTTTGGTCAAAACGAGAATTACAACTTATTAAAATTATAATAATCATAAAAAAAGATATAAAAACAGACGGCTTCGAGGAAGTAATTTCTATGGTGTCGTGTATCGTGGATTTGTAAATGACCATGTTAAAAAATTGAACATTTTCTAACCCAAGATCACAACAAACCGCTAATAAAACCATCTAATGTGATGTGTCATCACTTTGTAAAAGATTGTGTTAAAAAATTGAACACAATATATATACATATAATTTAACGCATAAATTTGTTCAAAAATCAAGAAATATCATAACATGTAAATTTAAAAATCGTGTTGTTGTACATACATATAAATATGCATACAGGAATCTAACCTGTACTTAAACTAGGGCTCCAAGGATTGTGCAAAGTTTCAAAGAGCCATAAGTTTTGAGGAAAATGGGAGTGAAAATGGGGGTAAATTCAGTAAGAAAAACGAAAGATTAATATGGAAGCACTGAAGTACTCTGCGGCAAAGACATATTTTTGTTGAATTTTGGATCCTGTATAAACACCATAATTTACAAGTAAATGCAAGTAATGTTTCAGGAAAATCTCTCCTTGATCCTACCCAGCCTTACAATTCGTCATCTTTTTTAATTTTCAAGTCATCGCAGATTGGCTAAAATTTTAGCAAAAATGATGTCATTTTGTCTTGTAAAGAGGAGAAACCGGGGGGGTAAAGCATTGGTTTTGCGGATTTTTGCAAATTATTCAATTCAAAGACAAGGAAAAACATTTTGCAAAAACTAACGTATACGCCGTGTCTATTTTTTCCGTATTTTGCAAGTTGTTCCTAGTCAGTACACTTCAAGTCTTCAAAACGTAATTTAAAAGGTAAATGGATAAATATACTATTTGTTTTATCTTGTTAGCGTGCTTTTTTCCCTTTCACGACACATTTTATACCTTGAATAATTCAAAAACTATGTTACGGCGTACGTGAATTGGTCAAAGATTAATTATTTTATTTTTTTATTTTTTTGAAAAACTAAGAAAAAGTCATCGTGAAAAGTCTCCCCGAGAAGCAATATGTAGTTTATTGTGTTCAAAAAGCTTTATACGGTAAGTTCTCGCTTTGGGTATTTATATTATATTTTATAAGAATATTGTTTATAAAAACAGATATTATTAAAAATGGCAATTTGCAACATGAAACTCCTCTTGCGTATTAAAAATGACAAGAAGCTGTCATATATTTAATTTAGTGTTTACAAACTACAAAGCAAGCAACGTCGGCATGCATGTTTTCAAGAAATAGCCCTATATAAAAGTTTTTGACAAAAGCAAGTTTTAAAATGAAGTCTATAGACTGTCAAAACTCATAGGCATAATTTAATATATAAACATGCATTAAAATCGGCGTGGTAACTCATGATGTAGTTCATCAAGCAAAAAAAATACGATTATATTTCAAAAACTGCACAATATATTAGTGCTGAAAATGTTGGTAAAAGAACCGAAACCAATCTGTACAAATGAATCGAAGACCATACAACGTGTATATGTTTTCAAGAAATATGCCTTTTATAAACTATAAAGTTTTTGACAAAGTCAAAAGCAAGTTCTAAATGAAGTGTTGCGTAAAATTATTCAGGCGAATTTTTCCGCCATTCAATCACATACATACGCTTATTAATTGCCATTTCACTATAGTCTATAAATTCATAAACCAGTGGCAAAACATAAAAGTAAAGCCTGTTTAATATTTGCCAAAACAAGACTTTTAATACAACAAAATGTGAGCGTATATAGAAGGTGAATTCGCAGTATAAAAATACAAAGTCATACTGCCAGGACAACTCACCGGCATAACATGAAAATCGACGTGATACATTCCCATATGGCCCTTGTCAGCTTTTATAATTCCACAGTGTAGATTCAAATGCACAATTATTTCCACATTGTTTCTATAAAAAAGAACCCAAACGCCATACAAATGAATCGAAGACAATGCACAAACACCATTTTAATATTAAATAGCTGTTAAAACTGAACCAGTCAAACTGACTTGAATCACTTTTCGGATATCTTTATATTTGCAAGGACATATATTTTCCTTTTTGCCTTTATGTATGTGATCTGCAAAAAAGAAACAAAAAAGGTTACAAAACAATCTAAAATTTTCACTATTGACTATATAAAACGATTCAAAAAGACAACAAGTCATCAGATTCGAAAGATTTTTTTCATCTATTGAAATGTTAAAAACAAACATGTTCTACTTTAAAATGTGTCTTCTGCTACCTTTAAAAAAAACTTCTTACCAGAAAACAGGGCTTCCAATGCCAAAAACTGATGAAAAAACGTGTTAAAAAGTAAAAAAAAACACCTTTCTTTCAGAGCTTTTCGGTTCAAACTGTCCAGTGTCCATGCTTGTCGAAGTGTCGAACTAAAAACAGGTTTGACAGGAATTTCACGTGACCACGCATGTGTGACGTAATGAGCAACTTTGAATTATTCGGGCAATAAAAAATGGGAAAACCCCCTCACCAATTAACACCAATGTGACATTCTAATTTTTAGAAACCGTGTCCTGGGTTTGTCCTGGTATTCCTGATGGACGCTCTTGAGAGTAATGCAACTCATTTGTTTTGGTAGGTCGCCTCATTCTATATATTTCTCTCCAAAAGATGTACTGTAATATAAATCATACATATACCAGTTGTATCAAGTGAGAGTACTTGCGAACATATAAATGACCAATTAATGGTCGGTTTTCTGTGTAACAATTTTTTGTTTCTGAAGATACGTTAATTACCTTGTGATTTTATAGGTACCATCCCTAGGATTCGTTAGTTCGCATTATGGAACGCCTTTTACATCTGACTCCAGAACAACAGAAGATAGTGAACTTGGCAAAACAAGGGCATAATATTTGTATTTTTGGAAGAGCCGGTGTTGGAAAGTCTACAACTGTCCTAACAATAAAGGAAGCACTGACAGCTCAAGGTGAGAACGTCCAGATCATTTGCTCAACTGGTATAGCCTGCGAGAGCTATGGAGGAACAGCGAAGACAGTCCATTCGCAATATGGATTAAGGGTTGCTGAGCTGCCTTCTCAACTACTGATCGAACGTTCTCTGGGGCAGAATATTACAGTAAAACAAGTTGCTGACACAACGGTGTTAATTTGGGACGAAGTATCCATGTCAAGTACCCGAATTTTGGAACTTGTCAACAGAATACATCACATGGTAGCCCAAAATAGCTTTGCATTCGGGGGAATTCAAGTAATTCTTGTTGGTGACTTTTGGCAGCTGAAGCCGATACCTAGTCCCTTTGACGAAGGAAAGTCCATCTATTTGTCTGAGCTCTTTGGTGAAGTATTTCCACATCGGATTGAGCTAACAAAAGTTTTACGACAGGGAGAATCAGAGAGTCGTTTGAAGAATTTTTTGGATTTATTGCGAAATGGCGAGTGCAGCGAGGAAGCAGAGGAATACGCCCACAGTCTGGAGCGGGAGTGCATTCAAGAGGAAACTGGAACAGTCCCAACGCATATCTACTTTAAAAAACTTCACGTAGAAATTCACAATGGAAATGTGCTGGCAACTCTCCCTGGGAGATTGGACACGGTAGAGAGTATCGACCATGGAAATACACACTGCTTGGAGAAAACGGTGCCTAAAACAGTATCGTTGAAACCTGGATGCCAGATTATGCTCAATTACAATATCAACGATCATTTGAAAAATGGCTACCAGGGAAGATATGTTGGAAAAGATCCAAATGACGGCAACGTACTGCTTGTGCACTTTGCAAAGGTCGGCACCATACCAATAACTCGCAGAACATGGTACAACTATAATGTTAATGGAAGAGTCCAAGGCTCTCGTACTCAATTTCCAATAACGTTATGCTACTCAATAACTGTCCATAAATCCCAAAGTCTGACATTGGATTCTATTGTTGTCCATTGTGCCCAAGAATTTGTAGCTGGTCAAACATACGTAGCCATATCCAGAGTTCGATCTGAAGATAGTCTTCAGCTAATTGGTTTTCAACGAAAGTTTATACTACCACCACCGGCTGAGTTAGCGAATATGGTAACATCTTGAGTAGATCCCAATGAAACACTTTCATGTTGTAGAAACCATCCTTTGGACGACAGCTTCTTTAAAGAGGATACATCAACCTTTCAGCCCGAGCTAGTGCTGGGCAAACTCCGGTTTTTCACCTCCGGCTCCGGCCAAAAAAACTCCGGCTCCGGGAAAAAAAACTCCGGCTCCGGCAGAAAACTTCCAGCTCCGGCAAATTGGTGAAAATTCGAAATTTGGTGAAAATTCGAAATTTAATGGAAATTTCCAATTGCAAAGTGGAAGCACTATCTTTGTTTTTGATTTTAACACTTACGACTGTCGTCATAGCTGTCGTCTGCATGGCGCGAGAGCGCGTTCTAATTTATGATTGTCAGCCTGAGAATTTTATCAGACGCTACGACGCTGCGTTTGCAATTGTCAACAATTTTAATTATAAAAAGTTTTTACCACATTGACTTTGCGTTTGTGAGTTTAAGCGACTGCTTCTTGTCTTGTGCAACCAATACCGTGCTTCATGCGACATAGAATACTATATTTAATGTTTGTGGCAAGCCGATACACACTTATCACTGCGAGTATTTAATTTTTCGTCGATGGATCTGGACAGGTTTTTTTCAAAGCACCAAGCAAAAAATATCTATGCCACTATGAAAACCAGCCTTGATTTTAATGAATGATATTGACAGTGTGCAATGCCTGAATGCCAATGTTCTCAACAGAGCAATCGTAAATCGTTCGCACGCAATGCAATAATCTGTCAGTATCAAAAAGTTGATATTGATTCGTTTAAAAATAGATATTTCATAATTTATACAAGACATACAAGCTTGCGATTGTATTACAACTTTCCTGTGATAAGATCACAGACGCATGCAATAATGACTTGTTGCAATGTTGCCGTTTGAGACAACAGATACGACTTCAGATTTAATGCACTTTCAACAAATTCAAAGAATCAAAGTCATTCTGACTCTCCAGCCGGAGCTGAGAGAAAGCACAGCAAACTCCGGCTCTGGCAGACAAAAAACGCCGGAGCTCCGGCCGAACTCCGGCCTCCGGTACTCCGGTGCACAGCACTAGCCCGAGCGGGAAATAGACGAAGTTTTTGATGATGACGAAAACCCCGACCTCGATGCTGCTATACAAAGTGAAAGTTATTGTCAATCAGATGAAGCAGTTACGGTTAAACTCGAGGATACTTTGTTGTGTTTACTACCACCATCGCATTTAGTAGCTCCGCCTTCAACCTTTGACATGGAATCGTTTCTAGCATCAACAACCACTAACTTGGACGACCCCTTTAGTCAATCTATCAATTCCGCGACGAGATATGCAATAGACCATCTACAAGCATTCCAGCTTTTGGGAAACATACTCTGGGTTCGAATAGCAATTTTGTTTCAAAAGCACTTGGGAGAAAACGTTGCAGATACATCAATAACCAACAAAGAGTTTACATTTGCTACTACTCAAGTCCATAAGATGCTTTCGTCGAACGAATATCGAAGTGATCTACTAACAGCCTACCAGCTTCGAAACTGGTCCGACATTGAAGATGGTCAAAGAACTCTTGGTGTTCAGCTAACGTTTCACCTCTACCAGCTGTTTGTGACCGAAGTTGAGAGAGCCCTAAAGCAAGAAGATGTGCAGACAACAGAGTTTAACGTACGGGAGATGGGAGCAAATGGTCTCGGTAAATTACGTTATGTGGGCGGATGGGCAATCCGTAAGTCTCTTGCTAGTTCTCGGAGATACCTTAAGGCAAACAAGAACTCACAAACTCTCAACGTTCGCGAGAAATTGAACAACGAGTTAAGAAAGATCGACCTACTCGACAGCAATGTTATTATTCCATACGATATCCTGGAAAAAACAACATCAAATGCAAATACTCTAAATGTTATTGAGTTTCGACAATACCGAGAAAGAGGATTGCTGCATATAACAGATGAAGCATTCGAGTTTTTCTTAGCATTGGAACAAGAACGAGTAAATCTGCTCAGTTTGGAAAGATTGTCCCTGTTGAAAGATAAACTGGTTGATAATTCTATCAAGAGCGTCCTGGGAAACGAGAATATCCAACATCAATTTGTTGCTTTGTTTGATTTGAAACTGGATGGGGACAAGGTAAATTAAAATAATAAATATGACTTGCAACTTAAACCATTAATTAAGGCATTAGTTTACGTTAACTAATATAGTCCCCATCAAAATCGGACTGTTGGCTAAAGCGACGCGCAAATGCAAAGAACAAGTTTAAATATATTTCCTCTTTTATAATTAATGAAAGCTTTAGAACATTTTTTTATTTGTATTTCAGGATTTGGTCCTTACGATGTACGCGGAGGTGGCTGTCAGATATTTTAAGATGGGTGCGGGCCAATTTCTGCGAGATTTCCGCAGAGATTTTCATCTAAAGAAAGCTATGGCGCATCGAAAGGCCGTCTTGGCAAGAAAAGAGAAGGCGGAAGAAAGAAGACAGAAAGTCGACTTGACTGACATAAAGAACAACAGAAGCCCCAAGAAAAGATCATCGCATGTTCGCTTGGTGGCGTTGGCGGTTCAACTAAAAGAGAGGGGATTGATGGTACTGTACAAGAAGTTAGAGTTGCAACAGCTCTGTGAAGCATACGGTATTCGATGGATGGCTAAGTGGAACAAGCGAAGACTTGTTAAAGAACTTTTCGCGAAGATAACAATATGTGACGAATTATAGGATTGAAAAATTACCGCTGCCTGCAAATGTCACCAACCGAATTCCAGCATTACGGTTACAAAGATTATAAACACTTCTTAACAATTTATTGTTGTATAACATACACATATTACTGGTTTTCCAGTCGTTTACATTGTGGCTTTTTCTACACCATTGTGTAACATTAATTGTAAAGTTAATACAAACGATTAAAGGTAAATGTCTAGCAGTAATGCTCTACATTACTACAAACTATGTTTTGTTTTCGTCGATCAGCAACCCTGCAATAGCTGCCGGCTTTGGTTTTTTCTTTCTGCCAAACAGTGGTTTGTTTGGTAACCCAACAAACGAGTTGCTCTTCACTCCCCCAGTGTTGCTTTTCTTACTGACAATCGACTGCCCAAAAATAACGAAATTTTGTGTTCCCTGCGTCAGTTGATATGTCGGGTTCTCGTTTTGACCATTAGCACCCCGGAGTTGTGAGAAGTGATTCTCCACTAAATCCTGGTTGACTATGGCTGGCTTTATCACGGATCCAGGAAACCGTGATAACTTCTCTCGTACCATAGATGTGAAGCCAAGAATCATAGACTGCATGTCAAACCACAGCTTAGTAGACACAAATTCTTTGCCAGTGGTGGTTTGTTGTTCCCACTCTGTGAAAAAATCTAACGAATCATTTAACGCACGTATTCTGTTGTCGTTCACATGGTAAATTCCATGCTTGTCTGAGAATAGATCCACCATAACGCTCGTATGCCTGAGCAAGGTTATGGTCAGATCTAGTCTGCCAGGATCGTCTCCTTTAATGGTCCCAATATGATCTTTATACGCCTTTAAATGATAAGAGCAAAAATTTTAACGTAATATTTAAAATCCATATAAAGGGAATTGAACTATTAATTTTATTTTTTTTTAATTTGAAAATGAATGGCAACAATTTTGGTAAGGTTTTTAAATGTCATAGCACACATCTACAAATCCAGCATAGCCAATACTCAATAGTATATGTATCTCAAATTTCTAACCTGCATGAGCAATAACATCCGTTTATCCAGGACATCCTCTGCCAGTGCATTCCTCATCCTGGAGCTCGGGGTAAGGTGGAAATGATCTTCTTTAAGACGCTCGTGGATGGGGCACGAATTGTTGCTTTGGTCCCAACAATAAGCCTCTTCCCACTGAGACCATAGGACTTTCTTACCATCCTTTGCGAGCTGCCTTTTACCCTGAGGTGAGCTTTTCTCGATGTTATTCCTCAGCTTCTTCACGTTGTGCTATATATTACGCGAAAAATTAAACAATTATAATGAAAAGTCGCTTACTTAAAGAGGCTGTGTCAGTGTGTTTTTATTAAAAAGTCTTATATTCAAACGGCTAAGCAGAAAATCTTAGAATAAACATTGTAAATTGATTCAGTTATGATATATGAGTCATATTAAACAAATTTGAACTTCCAAACAACATTTTCCTACAAATTGGCCACTGAAAACTTGAAAAGGTGTTTGCCAACAACTTTTCAAGAAGCTTTTAATGTTCATTTTGTAGAAGGATGAAAAACGGAGTACCGAAAAATCCTTGAAGCACAGACCAACTAAACTCTACTCACTTGATTAAATCTCAAACAATCTGAGGTATTCCCAGCCGGACACTCCTCCTGGTACTACCCTGGACCAACCAAGATTTAACTATTTAACAACGCACTAACCGCATACGCCACCAGTGTTTCGCTTTCTCAACCGTGCTTCCCGCTTCGTACATGATATTATCATTTATCAATAAAATCATTCTTTATTCATCTAAACCTCTGCATAGACAAGCTCTTAATGTCAACAAGGAAATAGATACAAGAGGGAACACAGTAAGCCACCATTAAGCTTTATTAACCATACCTTGCAATCCATTATAAATATCATTGGATCGTCTGTCAAGATATTATATCCAGTGAAATGCAGCTCTCGTGGATTAGCGTCTGGGAAATGAATTATAAACTGACGATTCGGATCTCCACCGTCACAAATCGCATGATAAATACTAGAATAATGGACAAAATTGCATGCTTAATATAGTAAATCCGAAATGCAATAAGGTGAATAAACTGTTTTTCATTTAGGAAACTTACGTAAAACCAGCTCTCTTCATTTGCATTACACCTTCCCAAAACTGCAGATACAATGTAGAGGGTGGACATTGTTTCGTTGGGAAATGTGCCAGTGGAAATCGAAAACCGGAGTCACTGAGGAAGATGAATTGTAGAAGGTGTGTTGCTAGATCTACAGATGACTGACCTAAACAAAAATCAGTGTAATATAGTACATATACTAATCTTCATCAGTTTTCTTTATGAGAAGCGTAATAGTTTCTTACCAGATTTAATATTTTCCATTGCATTCTGGAATTTCCCAAGAGAGACGATTCCTGTTAACTGGTGGCGTCCGCCTTTTACAGTCATTTGTAATTTACAATCGCGTTTACCTGGATTTTCATCTCATCTAACACCAAACCACCCCAGTAATCCTGATCTTTCAATTTCTGTCGTTCGGCCTCTAGTTTGCACCATGCAATTGAATCTGGATTCCATCCTGGTTTTTGGTCTACTGAATTCTTGTAATACCTAAATTAGAAACGGAATTACAGTATAACTGCACAACTCTGCATGATATAAACTTGAAGGCATGCATGTTGTAATGATGAGGAGTTGCTGCATGAATCGACTTAACCCTGATTGATTTTCCGAAAACATATTTGTGGAAAATCCTTAAAATCAGTTGTTTATATAGCAGTTCATACCTGATTAGACGATTACTTGGGAGTATAATGAATTCACGCATGGAATCCAGCGCCTTTGGACTTTTGCAGTAAATGTCCAAGGCAAGTCTCACAATCCTAATAATTGTAAAATTTATAATGTTCAGTATAGAATAAAACATACAACATTTTGACTAGGCAATGCAACAAAGTCCGCTGTCACTATATGATCACGATATAGAAATGTTTACAGAAATACAGTGAAAATAATAGATTATTTTATGAAACGGCTAGACTAACTAATTGAACTAAATAACTTGTAATTATATGTCATACCTGGGATCCCATCGATGACCATTTTGCAGATTTCACAGAAAGCTGTTTCAGTTGTACTTCCCAAAACAACTTCATCTCCGGTTCCATATCTTTTGTATCGGTTCTGCTGACAATTTCAACGAGGTCCGCATGGTCTTCATCCACGAACTCGATGCAATCTTCTTCCCTTCGTTTTAACTCCTTCTTCATTTTTTCCTTCTGATTATGTACCTTCACTTCCAAACCCTTTCTGGACAAGTGGATTTGATTGCACTTGCTATGCGGTGCTTTCTACAGATATATTGTGAAAACAATATGTTATTTTAACGCTTACATAGCTCAATGGTATATAGGCGGTCTAGTACAGCTAAGATGCGAGTTCGAATCCCGCTCCAGGCAACGAATTTTTCGTTATCTCTTAGCAGTGTCACATAACGGTTGGATTATTTAATTAAGATATATTGCGAATCATACCTGGGAACCTGTATCCATTGCCTTCTCCCTCTTCCACTCTCTCTTTCTAAATAACCTGCATGTGGAAGAGCATTCGTGACACGACAAGCATGGACACTGGACAGTTTGAACCGAAAAGCTCTGAAAGAAAGGTGTTTTTTTTTACTTTTTAACACGTTTTTTCATCAGTTTTTGGCATTGGAAGCCCTGTTTTCTGGTAAGAAGTTTTTTTTAAAGGTAGCAGAAGACACATTTTAAAGTAGAACATGTTTGTTTTTAACATTTCAATAGGTGAAAAAAAATCTTTCGAATCTGATGACTTGTTGTCTTTTTGAATCGTTTTATATAGTCAATAGTGAAAATTTTAGATTGTTTTGTAACCTTTTTTGTTTCTTTTTTGCAGATCACATACATAAAGGCAAAAAGGAAAATATATGTCCTTGCAAATATAAAGATATCCGAAAAGTTATTCAAGTCAGTTTGACTGGTTCAGTTTTAACGGCTATTTAATATTAAAATGGTGTTTGTGCATTGTCTTCGATTCATTTGTACGGCGTTTGGGTTCTTTTTTATACTACAATGTGCAGAAACAATGTGGAAATAATCGTGCATTTGAATCTACACTGTGGAATTATAAAAGCTGACAAGGGCCATATGGGAATGTATCACGTCGATTTTCATGTTATGCCGGTGAGTTGTCCTAGCAGTATGACTTTGTATTTTTATACTGCGAATTCACCTTCTATATACGCTCACATTTTGTTGTATTAAAAGTCTTGTTTTGGCAAATATTAAACAGGCTTTACTTTTATGTTTTGCCACTGGTTTATGAATTTATAGACTATAGTGAAACGGCAATTAATAAGCGTATGTATGTGATTGAATGGCGGAAAAATTCGCCTGAGTAATTTTACGCAACACTTCATTTAGAACTTGCTTTTGACTTTGTCAAAACTTTATAGTTTATAAAAGGCATATTTCTTGAAAACATATACACGTTGCATGGTCTTCGATTCATTTGTACAGATTGGTTTCGGTTCTTTTACCAACATTTTCAGCACTAATATATTGTGCAGTTTTTGAAATATAATCGTATTTTTTTTGCTTGATGAACTACATCATGAGTTACCACGCCGATTTTAATGCATGTTTATATATTAAATTATGCCGATGAGTTTTGACAGTCTATAGACTTCATTTTAAAACTTGCTTTTGTCAAAAACTTTTATATAGGGCTATTTCTTGAAAACATGCATGCCGACGTTGCTTGCTTTGTAGTTTGTAAACACTAAATTAAATATATGACAGCTTCTTGTCATTTTTAATACGCAAGAGGAGTTTCATGTTGCAAATTGCCATTTTTAATAATATCTGTTTTTATAAACAATATTCTTATAAAATATAATATAAATACCCAAAGCGAGAACTTACCGTATAAAGCTTTTTGAACACAATAAACTACATATTGCTTCTCGGGGAGACTTTTCACGATGACTTTTTCTTAGTTTTTCAAAAAAATACGCCGTAACATAGTTTTTGAATTATTCAAGGTATAAAATGTGTCGTGAAAGAGAAAAAAGCACGCTAACAAGATAAAACAAATAGTATATTTATCCACTTACCTTTTAAATTACGTTTTGAAGACTTGAAGTGTACTGACTAGGAACAACTTGCAAAATACGGAAAAAATAGACACGGCGTATACGTCAGTTTTTGCAAAATGTTTTTCCTTGTCTTTGAATTGAATAATTTGCAAAAATCCGCAAAACCAATGCTTCACCCCCCCGGTTTCTCCTCTTTACAAGACAAAATGACATCATTTTTGCTAAAATTTTAGCCAATCTGCGATGACTTGAAAATTCAAAAAGATGACGAATTGTAAGGCTGGGTGATGCCAGGATGGGTTTTCAAGAAAAAATCCCCGAAGCCCAAAAAAGCCCCAAAACTCTCGCTTTTTTCGCATGCTTCGGAAAGGATTTAAAAGGGGAAAATTTGTAAGAATGTAGTAAAATTATCCGTCTTCAATATTCTGTAGTGTTGGTTTTATTTTGCTATTTGTTTATTAGAAATTTGTAAGTTTTAAAGTGGTTGCCAGAGATTTGTTTATATTTTGCTCGCGGGAGTTGCCTACCTTAGGAATATATTAAACTGATAGACTGCACGAACGTCACGCGAGACCGACCAATTATCGCGCAATAAATTATCAATGCTGCAAGCTTCCGCAAGCTATAAATGGATATTATGCATACAATTGATTTATTTAAAGTAAAAAAACACGCATTTTTGGGCTGGCTATGCTAGAACACCGACACAATTTTTAAGGGGATTTTTTCAAAGCGGAAATACTGTGTAACTTTCGTTTTCCTAACAATGTCAATGACAATGCATATATAAACAGTACTGTTGTTTACGTTCACACTTCAAACGTATTAATTATTTATATAACAGAAAATCAGAATTTACATTTATTTTAAAATATACATCCCAATACAATTATATCCCATCAATTCAAGGTATACTGTAAAGTTTAAATTAACAGTTTTAACACGACTATTGAGACTGCAGGCTTTGTAGCACGTTTATATGATCCCGTTTTATACCATGGAGGTTATAATATAAATCGGATACTATAGTCTACACTGTTTTGATGGTTCATAATACAGATTACAGATCGAATACATGCAGTATACTATATATATATCCAGCCATCGACTTGCACAAGTTTATTGACATTGCCCCTATAGTTCATAAGGCTATAGTTGTATTTGAAATAATATAGCCTTTAAACTGCTACCACATTTACCTTCCTTATCATTTATATAATCTGGAAACTCGCATTTGAGATACAGTCTTTAAATATTTTGTCAAATAATAATGCTCAGGAAGCGAAAATAAGTGAATTTCTACAACCTTCCCGTTGATTATCCAGTACTGAATTGAAGGCAAGTTGGTAAGTCAGTTATAATGACTGATTTCTCTCCGGTTCATCAACATACTTATAGTTTATATACTTATATTGATAATTTGATATAATGATAATGTTCTTGTCGCTAGACTCACTACACGGCACGTGTATGAATCTCGCAATCACCTCACGGCCACGCACTTGATAGCGCACATGCATTTGTGATTGCACAAAAAATTGGGTGTTCCGTGGGAAAGGTCGCCAATTTAATGTCAATTCAACGTCTTCAGCAAATGTTTCAAGTTCAATATAAAGACTCTAATTCAGCATAGTTTGTGTAAAGTCGCCATAAGATCAAAAGAATATTTAAAGAAAAATGTGAAGCCCTGTCTTGAAGCACTAAATCACTAAATGTTAATGAAATTTAAAAAGAAACATAAATTGTATGCACTCCCCGGAAAGTTTACACTATGATTGAATGAATGAATGAATGACTGACTTGTTTGAATTTTCGCCACTCACCACAATACTGCTTATATTCGGGTTTTTTACAAAACCCTTAAAATTTTTGAAGAACAACAACAACAACAGTATTCCATTACTTATGCACTGACACACATCGCCATACATCCATGCACATTGTGTCTGCGAACACTTGTTTGTGGCTTATATATACATACAGGAATCTAACCTGTACTTTTAAAAAGTGCTACAGCATGTATATTTTTAGGGTTTTTATTAAAAACCCTTTAAAAAATTTTCAAGTGATCAAGATATTTATATAATGCTCTGAAAAATGTGCAACGCGGTTTTTTCATGTGCGCGTGTATATATATAATAAAAAATATAAACAGTTTTAAAAAAAAATTATTTCTTAATATATGATAACATTTAGTATCCATCAAAATAACGTATTGATCTTCTCATATCGCTACCGTCACCGGCATCACAATTACCATATAACAATAAATAATGTTGTATAGTTTTTTTCCTAAAACATTTCCATTATAATCTTCCGAGATCGTCGTTATGTAAAATTTCTTTAACTTTTGAAACAGTTCACTTTCCATCACATATAATAGATATCCAATATCGACGCGCCCATTAATCTCTAAATCACTTAACGGCAATGCACATACTGGTTTTTCATGGTTTTTCTCTTCATCAAAATTCGCTTTCCATTCATCAGATATTAATTATATCATATAAAGCGGTATCAAGGTCAAAATTAAATATCGAGGAAGCACATGCACAACACAACCGCCAGCACAACAAACAGAATGCATTTGCAGAATACACAGATTAGAGGCACCGAAGCTGGAGTAGGCACAGCGTATACAGAGTAGGCACAGCGTATACAGAGTAGGCACAGCGTATACAGAGTAGGCACAGCGTATACAGAGCAGGCACAGCGTATACGAAGTAGGCACAGCATAGAGTATGTGGAGTGTATACGAGGTAGGCACAGCATATACAAAGTAGGCACAGCGTATACAGACTAGGCACAGCATATCCAAAGTAGGCACAGCGTATACAAGCTATTATGTTTAGCGTACACAAAGTATTCCAGTTAACACATAAATAAGGCCCTAGAATAAACGCTGGCTTCGGTCCTTCCGCAGTTCTGCCGCACATTTGTAGTTCGACTTTACCATGTGGTCAATCATCGACTTCAAGCACAAGTGATCCATCTTCATCATCTTCAAATAACAGCTTTGCTTAACGAGCTGTCAATAATTGCAGGTGAGCATCTTACTTATTGCATATTGGTTCTCAGTGGTCTGATTGTTAACAATACTGGCGTTAAGATATCTCTGAATTATATCATATCATATGTCAATCTAATCTTAAAATAGTTTTGGTTGCTACTTAAAGTTTCATGCAGTTTAATTTTGCAAATAATTTTCAGGCAACTGCAAAACTGCATGAAACTTTAAGTAGCAACAAGAATTAGAAATATAATTTTGCTCTAGAAACGATTTTGTATTGAGCACAGGGTCATCCATTTAGTACATATGCAACTATGGGAGGAGGGAGGGGGGATTAAGGAGGGAGTACAATTTATACATACAAGAGGGAGGGAGGGAGTATAATTTTCAAATATATTGCATGCATACTAAATGGATATTTACGATTACGCCACTCTTATAATCCGCTACAATCACAACACACATATTGTGTATTAATATATCATATATGTATTGTCTTTGTTCTGACTGTACCAAAAACCAAAATGATAATAGCATACAAAAGGCAGCATTTTTGCATCAAGGTCTCACATGCTACTGCAGTGTTTAATTTAATTAAAATTTAAATGTATGTACATCAAGGATGGATTTACTGGAGGCCAGTGCAGGGTGGGGGAGAGAAATATTTCCTTATTAATTCCATTTTTTTGGAATAATCTAGGCATTCATAACAACAAAATACAATACATACTATTGATACTAATAACATGATAAAATTTAATTAACACTTTTGTAGTTCCCTTACAGTGATGATTGACTCTGACTTGGTTTTTAACTTTTCTTGCACTCAGAAAGGGGTCTTATCCCCCCTTCGCACCCACCCCACCATTTTTACCAAAGTCCCCCTTTTTTCAAAACTTTACAACCCCCTTCCCCCTTTTTACTACAACCTTTTCAGGAAGCAAAATTTGATGGGTTAACAATTGGCAATGGTGCTGAATTATTGAGTCTAATGTATAACCCAAAGAAACTTCCACCAACAAAAATCCTCAAGATCTACAACAAAAAGACCTCCCCAAAATTATCCTGAAAAGCTTGAAATTCAGTTTCTGCACTTTGGAAACACCTTGCTCAGCAATCGTTAACAGTTTTTTGCTCATCCTCCTCATTGTTATTTATTTTTCATTTAGGTCAGATCGAATTGGTGGTTGCAGGTATTCGGATCCTGGAACATGTTTTGGGGACCCTGTCCAGTTTGAACAGCTATTGGGTCAATTAGATTTATGTTAATATATTTCTTTATGGTTTCAAGTGAGGTGTTAGATAATTATAGCGGTTTGATGTATGATGAATGGTTTGTTGTTTGATTAAATGGTATATTGTTTAATGTGGTGTGAATTATGATATGAAGACGAAAGTAATAAATATAGAACAGTAACATATTGAAAATATAGACATTGACAAACTGAATTTGTGTGTTGTTTGTGTAGGCAAAACCTGAGTGCAATCATGTGTGGAATAATGCCAAGGTCTGGGTGAATGCCAGTGTGTTTTTGCCACCCAGACCAAGTCCCATTTCGTTTTCTGTTAAAAACTTGGTTATGTTATCATCAGGTTCCGAGCATAACCGTGACAGCATGTTTCTAACCCGCTAGCAGGTCTTGCATGGTCATCACCTGATTTCACTTCAAAAATGCCATAAAATATGAAAATTTCCATGAAAGTGGAACCCTGATTTACTGCAGGGTTGGTAGCTCAGTGGTTGGTAGGCTTCAGTGCATGCTCGGAGCCAAATACAATTCAAAAAGTAGCCAAAAAACTACCAAAAGAGGCCAAACCACTTTCTGTTGAAAAGAAGCTAAATTTGGACCTCTGCGAATGCAGTGCTATGCTGAATTATGATTGGTTATGGTTTATCAACCTTACAATTGGCCAAATTTTATCAATACCGATTGGCTAGAATTACAATCTGGTTCTTTCTGACAATGACACCACTTGAAAAAATGCAATTGATTTTCATACAATCAATGTTTTATACTTAAGAATCGATAAAATTTTCGCAAAATTCTTGTAAACTGTGAAGAGACCAAAAAGAAGCCACTTTTTTTTGCAGCCAAAAGAAAAATAAAGAAGTCAAATTCAAGTTATTTGGCATCCAAGAGGCCAATCAACCAACCCTGATTGACTGTAAGTTATTGCGGTCAGCATCCTTGACCTTGTCCACGTGAATTTTAATACTTTGTTTCATTTTGTATACGCTGTGCCTACTTCGTATACGCTGTGCCTACTTCGTATACGCTGTGCCTACTTCGTATACGCTGTGCCTACTTCGTATACGCTGTGCCTACTTCGTATACGCTGTGCCTACTTCGTATACGCTGTGCCTACTTCGTATATGCTGTGCCTACTCTGTATACCCTGTGCCTACTCTGTATACGTTGTGCCTACTTCGTACACGTTGTGCCTACTTCGTATACGCTGTGCCTTTTGACCTTGATACTAAAACAGTTTTAAAAACCAATTTTTTAAAAGGATGTGTGTAAACACACACACATCCCTTGAATATATTCACTGTCATGTCTTGAAAAAGAAACGGGTTAGATTCAGGTTAATATATCCAAAAGGTTTTTTTTTTAAATTCTACTATATATAAATAATTTTATCAAAATTTCGACATTGAGCATGCGCACATTGCACACGTCACACACACATCACATTCCTTAACACCATCTCACACACATATAAACCATGGACGCTTTCTCCAACACTTCAGTCGGCTCAGCCAAGGCTTTGGGGCAACAGCTCTGTGTAGATGTGCTCGAACCCAATCCCCAACACACACAAACACGATAATTTCTGCAAAACACACATCACACTCATCCCAAAACACTCTGGATCAAATTACACTTTATACATCAAACTCTTTATGTACTGAATGTAATTGGCACACCGGTACTTTATGCAATGAGCATTTTGCAAACAAAATTTGTCTTGGGGAAATCTGCAGATCCTACTGACATTGATGCAAATTCTAGCCCGGCAAAATAGACAAGACCTTATGTGAACAATTCTTTGATCTGTTCATAATGTTTTGCATATGTTTCCCGAAATATCAGAATTTACTAGAAGACCGATTGATCTCTTTAGATCATTTCATGACTTTTCTCTGGAGACTGGCATACCTGCAGCTGCAATATTAATGTCACAAAGAACAGAATGTCAGAGGTGTGGAAAATCTCCACATATAGACCAAAATTGGATACCAATTGTTGTGTATCCCCAGCTAGCACATGACGTTATCCCAACGTTGGCCAAAGGTTGTATTTTGGTTAAGTCATGACTTAACTTTAATACAACGTTCCCACCACGTTGTTTGTCCTAATATAAATTAGAACACGTTGTATCAACGTTGGTTGAACGTTGGGTTTAACGTTCGGCGAAAGTGATATTTCCTTTCATAAGAACATTATATTCTGACGTTGCAGCAACGTTAGTTCAACGTTGTGTTTGAACGTTCGATAAAGGTGATATTTTTCGTTGTAGCAACGTTACATTCCCACGTTGTGGCAACGTTGGTTGAAAGTTGAGACTAACGTTCAAAAACGGTGATATTTTCGTTGTAGCAATGTAATATTACCACGTTGTGGCAACGTTGGTTCAAAGTTGAGATTGACGTTCGAAAACGGTGATTAATTTACGTTGCGCCAAGGTTTTAATTATTGTGACATATTCTGCACGACGTGATTTTACTGTGTGACGATCATACGTTCCGCTGATATAAGCGGAAATATCAGTCAAAAAAGTTTAGTTAGCGAAACCATGCCGGGTTTCAAAGTCGCATTAACACTGTTTTGAACCGCAAGGTATAATAACGAAGTGAACTAACTCCTGTATATTTGCGCGCTGATGAATTGATTTTTTATGAATTCCTAAACGCAAACGTTTAAGAATTACACAAACATATATTTTATGATTAACGTATTAAAGCTTGCACATTATATGTTCGATATTGCCAAATGGCCTAAATGCTTCTAGTATATGCTGAGATAACAGAAATTTTATTTCAAACTTCGATCTATGTCCAATTGAGCATGCCAGTATATGTCAGTACCATATATGGTCAGTACTGGGTACGAGATGCCCAAAAATTCGCAGGCTGAGATCGCCTGACTTCCTGACTGTCATCATCGTGATCGCATATCACAACTCACATCTGTGTTTGAAAGCTTCATTTTGCGAAGGAAAATCTGTCTTGGTAGTTTTGTTTGACTCTTTTTTGTCTGGGAAAGAGCTGAATTGTAAACGTTGTCAACGTAAGTAGATATTGTTTAATTTTGAGTAATACGAACGAAAATTTGTGTAAACATGTTGGATCAAAGTGCATCGATCACATGTGTCACATGTCTTTGACTGAGGCGTTTTTAAATTTACATTTTTACAGCATATCTGCGTCGATATATAAAGATAACCGTCGATATATAAAGATAACCGTCTAAAGTCCAAATATTCATATACACGTCACAAAGGTAAGAAGTGATTCATGATTGTTTCATTATACAAATGATATCCCTTGAGGCGAGATGGTGAGTAAAAAAAACTGACACCTTTCATATTCAAATTTGCCGCAAAGCTGCTGTAATTTGATAAGTTGTCTAAATATTTCAAAGGGTGTACGAAGCATATCAATAATAAACCATTCACTGATGTAAAACAAAAATCTTGTTCCCTCTGGGAGTTAAAATGCATTCTAATCGTGCGAGAATTAATACAACTAGAAATTGAGACACGAGTTAATATGGCTAATTTGAATATGAAAGCTGTCAGTTTTTTTGGACTCACCCTGTATAATAGAGATACAATTGATGTGTTTAATGCTAATATTGCAGACCTTGGGGAAAACCCATTTATAAGTAGTTCCTCTGAATCTGAAGATGAGAGCCCTCAACCAAGTTGTTCTTCCTTGCATGAAGATGATGATGTAGATATTGGCAAAAACCAATTTCTTGGTAGTTCTAGTGAATCTGAAAATTAGGTTTCTTTCCATGAAAAGTTAGTTGATTGGACAAACAAATTTTCAATCAAGCAAATGCTCTTGATGGTTTGCTTGGTTTACTAAAGGGTAATGGTCACCCAGATTTACCACGTTGTGCACGTACATTGTTGCAGACGTCAAGAAGTGTTCCCATTCAGACGAAATCTGGAATGGATTATGTGTATTTTCCTTTAGCAGAGCAACTATTAAGGCACTTTAAGAGACATCCTCTTGAAACCATCAGAAAAACAGATTCTCTTGAAATCTCGTTGAATGTAGATGGACTTCCTTTGTTTAAGAGTTCTGCAAAAAATTTATGGCCGGTGTTGTGTGCCATTGTCAATATAAAACCTATTTTAGTATTCCCTGTTGTTCTGACATGTGGGAACTCCAAGCCTAAGGATTTGAAGTTTTTGGAAGAATTGATAAATGAATTAAATATCATTCTTGAAAGTGGACTAAAAGATGGAGAAAGGGTTCTGCCTGTTTCGATTAGATGTATTGTTTGTGATGCCCCAGCAAGAGCACTTGTGAAAGGCACCAAGCTTTGTTCAGGTTATTTTGGCTGTGACAAGTGCGCACAAAAAGGCATGTGGGTTGGCCGAGTGATCTATCCCCTGATTAATACTTTTGAAGTGCGCACTGATATTTCCTTCCGAGAACAAATTCAGGAGGAACATCATCACAGGTTAAGTCCATTCTGTAGCTTGCCTGTTGATATGGTTAAGCAATTTCCAATTGACTACATGCACCAGCTGTGCCTAGGAGTCATGCGGAAATTGCTTTTAGTGCGGATGAGGGGAAATCGTGAGGTAAAAATGTCTGCTGGTCATGTGGAGGCTGTGGGTAAGAGATTAGTGGAGCTGAAACCTTTTGTCCCTTCTTCATTTGCAAGGAAGCCACGAAGTTTATTGGAAGTTGACAGGTGGAAAGCAACAGAATTTAGGCAGTTTCTCTTGTATACCGGAAAAATTTATTCTTATCCATCCTACTGTAGATGCCAAACGATACTTACGCAGTGGTAGAATTTGTTGATGAAAGGTCAGTTGAGGTTGTAGCCAAAAGCTGGATTGAAACTTGTGATGGGGTAGGTTTTCATTTATACATTGTGTTATTGGTTTTCTTCAATTTGTCTATCAAGGGAAACATGTAACTACTGAGAAGTTACCCACCCAGAAATATTATTATTTTTTTACTGTATGTACTAGGTAACCCATTAAGTCACAATGTGCCCCAGTGCGCCCTACTTATTTTTTTTTACAAATGCCAGACAATTTTACTTGTCAATGGGGAAGCTTTGGAGCTTAATGGGTTAAACTTCATTCTTTCCAGGATTTGTATTGTTATTGGCCAAGGACGATCAACTGTTGCCTCCACCAAACAGAGATTCATGTCAGATTATGGAAAACCCAGCTTGTGATTCTGGAAATGATAACACTCTTCCTGGAAGTGACATGCTATCAACACTGAGCCAGTTCCTATCTACCAATCCAAGTAGTAAGTATAGTATCACTATGGCAATGTTATTGATGAGCCAAATGCCTAAGGTCCTCAAAATTTTGCCAAATTTGCCATGATGCTCATATAATATATCAAGAAATTGTTTTCCATACATATATAAAAATCATCAGGTTGTTGCATCTTGTTCAAAACAGGAGCGAACAATGTTGTGCAGCACTTATACAAAAATAATGATATTTCATGTAATGTTTCTTTTAATTTATCTTTAGGTATATACAGCGATTTGGTCACCATTTCACACGAGGGTATGAAACTCCATGTACATATTAATTGTGCAGTGTACAGTATTACAGTATAGTTCCATCTCGCACGGATAATTCCATAAGATTTGCCTTTTGTTCCTAATAAGTATTTTTTTTTAGATATACTTGACACACAACCTTTGCAAGAAGCACCCAGTGGCAGTGCTTTCCAAGCGACTTCTCCACCTACATGCAGAGAACAATCTCAGTCAAATGGTATGTTTCATTAGATAGAATCAACAATAGTTGGATTAAGTAGAAAACTTCAACTTTCTGTGTTGTCAGTTATTGTCAACCACTTTATACTTTTCATTTTAGATGTTGTCCTACCTATAGTATATAATGTTTATTTACTTTTGTAGATATATTCAACACTCGAGATACATGTAGCAGTTTGCCAAGAAATTCTAATACACCAAAGGCAACTCCTACATCTGGACGTTATTCCCAATGGCCTAGCGGTATGTTAGATGACTTAATTGGAATAATTTCTCTGCTGAGTACATAAACAGAAGTGATCGTAATATTGGGGTGGCCATATGACAGGGTTCTACTTAATAGAAAACTCGTATTTTAAGGTTTTTTTTTCATTACTTTCTCACTTTGTAGAAACAAACAATAATCTTATGCAAGGAACACCCTTGACAAGTGTAACCACTGGAAGACATTCCCAAACAAGTAGTAATGGTTAGTTGGTTAAGTTATGATATTGTATATGTTCATGTGATAAGGTGTTTTGCACTCAGGTCTAGGTCTAGATATATATGTCTTGCAGGCAACCAAGTTTATGTTTTAATTTCGTTTTTTAATTTCCTAGTCTTCCAAAGGTCAGTCTTAACGAAGCTAGACACTCTAATCGATAAGCACGAAGAAGCTTTGTCCATTTTGCGTGTCCTATTAAGTGCCACCAAAGGCGTAAATGATGAAGAAATCATAGAATATATCATTCCTAATGCGATAGACTCTGTTGATGAACTTGAAGAATTATCATCTTGTCTTAATGACGATGACTACAGAAAAAAGTTGGTAGGTTAATTGTAAAGCAGAATCCGCTACCTCAATATATCCTTGGTAGTTTTGTTTTTTATAAACTCTCATGCATGACGGGCATTACGGGCAATCGAGGAAAAGTTCTCATTGACTCTCATCAAAATTTGAAAAACTCTATGTGACGAGAGTTGATGAGGGTTGGCAGTCAAACGCAAGCGAGAGTTGCGCTCTCTCATCCTCAGGGTTCGACCTGAGCTTTAGTATAGCCCTTTCTTTAACATTTTCTTTTTAATCATTTCTGTTTTTTAGTTACGATTTTTGGGAACACTCTGTGCGAACACTTGTGCTAATAGTGTCAAACGGATAATGGCTAGGCTGGGCACAAACAATCTCTGGTCGAAATACAGTTACAAAGGCAGAAAAGCAAAACGACCGTTTAAGGATCTCACTGTGTGCAAAGTTGTTATAAGTAAGTGCAATGTTTCTTTCTTTACAAACACAATAACTATCTATTGGCTTAACTATTTTATCGACACAGTTTGCGCAGATACGAAAAACTAGTTTCATATTATTCTGACACTGCAATAGACCAACGGAAAATTCATTGGCTCGAGTGGGATTTGAACTCGCATCTTTGGGTATCTAGATCACCGATCGACCTATCGAGTCGACGGGATTGGTAACGAGTCTTATCCAATTTACGTGCATGAAATATTTTAGGTAACGCTTGGCTTGTCTACAACCCTATTTGATACGATAGGGTTGTAGAGTTTGGTTTGCATCCTACATGTATCTCCTCGACAGCAACGACCTTTGTATACAGCTGGCTTGATAACGCAGTGTGTTAAGCGATATGTCACTTGCCTTTTATATTGATACATAAATAAACTGGTTCAGGAATTGGAAGCCAAAACACTTTGATGAAAAAGGGTTATTGGGGTTGTCATTTATAGATTATTAGAATTGAACGTTTTTGCTTGTTTTTTTTTATTAATAGAAGTGTGCCTGAGAGTCCATAAGGACTGCAATGAATTAAATGTTGAAGAGCAGATTAGCGAAGTCCTAAAATATGCTCCAAGCAAGGCTGGAGGTTCCAGATTTAAGGTATAACTAACTACAAGTTATGGAGTATATATTATGTGTCTATAGTGTCGTTGCGTGTAAAGTGGTTCTACACAGAGAATGCATGGTTATAGAAATACTGAGCCCAATTTTGAGCTGAATAATTTACGTTAAAGAGTTTCAAGCTTAGTTTAAGCCTGATCGTTTCTCATCTGATAATGACTGCACACACTACAAATTTAGTAAAACCTATCATTTAAGAAGCAATTTAATCATGCAAATTAGTAAATTACAGTGTAACTATCTTATTTCGCAGTATAAGTTTGACTAAATGTTTTATTTTGCTTGTTCAAACTTTAATACCAGGGGCCGGTTGTATATCAAGCCCGTTTAGCTTAAACGGTGGATCAGTCAAAATTAAATAACACTCTTATATCTCTCGTTAATCAGTTAATTACCATCATATATTATGCACTAAATATGTAGTTGTAAACATTATCGTTCTATTAAGGTTAAAAACGTTTAGTTTGGTTGTTGAATAAATCGAGAAACTTGCTGTCTATTTTGAGCTTAACCACCGGGCTTGATACAACCACAGATACAACCGGCCCCTGATCACTTGATAATACCAAATCGTCAAAATATTCTTTTGCTCAAACAAGCTTGCTCCAGCGACTTTCCCCGTCAAGAAAAATTTAGAACTGCACAAATGGCACAATTTTTGAAAATTACTCAAATTTAATTAGGGACCATTTTACCCTAAAATTTGCGAAGATCCCGAAATAAGCCCCTTATAGAGGAGCAATTTTTTATGACATTTTTTTATGACAAATTTTATTTGCTTGTATGATTGTATACAGACGAGCAAATAAAATTTGTCCTAGAAATTTGTCATAACAAATTTGCTCGTCTGTAACCAGCTTAACGTTGCTTCAACGTTAATATCCAACGTTATCTGAACGTTGGTTGAATGTTGTTTAAACGTTGGCTGAACGTTGTGTGAACGTTGTATTTAGGTCGGGTTCTAACGTAAGGTTATCTGAACGTTGGGTTGAACGTTGAACGCACGTTGTATTAACGTCGGGTTCTAACGTTAATCCTAACGTTGATACCACGTTCCTACGAGTTCACAAAAAAACGTTGACACAACGTTGACAATTAACGTTATCTAAACGTTCGACGAACGTTCATACAACGTTCATACAACGTGATTGTGCTAGCTGGGTCACCTCGTTTGTGGTACCTACCTTGGTTGTCGCCTTTCGAAAAGGTGTTCTAAGTGCAAAATTTATGAACATTATGGATTTTTTGCTGAAAATGCAAATTTGCTGATGCTTAAGAGGCTGTCTCCCTAAAAACCCCCTGGTCAATATGTGGCTCAAAAATAGATTTCTCTCATACTCTGGTGTTTTGAAGGTCTATCCTTGGGAACAACTAAAATCGATTTCATTTGACTCAAATTTCTGTTAAATTATTTTTGGGGGGATTGATGTTCGATCGGCTGGTGACCAACTTGAACTCCGAATTAGGCAAAATATCGACACATTTTCACCGCTATTTTTTAAAATCAAATTCATACCTAAATTTTAATATTTTTGCACATAAATATGGACTTATCCTTCTATTTTCGTTGGTGATATGACTTAGATAATTATTCTTTTGTATAAAATAGAAAAACAGCGCAGTTATTGACCCTCCTGCACGGATAACGCAGATCGTCTCAAAATATACCAACTTTGAAAGCTTATTTAAAAATCGTGGCACTTGATTGCCACATGACCTTAGCTTTTCTATAAACTACTAACATTAATCAACACAAATCGCTAATAAAATCTTTCTGCTTTAGCATTTGACAAAAATGACAAGCGCTTGAACTTTGCAAAATTTGAAAATATGTCGAAATCGAGCATATTTAACGGTAAACCTAATTATTGATATTAACAGATAAAATCACCTTACACTACACGGAATGAAGCTTGATTATGTAAATATATGTCGTTCATCATTATTCTTTGGCTTTGCGCTTGAAAAAAATTGTTTGAGTACAGTTTGACTTCAAGAATAGAGTCATTCAATGCCAGTGTCTTCTGCTTGCATCACTGCCATTAGAGGCCTGATTGTCACATACGAACTTCGCTTTGTTCGCTTTGTTTACCTCCTGTAAATAAAATGTCTATGTGTCTTGGAGGTTTATTAACAATGTCCAATCAAATTAGAAAACTCAGAATTAGTCATAATACAGAGTTTTCATCTGTTTGTTTACGTTAAACTGTTAAAGTTTCGTTAGAATGTACTAATTAAATATCGGGGGAAACCCCTGGCCGAAGAAATGTACTCGCTTGTGCGTAAACATGTCAATCAACACGATGAAATGTTTCGTTGCTCTCTGGCTTCTCTTTCTTCCTATTGCATTAAATAGTAGTCTTAGTATTGCACCAGGTTTTTGTGTCTACAATATTGTTTTTTTCTGTACTCATTCATATGGTGTTCACCATTACTACAGCCGCAATTGGTGGTAAGAATATACCAACTTTGAAAGCTTATTTCAAAATTGTGGCACTTGATTGGCACATGACCTTAGCTTTTCTATAAACTACTAACATTAGTCAACACAAATCGCTAATAAAATCTTTCTGCTTTAGCATCTGTTTGTTTACGTTAAACTGTTAAAGTTTCGTTAGAATGTACTAATTAAATCTCGGGGGAAACCCCTGGCCGAAAGAAATGTACTCGCTGTGCGTCAATCAACACGATGAAATGTTTCGTTGCTCTCTGGCTTCTCTTTCGGGTTGGGATCAGAGGGTTGGGATAAAACACGGATACGGATGGTACGGATACGGATGAGGGGATAAAACACAGATATGGGGATAAAACATGGATATGGGGATAAAACACGGATGAGGGGATAAAACACGGACGGGGGGATAAAACACGGACGGGGGGATAAAACACGGACGAGGGGATAAAACACGGATGGGGGGATGAAACACGGATAAGGGGATAAAACACGGATGGGGGATAAAGCACGGATGGGGGGATAAAACACGGATAAGGGGATAAAACATGGATGGGGGGATAAAACACGGATGGGGGAATAAAACACGGATGAGTGGATAAAACACGGATGGGGGGATAAAACACGGAGGGGATAAAACACGGATGGGGGGGTAAAACACGGATGGGGGGATAAAACACGGATGAGGGGATAAAACGCGGATGGGGGGATAAAACGCGGATGGGGGGATAAAGCATGGATGGGGGGATAAAGAACGGATGAGACAATAAAACACGGATAGCGGGATAAAACACGGATGGGGGGATAAAACAAGGATGAGGCACAGAATAGGGAGTTTCCTATTCTGTAGATGAGATAATATTGCCCAACATTTTTTAGTATTTAAATGTACTGACAAATAAAACGTTAATTAGCATAGAACTTAGCGCAAATCGCAATGTTTCTAAAGGCTGATATACGTAGACTGCGCATTCAATAAGTGCAAACTTCTGCGCGCATTTGTTGGAAGAAGATAAGGTAATACATTTTATTTAATCAGTACTTTTGAGAATACCAGATATACCGATTGAGATTTGTTGCTTGTCAGAGGAGTTTCCGTTTATGCGGTAGATTATTTTTATAATGCAACATGAATTTTTATAATGCAACAGTTGTTTTGTTGCGCTTGGTTTAAACTGACGCGGTCGGCATTTATTGTCTGCTTAACAAAAACGTAATATCGCAGCTTATTCTTACCAAAATGTCAATGTTTGGTGGCTTGAAACTCATTGAAAAGGGCAAAACAACTATATCATCTGAGTTAGCTGGTGTGGCAGTTTTTAAATTTGGCGAGCTAAGGAATAAAAACGAGATTGGCCGAGGGAGCTATTCGACCGTCTTAACGGCAGAATTACCGAACGGTGAAACGATTGTCGTGAAAAAGTTTTTTGATGATGACATCGACACAGAGCGCAAACTCATCAAAGAAGCGAGATTTCTGAATACTATTCCCTATTCTGTGCCTCATCCGTGTTTTATCCCCCCATCCATGTTTTATCCCCCCATCCGTGTTTTATCCTCCCATCCATGTTTTATACCCTCATCCGTGTTTTATCCCCTCATCCGTGTTTTATCCCCCATCCCTGTTTTATCCCCTCATCCATGTTTTATCACCTCATCCGTGTTTTATCCCCCATCTGTGTTTTATCCCCTCATCCGTGTTTTATCACCTCATCCGTGTTTTATCCCCTCATCTGTGTTTTATCCCCATATTCGTGTTTTATCCCCCCATCCGTGTTTTATCCCCAAATCCGTGTTTTATCCCTCCATCTGTGTTTTATCTCCCCATCCGTCAGAGTTCAGACGCACGAATCAAGGTGTGAATGCGTAAATTTTCTTTTCCTTAAAAGCGCCTGGGTACGAGGCTGATAAAATCTACTGTGTGCCCAAATCGTTTAGGTTTACCTAACGTTGCATGACCACCAATTGTGGCTGTAGTAGTAATGGTGAGCACCATATGAATGAGTACAGAAAAAAACAATATTGTAGACACAAAAACCTGGTGCAATACTAAGACTACTATTTAATGCAATACGAAGAAAGAGAAGCCAGAGAGCAACGAAACATTTCATCGTGTTGATTGACATGTTTACGCACAAGCAAGTACATTTCTGCGGCCAGGGGTTTCCCCCAAGATTTAATTAGTACATTCTAACGAAACTTTAACAGTTTAACGTAAACAAACAGATGAAAACTCTGTATTATGACTAATTCTGAGTTTTCTAATTTGATTGGACATTGTTAATAAACCCCCAAGACACATAGACATTTTATTTACAGGAGGTAAACAAAGCGAACAAAGCGAAGTTCGTATGTGACAATCAGGCCTCTAATGGCAGTGATGCGCGCAGAAGACACTGGCATTGAATGACTCTATCCTTGAAGTCAAACTGTACTCAAACAAATTTTTTTCAAGCGCAAAGCCAAAGAATAATGATGAACGACATATATTTACATAATCAAGCTTCATTCTGTGTAGTGTAAGGTGATTTTATCTGTTAATATCAATAATTAGGTTTACCGTTAAATATGCTCGATTTCGACATTTTCAAATTTTGCAAAGTTCGAGCGCTTGTCATTTTTGTCAAATGCTAAAGCAGAAAGATTTTATTAGCGATTTGTGTTGACTAATGTTAGTAGTTTATAGAAAAGCTGAGGTCATGTGGCAATCAAGTGCCACGATTTTGAAATAAGATTTCAAAGTTGGTATATTTTGAGACGATCTCCGTTATCCGTGCAGGAGGGTCAATAACTGTGCTGTTTTCTATTTTATACAAAAGAATAATTATCTAAGTCATATCACCAACGAAAATAGAAGGATAAGTCCATATTTCTGTGCAAAAATATTAAAATTTAGGTATGAATTTGATTTAAATATTTTGATATTTTGCCTCATTCGGAGTTCAAGTTGGTCACCAGCCGATCGAACATCAATCGCCCCCAAAAATAATTTAACAGAAATTTGAGTCAAATGAAATCGATTTTAGTTGTTCCCAAGGATAGACCTTCAAAACACCAGAGTATGAGAGAAATCTATTTTTGAGCCACATATTGACCAGGAGGTTTTTAGGGAGACAGCCTCTTAAGCATCAATTCGTCATTCACGACAAATCGCTGTGTGTGAACGGCTCTCATCTGATTTTAACTAAAGCTATATTGCCAATGGCAACAAGAGATGGTGTAATATGGCACGAGCGTAAATTCATAAAATGGCGGAAACTATGCCTTTGATAATAACAGCAGGGAAAAGATAAGAAAAAGAACTGAACAGTTTGGGTCAAGAAAATTATTCAAGAGAGAGAAAAACAGGGCAATTTGCCCAGCTTTTTACCCTATTTAACATGTCTGGATATGATTATCGGAGGTACATACGAATGGATTTTGAGCAATTCAAGGTATAAATCATGCAAAAGTTTGCATAACTTTTTTAGTTAATTCATTTCAACTATGTGACCTGCATGATAAATCCAAGATGGCCGCCATTCAGGGCAAAAAGACTATAAGCTCTACGAGGAAATCCATATTTTTTGCATTTTGCGTCGTCCCAGTGTTTCGAATCCACTTCGATCAAACTTTTTTGGCAATAACTACGTATCGTGAAGGTTTTAGACGCAAACTAGACAGCTGGGGATGAATTCCTGTAAAAATACCGCTCGCCGAAATTTGTACGAAATCGTCACTTGGTCAGTTCGAGTGAATTACTCTGGTTTAGAGCATTTTATAAAGGAAATTTGTGGTTTTCAAGGCCAAAGACGTATACCTTGAAGGCTTTGGATGCAGAATGGACCGTTTGGGATGAATTATATTAAAATATCGCTCGCCGAAGTTTGACATGAAAATGTCACTTGCTCAGCTCGAGTCATTTTACTGCAGACAAGTACTTTAAATGTACTTGGTTTAATAGTTAGTCATTAGATATTTTGAGGAATATTCGGAACATTACTTAGAGGATAAAATCAGTATTTAAAAGTTAAGTCCACAGTTAACTGATGCCAAATATCACCTAGAGGTGAAATTTGACACACAAACATGGTACAGTATTTCAAGGATGGAAATATTAAAAGTTTTTAAAACATTTATGAAGATGCAATGCAGCCTATTTGAACTCACTGGATGAAATGGCAGACAGCATTACTCATGAAAGGAAGAATTCTGAACATTATATTGATTAGGCTTTTCCTGGGGAGATCATGAGACCAGACTGGGTAATATATGGCAGATTTCTATGAGGCGCCGTATTGGACATTATTCTGAACTCATTACATTACATGCTAAATTCAATATATATATGGTAAACTTAATATACACGCAGATAAATCTTAATAACTTATGCTAAACTTATAAACGACATTCTAAACATCGTATATGTGTCCAGAACTTCTTACATCGTATTGTAAAATTATATAACTTATTCCAAACTTTTAAATAACATGCCAAAGTTATTTATAACATGCCAAACTTTTAATTTCATATGCTGAAATTTTATATCGTGTGTTATGAAATTATATATAGCTTATTCCAAACTTTTACAACATGCCAAAATTATTTATGACATGCCAAACTTTATATTTCATATGCTGAACTTTTATATCGTGTTGCATGATGCATTGCGGTCGCTTGCGCATGCCTGTTCGCGGGCTGGCGTGGACAGCCCGCGAGACAGCCCGCGAACAGGCATACTCTGGGCCACGAGATTGCCTCATTGCCTGAATATTTTTGTTTTCGCGCAGATCGAAAATCGAGTTATTCGAAACAGATTTTACCTTATAAAAGCGTTTATACTGTAAATATAAATGAAATAATGGCTGAAAATCGTCAAATCAGTGGAAATCTTCGTTCTGCTCTTACTAGTATTGCTGAAGAAGCTAGGAATTTACTAGATAATTTCGACGATCAAAATACTTTAGTGATTGAGAGGCGGTTGATGCACTCGACACCAACAACATCGCAACCACGTGTTCGGGGAAGCAACGGAGAAACAAATCCGGTTGTCGTTACTTCAGATGCGAGTAATGTAACACAGCATTTATCGATAAATCGATCTGGCCCTTCGACTTCGTCAAATCAGACACGACTATCACTTTCAAGTCCAAGGAATTCATCTGTAAATGTAATAAACAGCACACCACGTGGTCAGAGAAGAAGTGAAGATGTACCTGCGGCTCTTCAAGGTCCTTTCCGACACTTGGATCAAGAGGTTCATTTAAGACTGCTAAAAACCCACCAGCAAAAAGGCAAAGAAATGCAATATTGTGAATAAGGATGTCATTCTACTCCCTAATGCAACCACTCGTACAGTACCAACACATCAAACAAGATGTCAGCTTGAAAATGATGGATTTGTTATCCATGGTTGCCCAATTGATAAGGCTTGGGAAGAATCAGAGTTAAAAAGTCAAATAAAAGAATGGTTCCCAATTTTGGAAGACAACAATATTGATTTTGATTTTGTAAAGTCTTGTTATGGGCAAATAGTGACCCCAAAGCTGGCTACAGGTGTAAAATTCACAGCTGCACGAGTATTAAGCCTTTCTGGGCAAGGTAGCATATATGTACGCCCAAAGGAAGATATTCCTAATGATGATGATGATGTTGATGCTGCAGCTGGTTCATACAGTCCAGAAACAGGTACATTTTATTCGGACAATTCTGACATAGATTCATCAATCTTACATCTGTCAGTCAAGATCAAGATTCACAGCACAACAGGCCCACCACTTCTTCAACAAGCAGTCAGAGAGACATAAACCAATTACAGGAAATGTTCCCAAATATGGCTGATGATGTTATAGGACATGCACTTGTAGTACATAGAACTGTTGATAAAGCAGCTTTGTCTCTTTCATCATTTAGTGCAAGTAACGCATTAGTTCCAATTAGTGATGATGAAGATGATGAAATCCTGCAGCATGCTTCTTTTTTGCCTCAGAGCGAGGAGACAACCTTGAACTCAATTCTAAAAATGCTTGAGGGAGGACTTAGTTCGGAAAAAGAAAAGGTGAAAGTTGAAGAAGAGGACCTCGTCAATGATGCAATGTGCTACTATAAAGATCCTGATTTTGATGCAAAGAAGAGGCTAAGAGTGATTTACCAAGGCCAACCAGCAGTTGATACTGGTGGGGTCACCAGGCATTTTTACAAATCTGCTAAGTAAAATTAGTGAGATGTATTTTGAAGGTTGCACGTACAAAAGTCCAACTTATAATGCTGATGTTGTTGCATCAGGGATGATGAAGTACATTGGGACAATTGTTGTGCATAGTATTCTACAAGGTGGTCCTGGTTTCCCAGTTTTTAGCCCTTCTGTGTATCAATATTTATGCACGGGTGATTTTGAGTTGGCCATGAAAACTGCTAACATTTGTGAGTGTTCAGTGCACATGAAGAATTTTATTGAGCAGGTAAGTTGATTAAATATGAAAATAATAATATTCAATCCATTTTGGCCTTTTGGGGCAAATTAACTTTATTATTTTACTGTCTATTCATTTGCATAACTGCTATAGGTATAGTTTTCAACTACCTAAAAGATAATTCAAGTTTCAAGCGAATGCATGCCTATTTACAAGACTTCTTGACAAAGGCCATGCATTTTCTCAAACTGTTTTCTTATTTTCAGGCCTAGTTAACAGATCTCCCTGTTTTTGGTATATCACAACTATGTTAGTATTCAGTACATGAAAGCAAGGCTGAGATGCCCAACAGTAAGGCACATACAGTATCCAGGTGCCCATTCACAGCCTATAGCACTGTGCCACTCTGTCTCGCTTCCATGTAGTTGTGACATAAATGATAATTACCAGAAAGGTCTATTGAATACTTTGTATGAAATTATTGTTGATGGTGTTTCCACTTTTGAGATTAGTTAAAAATTGGATTTTCATTTAAATTCTCATTAAATTCTGTGGCAATAGAAATGTTCTGAAGAATATTGAGGAATTCATTTGCTAAAGCTTATCAATTAATTTGCAGAGTTCATTTTACAAGTTCCTTGAAATATCTCCTTGAAAACCTCATAACTTCCTGTTCAAATTGACCAATCATATATGCATGCTTACTATATACAGCTAATTCAATGAAGGTGGTCAGTGACAATAGATTAGTCAAATGTACAATATGAGAGCGAAAGAATGATGGCAATAATTGTTGTCTTTCATATATTTACTACATAATAAACAAGTTAAAGACAATGATATTTCCATCATTCTTTCGCGCTCATGTTGTACATTTCACCATTGTCGCTGACAACCTTAATTGAAATAGCTGTATAGTTTATTATCCAATAGGATTAGTCAGTATTAATTGTTTAAAATATTAACAGTTGAGTTCAAAATTTCATAAACACTAAACATTCACCATATATTAAAGGAAGAGCATTCCCATTCTATATGTAGGCTTTTTTCAGTGGTTATTCGAGAAACTTATCGAACTTGATTGATAAACTTTCGCAAATGAATTTCAAAATATTTTTGGACCTGCTTCTATTGCTGCAACTGGGAAACAGGCATACCAATCTTATCAAGAAAATTTGTCTGCTATACCGATACCACTTATTAGTGCAGCTACTTTAGAGAGATCAGTGAATCAAGTTCAGCTACTTTTAATATAGAGACCAGTGGTTCAGTGAATCACGTTCAGCTACTTTACAGAGATCAGTGGTTGAGCGTGCAGGGGTGATTGGGGACAAGGAAATGATGCCAGGTTCCTCATGCCCCCATGACCAATCCCCGCCCGCCCCAATGACCAATTTAACCCCCTCAATAGGGGTAAGGGTTAGATTTTATAGATGTCAAAAACCGTAAAAATTGAGGTGGGCATGATGACCTAATTGTTGCCCAGATCAGCCATCTTCCCATTTTTCAAAATAGGTTTCTACCAACAAAACTCAGATTACAGTGAGCCAGCTTCAAGCACTTAAATTAAGTAATCAACGGAACACCACTTGCATGCTGCCATAGAATTGAAGGCTAAAATACGCATGAAATAGGTTACAGGTCAGTATATCATTGCCAATGAAATGCATACTTCATTTTCGAGAGCCATTAATATTTATTTTCTTTGAAGTTTAATTTAATTAGCTTTTAATTACAGGTTGATGATACTGATGACGTGGAATCTTTAGACCAGGAGGAATGCCTGCACATCATGTCTGAATGTGGCCTCACTCAAACTTTAACTGTATGTCTGACAACTGATAATTTAGTCTAAAGTATTTATTAGATTTTCTTAGAAATTTGTGAATGTAAGAAAGTACTTTTACAATAACATTCTATGTAAGGTCACACACATACAGTACTTGAATTCATGTGCTTGATATTCTAATCCATTTCATTTAAATATCCTTTGACTTTATCCTATTTCTCATAATTTTTTAAATAGTGTAAAGTTACATAGTTACAAAAAGTTCAATTATACTTATATCCTGTGTATAGACAGCACTTCGGTGCAAGCCCATTGTTCATGCTGCACCCAAGCTGTGCATGCAACACTGTCCTCCTCCCAAAATAAAATTAGCGAAGTGTCTTCCACTTCATGGAGTAATGAAGTGGGTTAAAACCATAACTTTGATAGAAACTTACACTATATATTAATTGATTTATAGTCTATTATATGTATTTTATTAATGTTTTGGTAATTCTTTTTACTAGAACGAAAGTAAAATGAAGATTATTCAGCTACTTATTATCCATGATGTTATTGGAAGACGAAAGAGTGTTATTGACCAGTTTGCAGTTGGATTAAAAATCCTTGGGTTTGGAGTTAAAATGAAAGAATTTCCAGAAAAGTTTGAGTCATTATTTGTCCCAGGCACAAAGAGTGAGATTACCCCTTCGGCCGTGGTTGATGTTCTCGAGTTTCCACAAGTGTTGAATGAAAGCGAATCTGAAATTGCCAATCATTTAAAGCGATTTCTTCTTCATGCAGATATTTTGTATCTGGATAAATTTCTTATTTTCACCACAGGTTCAACAAGATTGCCCAATCATGGCTTGGGTAAGATAAAGGTGAAGTTTAATAATGCTACTTCTTTTTTTGCTTCAACTTGCCTTTTGAGTATTACGCTGCCAAATCAGCTTACTGATCAGCAATTTTTTACTGCATCTCTGAAAGCTGTTCTTGAATCATCAAAGAAATCATTCACTTCTCCATAGAAGAGTTTTGCATGAGGTTGTCCTGATTGTGTGATAGTGTATTGTACTATACTAATAAGATGTGACATATACATGATAACTATCTCCAAACAGAGAAGATAACTCGTACTATTCTCAGCACATCGTTCATATACTGTGATACATGTTTATATTTGACAATTGTTGTAGTTAGAAGTTTAGAGTATATTTTATGACAATGTTTGCAAAGCATACAGTTGTAACAAACAGTCAGACTGTGTACTTCTCTACAAAGTAACACTGTCTTGCGTACATAACTGTACTGGCCTACTGTCGGTTGTATCAAGGCCAGATAGCACTATATATCCATCGGATAAAAAAGCTCCAAAGGCTATAAAACTACGAATGTATATGTACCTCACAATTAATAAAATATGCTAAAGTTTAATATAGATTATACCAATCAACACACAATTTTCAGAAGCTGGAAAAATCACTATCCGGTGGATAATGCTATCTGGCCTTGATACAACCGGTCCCATGAGGTTATTGTAGACTGTCATGTCTTTTTTTGCTAAATCATGGTGTTAGAACATTAAGAATTAAGGCGAGGCCAGCTTCTGTAAATGTGATGTAAAATTTGGAAAAAAATTAATGAATGATTCTTGTAGGAATGATTCTTGTAAGAAATAGTCAGCAGAGATTTTTGTCAAAAGATTTGTTGCTTTGTCCCATTTCAAATCGACGAATTTTAATACATAGTGGGAGCTGACCTCAGTTCCATAGCCTCGAGACTTACTAGTTAATTTTATGTTTATTATGTTTTACTTTATAGTTAAAATGTTCATATTTCAGGAAATATTGTTGTTAGTATTACATGGTGCAATAATTCAATATTTTAAGACTGGTACTCCAAACATTTTTACTGCGTACTTGTAACAGTAAACTCCTTGACAGTAGACTTTTCCGATAATTATGTCACCACTACATGGCAGCGAGACTAACGGATTCAGCAATAAGGAGCATTCCTAGGCACTTACTCACAGCCTAATAATTACAATGTTGGCTCCTCAGCCTCGTTTCCATGTAGTTGTGACGTAATTACCACAGAGATCTATTATGAATACCTTGGTCTTGGAAGGTTTGCTATACTATAATTATATAGCTAAAACTCAGTAGAAAGAAAATGTAACTTACCTGCATACCACTTGGCTAAAAACAAATATGTACCAGGCAATAAGTTTGGTATAATCATGAATCATCGCACTGTGTATTAAAGTACAAGTTTACAGTACAATAAATAAATATATATAAAATATGAAGTGAACTGTAACTGATTTAGTCCATTTTGCTCATTTGCAATCTGTATCTGAAGCAATTTTGGGGGTTTTGAGAAGTATATATTGAAGACAAAATTTGGGGGTTGAAAGTAATGATAATTTACTTCGATCAAACCCAAATATTGCTTGAGATACATAAAAAAAACTGGCTTGAGTTGCTTGTTTAAATCTACCCTTTGAAATTTTCCGTTTTGGGACTACATTTTATATGATAGCAGGACAATTTTACCTTTTGTGATGTATTCTGAATGTGCAATGAGCTAGCTAAGGACCTCGCCATTGCCCATTGGAATTTTAATTGATCGAAATAAAATATTTAAACAAAACACACGCATAAGCAGAAAAGACTTGACTTTCACTTTAAACCATCATATTTATGGTATTTACAACATAAACATATGTATGAACTTTGTCCTAGCTGTTGGTCTTCTCTTGCTAAGTTCTGGACATGAACAAGTTGATCTTCACTTAAATTAATTGAACTCTCAGGTACAACTACACCAGCGTCGCCATTCTCTTGGTCATCATCCTTGCAATTCATAAGAATCTACGTCCTCGCTGTCTAAAATGTCATCCAATGTTGAATTGCTTTCTGCTGCACATCTTAATATACTTTCTGTCCAAAGTTGTAGTGGTGATGATCCTCCTTCTGTACTAAGACCATGATGATTCCACTGATTAATAAATTCCTGTAAAGAATCATTGATTACTTGTAGAAAAACAAGGTGAAGTGAATAGATGTGTACTTCGTTATCAGGGTCAAGAAGACCTGAACTTTCCATCATGTTAAACTCATCAATAAATGCCTTAAGAACACCAGTAGTTACATCCCTGTGAAGTCTTTCTACTCGTTGGTTGTGAACTGACGCACCAGTAATGATGCTCCCTCTGTTGATGCCGCGACATTCCAGCATCATTCGAGCAACACCTACATTTTCAAGCCCATGGTCACACCTCACTCTTGAAGGTAAACCATATGATTGGCAAGCATTTTGAAATAATGGTAGAACTGTGTCTGACCTGTTATTTAGTGCACAGTGAATATACGGTATTAACCTGGAGTATCCATCAATGGCTGTATGAACCACCATGCGGCAGCGAATCATTTTGTGATTCCCGTCTATGTGCCATAAAGCATTTGCACAACGCACGCTATAATTTCTTCTACAAATCGCCCCTCGCCAACGAAGTGCGGTTCCTATAGGATCTAATTCGCGCATTAGTGCTCTGACACGTGACCGTTGGACTCTTATTGCTCGACTTTTCAGTGCACCTATCATACGTGTTTGTCCAATGCCTGGTGTAATATTCATAATTTCTTGCATCACTACTCGTAGTTCAGCATCGCTTATAGTAGACCAAGATTCCTCACCGTCAATTTGAAATTCTTCACGTCTTCGGTGTAACGTTTTTGTAGAAATTCCGAGCAATTCAGCTATTTTTGTCCAAGAAAAGTGTAATTCTCTGAGACATTCAATTTGATGAGCTGATATTTCAAATCGTGGCTGACCTCTCCCACCAGTGTATACCCTATTGCAATTGTAGACTGGAGTATCGTGAGCTATCTGATCTTGGACGTCATTGATAAGAGTCTGAAAGAAAGTTCTAAGTCGATTTAAATACGTAGATAATTCGTCCATATCATTGTAAAAGTTCTCCATGTCGATATCAGGATTATCATTATCAGCAATATAAAGATTTAATGCTCTCTGTTTTAATGTAAAAATAGTATCTCCAGACTCGGAAAGTCTCTCTTGTATTCGCTCAAGACTGTCGATATCATTAACAGATACTTGTTCTGCAGAAATGAAATGTTCTGCTTCTGCAACAACTGTTTTAGTTCTCTGAAAGAATGAGAGAAGACTATATTCCGTTCCTCCTATGCCACCTAAAGCCGCCATCTTTGTTTGGGCTAGAACTTCATGTATGCCTATTATTATGTCTCGAGGCTGCCGGTACCCAACCTTACCGCCTACCATACCCTACCCCACCGAGACATAATAATAGGCATACATGAAGCACTTACCTTTGTTTGCGTAAACTTAATTACACGCGCAAAAACGCACAGGTTGATGCAAGTTGATGAAACAGGAATGAAGTGACTGAACAATGTTGTGCTGCACCCGTGAACAATATTGTTATAATGTTGTTCAATGTTGTTCAATAATCAATATTGTTGCAACTTGTGCCATCAATATTGTTGCAACATGTCAACATGTTGATGGTTAAACACCATTGAACATGATAACAATATTGTTCACGGGGTGCAGCACAACATTGTTCGCGGCTGTTTGAACAACCCCGAACAACCTGATCAATTTTTACGCGTGTAGCAGACTACTAAGAAGAGGCAATGGAGCAATGGATCTAGTCACTGGTCTAGGACCGCAATGCATCATGCAACATGATATAAAAGTTCAGCATATGAAATATAAAGTTTGGCATGTCATAAATAATTTTGGCATGTTGTAAAAGTTTGGAATAAGCTATAGCCTATATGTATAATTTTATAACACGATATTAAAGTTCAGCATATGAAATATAAAGTTTGGCATGTTATAAATAAGTTAGGCATGTTGTAAAAGTTTGGAATAAGCTATATATAATTTCATAACACACGATATAAAATTTCAGCATATGAAATTAAAAGTTTGGCATGTTATAAATAACTTTGGCATGTTATTTAAAAGTTTGGAATAAGTTATATAATTTTACAATACGATGTAAGAAGTTCTGGACACATATACGATGTTTAGAATGTCGTTTATAAGTTTAGCATAAGTTATTAAGATTTATCTGTGTGTATATTAAGTTTGCCATATATATTTTGAATTTAGCATGTAATATAATGAGTTCAGAATAATGTCCAATACGGCGCCTCATAGATTTCGACAAGCAAACATTTATGCAGCAGGGAAAAATTCAAGTGTGTAGTGTGCAAAATTGTGGCAAGTGCACTGCAAATTTGAGTGTTGTTTCTGATTTTCAGTATTGTTTTAAAACATTTAACTTAACATTTAACAATACAGTAACAGTGTGCAACCTGTTCATGTACTGAAAAATATCAAGTATGGTATGCATCGGCCAGACTTTCCATGGTGGTCGTGAAATATAAACCTCCATAAAATAAATTCTGTTCATTAAACTTAACAGTTTCATGTATGCTTGAATGAAATCTGTACATTGTTATACTAAAATATATTAATCCTTCAAGTAATTAATGGCAAATTTTCCTACTTTGTTGAACCTCAATAAAACTAACATGAAGTTTTCTTGCATGTCCAAAACTGAATTTCTTGACATGTCATCCAGTGAGAATGAATGTCCAGATTAACAATATGTTAGTGTTTCTATTTATGGTTCTTTTTAACACGACATTTAGTAAGCTATATTTTCCAAGGCTGCCCAGGAGGGAATTGCTTGATGAGCCCCAGATTTAAGTGAGCCCCAAACATACTATAAAAGGAAACAAAATCTGGGGAAAGAAGTCAGAGGGTTGTAAGAGGTGGGGGAGGGATCATAATCTCATTTTCCATTCCCGATTTTAATTGCTATTTTTATTTTTATTTTTGTAATCCCAGTCGTCTCAGCAAGTAAAGCCTGTTACAGACATTACTTTTATCCTCTAAGTATATATCATATTTATAATCTGTTCTGAATATTCCTCAAAATATCTAATGACTAAATGTATTAACCAAGTACATTTAAAGTACTCGTCTGCATAAATGACTCGAGCTGAGCAAGTGACATTTTCATGTCAAGCTTCGGCGAGCGATATTTTGATATAATTCATCCCAAACGGTCCATTCTGCATCCAAAGCCTTCAAGGTATACGTCTTCGGCCTTGAAAACCACAAATTTCCTTTATAAAATACTCTAAACCAGAGTAATTCACTCAAACTGACGATTTCGTACAAATTTCGGCGAGCGATATTTTTACAGAAATTCATCCCCAGCTGTCCAGTTTGCATCTAAAACCTTCACGATAAGTAGTTATTGCCAAAAAAGTTTGATTGAAGTGGATTCGAAACACTGGGACGACGCAAAATGCAAAAAATATGGATTTCCATGTAGAGTTTATAGTCTTTTTGCCCTGAATGGCAGCCATCTTGGATTTATCATGCAGGTCACGCGTCCGCTAGGTATGAGTCCGCAATCTAGGTTTATTATATCTGATAGAAACCCATAGAAAGCAAACGTGTATTAGATTACGGCAAAAGGATTTCCTCTGCTCTGAACTTTTGGAATAAAGTTCCTTATTTTAAGAAGCTTTACCATACCAGTAACTATATTTCAAATACACAATAAGTGAATATCACATATAATAATAAAACAATTCAGTGAATATCAAAGTTCTTATGTATGTTTGCCATCTAGTCTGATATTGGTGTGTCTTTATTGATGGGTTTGTAGGAACTTCTGGAGAAAGTAATTGAGAAAAGACACTCTTGCTGTCATTCTACGGTTCCTTGCAACAGGTGAATCTTATGCTAGCTTGGAATTTCAATATAGAATCTGTCGTTCCACGCTGAGTGCATTGATACCTGCAGTCTTCCATGCTATCTACCAGGTTCTAAGTGCTGAATATATGAAATATCCATCTGAAGAAGAGGAGTGGTTGAAAATCGCAAGCCAGTTTGAAGAGAAATGGAATCTACCAAATTGTCTTGGTGCAGGGGATGGTAAACATATTCGACTAAAGTATCCATCAAACATCAAACTTCTTCAACTACAAGTCATTTTCAGCATAGTCCTTCTAACATTTGTGGGACCACAATATCAGTTCCTGTATGTTGATGTTGGATGCCAAGGCAGTGCAAAGCAGAAAGTCTACCATGCGGAAAGCCATCAAACAATACCATCAACATTCCGAAACCAAGACCCCTGCCACAATCCGATGATCTGATCTTTGACGCCTGTGATGCAGAGATTTATCACTTCTTTGTCTGATGATGCTTTCCCTCTTGGCGATAATTTTAGGAAGCCTAACCCAGGAGAAGAGAATATTTAATTATCTTCCTTCCCGACCTAGTCGAATCAGTGAAAATGCTTTTGGCCTATTAGCTGCTCGATTCCGGGTCTTTCAAACTGTTCTCAGCCTGAAGAATGCACCTATGCACCATATGGCAGTGTTGATATAGATGTGAATGGTGAAATCCTAAATGGTAGCACCACTAGCAAATTGGAATCCCTTCGTTCAATTCAGCGTTTTAAGATCTCGTTAGCCAAGTAAATTGTGTTTGTTTACAACGCTATGCGGCCGCTTTATCCCCTTTCAAACACCTCTGAACTTTGTATTGTTTACAAATTAACAAAATTAACAATAATACAAACTAATTAAATATTCATTTCGCTTTCCTACCTTTGGTTTACACACTACAAACTCCGAAGTATGACCATTGGATAGCTTTTGAAAATCCTGTTCGAAAGGATGTATTTAAATATCCATATGAAATAAACTACCCATTTTATGACAATTCTCGTGAAAATGCCGTCTTTATTGTGAAAGCCGGTTTTGTCGGCGCACGCTCGGACAACTTCGGAACCTAAAATCTCCGCGACTTTGCATCCTAGCATATTGAAAGTACCGGCAATCGATTCCTCGTGATGTCATTGCCTAGATGGCGGATTTTCATTGGTTTATAGCAATCAACACTGACCTTATATGGCATTTCATAATTTATTGTGCGTGTGGGAATCAAATTTCAATGATCTCAGCATTTTGTATGCGACTTTCAAAAAATAAAAAAAATACTTCTACTTCTTCAAATGCAATGAAACTTTCCAATAATATTCCTTTTTACATGAGCTACAATTTTGGAATTAACATTTGCTCGAAAATAATAAATCTTGCTCTGGCAATTCCGATTTATTTCAACAATAATTGTAAAATTTTTAGATAATTTATGAACATGTATGCAAATTAATTTTGATATATAATATGAACCGGGACAAACTTAATATCATTTTAAAGAGGAAGTCATAAGCTATCGAATGATGCATGTCCTGCAGCCAGAGAATAAACACGTCTGGAGATATTTACATTTGAAACTACTGATCGTAAATACCGTGCGTCCCACGGACAACAAAGAGTACTGTATCGTAATTATATATATCTAAGTTTGCTATATGTGATTTGTATACTTTGCTGTGCTGATTGTTCAACATTTGGTGAATTGAATAGTTAATATTATGAACACAATTTCAAGTGATTTGGGCGAACAAACATGGAGATTTAAAAATATGCTGTACATACCCAGCTTGTGATGTCATAATTTGTATAATGCAAACCTGTTTCAAGTATGCCCAGCTCTCAAAGTTGGTAATAAACAAACTAACAATCTGTATATTTTCAAATGTCAATGTCTGAATCGTGTCAATAAATGGACAGTTGAACACAGGAAGGTTTCATATTAAAATTGGCTCAACCAATCAGAATAAAATTAGTCATTGGCCAAAATGCATGTGATTGGTCGAGTTAATTTTGAAAGGCATTTAACTGCTGTTGTGCAAACAGTTCTAGACAGATGGGCTATAAACATGTTTTTTTTTGTAACTTTATAAAGTTTGTTGACAGCACAGCATTTATAACTTTTCCCTGTAGCAGTATTGTAGTTTTTGAAGCTTGACAAATTTTGTGTTCACATGATGGACGCATCATGGTATGTTACACTACTGATATTCATAGTTCAATTGTGAACAAATATTTTGAATACTGTTAATACAATTATACAATGGATTGTGAATATTTTTGAACAAACATTTTACAATATAAAAATATTCTTATGATACAATATAAATGATTAATAACGATTATTATAATAAAGCATTAATAATATATCCTGTTATAAAAGTTTAATAATTATTTGTACGGTATTCATATTAAAAACTAGGGAAAGCAGGCACTGTGGAAGGAAGACAGTGAGAAAGGTTGTTTGTCAACACTGTACATTGCTTGCCATATCATCATCTGGAACTTTAATTTGAGGTCCCTCAGCAATTTTGCTCAGCTTCTTGGCAACAAGTTGGCCAAACAGTTCATCTTCCGTCAGTTGGACTTTTGTCCTGTCGGTTTGCTGCTGTGCCTTTGCTAACTGGGCAAGAAAGGACACCATATCCTCGGCAGCTTTAGCTAATCGGTCGTCACTTATTGTGGACCTTGCTCTCTTCCTCTGGAATGGTGCAATACTCAACGCTGTGTTTGGCTCTTGGTTTTCTGCATCGTTGGCTGTTCCCGCTTGAGGTTGATCTTGAAGCTTTTGCATGAACATATCCCTTATAGCCATATGATCCTTCAACCACGATAGTTTGCTGTACCATGGCCAACTCGATTTAAATGGGCTCTTCTGGGCTGAACCGGACTTTGGTTTGTACAGCGCTTCTTTGCCACATTCTTTGCCAAAGTAAGTCCTCAAATTGTCGATTTTCTTAAGGACGTTAGAAGCTATACAAACCGTATAAACATTTTCAAAATGGAAACAGTGAAAACAAGGATAGAATTATTGTTATATTACAAAATAACTTAGCACTTTAACAACTTTACAAGCAACTAGTGAGCATGTAATTCTTAACATATTTGCGTTTATTTTGTTTTTTCAAGAAACAATAAAACAGTTCTGTTTTATATTATTAATTTAATATATTAAAGGAAGCAAGTGTTTCTGTTGATTGACTAATACGATACAACACATAGACATGTGATGTGAACACTGAACAAAATCATATGGTTTGCAACCATAGTTTTTAGTTTTAATGACATCAAGATAATCTAGATCAACAGTAACTTTATAGTCCTGTGCCCCTGTAATCTCGAGAACAAAGTACATTGTATCTGGCCTTCCAGATGGCAACCAGCATTACTGGAAGGTTGAATATTGTGAAGGTTCCATAACTTAGTCCGTATTATTTTTTAAGATTTTCGCATAATCATAAATCGAAACAGCGAGAACGAGCGTTTAAGGGACAATTTGTCATAGCACCTGCCAAATAACGTACTGCCCCCCTGGGCTTAATGAGTCGAGTCTTGGTTCAAACTACACAAGTCTGGATGTCTTGTTATTCACAACTATTATGGCTACTGGTTCAGACTAGACTGACTTGGATCGGACACAGCTGCTGATAATACTTTAATATAATGCTGACAATTTATCTATTTGTGTGGTGGTTCTTTCATACTTATTAAAATTTGAAATTTTCAGTTGCGTAAATGTCATTACCATTCTGAATTAGAATCTGGTAAATTTAGTCTTAACAAGTAATAAATTAAATAGACGAATTTTCAAACACGTTTTAAGTATTGCTAAGCCTCTACTATGCCTGCAGTGTAGCCCCCCCATCCCCCATCGAGGAAAGGTTTGCATTTCGTCGGGGAAGAATATATGTTTTGTAATGAGTGTCACAATTCTATTCTACAGCAAACCACCCTCAGAATGCAGGAAACACCGTTTAAGAGACTCGAATTTCAATGCCCCCGAACCCCCTAGGTTGATCAAAAGAACAAAAATTTGACTGCCTCTGAGAACTTAGCTCCCTTATTGAGGACTTTAACCCCCTCATCGGGGAATTCCTGGCACCATCCATGTATGCCTGTGGTCTTAAAATAATTGAGCAAAAACTGTGCTGTCTTCTGTTCTTCACTGCATAAAACATATATAATAAATTAAGGTTTCATGGGGCCAGCAGGCAGCTGTATAACAATCTTATGCTTGCAATTATATATTCGATTTAAGTGCATGTGGGTTTATAATAGAAACTCCTTACGTTATCGTATAAAGCGATCGATTTCTGCAGAATTTCTTTTTAATTTCATTTTGTTAATTGTGTGATAAATGCTTGATTACAATGTTAACATTGGTTTGGGCTTGCATCAAAGCAGACAAGCAGTGATGATTTGATAACACAACACGGAAAGGAAAATCAAGGGTGCCCGTCGAAATGATAACATTTTCTTTAGGTTGATCTTTTCCAGTTGCAATCAAGTGAAACCAATATACTTTTAATAATAAATTTATTAGATTTAAAAATGCAGCAACATGTTTGATCTCAAGCACCTGGGTAGATTTAATATAATTTAACGTACAAAGGTAAAAGACTGGGCTCTGATCTCGAAAATAGAAACAACACTGGTCTCTATTAGAGCATTAGATACACCGTGCCGATACAGCGAGTAATGCTAGTGGCACCTGTGGGCAGTGCAGCACATTATTATTTGGCAGGCTATGACAATTTTGTCATAGCACCTGCCATAGTGCATTATAATTATGCGAAAATCTTACAAAATAGAATTTCAAAATCGAAAGTTCAGTCCAGTATATACAATATGCCCCATGTGCCCAGAAGCCAACGTACTTTAGAATACTAACTACTCTTAACATTTTGCCATATATGGTGTTGGCTGAAAAGAAGAGGAAAAATGAAAATAACCTATGGTACACCGGATGTAGCATCCAGATAAGAACAGGAAATGTCTTCAACAACTACACGCTGTTTTCGATCATGAAGATAATCAGCAAACCATTTAAGCAGCGAACCATACATACCATAGCTTTGAAGCTTGCCAACGAGCTTGTTGTCAAAAATTATGTCAGTAAAAGTTTTTTAAAGGGGCATGTTGTGTATAAAACATATTGTAATGGCACAGTACTTCTGATTTACTTAAGGTGAACATGGAGCAAACTAATGCAGTTTTAACAAAATCTGAACGATACAAATCGATGACAAAAATTTACAAACAGAGAACGTTGGTTAAAAACATTTTATATATGTTACATCTTGATGTCTGTAGTAGTCTAAAAATTATACATTTATCATCTTGATATTGGACTTTCAGTTTGGTATCTTTAACAGTTCACGAGAACCGAGCGAAAGAATGCTGAAAAGGCAGGGTTTCGCATTTTATATTGTCAGCATATCACAAACTGAGGCCAGGAGCGTAACTACTGGAGGGGTGGTGAGTCGCCCCCCAATGTCTAACAATTGTAACAATGGCGTAACTCTCATGAGCTCTACCCAGTAAGAGCCGGGGGCACCCAGGAGATCAGCTGTCCAGGGGGGGCACCCTGAACGGAGTTGTCCGGGGGCCTTGTTCATCTAATTTCCGTTTCGTAAAGCTATTAATAACTTTTCAGATTAAGATTTTCTGTATCCACTGCATGAGGTATATAACGTGACTCAAGAAGTTGAAATGAAAAAAGGCAATGTACAATGGAAATATGGAATGTCTTTGGAGCCAATGGCAGTGAAGAAGTACACAACAGGTTCCGAGAAACAGAACTGAGAAACAGCGGATCTTGTGTTCATGTGATTTCTTCAGGCTGACTTCTACTTGCCAGTATATTTCCAATTTGGAAGGAAATTGTAAGGAAAGGATTTTAATAACAAATAAGGATAAGAAAAGGAAATGTATGTTTCGGCAAGTGGAAGCACTGGATTTCTTCTTCATGTGCATGAAAATTCAAAATTGAAAGCTTTTATTTGTCTGTTCCTACAATCAATCAATCATTGGTAAGTACTTTGTTATATTATATCATAAATTACAATAAATTTGCATTTATGTTGGGTAATATAGGTTTCTTTTGCAACTGCGATTTAATTATTTTATCGGTGTTTCAACTTCGAAATCAGATCAACACTGTGACAGTACTTTCAAATCGCAAACAAAAGCACCTTAACTAAACTTCAGGACAGGCCAATAAGGTTCCTGACTTCTGATTATATATGGAGTCAGCCTGTATGGAGAATGTATTGCACTTGTTTGTCGAAACTCATAATTTATCCGATAATGCTTAATACAATGGGTATACAACTATACATTTACAAAGTGTTTAAGTATCGTGTTCACAACTTCAGACAGTACTTCACAGCCGATGCTTTCAATCGATGAGCCAATGAGGTGCATAACAGCAACACAGCATATGAGTAGAAACTGTACTAACAAAAATATCTCGTTCAGAGGAAAAATGAGCCTGTTCTGGCTGTTCACTCTTCAGCAAAACAAATTAAAATAGATGAATCCAGATACTGCTTAGAACTTTACACTCCCCATATTGGTCTTCTGATAAATTCATAAAAGTTTGGCAATACATGAATACAGTAATGTTTTCTTTCCAGAGATGAGAGATCTCTGAGTTACAATACAGGCAGGTATATAGATATCTGTTATCATCCTGACCATTGTTTATAAAAAAAGAATACAATAATCTCAGGTAAACCGACCTAATCCTGGAGTCCTCAACCATTTCTTCCTGAAAATCGGATGGAATTAGAATACTGAGGGAGGGAATTAATATAATTTGGAATCTGTAATAACTAATAAGCAGTTGGCAGGAGACTGTTTAGCTAGTATATAAAGTAGGTTTCATTGAACATGCCTTCATCTGCAGGTGTAAAGGGCAGGGGGCAGCCTTCTGGGGCTACAAACCGAAATAAAAGAAAGGCAAAGTTAGAAAAGCAAGCAGCATTGTTAAAGAAAATTCCCAAGATGTCAATTTTTGCTACACTACAGTCACCACAACAACAGTTGGGTGACAATGGCAATTTGGTGGACTCATCTATTGAAAATGATAGTACAAGAGCACAACAACAGTCTGGTGACAATAGCAGTTTTGAAAATAAAGGTGGGAACATATTTCAGTATCTTTATGTAAATTAACCCAAATCTACTAACAGTTAAAATGATTTTTCTTTAATACTAGTTTATATTATTTTTTGTCTTTTCCGACAGCAACGTTTCTGGTGTTAAAGATTTGGACCTTGGTTCTGAATTTCCCTCGGACAGTGGTCATTTCAAGGAGGAATTGACCAGAGATCTTGTATCTTTAGCCAAACACGGAAGTTGTCAGCCTAAAGGAACAATAATTACATCAGAGGGAAATAAAATTTACACTGACTTGTATTATCACAGGTATGTTCTAACCTAATACAAATATAGGCTGTTTCCTTAAGTTCACTAATGACATAAATTACCTACTTTCTTTTTTAGAGAGATGAAGATTTTCAAGTTAAGAGAGATTGGATGGCCTTCTCAAAAATTCAGGGCAAAGCATATTGCCATCACTGTTGGTTGTTTGGTCTTAAAACGTCCAAGAACATTCACTCTCACTGGATTGATGGTTTTATTCCAAATACGAAACACTTTAAGCAGCAAGTTAAATGCCACGAGGAAAGTGACTTTCACAAAGAAGCAGCCAAAGCACATTCAAGGTAGTTAGTTCATCCATTTACACATTTTGTGTAGAACTGCATATGACCATTTGACAAAAACTTTGTGTTAAACTCTTGTATTTGTGAAAAGTTTCCAACAAATGCAGACTAATCAATATATGCCTCCCGACATCAAGCTAATTATTTAGTCAATTAATGCATGTTAAATGTTTACGAATTTTGTCCCTAAACTCCTCATCTCACCATTCATTGTCCTGTAATGATATGTATTATATGTAATATATTTTTTCTTTCTTTCTTCTAGGTACAAACAAGGCAAGGATATAAAGATGCTGAATGCTGCTGGAATGACAAAAGCAACCAATTTTTGGAGAGAACCTTTGCGAAGACTAATCACTATAATATTCACTCTGGCTACTCTTTGCTCTTTGCTTGCCATATCATGGGCACGATGAAATGGTAGGGAATGGGCAGTGTTGGGGGTAACTTCTTAGGACTAATTAAAATGCAGATTGACCTTGGCGATTCCTTTCTAAAAGAACTTGTAGAAAAGCCTGCAGGAGCATGCAACCAAATATTTATCTCCATCAATTCAGAATGAAATTATCAAGATGCTTAGAGATGCAACAAGAAGAAATATCATCAATAAAATTAAAGAAGCTTGGTTTTCTTTAATCTTTGACACCACAAGCAATATTTGTAGAGTTGACCAGATTTCTATTATCGTAAGATGGGTTGATTTGTCAACTGTGTCCATTACAGAAACATTTATTGGTTTCAATGTAGCTTCAGATGGTGGCACAGCTAAAGCGTTATCAAAAACGGTTATTGCCCATCTAGTTTCAGTTGGATTGAGTCCTTTGAAAATTAGGGACCAGGGATATGATGGAGCAACTGTCATGTCAGGTTTCATTTCGACGTATAAACATATCAGCAGGCCGGGTACTGTATATTTTCACTAATTACAACCTCAAAATACTTTGGAATCAAAATAAATTTGGACTCAAAGTGTATACAAACATCCCATTTTTCTGTGGATATATTTCCTATATTTGTAAATACATCGTCTTACTAATTTATCTTGATTCGTTTTATCGTATTTGTCTGGATATATTAATTACAGGCAGCATCTACCTCATCAACTTTGGTATATTTTGAATATCTTGTAATATACTTGCTGGATCTCTTTGAAAACGTTACGTTATATTGTGAATTGTATACGGAATATTGTATCAAAGTTTCATTCTATTTGGTGGAAGTCAATTTGAATTATCGCGTTTTTGCCCAATTTTACCGTTGAGATTTTTGTCAAGTGTCAAGTTTTGGTGTTTTCAGATTTAATACCATTTGAATAATGACCGTTGGAAGTTGGAACTTTATATTACTATTTGTGTCTAGCGTTGTTTGTCGTGGCAACAACTTCATCTATGTGTAGTCGTTTCCCTCTCGTCTAAAGTAACGTTTTCATTTTGGATTTGTGTTTGTCCGTCTACTCGTAACAGTTTGATATTATTTGTGTCCAATTTGGCAATCTATAAAGTCGATCTGCTTGCATAATGATTCGTGACAATCGTAGATTTTTTGAACGTTTGTTGAACAATGTTACTGTCTTGTGTTTAACGTTCATCATCATTTGGCGATATCGAGACTAGAACTTTGCTTCGCTGACTCTATAAATGATGTGCTTCATAACGAAAGAAACTTAAAATCCCTCAAAAACAACTGTTCCTTTCCGCTGCCGGTTTTTTCTTACCATCTCCGTAAACCCAAGCGACGTGTTACTTCTCCGCTACGTCTTCCTCAATCCACTTGGAACAAGCATGGCTATTTATGTTTATCACCACCTGATTTTAATCCCGATATTGATAATATTACATGGATAATATCTATAAACCCTGGCCCTACCAATACTAGTAGCCCTAATACTGAACATCTAAAAGTTCTTTATTTAAATGCCAGAAGTCTAACCCGGAATCAGACTGCATCGTGTTAGTTGGTGATTTTAATCTTCCTTCTGTCTCTTGGTCAGACAATCAATCAATGCCACTTAACAGCGGTGGAGGTACAGGATAATGAGCAACTTTGTGAACTGATAGATGATAATTTTCCACATCAATTCGTTGAGGGTCCAACTCACCGCGCTGGTAATAAACTTGATCTTTTACTTTGTAATCATGCTGAGACTTTATCAAATGTATTAATGTTTTCTTCCGAGGAACACTCTTTTCAAACTGATCATTACCTCATAGAGTCCTATATATGTACAAAGTTCAGTAGAGCTAAACCTGTGATGCGGATGGTATACGACTATAACAAAGCGAACTTTCCTGAACTTTGTATAGCTTTGTCACCAACTGCTTTTGATTTATCTCTCACGGACAACATCGATAACTGTTGGAAACAGTGGAAAGATCTATTTCTATCCACTGTGACCAGTTACGTCACAACAAAGTTTGTTAAAGATACTCCTCCCTGGATTGATAGGGAAGTTCGCCATCTAGTTCGCAAGAAGTACACCGCTCTACGAAACTACCGACTTAGCAAGACGGCGGAACGTAAACTTAAACTTTGTTCTTTGTCTCAGCAGATCAAATACGCAATTATAAATAAACATAAAAGTTATCTGGCTAAGATCGAAGCATCTTTAAAAGAAAATTCTAAGTTATTCTGGAACTATCATAAAGCAATACCTCATCATCGTTCCGCGTTGAATCCTATCATCTCATACAACGGTCAAATAGCGAAGTCTTCGAATGAAAAAGCCGAACTTTTTAATTCTTATTTCTTTTCCGTGTTTCGACCTGCTAAAACGTTATTAAACACTGAAACATCCACCTCAATACCACCATGTGTGACCCAATTATCCGATATTTCCGTCTCTGTAGAAGAAGTTGCCCACCACCTGTCACACTTGGATTCAATGAAAGCTACCGGTCCTGATGGTATTCCTGGTTGGCTTTTGAAAGAATGCAGTTTTGTCATTGCTCCAAGCCTTTGCGCCCTTCTCAATCATTCCCTATCCTCTGGAACCCTTCCCTCTGAATGGAAATCTGCTGATGTAACACCAATACATAAGAAAAATAAGAAAGAACTAGCTACCAACTACCGACCAACATCACTTTTATCCATACTCAGCAAAGTCTTGAAGCGATGCGTTTGCAACCAATTCTACCAACATGTGCGCAATATGTTCAGTATAGCACAACATGGATTTCTTCATGGACGTTCTTGTGTGACACAACTCTTGTCTACCCTACACCATATTGGTCAATTACTTGACAAAAATATCAAAACGGACATAATTTTTCTTGACTTTGCAAAAGCATTCGACTCTGTGGATCATGGTATTCTTCTGCACAAACTGAAAGGTTATGGTGTTTCAGGTAGCCTTTACAACTGGTTCGCAGATTATTTATATGATCGTACTCAACGAGTCGTTGTAGAGGGTACTGCTTCAGAGTGGTCTCCGGTCACTTCTGGTGTTCCGCAGGGTAGTATCCTAGGACTGATGCTCTTCATACTTTTTATAAATGACCTCCCAGATGCAACATCTGAATCTGTAACTACAGGACTTTATGCTGACAATACAAAGCTTCACAGATGGATTTCATTTTACGAGGACAGCGTTCTTTTACAAGAAGCTGTGTCAAGTGCTGACGACTGGAGTAAGAGTCGAATAACAATTTTAACCCCTCCAAATGTAAAGTCTTGACAATCTCTCGCCCTAAATATCCCTTCCAGATAGATTACCACCTTGGGTCAACTGAACTGGATCGTGTCGAAAGTGAAGTTGACCTCGGGAATCACTGTGAGCAGCAAGCTTTCATGGAATCCTCACATCGACAAGATTGTTAGAAAGGCTAATGCGATGTTGGGACTAATTAGAAGAACCTGTCCATTATCGACTGCTCACATTATTCGTCGCACCCTTTATCTTTCGTTGGTCAAATCCCAGTTATGCTACACCACAGAAGTCTGGTCACCATCCCTGCACAGCAACAAGATCAAGCTGGAATGAGTTCAAAGGCGTGTGCTACAAGGTGGATCCTTCAAACGAAGAAAGGTGGCATGCCTTACAATGAATGATTAGTAGCCCTGAAACTTTTACCTTTAGCGTACGATTTAGATGTTAATAATTTTGTGTCATTTGTCAGTCACAGTCGTACTCGTAATTGTAACAATCCTTCTCTTATGCTAAGAGTTCCGTTCTTGTAAAACAAGTACTTTTCAGTCTTCCTACTTTAACCGAATTGTCCCTCTCTGGAATGGTGTGTGTAAAGTTGCTTCATCTGATGACCTCCGCAGTCTGGCCTTGTTTAAATTACTTTTGTCACGGACATATTCACATTTATTGACTTCTAGTTAATATGACCTGTACTTGGTCATTCTATCATAGTTGTTCGTGCCATCATAATTAGTTTTATAAGAAAACATAGCCAATTGCTTAACTATACAACACTTCACCTTCGATACTTCAACGGTGTAGAATTGTAGACATTTATATTTTTGTAACACTCAAATGTTTGTAATATTCTCTGTTGTCTATTGAGCATTATCTCTAAACAGCAGTTTTTATATGGTTAGTTTTATCATGAATATTTTAACTATGTGCTTAGTGGTGTGTAGTTCTGTTAAGCAATTGGTATTGATCTAGATATATTAATTATTATTTTTGTGTAATTTAATTGAAACGGGAGAATGCCTCACATGGGTCTTCAAGTCCCGTTCGCATTCTTTCCGCTTGGATTTTTGTTACTTATCCAATAAAGTTGTTAAACAAAGGAGGTATCAATGTTATCATCTCAGACCATTTGAAAGAGAATGCCATTAAGTCCCCTGCACCATAGGTTCATTTGCGCTAGTCACAACCTTAATTTGGTCATAAATGATGCAGCTGAATCAAATGTTCAGAGCATAAATTTCTTTGGTGTTTTGGACCTATTCAGCTTTTTCAATAGAAGCATCAACCAATCAGCTGATCTCAAGAACAGGGACGTAGTGAGGGGGGTATGGGGGGGGGGTGATGTACCCTAACATTCCCATTATCACATGGATAAGAAATCTATATTTGTCGTTTATTAAATGCATGACACCTTTTGCTTTGTCTACTGTCTATTTTAAACAGGCTCACAATTCATGTGCATATCCAAATATCGAGTTTTGTTTAATGTTATGCCTCCAAAAAAGAAACGCTTTAAAGTATAATGTCTCGTTTGTCACGCTACATTTGACTCGGTCTATCCGAGGAAACACAACGAATTGTGTCATAACGCTCATCTGAAAGCGCACAAGCATATCGGTTTAAAGTCGCTGGCGCACCAGATAACCCATTTAAGGTGCGTTTTATAATTACATTTTGTTACTTTTTAAGAGGTAGTTAGGTAGTAGTTCAGCTATGAGTCTATACCTGTGATAAGTAAATCGATATAGGGCTTAGTCCCGAAGACGAGTAAGTTAGCGCAAAACGTTGCCGCTGTGAGTCTGGCAGTCTGTGTGTTTGGTTTACCGGTTTATTAAATATGGTTGGTTTATAGAATCATACATTTAGTGACTAGGAACAGTAGTAGGACATGACTCACATGAGAACATTAGTCACATTACTCTGTTGGAAATCCTATTCCCGTTGATGAATCATATAATTTCTGCATTACGATTTATGCTCAGCGGCACTGCGCCAGTGTGAATTGCAAAATGTGAGAATGTGAGATTGCCAAATGCATTTCTTAATAACAGGCAGATTTGGCTGACGTTCATGAAAACTTGTGAAAACTGCAATAACTGGCTTACCTATCAATTTAACTCAGAGACAATAACTGTATAAAGCAATTGTTGTTACAAATTAACTATCATAGGGACATGGCTATAATTACGATCATATCGGATCCAATCTCAAATGATCCAGGGGTGAGGCCTTTGAATAAGTCAAAGCGACAGAGGTTGTATTTAGCTCATATTGGTCCCCAGCAGCCTATGCTCTTTAATTATCCCCAAAATAATGAAATAATTTCAAGCAAGAAACAAAATCGTTTCACTGCAGCTTGGTTTTCCCAATATCCATTCTTAGAATACAGTATTGCAAAGGATTCCGCCTTTTGCTTTGTTTGTCAAATGTTCCCCACTGGCACAGATCGAGAACGCTCAGAACAGAATTGGACCAGCATTGGAGTGAGAAAATGGGACAAGATGAAGAGCAGAGGTGCCGGTAGCCATGGAAAACTCTCCAAGCACTTCTCGTCAAAAGCACACAATGCTGCGTTTCTTGATTATGTCCACTTCATGAGTGGTAATTCTCGCATAGACTCGTTGCTCGACACGGAAATTCGTACTACAGTTATTCAGTTGCAGGAAGATAAGGAAAACAACCGAGTTATTATAACACTAATTTTGGATCTTTGTCGCACAATGGCAAGGCAAGGAATATATTTTCGTGGCTCGCATTCAGATACAGATGGTAATTTTACCCAGCTCCTTTCCCTTATGTCGAGACATTGTCCAAATTTGAAACATTGGATGGATGACAAACAGAATAGAGCATACAAAGTTACGTACACCAGTCCACAGTTGCAGAACGAGTTTTTATCCTTATTGGGTCAGGAAGTTAAGGACAAATAACCAAAGGAATAAAAGACGCCGAGTTTTTCTATAATGTCTGACACAACTCCCGATGTTAGCCACAAAGACCAGATGAGCGTCGTTTGTAGATACGTAGACCACAACAGAGCTGTGCATGAACGCCTTCTTGACCTAAAAGAAGTCCGAGACAAAACTGGAGAAGGACAAACTACTGCTACTATTCAATCAGTAGATAAAAGTGGTTTAGACAACGGGAAAATTGCTTTTCAGTCGTACGATTACACAAACAGTATATGGGGACAATACAATGGTGCACAAGTGATCATGTCTCTGCAACTCGGCAGATAGTACCGTATATACCATGCCAAGGTCATCGTTCAAATACCATCAATGAACATGCTTGTAAAGCTAGTCCCATTGTCTGCAAGCTATTTGACACCCTCCAAGCGACCTACGCCTTTTTCTCCTACAGTCCTTCATCCACCGTTGAGTCCTAACCATGAAGAAAAAGATGTGAAAGGTCTATTTCCAAGACAAGCACCTGACCAAGCTGCATTTGTTGCCGAATTCGAAGTTTTTGGCAAAGTGGTCATGGAAGGAAACGCGAATCACATTACATCGTTGGCTGATGCTGGTAAAGAAGCTGAGCGGCGAAAAAATATTTTCCCTTTAACCAGTCGAGTTTACAGACTTGCGTTGACTGCTCCTGTGACTCAGAATGAGAGAATCTTCAGCAAGCTGAAGACAGTGAAAACTGCTTTGCACAATTCTATGACAGACTAGAAATACATGCTTGCAGTAACCCCTCGCCCTGAACATTGACAGACACTACATTCCAAAACATTACTATTACTAAGCTTTTTCATCACAAAATCTGCTATGCAATCACTTACAATATGGACAGCCTGGGCAGAATCTCTCCAAGCAATGTGAATATCGTATGAAGCCGTGACAAACGTTCTTAAGCAAATTTAGACTTCAGATTCTGTCAACACAAAAGGGTAAAGGCTGGGGCCACTGGTATGCTAGCTAAAATACTCCGGGTCGATTTTGTGGTTAGTTTAATGTTCATGAGGATCATTCTCTTGAAAACAAAAATTCTAACATAATCTCTTCAGAAAGAATATTTAAATATTGTTGGTGCTATAGAAGTAGTGAATGGTACAATAAAGTCATTAGAAGACATAAGAAATAGAGATCAAGAAATTGAAAATCAAATTCAATCTTCAATCGATGTGCTTTCTGGAAAAGATGTGGATGCTGCTGGTGAATTTGCAAGATTGCATCGACCACGTGGGAGACCTCGCCATTTAGACGAAAATCCAGAATCTGCTGCTGATGTTGGAATGATTGCCTTCTATGACAAGGAATTTAAACAAGTTCTTGATACTCTGATGCAACAGTACAAGGAGAATATCAATGTTAGTCTGGAGAAAGTTAAAGCTCTTCCTACAGCCCTTCATCCACCGTTGAGTCCTAACCATGAAGAAAAAGACGTGAAAGAACTTCTCCGTCTATTTCCAAGACAAGCACCTGACCAAGCTGCATTGCTGCCGAATTCGAAGTTTTTGGCAACATGGTCATGGAAGGAAACGCGAATCCAATTACATCGTTGGCTGATGCTGGTAAAGAAGCTGATAGTTTACAGACTTGCGTTGACTGCTCCTGTGACTGTGGCTCAGAATGAGAGAACCTTCAGCAAGCTGAAGACAGTGAAAACTGCTTTGCGCAATTCTATGACAGACTAGAAATACATGCTTGCAGTAACCCCTCGCCCCATGCACTGAACATTGACAGACACTACATTCCAAAACATTACTATTACTAAGCTATCGCCATATGAAATTTTTACTTGACGTAGATGACCACCCATCACACCCATGACACCCATGAAACATAGCCATGCGCCCGCAAAACTTGATGAACTTTAGATTTCCCATAGCTTTCCTTTTTTCCTGGGTGTAATAAATAGCCGAGTGGAATTAGTACCCTCGCCCCGGGCTATCGCCCGGAATGGCGCTTTGTGCCGTTGGCTCGTGGATAATAGATTGCGCAACTTGATTTTTATAAGCTGCGAATAGGACATCACAGACAGTGTCGACTTAGACTATTTGCTCAATAAATGGAGCAAGAAGACCAACCGGCGAATTTTTCAATTGCTTAGCTTATGAGTTATGAAGGCAGTTGTACTGCATTGTATTTCATAGTTTTTAAAAAACCCATACAAATGCCATTTCCGAGATCCTATAATTGAAAATTTTGGGGGGAAACATGCCCTTGTGGTATGCCCCCTAGAAAATGTTGAAATCTAAACAAATAACATCTCCTGGGTTACCAAATCTGCTTTAATTTTATTTAAACATTTTAAACATAAAATCACCATCAGCCCCAAATGCGGGGGGAGGGTGGCTCACACTGACCAGTTTTAACTGCATTTCTAAAGTAGAGACAGGCAATCTAGCTACAGGTACTCTCTACTGTGATGCTGAGTGCTATATACAATCTGTCAATGGTGCAAAGCAGATGTCTTGCACAACAGATAGTGTGGTGCTAATCCTTTTTACACTAAAGTTATACAGTATAGCACATAAAATGTATATTTCAAGGTGATGGAATAAGAAATAACATCAACAAGAAGTGACTCCTCCTATATTTCAAGTCATCAGGTCCATTCGATAATTATTCTGTTGAGATGTTCACCAGCATTGCACAAGTAGAAGCTTTGTTGTCGGAGGAGATGACTCACAGGCTCACATGGGGACAGTATGTTAACTTGAATGATGGTCAGGGCAAAAACATTGCTTGTGATATGGCTCAAGAGATCTGCAATAGAGTGAGCAAGGATGTTAAAGGTATGGGAGCAATGATGCACTGGAGGTTCATGAAGTATCAAAGGCACACAGCAAAGGGAGTCCTAAAGAAGATGAGATGGCAATGTTACAAGATTTGAGAAAGTTGAAACCTTTCAAGACATCTCCAGGTAGACACCATACTCATTTTCCAGAACTTAATGTATCACCAACAAGTAGTGTCAACATGAGTAACTTCTTTGCATGGCTACAAAGGCATAAAAAGCAGATAGGAATGGGATTGAGTGAATAAATACTTTCAACACTTACTATATAAATGATGTCATAGGTGACTATATCAAGTTATAGAAATCTCATTAACTAATATTGGGTCATTCCAGCAAACATACACACCTCCCCCACAGAGCAACTGGGAAGTCAATACCCTCCCCTTTTGGTTGTCCTAATACATTTTCTATTATCACAAGTACATTTTCCACCCTCACCTTCTGGATAGCACAAATTTCCTCCATAAGGGTGGGTGGTGCAGATATTTTCTGGAATGATCCATTTAAGCTGGCCCATATTCACATACTGTCTTGGCCAATATTTATGTGTTTTAAGTTAAATCATCAGTCAGCAAGCAACAAAGACAGTTCATTGTAGTGATTATACAAACATGGTAGACAATTTGTACGTAAACAAGCATATGGTAGAACCAGTGGTACAATGCTCTAAGTCATGGTGGCTAAATGTTTGCACATACTACTCTATATATTCTTGTTGAGTCTAGGGGTAGGCCCCCAAGGGAAACTTTAATGCCATATGAGAGGTGATAGAGGTCTAGTATAAAGGCCAGTTCATACGCCTGTCTTCTGATGCATGTCAATTTGAGTCACTCTTTTAAATCTAAATACAAGATTGACCCATCAATGACCATATCTGCCATAACGTTGTTTTATTAAGTTTTTATTGTTTACATCACTTTAAACTAAAATACAGTAACACTACATAGTACATGTAGTTTTCATGGTTTAGTAGCTCACCTAGATAAGTTCATATTAACAGACTTTATTGGGCTAAGCAACAAGAACATGCCTTTAATATTACTCTCAATATTTCAAAATTTACTTCCACTTTTGTATATATTGCATGTAATATAAATTGTATATCAAATTGTATAATATATATATTGTAGTATATAGATATAAAATATATATCCCTTAGTTAATGCCAGTTTTTCATACCCTGATTTTTGCAAGATCCGGTTCCGGCCGGAACTGATTGAAAAAGCATGGCCGGAACCGGAACTCTGTTATTTTCAGAGAGTTGGAATATCAAATTTATTTATTAAATAAAATTGATCAAACAGACTGAAAAGTCTAATTTCAACAACTGCATGTGAAGTATAATTAACAATTAACATACCAATTTATCAAACAGACCAATTATCACGAAGCCGTGAAAAGCGAAATTAACGTGTGTTTTTACGTATACATTTATACACACTTTATATGCAAACATATAAAAAACTTGCCACAGTAAATGTTTCTGTTAAAAGTGTTAACAATAACTTTAAACAATATAACGTCAATAAGATCAAGAGCCATTAAAATGAGTCAAATGACACGTCTCTCCTGACTACAGTACATTAGTGTCCCAACCAGTTAACAGTTTGGGAATCGAAGAAGGTTGTGGTGCAGGAATAGTAAGTGTTCACCATTTTGTGGAAGAAGGCGTGGACAATGCTCTACAAAGATGTTACCAGCTTCAGAGAAGAGGCGTTCTGAATAAACAGATGATGCTGAACAGGATAGGTACCGACACGCTACTTTGGCAATGGTTGGATAAACTGATTTCTCTTCTCTCCAGAAACTTAAAGGGTCTTTGCACCTTTCAACACTTGCCAACTCAGAAAGACTTGGTCCCTTCGGCTTTCTCCGGCGCACTCTGGAAACTTCGGTCTGATCATAGGTTTGATCTCTTTCAGAATTTTCTTCTTCTCTGCAACTTTCTTCATCATCAGAACTTTCTTCTGCAGAACTGGCTTCGTCATAGCACTTCAGAAAATCAATATGAATTTCCTCTTTAAGCGATTTGGGTGCGTTTGTATCTCTTCGTCATCTCAATCTTGCCAATATAGTTACTGGTAGTTTTTGACCTGTCATACTATGAAGACCAAGCCCTAGTGATGCATGAACTACATCTTGAAAAAACGAGTCGGTCGGTCGATCCAACCTTTCCGAAGTAGCCTGACTACGTCCTTTCGGAGCCAAAAGTTCTGTGAAAAACAATTGCAATAACTTGGAGGCCAGGGAAGTGGATCAGCTTGTTCTAAATACTCAGACACAGATTCTTGCAGGAACGATGATGCTCTTTTAACGGTGAATTGTTGAATACACAGGGAACTTCATGGAAGAATTTGATTGCTTATGCACTCTCTGCTTATCACAACTTGTGGAATATGATATTCTGCTTGAAGAAAAAGTAGCTGCTCTCCAAATGACTTATTAAGACGTTCCTTAAGTTTGTATCTGCTCTGCTTCGTTCCAACGTTACCACTATACTTTGTCATCAGCGTTTCCATCGACAAGCATGGCTGCCCTTGTATGATATCATTCTCTACTAACGAAATAACTGCATCATAATTAGTGGCTGATGTACGCCTTCAAGTTTTTTTTTCTTACAAATAATGCATATATCCGGGAAGATTCCTCTCGAGCTAGTAGCTTCTGTGACACTCTGTGTTGTACTTTGTGTTGTTCTTTGAAGTTTGGTGCTACAGCCTTGATTGTCATCCGCTTTGTCCGATTTCCATTTCAACAGCGTTCTGGCATATACAAACTTTTGAAAACATATCCGATGGTAGGCGTATTCAATTTCTTTTAGACTCTCAGGAATTTTATTACATTGATCGATGTGATGGTTTTCACCGCCCAAACTTTCGCGTATTTTCTTGCATTCAAGAAGAGTTTCAAATGTGTTGGCATTTGGTCGAATCAGTTTATCAGCAGACGTGTCCATCGAGTCATAGTGAACGATACAACCTGCAATTTTTTCCTACCTCTTTCATAAAATCTTATTCTCGTTTTATTTAACATTACAATCTCGTAATCCTTTTGACATGGTTTCAATCAATACACAAATACCGTTCACAGCCATGTGCGTCCAACAGAAATGTACAATATTTCCCGGTGTTTTTTTTTTCACATTTATGAAGTGACTTTTATCATTATACAAGTCTTCTATTGCTTATACATAAGCAATGTTTTCCTTACAGTAGGCTAAGAAATGTCTTGTTAAATTAGTGTATATTTTCAAAGCGTGCCATTTATTATAAAAAATACGAATTTCGGAATATGATTTTAAAGGCCTGTCATTTGCACTTAAATGTCATCTCGGTAGGAGGGCTGAAAACAACAAACGGCTTATTGTACATGTAGTTATTTATTTTATTTTTATACATCAAAACATGACGTTTAGCCAAAAATATCGCGCTTTCATTAGTTCATATGCACACTTGAAGTGCCTTGTTGCTCTCTTCGGACAACAAGCATGACGTTATAAACTATAGTTATTTTAAATATAATCGTAAACAAAGCTGAGAAAATAAATGTAAATACCTAATTACAATATAATAATATTATAGCGTGTTTTCACATGAAACATATTGGAAGATAAAGAAGGTGGATGCATTACAGCGTAAAAAATTACTCCTTATCTCAACAAAAATGATCAACATTAAACAATCAAGATTTAAATTATGCACCCTCGTATTGCTATAGTTGTCCATTCTGAGCAAATTCTACTTTGATTCATGCATCAATGGCTAAGTTATCGCTTTTGTGCCAAAACGAGGTTTCAATCGCAAAAACGAGGCTGAAGGCCCCGCCCACAGCCTGTATACCAACGATTTTCGAAATCAACGCCCCCAAATTGACCAAGTTCACTTGGTTTCGTAAACTTCCCCGTCGGGGGACCATTCCCTCATTCTCCGCCTGGTCTATAAGAGACAAAGTTGTAACTGCATGGGGCTGGAAAACTCAAATGAACAGGACTTTACCTGGCTAATGATTATATGGTGAGTGTGTACATGTTGTATGTGGTCATTTATTAGAGAGTTTAAGATCTACGACGTGGCAACTCGACAACACGCTTGTCTTGCTGTAAGACAAAAGGTATGAATAATTTGTGGTACCAGGGGTATCCTCAACAGCGTTGTCATTATCAACATGTTAAACTTAGCATTTTCACGTCTTTCAAGCAACATGAAAGCTTGTTGCAACGTTGGAAGCATTACTTACAAAGTCGAGCTTATACCAGACACCACATCGTTCAGTAAAACGTAGCTGTTTGTAAGGCTATTTGAGAAAGCTTCAAACATTGGTGGTGTTGAAGGAGGTGGTGGTATTGATGTTCCCCGAATATTCTGATTAGATTCCATAACAGACTTGGATTTACCAGAATTGGCTTGTCTTCTATTTATCACAAGTTCTGCTAAACTGTCAGACAATGTCAGACCCATAATGGGTTTCTGCATCTTCAAATGTTGCAAACTTTTTTCTGTATACAATATTTACCCTCAATCTCAGACAGGAATCTATATTAAGGGCATAAAACAACATAATGAATGAAGGATACAAAGAGTATGTTTAATTTTTTATGATAACATTATAATTATCTAAATCTCATTTCAAATTTATAATGCCTAGTTAATTATTAATAATTGCTTTATACATAAAAAGGGATATAGACATGTATATGAATATGGCAGCACATCCAACATCCATATATTTTCCTATCATGTATTTAAAACCATGTAATAAATAATTAAATGCTGTACATATGATTATATGTTGCCATATTGATATGCTGTAAGCATATACTGTACTTTCAAATCCTGTACTGTCTGTATTACAGTACATACAACTATGATATATTGTATAACAATTATTTTCAAATATATTGTTTTACAAAAATCAGGTGGGAATAGATATAAGAACATAGGACACAAAACACAAAACATTGCAACAAGTACAAATTTTAACCCATTAGAAGCATTCTGTAAGCCCTAAAATTTTTATCCCTATTTTTAATATCAGATTGCTTTATCACCATAAAATTTTACTGTTTATAATGGGCTGACCATTTAACTTTTGAAGGATAGGGGGGGGGGGATTTGGTTTCTGTGTAAGAATTTTCTTATGTTCCTGTGATACTGCAAGAGTAAATTTTGCAAACAATTGTGTGTTACAGCATGTTACCATTCTCCTTCACAGGATATTTTTGCCCAGTAGGCTTAGTAGGAATGTTTCAAAACCACCCATCATCCCACATCAATAGTAAATAGTTAAATGGTTGGCCCCCAGCGAAAGGCCAGAGGAGGTACATTCATGATAAAGAAATCTAACAACTGTAATTGATAATTAAACTTACTTGACAAGAGAATGTTCGAAGAAGTGCTACATTGAATATGTTTGGTACCATCAGACCAAAAACAGTTCTTCTCGCTAAATCCAGGCCATTGAGAAACAGAAGACAAACTTTGACCATACTTTGGATCAGTTTTGGCAATTGATATAAATTCTATGAAAGCCTTATCTTCCTTAGCCTGAGACAGACGAATAACGAAAAATATTCGTCTGAGAACATTCGTCACTAATCTTGCCTGGTGACGTCAGAGCGTTAGTCGACATTTAGATAACAGATTGTCATTGGTCACACTAAAATTGCATGTATTGTGCGTTTTTATTGGTTCATTAGATAAATTTCAAAAATAAAAGATGGCGGAATTTACAGATCGAAATATTTTATGGAACGTGCAATTAATTAGGTATTAAATGTTTTTCAAGTACCTTCTTTGTATAAAGAACAGGAAGAGGTCCTTGCTCAATTGCTTTCGAAGCGAGATGTTTTCATTAATCTCCCTACATCGTATGGGAAATCGCTCATATTTCAAGCTGCACCCGTAATGGCCGATATTCTCTTTCGAAGAAGCACGGGAACCAGCATAGTAGTGGTTATTTCTCCACTGAAAGCCCTCATGGAAGATCAAGTAAGATCACATGGTCGTTCGATAGTTCGATAGTGTCGCTCATAGCAAACGCCATTTTGTTTTTCTCAGATACGTAATTATGCATATATTTATGATAAATTATGATAATTAGACCGGGCAAGATTAGTGACGAATGTTCTCAGACGAATATTTTTCGTTATTCGTCTGTCTCAGGCTATATCTTCCTCAAAGGTCCATTTATTATTTTTAACTGGCGACACTTTGTATGTGTCAACTTTATCCTCTTGCTAGGAAACTACAGAACAAACAGTTGCTTCATTACATAATTTGTTGAAGAAAATCTTCTATAAAAAATATATATTATTGTTTTAATTTACTGTAATACTGCTAGTTTATACAGTACTTTAGAGTGGTTTGTGAAATTTTCATACTTTAAGATTTGGTGTTGTCCCTGGACTCTTAACTTAATGAAAGGTAACGTTTAACTCAAAACACATAGTAATATATATGTATATGTTCCACAATTATAAAGAAAATTGTGGTTCATACAGCAATTTTCGGCACGCCATTCTGATTATCACGCAGTCTATTCCCGCCATCAGCAACAAAATATAGCAAAAGTAGCCCATTTTCAAACCGCGATTACTCGTCAATTTGAGGAGGTAATCTTTGTTTTAAAGTATCAATAGAAAGAGCAACTCTTCCTCAATTCAGTGCTGTGATTTGTATTACTTTTCCTTGTAACAGAAATTATTACCTCATGCATATTTCAAAGCTATATGTACCCTGACCCGTAACAAGGGTTAATACCATAGATATAGGAGACATAGATTGCTGACGCGTAATACGTCACTATATTGACAAATGCGCCAAAATTCAAACAAAATTTGACCGGTTGAGCAGCCATTTTGTATGATGGCGCCTCAAGTGACTCGATGAACGAAGCTTAATGGGAGTATTTGCTAGATAATAACAGCATTAATTTCACATTACCGTGGAGTGTATTCAATATAGACGTGTTGTGGATGGTTTTTCCTTGGAATAACAAACATTTGACTGGTTTCAGTGAGTTCACGGATTGACATTTTGCAATATTTTTGCCCTTTGGAGCAATGATGTAATAGAAAGTTGAAAGAGTTATTCCTGGATTATTTCTAAACAAAATAAAGTGGATTCAGGGCGACAAACTTGTGTATTACGAGCTGGCGGCCTAAATATGTGATTTCGCTGAACTTAAATCAGCATGAATCGAAGGTAATTTGTATTATTTTCCCTGTCAAAATGATGTGTTTATACGTCCACAAGGGCAATAAACATATTAAAAGAAGTATCTTTTCGTGAACGTTGCTGAAAGCGACGTACGTTGACTAGGTCACTTGATGTTTTGACCGGTTCAGCCGCCATTTTGGATTCTTCATGCCCTGACCTCGAGTCAGCAATCTATGTCTCCCATATCTATGGTTAATACAATGCGTGTTTAGCCTAACTAAAACAAGCGAAATAAATAGAATCGTTAAATTAGATTCATTGATAAAATAATTATTAAAACATACCTTCAAAAATACGAAAAATTCCAAGCTAAAACTCGCAATATTTCTGCACAATTTTTCACCAAACTTTTATCGAAAATTTTAATTTTGAATAATAATCAACGCAATGCATTCTGGTATACTCACCATTCCTCCTCTGCATGTTTAATATGTGAATATATAAATTGGCATATTAGTCAGGGAGGTAGAGGGAATTTTACCTATGTGGAAGTGAAATGCGCCCGCAATATTTTGACCTTCGCAGCAATAATTTTTGGGGTACTCCATGTACTGAGAACTTAATTTAAATGAAAGAACAGGCATAAAGCAGATTACGTGCGCTGAAAATCGGAACAGATTAGATAGGTTTTTCCAGAATACCTTGCAAGCTATTTCCATCCTTTGTCTTTTTAATTATTCCGCTCGGTTATTTATCACACCCAGAAAAAAGGAAATCCATGGGAGATCTAAAGTTCATCAATAATCGTGGGCGCCTGGTTCAAGGTTGGTGGGTGGTCATCTCACTGATCTCAAAAGTATGGCAGATTGTCAGGAGTGGAGTGAGTGAGATTATTGAAAAACTTGAGAAAGTCTGAATTAAAAGTCGCTTTTGGGACTTTATTGGAAGAGCTGTGGGACGGATCTTATCGCTTTAACTTTAGCAAAAAAGATAAGAAGAGTCCAAGCGACAAATCAATGAAAAAAAGTAAAATATATAGAGGCATCGAAACAATAAAAGTGTTGATGTATTTTTGGTCTAAAAACTCCTGCTTTATATGCATAGTTTTTCATTTATTTACGGTTAAAGTATCATATATTTTATATTATCAAAAAGGTCTATATTAAAAAGGAGAACAGAATCATTTTTACGATTATATTTTAAACTGATTTCATTTCAAAAAGGAATTTATCATTAAAATGCAGTTTAGATTGCGGCTCTTTAAAGTTTCACAATCTTAAGGTCTTTCGCATTTATACGTACTGCTAAAAGGTAAACTGCAGTTAAAAGCGAGCCGTGAGAGGTAAGGAATTCAATTCCATTTTTCAGCAAAAATTTCGTCTGAATCAAAGATGCCCAACACGACCACTGATTTACCGAATCCCATTTTCAGAAGCAAGAATGCTGGTGCAACGGCCTTTTTCCTGCATTTTGCACAGCAGATTTTGCGACAAAAAGGCTTGGTATAATGTTGGGAACTGTCATAGTTTAGCCGTGGCGAGGGGTTGCTGCATGCATGTATTTCTAGTTCAAGAAATTAATAGGCCCAAAATTTCCATTAAATATTAGAAACGCACTTACCTGTCCTGACCTTGTCCAGTTAGCAAGCGATAGGAAACAGCAGCGCACCCGAAAACGGGAGGAATGTCCTGTTAATGATCATCTGTAGACAGCAACGCACCAGGAAATGGGAGGAATGTCCTGTTAATGATCATCTTTATACAGCAGCGCACCAGGAAACGAGAGCTGTTCTGCAGGGTGTGGGGGATTTACTGTAGCTATCAACGTATCGCCATTTCGTAGCTGAGCTGCTTTATAAATTACATCCCGTGACGTTTTACTAAATTTTGTAATATTGCTTACATTGAAGGATGCAATCAGGGGCGTACATATCAATTTTGACTGGGGGGGGGGTGAAGTCTCGAAATGAGACCGACCCATGAATCCAGACCAACTTTTAAGATAAATATGTGTGCTGCTGCATGCAATAACTTGAGTAGGCACACAATTCAATGAACATAATATTCACTTGCATAAATTACGTTTCATATTTTTACTGAACTCATGTACACAGGGGCAGATCCAGTAGAATAGGACGACTTGCAGTAGAATAGGGCACCCAATTGCAGGGGGGTCTGGGGGAATTCTCCCCCGGGAAATTTTGAAATCTAGGAACTCTGAGATGCCATTTCCTACATTCTGAACAAACATTTTATTCAATTTGTAGGTGGAAATCAGAAAGACACCTAAAAATATTCGAATTACATCGCAAAAATGTAGTTTTTCCAGATAAGAATAAGTTTAGCTTCCTATGCAATAAGTTTTGCCATGAAGTAGTGAATATGTATATTGTAGCAGTTGTGGCCAAAGTAGTCAGTTTTGGTCTCCTGTCTCAAATTTCCAAGACAAAAAATCATTGCAATATTTGAAGACAAGGCAAATACACTCCTACAGTGCAACCCTAAGACTACCAAATTGAAACTGACATTCTATAAGAAAGGTTTACAACAAAGACTGAAACAGGATATTCGGCAAACACTATCTGGACATATTCAAGTAACTGCAATTGAAATAACTCATGTTGCGATTGAAGTCAGTCTCTGAAGCTATTTAGCCGGTCTCGCATAGCATTGTGTGGCATAATGTGTCCAATTTAACAATGCAAAATTTTGAGACCGACTGCACTTATTTTGAGACCGACCGGATCATTAGCGAGCTTAAGATCTACAACGTAGACGACGCGGCCCCTTCTCTAACAATTAAGTTTTTCGCTTGTAATAAAGCAATGGAAAAACTTGTAGTCCCAAGATAATTCTCGACCTCTTCTCTGTCTTGTTAACGATGCCAACTAGAGCATTTTTATGTCCTCAGGACAACAACAAGTCAGAAGGATGAATAGCTGCATTTCGCTTTTGTTTTTACAGCCTGCATTGTAGTCGATAACTGCAGTTGAAACGTTTTAAAAGTCATGAATAAAAAGCTGTGAGCTAATTTATATGCCGTTGTCGACTGCTGCGTTGCCATAGATCTAAAGCTCGCTATTATCTCTGGGGGGTGTACCACCTACCCACACCCCCACATTTACGCCCCTGGATGCAATTAGCTTTTCCGAGCGTTTTCAGCCTTTTGCACCGTGTTAAGAAAACGGTGTTGATTACCTTCCTCAAGAAAATTTAGCAAAAACAACATCCGAAAACGTGATCATCATGTTCACAGCTACAATTATATCATAAAAGAAATGTGCACATATATTTGGCCCTCCACCTCCCTGACTATATATATGATTTATATATAGTTCTGCACAATTGTTGGTATTAAACAAATTAAAATTACTGTCACTGTGTCACTGAAAATTAAATTATCTGATATAGATATGTCATATGTAAACAAAAAGCCAGGACTAAACAACAAGGCACTAATTGAATAAATATGTTGTTTGTATTGTAACATATATGGATATTGACGTCTTTGCCCAGAAGGCAATGTTTTGGAGGTATAACGGGTAGGTACACCTGTACATGATTTCGCATTTATACTGCAACTGAAAACACATTATGGTTATCTTTCTAAACATCAATAGAAATATTTTTATTACTAGTAATAATCACGGATTACAAAGTGTGTTCGATATGGCAGTAAACTATTAGCGCAGGAGGCAAGTGATGACATGAAATCATTGCAAAGATAGCCTAAAATTGGTTACAAGAAAGATGCACAAATGAATCAGATGCAAAAACAAGAAATTTTTATTTGTCTATAGCTATTGATATTTTTTGATTTCCTGCTGATTCTGATTGGCTGTGTGAGTGGGCAGCTTTTTACGATATTTGACCGTGGTCCAAAGAGTTATTTTTTTGAAAATTTTTGTTTATGAAAAGGAGTGAAAAACATTTGAAAAACAAAAAATTCCCCCCAAAATATGCTTGGAATATATTAAACTTAGTCAGTTACTCCCTAGACGATGTCAAAATTTTAATCTAGCTTCAATTTTTTGTTAAAAACAAAAAAAATGAAAATTTAAAGAATGTAAAGCTACGGCTTCGGCTTGGCCGACATGCAGCATGCATCATATTTTTGAGAATTTGCTGTGATTTTGTTTCTAAAATTTATAAAAACTAACCATAACTTTCATATTTAGCAACATGTTCTGATTAGGCAACGCCACCGATCTCAAACAACATTGGAATTTTTTATAAATTTTCAATCTTGCATGAAGGAAAAAAATAAAAACATTATTTACCGTTTAGGTCGGTCCGTACTGAAAAATATTTTCCTTCAGTGTCGGAAGTGTCACTCGACCTTCGGTCTCTGGCCGCTTCTGAGACCTAGGGAAAATCTTTTTCCAGTACAGACCTCCCATCCGGTAAATAACATATATATAATAACATGCATGCATGGCAGCATATAATGTTCCAGCCATTACAGTATCAGTTAATGTATTTAGTATTTAACAGAGTATAACTTGTATTATTATATGGCTGAGATAAATGCCGCACGCTGATTGGTTAATTACCGGTCTGGAAAATGTCATCTTGCCCGCTCAGAAATTCATCTTGCCCGCTCAGAAATTCATCTTGCCCGCTCGTGAAATTGTAAAAACACTGTCCAAATATTTTCTAAAAGAAGCTGGTAAACTTTATTTCATGCGGTATAGTGACGACGAGGAGCACTCATCGAGTGAATTTTATTATCCTGATGAAATCTTGGATGAAAGAAATGACCCAAATGGTAGGCTTCAAGGCGAAAACGCCGAACAAAACAACAACAAAAACAGCCAAGAAAAAATTGAAGAATTTATACACAACCAGAAAGCGAAAACCACAATAACGAAAACGAAAAGCGACATGAACGTTTTCCAGCGTTACCTTGAGACAGTTAACAAAGGTGAATTCGACAAGTCTTAGCTGCCAACAGAAAAAATCTTGTAAAACAAGGAAAAGGATGCAAACCACAAGCAACGAGAGCACTTACGGACGACGAAGAGAACACTCTATTTGTCACTGGCCAGTTTGGCGATAGCTCTCCAAGTGCATTGCAAAGAACTATGTGGTGGTTTCTATCTATGCACTTCGGGTTTCGTGCCAGAGACGAAAGTTACGCTGGGGCGACGTTGAACTACAAAACGACCCAGAAGACAATCGTGAAATGTTGGTTTGGCTTGCCGAATGAGGAACGAAAACTCGCTCAGGACAAGAGCAAGGTCACCGAAGAGCATTTCAACCGAAGTTGTACGCTACAAACTCCGATAGATGCCCTGTAGAATTTTACAAAAAGTTTCGAAGTCACCGTCCTGTGGAAATGAATAAATTGGACTCGCCATTTTATTTGGCTGTCAAACACAATTGCAGAGCTAACGACCAAATCTGGTACAAGAAGTCACCGCTTGGCAAAAACGAAATTGGGAACTTTCTATCAACTGCAGCAAAAAAGGCGAACCTCCAACAAAGTCAAGGAGCAAAAATTACCAACCATTCTGTTCGGAAAACATCAATTTCAAGGTTACTCGACGCTGACATCCCTGAAAATTATGTCGCACAGCTGAGCGGGCATAAAAGCATCGACAGTTTACAGTCGTACAAGTCTGCAGGCCAACAACATCAGCGAAAAATGTCTTTAACATTAAGTAGAGGTCAAATCCAAGCTAAATCCAACGTGAGTCAGTCAACAAGGTGCAACCCAAAATCAAGTCAGTCCAGTCAACGTACGTTTTCCTCAAGTACAAAGACGACAAACCTCCCTTTGAGTTCCCTTATGTCTACAACAGAAGAAAACTCGTTCATTTCTGCATCTAATGTGTCGCACTCATTAAATATGACACCTCTGCAAGCCACCGAAGTGCCTTTGTTTGCTGGGTCAAATGTCCACACCATATCTGGCTGTAGTTTTCATATCTACCGTGGTCCTGTGACTATTCAACAAAATACGGAAGAACCAAGAAAATCAAGCAAGCGCCGTCGACAGGTAATTGATAGTGACCTAGACGATTAAACGCTTAGGCCTCAGACTTCTAATATTGTATTTTGTTCACTTGAACATTTTAACTCGTATAATTTGTCATATCTTGCTCTGAATGCTTTGCATTTTACTTTACACTACATAGTTGTAAGTTGTTTACAGACTTTTGCCTTCAAAAACGTTCGACGAACTGTCAAAAAATGTTGCAAACATTTTGTTCTTAAATTTTAATGGATTTATCTGTCATAGAACTTTTGTTGTATGTTTATCACGAAAACGTAAAAAAACATATTTTTGAAGGTTAATTTTTTTTCTTTGGTGTATTTTTATTAATTGTTTTGTTGTTATCAGCGAATCAGCAAGCGCGACGACAGAAACCGCCAGTATATACGGCTGAAAGCGGTTTTATAGCTGCAAACTGCGATGCGACAAAGCCATATAATAAATCCCTTATTAACCTCCTTTGCTCAGTCTGTACGGGAAAGTATTGCCTTCGGTTTTTATCGCACAGACCTCGCTCCTTCGTCGCTCGGTCTGTACGAAAAACCTCAGGCAATACTTTCCCGTACAGACCTCGTAGTCGGTTAATAAGTCCTTAGTATTTAACACTATAACTCAAGTCAACTCAGTCACTTTCTCATTTAACCAAATGGAAATTATCAGTTCATACAAGCTGTATAGCTGTGACTTTATTAAAATTGTCGTACGTAAATTGAATTACTTTTGCAGCTTCTAAAATGGAAATTACCAGCTCATCGTCCGATATATTAGCTACAATCCTGGACATAACAAAATTCCAAGGTGCGTCTGTCAGAGTATAAATTCTACTATAATTTATGTATCTGACCTTGGATATCCCCCCTTCCCCTTAGACAATGTTGTTATGTTGCATTTTAAGTCTGGGGATAATAATAGCAACATTGGTTGGGGGAAAGGGGGCAAAAGCCTAATGAAGTTAGTCAAATGTGTGTTCCGGAAAGAAAAAGCAATTTTATCAACTGTTATGTCCACGATTGTCTGTGATACATTGCAGTTTTCGAAGTGACACGCAATCAGTTACCGATAATCTTAAGGTCCATTTTACACATTTGTTTAAGGACGGACCACTAAGCTTTCAAATTATGCTAACCTTTAAGTTTTTGAACTATTTTTAATGTTTAAGAAAAAGCCAATGCTGATAAAGACTATATATGTGAATTTGACAAAATATTGCTCACAAGCATCTTTAGTGCAAGTACATGCATATGCAGTACATAAACCTAAAGGTTAAAACTACTTTGTAAGAAATGTATCAGGAGAATTTAATATCTGAGTTTTGCGGTTAATTGGGATACTTTGTAAATATAAACTGAATATAAATCTCAGTTTGGGGCAAATAAGACCTACTGGTATCCAGTGGCGCCGGACGGTTAACCACAGTTACCTCACGGTTAACCATAAGCAATAATGAGAAATTTTGAATCAAGTTTTCACAACTATGAGTTGTTCAGAACTACAACAGTTAACCACTGTAATTTAAATATACTAAAGACTCAATTATATATACAAAATAGTGGTTAACCGTTGGAATACGCGAATGGTAACGGTAATTGCTCCTAAAACGTTTCTTAAGGGTTCCTTGATATCTAATAAAATAATCAAGTCCCAAAAGGTATAAATTTATAACATTGCTTTATATATAATTAAGATTTAGCTATGGTTAACTGTGCGGTTAACCGTCAAGTTATTATCATATTACATTCAACTTTTGCTACTGATATATGTTCACACACACTCATATATCCTAAGTTATTTGAATTGATAATGCACTAGTACATAGCAAGTTCTGTTTTATATCCTATAAATGCTTTGAAACTCTCATTATAGGCTTATTATAAATGCTGTATATAACGGTATAAACTAAGACATGGTGATTTCGACCAAGATTTAACGGGCTATAATGCAAATTACTTCAGTTTCCTGTCAGTAAAAATGCTTAAATTTTACTTTAAATTATAGTGGCTTACACTGAAATATGATAATTGCCAAATAAGGACAGGTCATATATTCTATGTACGTTATTAGCAATAGTTACCCTGCACGCTCATTACCTTGACAGTAGAATTGTTATGCGTGCTATTAACAGTCAATTTCGGTTGCATCTTGGATAGTTGCGTTAACGGTTGATGATGTGATTATTTCATCATCTACTTCAACAAGAGGTTGCTGGAATTCTTCGCATTTTTTCAAAATAAATGGATCGGTTTTTGGTTTTTTACTTTTCACATTTGGTTCCTTTCACACGCAAGTGTTTGAACAAATATGTCACCTTTGGTTGAACAGCATTGACATATTTCCCCACAACACTACTCTGATTGATGCTGTTGTATCTCTTATAACTACCACTTGTTTTGACAGTTTGGTGTTAAGAGGAGATTTTTTAATAAATCGAGAAACTCGCGCTCAAAAATACCGTGATCCTTTGCGCGAAAATGAAGGAATTTGCTGCGTTTTGCACAATGGCGGGTGTAATGTTGAGTTCGATGAGTTGGCGTCTAAATTTTTGGGCGAAAACTGCTCATATTTAAAAAGAAATACTTCTGATGAAGTCTTCATAACACTATTAGTATGTCCGAAGTTTGTACAAGGTTTCCACAGTGATTAACGAATGAAACAGGTTCTTTCAAACCGCGAAGGAGTGATGTTCTACAACAGAAGACTCCCAGGTATGACAACTTTTCCTACTCTGTTTTTACATTATACTATCTTATTTCATATCAAATTTCTTTTAAAAATACAGTATTTGACTAGAATATGTAGCTCTGTTAAACTAGTCACGTCTCTGTAACTTGATGATCTATCAGCGTTCATTTACCTTTCGAAAGTATTTTGTTTTGGTTTCTTATCATTGTCTTATGGATTCCATGATTGTTTTATTCATTTTCACATAATATTTTGTAATAAACCTTAGTTATTTTCTTATATTTACTGAACTATGGTACTCTCAGTACTGTCTAATGAAAATTGACACTTCCTACAAGTGTGATTGAATTAATATTTTCAAAATTCTATAATTGTAATTTCAATGTTGATATTTTTACAAAATACCACAATGTCTACAAAACAGTTACACTGTACATGGAAAATTATATAATAATCACCCATCAATTTGCAATGTGACCCTGTTTGTTATTATACTACTATTCCGAATAGCAATCTGAGATCATATTAACACAAGAAATTCATGCTTAGCTGTAAAATTGTTTTCATAGCACCACAGTATGCAGCATACCTATAGGCCTACTGTATACCCACTTTAAAAATTAGACTACTCTGAGATATACACATGCATGCCATGAGTCTATTCCTGAGTCTTTCAGTAATCATTATAGATGAACTTGCTTTTCTTCTTTAGGACAATTAAATCAGCTTACCCCCCACCCCGACACACAGTCCAGATTATATTTTGCAGTGCAAATTCACCAATGTGATTCCTGACAGAATTGATTTAAACTGTTTTCCGGGGTGAACCTGCAAGTTGTCTTGCATATTTATCATACTATTATTCTCTTTAGGTGTTTGAAACTTCATCCTACAAAGCAAAAGTGATGTGTGAAGAGCTTTATCTATCAACAGTGGTACCACAACTTCTAAGCTGCTACAAATTACTCTCTGTTTATATAAAAAATCAGATTGGTAGCCTTTAAGAGATTATCTTAGTTTATTGAAAAAGACAATTTCTGTAATAATACTATTTGTTATAATAAATATCAGTTGTCAATTACAGTTGTTGAGAGTTAGGTGCAATATGGAATCTCACTTGACCATAAAGATTAACTATTACTAAATGAGGAACTATTGATGCATGTTTAGCCAGTGCTTGATTTTGTTAATGAAAAATATCACTTGTGTAAATTGAAATAAACATACAAATATTTGTAAGCATTGTTTAGTTTGTTGGCATTCTATGAAAAGTAGCATCAGAACTCAGCAAGATGGGAGGCATGGGAGTACACACTGTATAACAGCTACTTTATATCATTTCCAGGTGAAATTTTCAAAGCCTACTTTGCTTCTAAAGTCAACATAACAGCAAATTTAATAGGAAAATCTAGAGTTCATGGTGCTATGGTGATAGTACTTAAAGACAGTTTAGAACTAATCTCTAAGCAGTGTGCTGCAGATTACCCTGGGTGCCAGTTGTTTTCAGGTTTTTTGACTGCAGATCGAACTTCGTCAAAAGTCAAAACTAATTAAAATTTTACAAAGTATTAAGCGTTAAACACTAAGGAGTTAAACGAAATTTCCCACATTTCTATTCACTACTTTCATGATATGCAACGTAAACCCACATTTCTATTCACTACTTTCATGATATGCAACGTAAACCAAATTTCCATACATTGGCAGCCCTTTTAGAGCCATATCATTACCCACATATTTCAATGTTTCATGTTTGCCCACAACGAACAGCACTAGAAAAACGCAATTACGCATGAATGCGTGATCGCCATTCTTTTGGAACTAACCGATTAAAAACAACACAGAATATATCCAATGTCCCTATATTGCAATACTCTTTCTTGTTGACATCCTCAAATTGTATTTACATCAATATTTGCAGTCTTTTACAACTATAATTCGAAGGCAAACACTCATCCCATACATCGATCTTGTGATTTCCACATTTATTTCCATAGCAACCGGACAATTACGTAATGTAAAAACAAAGCCTGGTTACTAAGTTTTGAGCGTTTTTGACAAAAAATACGCGAGTTTCTAAAAAATCTCCTCTTAATTAGATTGAGGCAGTGTAATTTTCTTAACAGCAGACACACTTACAACTTGGGACTTGACTGTGATGTTCTCTTCAAAACTGAAGTTTTGAAGTTTAATTGGACTTTTTGTCTTTGCCATAGTTTCTAGTTCAGAATGCTTGTCAGGGGAGTAGCACACTACTTTCACTGGATCATCCTTGGCTTGCAATGTGCAATTGAAATACCTTTTCTTTGAAGGTGTTGTCTTGACCATGGAATGTAACAATTTTGGATGTAACAATCAAGCAAACTGACACCAGCTTCTGAAAAATAAAAAATATTCAAAGGTTTATGTAAAAACTGTAAAACAGGAATAAGAGCTGAGGTTTGAGATGCAAAGCCAAAGGCAATTTTTTAGTGTAAAAACACCACTGGGGATTAGCAAATTTGTTCAGAAAAATTTGTGTTTTCCCCACCCCCGGGCATTCAAAACAAGGCAATTCCCCACCCCAGGGACAACATTCAATTACCAACTAGTTACTTTGCAAATTTTAATATTCCAACACAACAGAATTTTAATAAAATAACTTTAACAAAATATATATGTCTGCATTGTCATTTCTTTAATAACATTTTAGATTTTTCCACCCAGGCAGCATTCTTTACCAAGTCTGGTGAGCAATTGGTCTGAAACTTCCAGCACTTTTTCCAAGGTCTTCCATGATGGTGTTTGGAGGCAAAGCTCGTACAGCTTGCCCTTTTTCATGAAGGTTGATTAATGTGACAACATCAGCTACAAATGCCACCAAGACAAGTTCCGCACGCTCCTCCCCAAGGCCTTGTCTGGTCTATAACAGGATATGGAAAGAACGCAAGAGATGGACCACCAGATTTCCAGTGTGCGTCAATGGCTGACAGTAAACCTGAAAGATATGACAGAAATCACAATAACTATTAAACAGAACAAATCTATATTCTATAGCGAATGTACTGTAGAACTTTAGAGTGGTCAAACTTACACACCTGGAGACTTGCATGTTTGACATATATAGGTATTTACCATTGTTGTCTGAGAGGGATTTTATTGTTGTATAATTCTGGCTAAGAGTTCATGCATTTATTCAGCACGGCAATAGGGTCCAGTAAAATAAGCCTAGAGAGTCAACTTTAATGACAAATATTAAGGAACATTATTTATGGCGATACAGTCATGATATTTACAAACAACATCATTTTTACCGTAGCATACTCATACAGGCACAATACAGGCACTTTTGATACACACTCTGGAGAAATAAAAAAATGTCTTTTTTAAATTCCACCTCAAGATATAAACACATATATTTACAGTACAAACCAAAAACAACACACGTCGGTCTTAAGCAGATCATCAACTGACTTTGCATCATATCCCAGTCATAGACGGTTGCAAAAATGCAACACTAGGTTCTCTGGCAGGAATTGAACCCACGGCCCTGCGATTGTGTATATATCTACTCACTTGGATTATCTACCAAACCCAGTATTCTAGTTCAACCAAGTGAAGTGCAAAACAATCTTTGAAGTTTACCTTATTACAACCCGCACACCCGATAACCTATATATACAGAACTTATGGTTACAGCTCAGCAACTGGCCTCTGTAGCTCAGTTGGTTAGAACGCTGCACCAGAATCGCAGGGCCGTGGGTTCAATTCCTACCAGAGGACCTAGTGTTGCATTTTTGCAACCGTTCCTGGTTAGGTCTTAAATTGTGTATATATCTACTCACTTGGATTATCCACCAAACACAGTATTCTAGTTCAACCAAGTGAAGTGCAAAACAATCTTTGAACTTTATCTTGGCATAGAGGATGGGGGCAATTCTTCATCCCACAACATCTCAGCATAAATATGTAGTTACTTGGAAGACTTGTATCCATGTGGTTAACTCTGACTTTCCAAACTTTCCGAAAGTATTTGTACAGAGTTGGATTGTCTGTCTTGAGTTCTTCTATATCCTTTTTCTTCCCATGAAGAAATTTCAGGAGCTTTACTCTTCTTTCCCCATATAAGTGGCTTTCAGGCCCCTTGAACAAACGAATAGAAGTTTTCATGGAAGGTGTCTTATCGACTCTTGAGATGTATTGCCAATGTAATTCTTCATTGAAAGAACCATCTTCGTCCAAAGGAGCTCCCTTTAGTGTTGATGGTATGAACAGATTTGAGTGTCCTCTGGCCAGACACCATTCTGTAGCTCTACCCTGTTTAAAAAGCTATCGCCGCTGCTTCTTGTAGTTACAAGGATTACTTTGGTAGGAACGGACATGTGCCTCTGTCCACAAAAATTGGACTTCATTCTTAAGTTGGACTTTTCTTAAACATCAGTAGCACCATCAACTCAAATAAACTCAACGTCTTTGGGTAGTACTTTTGACAGTGAAGGATCCTTGTAGAATATGTGGTGCAACATGTCCTGTTGTGATAGATAGCATTTGCAGGTCTGCAACGTGCTGTGAAGGAGAATCCCTTTTTCGTGAATCCCAGCTGCTTTAACAACACCAGCGCAAACTTTGTTTGTTGTAGACGTTTCCATGAAATTGTAACAGGTTGTTTGCAGTTGGCACGGATGTTTACTCACAAAATCTGTATGGGCTGTTGTAGTTTGTTTCGTTTCAAGCTGAGCATGTGCTTTGTGGGTGAAGGTTTAATTAAGCCGAAATCCAGCTTGATCATCTCTGTTGATTAAGAGAGTGTTAGCTCCATCAGACTGAAGCTTGTCCAACATTTTGTATAATGATCTACTCCATTTGGTGTTAGGGTTAAATCTTGATGAAAATCCCTTTCTTGCACGGTGCTATTTTATGTGTGCTGCTCCTTTGTAGGATTTACTGGATAGTCTTCTCTTATTTCTAGGCACAAACAACTGCACCACAGTGCCTACGCTAAAGTGGCATCCATAGTATCTTATTAGGTTTTGCTGAAGCAACTTGAATGTTAAGCGCTTCTCTTTCTTTGGATCCCCAGAAAATGTGTATACTCCTGTCCTTTGCCACTTGTCTGCAGCAATATCACAATTTTCTGCAATCGATTCCATAACCTTTCCATTTTCCGAACTTTAACTATCCAAATATTCACTAAAATTTATTCGCTGGGAAGTTAAAAATGTTCGTTCAACTTTTGCCAAATGCATATGCATAGATTTTATCTGCTCAGCTTTTTGGCATGCTTCTGATACAGAATGGCTCGTTCCTTCATCCTTGATATCTTGAACATAGAACTTGCTTGTCTCTTACTTAGGTTGTACCCGGAATACATTGCATTTATTTTCATAATATCGAAGTAAATATTGTCTGGTTATTTTGTTAATTAGTGCACTCTGCTTCATTTGATATAGACAAGCCATTGTAATTGCAAGGGTTCTTGTAGTACAAAGAGAAAAGGGAATGGAACTAGAGGATGTCCTTGCAAGGGAAATAATACCGAATGCTCGGCTGATTGTCAGTGTGGAACTTTGCAAGAATAGGGTAAGTCGGTAGGGTAAGTCAGTTGCATGACCATAATAATTTATTTATAAAAATATAAATAATTTACAATTTATACTTTTTCTTTTGAACTCTGTACAGCCTGTATAACTTGTATTGCATCATATATAGTTTCAATAGTGTTTGGATCTTTAAATTGACACAATAAATAGTATCTCCATAAGTATGTAGAAATTCAAAATAGAGATCACCTTCCATATTTAGCAACATTATTAAAATTTGGGGTAGGGGCATGTTTGTGCCCTCTGATAATTATTTAGTCTGTTCTTGTATTGTGTAATTTTCTTTGGTTTACCCAAAAAATTAACTCTTGTGTTGCAGTAATTATATTAAATGGGGGCAATTGCCAATAATTTATGTAAGCATTTAAACAATATCTAGCTATTAAAAACAAATGCTGGCAATATACTGGTGTTGCATGTTTATCAACAGATGCAGAGAATATAACTAAGTTGATTTTATTTCTTCCCTGTTTATTAGGATGTTATTGCTACATTAGATGAGGGCATTCAGAAAGGCAGCCTACAGGCAATTTAAACTTGCACGCCATGGCCATCTTGGCAAAGGAAATAGACGAGTTTGTCCTTGTGTTGTTTTGAAAATAAGAGAACATTTTCCATCTATAACTGGAATATACATGGCATTTAGGGAACACTGAAATTGTGTTGATTATTAATTTAATGTGCTGTAAAATATATATTTATGATAAATACAAATTCATGGGATTTAGGGAACACTGAAATTGTGTTGATTGTTAATTTAATGTGCTGTAAAAGATATATTTATAATAAATACAAAAGATTATATAACCAACAACAACTAGTAAATGTTTTGAATGAACTGAATGTTCAGCATTTGAGAGCATTTGAAATGTCAAAAGGGACTTTTTCTACAGTCTAGTAAAATATAGTATCCACATTCAGTTTTTCAAATTATTTTTGGTCATATAATCACATTGTATGACATGGTATTTTCATTATTTACAGATATGTATTATATTAATAGGTGCAATGCAGTACAATGGGTAAAACTTTCATACAGTACTGTACAATATGTACAGTTACGATTTGTTGAATCGGCTCCTTCGTTCTGCAACATCTTTTACAGATTGTGGTGGTACATGGGCGATTGTTGGGGAAATTAGGCCAGGGTCACTTGTGTTCAGGGCAGCAATCTGTGTGACATACTCCATATCAACAGCTCTCCTCCTTAAAACTCTTGTGGTCAGCACTGGGATATATTCATAACCCTTGGCAACTTTAACAATTTTGATATCCCACTGCCTGGTCCTGGTACTTCCTTGTGATAATGTTTTTGCCAGACAGTGACTTTGCTTGTGGAAGGTTGATGTGAAAATTCCAATCAATAGCTGCCAGCTGTCTCCGAGCTTTATATGCTCTATAACTAAAAGGAATGTTTGTTTTAGTACTAGCATAGCCATAAGCTTCTCTGTCAGAGGTTGTCTCGTCTTTTCTGCATGCACTGGAGCAATGCCAAAAGTGGGTTATGATATTGGCCGACCAGTCCTTTACCTTTCTCATTGCCTTTGGTTTTCCCAACTGAAATAATTAAAAAAAATCATGTCATAACCAATATACCGGCACTGCCTAGGTAAGTAAGTACGAAACAAGCTTTGTCCTACCAAAACATCTGGCAACACTGCAGGTAGAATTTTTTAACCATTTAACTATGTTAAGCCAATGTAAACAATGTGATGTAAACCCCCAGATAAAATGTAACAATGTACAAACCTTGGTCAGATACTTTCTAATGCTCTTTGCCTTGTGCCAAACATCCAAGCTATGGACCATACCTGTATATTGTTTTTCTAATAAAGAGAAATGGAATAAATCTCTAGTATTATTAATTAGGTTCAATGATGATGATACCATACTAGCAGCTAGTAAAGCATCCTGTCTATTTCAAAAATATTTGTTTAGTTTGCAGAAAACGCTTTGTATATTTATTATGACAGGGCCCAATTCTCCTGCAACACTCATCATTAATTACTCGTCATATTTTATTGTGTTAATTAATTAGTAACTGTTGTGAATTCTCAAACAGCCAAGCAATGCCTTTACAGTAGTGGATGCATCAGTCATGAACTCACTGACTGTAACCACCTTGATGAGTCGATCTAGACTACGCTTTACAGCTTCTTTCTCCATGTTGGTGGATACAAGGCCAACATGTCTCTTATCCAAGACTTCAATGTCAATAATGTGAGATTCTTGGCATTGAAGCCTGGTGAGTCACATTGACCATCACCACCAACAATGATCTCCTAGTCAGCAAACTCAGAAAGAATTACTTTCCTCATAAATGACCACCACTCATCTCTGGAATAAGATATAGTCTTTGAAATCTGTAGTATGTTGAACTTGACAGAAATTCCAGATTTAAAAATTTTGCCATCCGCTCAACCTTTGCAAATTGGCCACCAGACAACATAATGGAGGTGGCTGCTTGCAGATTGTTAGCATAAATATCATTCACTTGATGTGAAGAGCAACATTTATACTTATGCCCCATTGAACAAACACAGTTGACAATCAAGGTGACACCAATGAAGTCAGACTGGAGACAAGTTTCAACTAGGCATCCAGGTGTCTGACACCGCGACTGAAAGATTTGGAGCAGCAAGTCAAGAGAACATACAAATTTCTTTCCTTTCACCATTTTGTATTTCTCCTTCATTGAATACACCTCATCCCCTCTGGTGAATTTGATGTGCGGTCCAAAGTAGTGGACTCAGTAGTGGAATGTGACTGCTGTTGAAGGTTCACATCATCTGACTCCTGTTCTTCAACCATTTCAAAAATGTCATCTTCAATATCTTCATCACTACTACCATGAATAATGGAACTACATGAAATATATTTGATACAATATTTATCATTAATATCACTATTGTTGTACTACAGTAATTTTCTGGGTATATCATTAAAAATTGTAATGTGACAATATCTGGGGAGTTAATATACAAACCACTGGCACTGACTATAGCATTACAACTGGTTATTATTACACTACACAGCATACAGGTATACATTCAAATAAAACAAATAAAACCTCTTACTTTGAGTCACTTTGTCTTTCCATGTTTTGATCCGCATTTAATTCCTCAAGAACTGATTTTGTAAGGTCATGTAAACTGTAAAAATATGTGCAATCAAAACTAATCATTATAATGTAGTAATACAATGACAGTAGCTTTTCAGAGCGCATGCTATTTATAAACATTGCTTCAAACAATCGGTAAATGATGCAAAACATGAATTATTTTTATTGACCATTGAATAAATAGTCCGTATTCCCTGGTCCATTATCGTTCAGCAATAGCGTTGTCTCGACGTTGTCACGAATTCCGACCCCCCGCCAAGACTCAGACAAACATTGGCAACTCTTAATATAAATTGTATTATGATTGAGAGCTTGCTGTGAGTTATTTTGATAATTTGATAGTTTGTTTAAAGTTTATTTGTGCGGAATCATACACACGTTGTACTTTTTGCTTTAGTCGAAGTGCCAGTGTCGATATTTTTGCTTTGGTAGTTGTAATATAGGCTATTTCATCGCTTTAGTATGGACTATTCTGTCGCTGCTATAAATAGGTCTACTATCCTATATAGTCTATATTAATATATTGTTGCTTTCGTGTTTATACTAAGTTTGGACGCTTAAAAACCATTTTTTGTCGATTTAGTGCCCATTATTTTGCTCTTTTGGTGTTTTATATTCGCTTTTATATGCCCATTATTTTTAAAATTTACTATTTTGTCGCTGTATTAGTATCCACTATTTATAGTCTATTTTGTTTACCTTTAGTTTTAATACTATAAAAGAAGCTAGGTCTACTATTCTATTGACTATATTCTATATTTAAAATACGGATTTATTTCAAATGAAAGATTAATTGTCACTTATACGTAAAATAATTTCAAATATAAACTCTTTTCACTGAGGAATCTTCCGTTGATAAGTAAAACTATTTTGCTTTGACAATAAAAAAATATGTTGAAAAAATATTTCACAAGCCGGTTAACTTATTGATTTAATAGTCTATTTTTAAATATCAGTTCTGTAAAAGAGAGAACCACCCTTTGGCACTGTGTCTGGTTTAAAAATGAATTGTACAACTAGTGCTTCTCCGATAAATTTAACAACTCTCACTGAAAACGACGGCGTTCCCGGCTCATATTTTGAGCATGATCCATCAGATTATACTGTCGATCAACTCAAGCGGTGGTTAAAATGTAGAGGCTTGAAGCAAAGTGGTAAACGCCGAAGGCCCTTTACCACTTTGGCCCTTTATCCGTGGGCCCTTTCTCGCCTGGCCAATGAACTGCACAAATATATGTGTTCCTATTTATCATTGATACATCAAAGTTTTTCCGCGAACATGCTGAAACCACTGCTGAAACCCAGCGACGAGACTTTTCAATTCCTTGCGACGGTTTTGGAAAAGGTATAAATACCTTTTGCCCAGAAGCTCTCATTTCCTGAAGCGATTTCGGCAATTTTTCTGGATATCTCGAATCACTTGCACACGTTCCCCAGCAACAGTGCTTAGTACTAACCATGTTCTAACTTTGGTGTAAATTTGAATGAGTTTTAGTGCAGATAAAATAAAAAAATATGCCAATGATAGTTCGCTGCTAGTATAATTCTATATTAAATAGTAGTTTGTTTGTCTGAGTCTCGTGGGGGTCTTAGCTGAGGGAATCTATTTTTAGCTACGTGAGACAACGCTATTGAATTAACCAAACACAACTACTTTTCAATATCAAAAATATGTAGATTTTTACTCACCAAGAACATTTCTGCTTGTTTACACTTCCAACACGTCCCAGTTTTTTAGCTACATGCGCTTAAATTTCAACAACGACGAGTCTTTAAAAATTTAGAAAGATGCCATTTTCCCCCGATATTTCCAAGGATACTTCATGTAGTATATATTAAACAAACTTGTTTCAGGCCCTTCCCATCAATTTTGCGCAATTTAGTTGAAAAAGGTAGCTGTTTCATTACAATTTACTACCTGTGCATATGCGAAAATATAAGAAACAAAAGTAATTATAGGATACATAATATATATACTTTGCTATATTATAATTATAAATGAACCCAATATTCAGTGAAAACCATAATTTCTGTATTAAGCCTCCCCCCCACGCTGGGTATGCCTGCCCGTTTGTAGCAATATTCAATATTTAAATATTCATTCAATTTAATCTATTATATATTTAATATTTTTTATTCTTTCAGTTTAATCTTGTATACAGGTTCAATTCAATATAAAATGTCCATTCAATTCAATAATCTAGCGTATATATATATTTAATGTAATCCTTGAACAATAATCAATACAAAATATACGTTTAATTTAATGTTCATTTAATTATTAGGTTACGCATTTAATTTAATCCAAAATATTCATTTAATTTAATCCAAATGATTCATTTAATAAATTAAAATCCAGATATTCATTTAATACAACAATCCATTCAATGTTGAAAAATATCCATTCAATCTTTCAAAATTCATTTAATACTTGAGGACTGGGCTGAGTGCTCGCTGCTCAGTTATATTAAATTCCACCACCAGAGGTATGGAATTTAGTATGAATTCGGTGGTTTCGCGCGAAAAGTACAACAAACAACATGGCTGCCTTGCGAGTTTGAATCAGAGTTTGAGAACCTGTCACGGCTGGAAACAATGGAAAAGGAAACGATAACAAAAGAAGCTGAATTACTTCAGCAAGCGTCTACGATGTTGCTATCAATTGATGAACATTTGGGCGAAACTAATTCTCACTCAAATAGGCCAGCAAGTCCAGCGACCAATGTCGGTGCGCCTCAAGCTGGAAGTTCAGGTTCAGCCACAGCCATGCCAGAGCTACGTGAAACTCTAGAACGAGCTAAATCAATGATGGCCTCCAGTTTGAATGCTCGCATGTACAGACGCCTAAATCAAAACGAACGCCTCCGAGCAGCTGCTGGAAAATCATCTTCAAGGGCCAGTTTATCGGGTTCGATCACCCGATGTAGACAGTGATGGGGAACTGAAGAAGATACTTTGAAAAGGGACTATATTATTAACAGAGGTATCATTACTTTAACTTCCTCTGACACTGAGAAAATAATAAGAAATACAATTGTTTCACCCTTAAAGCCAAAATATCCACTGCTTGAAAATCGTGACATTGAATGTGTCAAAGTGGTTCAAAAAAGGATTTCTGTTCTTCAGCTGGGAAAAGGGACAGAGTATGATTACAGTGTTGTGAAAAAATTGGCAGGGCAAGGTCTGTTGTACATTCGTGTAAAACAAGGAATGCAGTTTGCTATTGACGATGATCCTCAGGTTAAAGAAGATCTTGAGGATGATTTATTTTCATCCCTAGAACTTCCCTGTCCACTGAACCCACCCACAACATTAACTGGTATACCAACCGATTCCATTATCATACCAGATGGTCCATCTTTAAAACAAGCCCAACTTGATAAACAATCCACAGAAGCTGTCCAGGAATTTGGACCAACAGTTGCAAAAATTGAACTGTCTCCACATTTGTCAACAGTAATTGATGAAATCTCACCAGCTGTAAGTGACCCAACCGAAATGTTAAGGTTTCTGCGGCAGAATATTTTGCTGGGGCGTGACTTAGATGTTACTGATCAATCTTCTGAACTTAGTGGGGAAACCAATTACATATTACAGTAGATCGAGATAATATTTTGGAAACAACATTTTCTGAATTGAAGGATGTGAAAGATCCCAGAATTATTTTTGAAGTTCAATTCTTTGGTGAGCAAGCTGAAGATAAGGGAGGCCCCAGAAAAGAATGGATTAGGCTTAGCAATCAGAAAATACAACTAAAATACTTTGAACATCTGGCAAGTGACTATTTTTATGTTGGCCAAATGGCGGCAATAGCAATTCTTCAGAATGGACAGTTGCCAGTTTATTTTCCAGAAGCAGTTTTGCAAGATGTTTTTAGAGGTCCATACCCAGGCACAAACCCATGCATTTCCAACCTGCAGAAAGGTCTGGATACTCTTGGGATCCATGCAGTTGGTAGAAGGTTCCCACAATTCCTGTATCTCTTAAGACCATCAGAAAATCGAAAGTTGTCAGTAAAGATGTTACTACACCTTTTGAAACCAGAATTTTCTGAAAAAGGATTGAACAGTCTAAAGCATGGGAAGAGTGTTTACGCTTGTTTTGTCAAGTATGTTAGAGAAGTAGCTAGTGGTTGTAGAGTAACAGGTATGCTGAATAGATGCACTCTTATCAGTAGCGATATTTGAATATGATTTACCAATCACAACCAAACCATTGACAAGCATTACTAATAGAGTACAAAAGAGAAAAAGTCATCTTTGTTAGTTGCTATGTATTCTCATCTGGTTCTAAAACTCATTTAGTCATCTTATTTGTGTGTAATTGAAACCTCATGCTTACAAATCCCATTACCAGAATGCATGGCAACATACATATTAGCAATGTGAACAATATGAATGCATGCTTGAATGATGATTAAATGTGTTGCAAATTGGCATGGGGTGAGATGGGTAATTTGTCTATTGTGTACATCAATCTTATTCACTCCAAAGTATTTTAGGGTTTTAAAAACTATTTTTCAGAGTGACGAGCCAGTGGAAAAAAGGAAAATATTTGGAGATTTTCTTCCCAAGTCTCATACATGCCCCAACATCTTAATACTGCCAAGAGGAACACATCATCTACAGTTGCCTTCAGACGATGCACTTTTCGAGCTTTACGATTATGCATTTCTCAGTGACTATTTTGGAAGACTGTAGTTTAAGCTAATCATTTGAGATAATCTTTGGGCTGCATTGTCATTGAATGCAACCATAATGTTGATCTTGGTACATTAATTTATATTGATTGGGTAACTTTGATTGTTAATTATTAGCTGTTAAAGTTGTGTTAAACGGTGTTGGATTTACTGGGGAGTACAGGGGGTGCCAATTTCCTTTGGATTTGGCAGGACAATAAGACAACAAAAAGATAATATAGGACCATTCTTCGCCATATTGAAACAATCCTATTTTTTTTTTATTTTTTAAAAAGTCAGATACAGCCATGATATAACAAGGTTGTTACAAGATTGACAACACAAAATTGTAACAATATTGTTGTATCATTCATGCACCTGATTATTCAACAACGTTGTTACAACTTTTTAACAAGTTGTTCCATACTTTTTGACAGCTTGGGACAAGCAGTGCAATAACAACTTGTTGATTGACAGCTTGTTTGCAAACTTGTTACAATATGTGAGATTTTTACATGTGTACAGTTTCGCATTTAGGTGCAGCACAAAATATGGCTTTTGAGAGCATCTACAGTACCATGATTACATTAGAGTACTAGTGCATAAGTAGTGAATTCTAGTTGTAAAAGTGTGTTGTAAACATTATCTATTTTCATGCTCATGTTCTATTAGTTGTACCACAAGTTGCAAAACCTCAATAAATATGTCGATTCCAAAACACGACGAGAGTCTCAAAGGATCAATAGATTGTGTTAATTGAAAACCTAGTTCTTCTGTATTTGTTTCTGGTATATGAACTGGTGAAACTATGACACAATTATCACTACCTTTCGAAAGGTGTTGGTCCATCTGGATCTTCGCCATAAAACCTTGTATTATTAGGATCATCATCAAGTCCTCCAGTGGCTATTGGATTGTCCTCTCTTAGCATACCATTAATCCAAATTTGGTTGGGTGCCCAGTTGTACTCAGTTGAAAGAGGATGGTTATTAAAACTGTCCATCCACTCATGCAAATAATGATTTATTCTTTCTAAAAACGCCCAATGTAAAACAAACATGTGAATTGGGTTTTCTAAATCAAGAAGACCTGTTTGCTCCAATGCATAAAATGTATAGTAAAAAATATGGCAGACACATCGGAAAACATTTCGTCATAACCTTTCAATCTGCTGGTTTCTACATGATGAACCCGCAATAAGACTTCCCCTTCCCTCGCCACGAGTAGCGATCCACCCATAATCCACCCTTATCCGTGAAGGCCATAAGCCACCATCACGTTGAATTGCATCTTCAAACAGGGACAAAACTGTTGTTGCAAGGTTATTTGTACTGCAGTGAAGGAAGTTAATTCTCCTAGAATATCCATCAATGCACCCATGTATAACAAATCCCCATCGGATGAGAGAGTGGTGACCGTCCATGTGCCATAATGAGTTTGGCCAGGGCACAAAGTACTTTCGGCGAGAGACAAGTGCACCCCAACGTAAAGCAGTATGTCTATGATCAACCCTATTTAGACTTTCTCTGATTCGCCTTCGTTGAATGTTGTACCCTAGAGCTCTAAAATGGCCTCTTAAATAAACTTCACCTGTACTTGATCCATGTCTTGATATGTAATCACTAATTAATTAATCAACTTCTTTGTTACTAATGTTGCTAAACTTAGCTAAGTTTTGTAAGCTTTATTCTTTAACACGACGCATTACTGTCCAACAAGATACCTTAAACATATCAGCAATTTTTGTCCAGGTGAAGCCCAGTCCTCTCAGCTCTTCTAAAAACTCGCGTGGGATGGCATATGGTGGCCGCCCTGGCCTGTCAGGTTGAACAACTAGGACGGGAAAAACTGAGGGATGTGTAAATTGCAATATCAGTTGATATCTCCAAAGACTTTCATAAAGTTTAAGAAAAATGGACTGCAAATCTTGTAACAAACGAATATCCTGGCCATCAACAATACGAATCAACTGACCTAACCATTTTACGGTTGTGTCTAACAAGTTTAAATGTGTCAAAATATGTTCGTTTGGATTTCGCCTACCGTTATTGTGTATTTCACCCAGAAATTATTCGGTTCTTGTTAAGACTCCCAGTAGGAACCCTTGTCAACCAAAACCAGCTGGATGGGGATCTTCGTTTTCTTCCAGAACTGTATCAGCTACTTCGGCAGATTTTACTACATCCCGGGCGTTCTTTGTCAGTGCCCGCTGATTATCAGCGGTATATGATGATAACATTCAGTGTTTCCAGAACTAGCAGTAGTAAGTTAATATAAATAATATTTTTTGCCGTTCTTTTCAGCGAGCTTGCCTGTGGCGTAGCGGGTTAGGGCGTGCGTTTGCTGGGGCTAACTGTATTGTGGGTTAGAGCCCGGCCCAACGCTTTTTCTTAATTTTTTCTCTCGATAATTTTCACTTTCTAAGACTGGTTAGGGTTAGGAAAGGGGTTAGGATTGGGGTTTGTCTTATTTTTATAAAAACTTAAAAGTTGTAGTACAAATCATGCCGGATTGAAGCCTGTTCGCAGGCTAGCCCAGACTAGATTCCTGTCTTTAATAGCCGCAAGCTAAGTGTTTCCAGAGGAGTGTTTCCTTGTGTTTCCTTCTGGGGTAGGGTTAGGCAATGAGGTAGGAGTAAGGATCAGAACGAAACATTAGGAAAGACAAGGAAACACTCCCGTGGAAACTCTCAATGTTATCATTATATACCGTTGATAATCCTAATTGTGGTTGCGGGCACTGAAAAAGAACGCCCGGATGTAGTAAAATCCTACTTCGGCAGCCATATTGAAAGTTTTGCTAACCGAGAACTCGGCCCAGCAATTCGGCCCAGTCCTCAAGTATTAAATTAATTTTGAAAGATTGAATGGTTATTTTTCAACATTGATTGGATTGTTGTATTAAATGAATATTTTGGATTAAATTAAATGAATATTTTGGATTAAATTAAATGCATAACCTTAATTAAATTAAACGTATATTTTGTATTGAATATTGTTCAAGGATTAAATTGAATATATATACGATAGATTATTGAATGAATTGAATGGACATTTTATATTGAATTGAACCTGTATACAAGATTAAACTAAAACAATAAAAAATAGTAAATATATAATAGATTAAATTGAATGAATATTTAAATATTGAATATTGCTACAAACGGGCAGACATACTGGGCTTATTTCCATCCAATCATCATTTGTCTGGAATTGGAGCTGCTCCAAATACCGTGTGCTAAAGTTTAACAAAAATTAGCTAACACACACCACGGTTACATGTTATCTTCTTTGTCTGTATCCAAACCGATATCATCCTCTTCCTCTGACAGTTCGTCATTATCTTTTCCATTGGTGCAGCCCACACAAGTGCATACATCTGTACATTGTAACGCACCTTTCATGCATGAACGTTGGGTTTTGCCACCAGTCTTGCAACCACAGTTGATGCACTCAAGCAGGGCAAACAACTGGGCAAATAAGTCTCTGTTCATCTTCAAATTTATTTCCTTTCCATTGCTGTCCTTTACAGTCATTGCAGCTCTCTCTGACTGGGCTAGTAACCATCTATGAATTGCAGCATGATTTAACGAAAATCTGATGAGACCACCCTTGGTTTTCGAGTCACGGTTTATTGTCTGTTCGATAGTCTGATCACACGAAACGGCAGAAAATCCATGATCGCTTTGACGTTGAACTGCGAAGCTAGTCGATAATTCAGAAACAATATCTGTTAAACACACAAAAAAATTCATTCCTTTAATAAATCCATTTCCAATTGATACATAGCGATATGTAACAGCAGTAAAACTGAATACGTCAGAGAGGCATTATAACAGGGAGAACCTTTTTGCGGATTAATACTAACCATGGTGTGTACGATCTAGCGCGGTCATCTCCAGCCAATAGGCAGTTCCATATCTAGCATAGTTGACTCGATCACAGATGAAAAACCAAGGAAGCATGCCTCTAAACGTAGCCAGATGAAGGTTCCAGTTAATTTCTCTTGTTGCTCTGATGAACTTGAGCAAGACACCTGTTAAAATAAATATATGCTAGGAAAAACGCAACTGCAAATAACAGAGTAAAATCGTCCTCGATGATTTGAGTGAAGGTCCTTTGTTTATATGGACAATCCTGGTTAGAATTAGAGCGATTTTTACTTTATTACAGGATTGCATGTTTCCTTAGCCTACGTCATAGGAACGTCATACGTCTACAAGGAACGAGCTTGAGTCTATGACGTAGGCTAATGTTTCCTACAATCAAGGGTTTTCTCAATTTCTGTCAACGTGTTGGGTTAACACCATTTGACGTCCTTTGCGTATTTTTATGCCCATTTTATCCTTCAATATACAAGCGTACCTATCATTCTAATGTACATGCTCCAGAATGCAAATGTTTTGGACTTCTCTGATGACTCTTGAATTAACATTTTGTAACTTTCACTGATTGCTCCAATCTCTGGTCTTTCCAAATAGTCAAGGAATTCCTCATCGGGAAAGGAGTCCATCATGTTAAAAACAGCCAATTTAATGCCTTCCTTTTCATCGTCATCCAAGGACTCCATAAATGCTTCAAATGTAAGATGCTGCATTGCTTCATAAACCAACTTATGACACAACATTGATCTATTATAGTGTTTTCCAGATAAAACACCTTTGATGGAGCCAGTACTAATTATACCCGATTCTATAAAAATATCCTAAGAAACATAAAAAATAGAATAAGTTATGTTCATACCATATGGTATGGTAGATTTTTAACTCTTCAAATCACGAGATTCCTTAGGTTTTCCTCAATAAATATTGTGACTAAATCCAATTAAATTGTATCTACATAAAAGGCAATAATGATTAATTATGAAAGCGCATATACTGTGCGATACAATATACAGTCACATAAATATTTTCTCATATAAAGATGATTAAAAAGTGAGATGGTTAGAGGCAGTGAAATTGGCCCTAAAATCACTACACAATATAAAACACTTTCATAACACAAATGTACTGCATGTTGTACCTTTAATCCTTCATCTTCAAATAGATTTGATATGGCAGAAATAAAAGACATACAGGTATGGAACTCTCCGAGGCAAACAACAAATCGATCATAAAATATCTGTTCCTTCCATCGGATGTGCTGGATTTTTGCATATACAGCTTCATCAAATACAAGAACAGTTTGTTGTAATTGCAATTTATCCATGATCTTAATAACCGACTTCAGGACTTCATTGAGCGTGGAATATTCTGTAGGCGAGGCATCCACTATTGGAAGGTAGCCAACTCGTGATACAGTAGGTATATTGCTTTGCCTAATTAATGTGTTAAATCCAGTCCAACCAGGCCAGAGATCTTCCACATTGGCAGGAAAAATCTTCAATAAAGCATACATCTGATCGAGTTTATGAGCTGATACACACTCATTGTTTTTTACCTGAATGTCCATCGATGTCAGATCCAATGCATCGCTATCAAATTTTGGCATCTTCTTCACACCAACAGCATATGGTGTTATATCACTAACAGGTACAGCTACAGTTTGTTGCTTCTTCTTTATTGGTATGTGTTCTGTGGGATCTTCGAGCACAGGATGCATATCATGATTAATCACTTTTTTAATGATACCATTTGTGATGTGTGTTTGTTTAACAGATTCTTCTTCTTCTTTAAAGTCAATGTTATCATACACCAGGTTCACATGTTCACCAGGAACGAAATCCTTGGGGACAATGTTTGATGTGTTTATTGTCAATTGTGCAAGGGCTGAGTCATATGCCATTGTTGATGATACAGAAACACAATGCCCTAAACCATGTAAAATATGAATCAGACTAGTACAACCCGATATTTGCCTGATCGCCACTGCAAGTGATAAAGACTTGGGTGTCTGAATTTTCCCGCGACTAGAAACATTTACCAAAACTTGGCAGATAGAGGAAACCTTTACAGCTTCCTTTTCATTGACTTCAAGATAGTCATTAAGTAAAGGCTCATCAGAAAACCCGAGGACCCATGCCATGAAGTTAAAAATGATACCCATAGGTTTAGGGCTAGATAAATTTAAATAGATAAATTTATTTAGGGTTAAATAAAATATTCTTTCAGTTGCATGCATGCTCAAAAACTCAGAATTAATATCTAGTATAAGTATATTACCTTCATATCTCTCAATTCAGTTCTTAAGGTCAGTGCAACATCATATAGTTCTCTCAAAGTGTGGCATATGACATGCCGGCTTTTTTTGTTCCAAAAGTACTTTTGGATTCATCAGTTTCTGATGATGACATCTGCAAAGAATCACCACATGCAACATCCTCAACAATCTTGCTTGGTCTCATGTCACTGGAATATACAATCTCACTTTTACTTCTGCCTTGGGTGGTTTGAAACACAAGTTGGGGAAACTGTTTTTGCATCCTTTGTTTCAAACAGCTTGTATTATAACTTGATGAATCTTCATTTTCCACTTCCGCAACTGTTTTAACAAATTTTTCTTTAATGTCCTCAACATATGCCTGTAAAATTGCGACATCATACTAGAGCAATTGCCTCCACAATCACACACCAATAGTGTGTGTGATCCCCATAGACTGAAACACAACGAGTCTTCATCTTACTTCGCAATCAATCGCTTTGAAACGTCTGCAAGGACATTGATTGGCGTACGAATATATCTGAGGTAACAATCGGAAGACCATCTTCCTAGGGTCTGAATAAGCCAATGAGGTAAACTCTGGGAGGCGGCTGTGGTAGCCGCTCCGATTCTAAAGCTGTGGCCTGCATAGTGTGCAGTGTTGTAACCACCTTGAGCCAAAAGTGTGCATAGTTCTTTAGTAAATTGACTACGCGATAAAGGAACACCGGTCGAATAGCAAAACAATGGTCCCGCATGGCCCGAAGATGGACGTGAGAGGTAGGTTTGAAGACCCCTTACTGGACAGTATATACTAGAATTGCTGCCAATGGTGATCGTGGCTGAAGATCGAAATGGGTCAGTCTTTGAAGCTTTAATTCGGAGTTGCAAAAATACCTCTTTATCCCGTTTTTCATTATGAAAACTTACATCTGATCGCCTAAGGTGTGTTGAGGAATTGAAAGGACCGGAGCAAGTCATTTCACCAATCCGCAAAAATCCAAAAAATGCTGTGGAAATAGCTGCCCAAATCATGATTTCATCGTGCGTTGTTAATGTTCGTGAGTGTAATATGCGGTAAAAAAGTTTGAGATGGTCTAATGTAATTGGTAAGCGTGTCCTTGTGGACAATCCTTTAACTCTCTTTATACCCCGTAAAATATAATGTAGACGTTGAAATTTGGCGATGGGGAGATCATAGCCATTAACCAAATGCATATGGCGAACTGCGGCGAGATAAACTTTTATGGTGTCCGAATTTACTGTCTTAGCGAGAAAAACAGCAAAATAAACAAGAACAGTTTCCGTAGTTGGCAGGAGAGGCACTTGCTTGTATAGATGAAATTGGTAGTAAAAATTCTTAAACTGTTTTTCACCACTGCTATAAGTTTTAATCGTACCTTGAGCTAACGAGGCAATTTGATAACGACGTAAATCAGCGTCTAAAGACGAGAAAGTTCCTCTGGTAGAGGTTGAGGATGTTGGTCTGCATGAGGTGCTAGCCGCCGAAATCTGGTTTGCTGAAAACGGGAAATAGAATCAGCAATGTCATTATAATGACCTGGAACATGCAAGGCTTTGAAATAAAAGTTATACTTCAGGGTTTGCAAGGTTAGAGCACGCACCAAATCCATAATGCGAGGGCTTTTGGAACGTTTTGAATTAATTATGGAAACCACAGCCTGGTTATCGCAATAAAACACAATCCGTTTTTGAGCCCACAAATTTCCCCATATGTATGAAGCTACCAACCACAATGGCATAGAGCTCTTGCCAGTCAATGCTTATGTTTTTTGTCTCAAGTGTTTGGTGGGGGAACCATTTACCCTGAAACCACTGGTTGTGGAAAATCCCCCTGAAACCAAGGGTACCAGAAGCATCGGTATAGAGAGAAAGTGTTGTAGAATTCTCCCAGAAAGAGTTTAGAAATAAACTTGTCCCATTCCAGTCCTTAAGAAAAATTTGCCACATTTTAACATCTTCATGAAAACCATTTGTCAAGCGAATATGGTAATGTTGTTTGGAGACCCCTGTGTAAGGTGTATGATACGTTGGAGAAAAGCACGACCGGGGGAAATTACTTTGCATGCAAAATGTAATGTCCCAATTAGTGATTGAAGCTCTTGGAGTGTAGCAGACTTTTTTGTGTGCCAGGAATTTAAATCAGCAAATAGACGACTCAATTTATCGGCTGGAAGACGAGCCTCCATTTTTTGTGAATCAAGGATAATGCCTAAAAATTCTATAATAAGGCTGGGTCCTTCCGTTTTATGTTCTGCAATAGGAACACCTAGCATGTTAAATGTTAACAGCATGCTAGAAAAGCTACTTTGGCAGGCTTGAAAAGGCGGTCCAGTTTGGCCCAGCGGTTCCATTATTAGAAAATCGTCTAAGATGTGCCCCACATAACTTATAAAACACTTGTTGAATAAAATCCACTCAAGCGCATCCGAAAGTTGGTTAAAAATATACGGCGCACTACGCAGACCAAATGGCAACCACTTTATCAAAATAATAGAAATTGTTCCAGTACATGCCTAATAGTCCCAGTCGTCAGGATGAACAGGGAATTGACGAAAAGCAGACTCTATGTCAGTTTTAGCAAGATAAGTGCCTCTGCCTAATCGGATCAAAGCCGCAATAGCGTCGTCGATTTTAATGAACTGCAATGAAAAATCGTCTTTCTCAATAAGATAATTGATTGATTCGCCCGTTTTTGGAAACGAGAGGTGGAAAATGGTTCGAAATTTATCCGAATGCTTTTTAGGTACAATGCCAATTGGCGAAACCTGTAAATTAGCAAATGGTGGATTGGTGAAAGGACCGGCTGTGCGTCCAAGAGCAACTTCCTTAGCCAAGTTACTCTAAACAATAGTTGGATTGTCAATGGCAGATTTAAGTTTTTTTGCAAATTTGGACATGCAAGGACCATCGTAACCGAGGTGAGCACCGAAACACAAGCCTGAACAGAGTTTCAAAACGAATGATAAATCGGGATGCCCATGGAGAGCATCTTCAAGCACGTCAACGCGAATTGGCGTAACTATAGTATTATCTAAATGTATTGAATTACTGTTATTATATATGCTAGAGTTAAAGTTAGCAGTTCTATTTTCTGTTGGTCTTCTTGGAGCTACGGTCCGATTTCGAGGGGTGGTCTTCGTTAAGATCGTTTTCCTCACGGGATTGTGTACATTGGTACCCAGGATGTTTTCCCCCACAGCCAAATCGGTTACATCGGTGAGTGTAGGGGCAATTGGGTCGAAACGGGCAAGGTCTACCCCTGTTATAGCTGTGGCAAATTCCGTCCCTCGCTGCCCCAGCTCTGTTTGAGGGTTCATTTGAAAAAATAGAATAATCCTCGCGCAACTGAGTGGAACTAGCCGTGAAAATACGTAACCATAATTGCGTGTCCATGTTGGCCCACGACAGTGTTCGACAAGCAGCTGCTTTATAGCGAAATTTATGGTCGTACCAACCTAGTTCGCCATGCGTTTTTGCCGCATGACGGATAGTTTCCATATACTGTAATAGTTCAGAGGCACGGTTGTCCATTCTTCAATGTTAGTTAGCACCTGAGGCTTGCGAGGTGTTAACGAGATTCCCGTAGAGGAAATTGTAAAACCCACGTTGTCGGGATAATCGGAACCAACATTTGACTTATTTAAATTTTTTGGCAATAATCTAGCAATCTCAAAAAAATCACCACTTTCGATGTCATGAACATATTTGCTTGGAATCTCAGGCGTGAATCCCCCATCTGCTTGCTGGTTCGATGCAACGGGCGCATTCGATGAAGTCGAAGGTTGCTGGAGTTCGCTGGAACTTAAAAATGGGAATTGTCCAAGCTGTTCTAGCCTTTCGAGTGACGTTGGTGCACAATATTTAATACTTGAACATGTAACGGTTCTTACTGTATATTTTCCCAGGGCAATAAGCCCGGCATCTGTAGCAAGGCCAAAATATAAAGGTTAGTCGGATTGGTATGAATATTCTGCCAACCCCCAAGGCATCTTATAGACATGCAAATGCCTGGGGGTATTCAAGGAGGGCGATGGCGGATGGGCAAATTATTATGACCAAATGGATTGATGCATTTCAACACAAAAGATATGTGAAATAAAAACAATCAATGTGAACTTACCCGATCAAGGTTATATACTTTTTCCTTCTTGCAAATTATGCAGATAGGAGGCAACACATGCTCGCTCTTGGACACAGCAGTTGACGTACTACCAGTTGAAGCATTAAAAGTTGATCGTAAAACCTTTTTTGGAATAGGCTCATTCTCAACACAATCGGCATTGGCACTGCTATCGCCTTGATCCAAGAGTGTCTGTGTTTTTTCAGCCTTCTTACATATTATCTCAGCACGATTCAATAACGCTTTATTCGTAAATAAGGAGTAGCGCTTGCGATGATATACATAATTAGCGCAATCTTCCGCCCCGTCGGCTTCAATGTCAATAATTTCCGTTGTTCGTACAGCTGCCTCTTTCTGCTGGCTGTCAAGTCCCAACCATTGCCTTCGACACTCTAAAAATCTTTTAAACGATACCTTGGAGAAGTTTGTGAGTAGCTCTGCAGCACTGACATTATTGGCACAATGAATTAAACATTTGTTCGCCATGACGAAACCACAACAAGCCGTTTCGTGTATCTTACATGAAGTTCCCAGGGAGAAAATGGCGTCTTTCGAAATTTTTAAAGACTCATCAATGTCTAAATTCAAACGCATGTAGCTAAAAAACTGGGACGCGTTGGAAGTGTAAACAAGCAGAAATGTTTTTGGTGAGTAAAAATCTACATATTTTTTACATTGAAAAGTAGTTACGTTTGGTGAATTCAATTGATCATTTTCTAAGCGACTTTTGGTCCCAGGGAATATGGACTAAAACTAAAAACTGAATTATACCTTATATCCTGCTCTCAACTGCTGTCATCAGTAAGTTCTCCCTCATCATCAGTAAATATTGATGTATTCATGCCTTTACTCAGGTCAAGAGTCAAACTAGATTAATACAGTATAAATAAGGTTTTAATATGTGTTCGTCAAAAACTCAAAACCTAGACTTTTCCCCAATGAGCTTGTTGCATCTAAATAAACACCTGTTCTCTCATGATTGTATCAGAAAAGCCCTTCACAATCTTTTGAATTGTCAATATATATATATATAGCTAATACCTCTCATTAAGGTACACATCAGGTCCATCTTGCCTTTCCAAAACTGGAGACACAGATGGAATTGGAAGGGAGGTGGTAGGAATAGGGTCTTTGTCTTTCATTGGAGTTGATGTTAAACCTGAAAAATTGCATTTTAGTTAGATTAGTCGTTATAAATAAAGTACACTGTACACACTATAAAATATTTAAATACTAGAAATATATTTACATACTAAAGCATTGCATCTGTATTTATCATAAGGAAAATAATTGCATTATGCAATACCAACCACAACAATTTATCACAGTATGTGTGCCTGTATAGCTTTGCTAAATTGCAGATGGGTCTATATTTTTTCTTTATATTATTTGTATTAAAGTTTTGTATTGTATTGTAATACCTTGAGTAATTACAAAACTTGGCGAAGTTCCTGTCTTGGATTCCTGCTCATCTGATTCACTGCTTTGTTCAGTATGAAATACTTCAGCTTTCCCCTTTCGATGCTGATTCAAATTCTCCCTTGGATAGTGCAATAAAACATAAGTTCAACTGTTTAATATACAATATATTAACAAAGTGAGTTTAAACGAAATATTTTAGAAGTACGATTGATATATTTACCTTCTACGATATTCCAATGACAACAAATGGCAAGCGAGATCGCTGTCACTGCACGATTTGTATCCAGCCTCGATTTTCGCATCTCTCCATGCATCAAATATTTTAAAGGAAAGGTAAATTCGCTTGTGTTGACTATTCCAGCCCTTCTGTGATGATACCGAACCATCGTATTTATTTCAAGATCATCTTCACCAAATTCGTCATATTCATTACTGGTTTCTGACATATCAGCTTCTTTTACTTCTGTTATGGATCTTTGTGGGCTTGATCCAAGACGATTTCGGTTAACACCTTTAGATTCTTCATTTCTTTCCAGCATTTTTACTTCAGATACGATAACACAATTATCGTCATCGTCAGAACTATCCACTTGCTCCACTGTCACTGTGCTTGTTGGTGGACGTACATAATATTAATTTGTTTTCATGAACTTCAGATTCACTTGCTAGTGGAGTTGATTGGAACAGATTGTTATCCAGACTTACATTCATGCTTAATTCACTTTCTGAATGAATACTAACTTGTGCCGACTGCTGGATAGAGAATAACGTTCTAATATCTTGTGTTTGGGGAGGTGGAGAACTTGTAGATGTTGCCGTCTTCTTTTTCATCTTTTGATATCTAATTTATTTACTTTTAATAGCTGATATGTTATTCTCTAACCCTTGCTTCTCAGCTAACAGCTTATGCAACACTGTGTGTGCCTTACTGCATTCCTCAAAGTGAGAGAGTCCAGTTGACTTTGAAATATACTTTTGAGTCATGCTGATCTGTTCCTTCACCGACTCCAACTGAGAGGTGAGGCTCATTAAGGTAGTTGCTCGCTCCTTTCCTTCTGCCTGAAGTTTTAAGACAGCCCGGTTGTACAATAATGAATTATCATTTACACACAGGTCATAGGCAGCATTATTTACAACAGCCTGCCATTTAGACGGCTCAATGTTTTTTCCCCGTCCATAAATTTTTGACTGCTCTTTTACCCACTCTGCATTCATTGGTTGCTTACCACCTGATTTTTGTTATCGGTATTCACTTTGGTTGTAATTTTCATGGGCACTTCAGCTGGATTTTTAGCACTCCAACTGTGTATTTAAAGCATTGGTAAATTTCAGCCTAAGGCCTAGTTTATACGTCGAATTTCAGTCTAATTTAGTTTGTTGAATTTCAGTCAAGTCATTATATCCAACGAAAATTCGACGTATAAATTGATTAAATCTGAAGGGATGCATTAAATGTGACGCTGTCGAATTTTGTGACATGATCAGTTGTGTAATGCGACCGAAACGCGACACTGATTTATACGTCAAATTTCCGTCGCATCTAATACAATTAATAAATTATTTAAATTAAATTAGTTTGTTATCCGCAATTGTACCCTAAAATCAATAACATCACACTTATTTTCAACATTGCAGACAAACAACATCCATGTTCTAATTGCGAAAAATCAACTAAATCTCGTTGTATTACATGTAAAATGTACGTTTGCAATCGTGCATCATGTTCTATGTCTGTAACAGACAAAGAAATCGGGGGATGGATTCCAAATGTAAGCGTTGCTTACTGCAACAATTGCTTTTTAATCCACCATCAAGTCCAACTGATGTTGCTATGTTGCCGACGAAACTATCGGATGAAGATAATGATGAGGCAGACAAAGAAGTCCCCTTTATTCTTGGCAAAAGGCATTGTAAAAAGGAAGACTCTGCAAGAAGAGCAAAATGGTCAGCAGAGCAATTGGATGATCTCATTGATGTCATAGTCAATGAGAACTTTAAGGAAAAACTTTAATTTACAAACAACAGGCATGCAACAAATACAGAAATTTACAAACATGCATTGGACCAAATCAAAGAAAGGCAACCTATCTTTCCATTTACCGTTTATCAAATGTGAAACAAGTTTAAGTGGTGTGTCAGCACCTGCAAGAAAGTGCCATTAACCATTCAGACAGCCACAGGAATAAAACGTTTTGCTGACGATAAAGCTTTTGGGAAATGGTTTGATGCACTGTTTCCACTGATCAAAAGTAGAGATTCATGCCAACCTGAGTGAGCAATTGAGCCATCAACCAGCCTAGTACCAGTAGCACATCCCACTCTCAGTACCACATGACTGACAACAGTATTCCAGGTGACTTCAATGATGAAGATGGGGAGGCTGAAGAAAAGCTGAGAAAAGATATGTTTGTGCCCACCAGGAAGAGAAAAGGTAAACCAAGTGATTCACAGTCGATGTCCAAAATTTTAAAGATTGTTGAACATATGAGCGAAAATGATCCAACAAAGGAACTGTTGCAATTCATGAAAGAAGACGTGGAAAAATCAAGACAACAGAACTGGAGCTTCTCAAGTTCTTGTCCAATCAAGCTCAGCCACCACAATATGTTCCTGCAGGCTATATACATCAACCAATTGTTCATCACAACAATCACCCTCAACAGCAAATGTACCAACAGAGCCCAACCTCACAATGGAGAAATGGTGATTCACCCATTCCTCAAACACCTCCTCATATCCCACCCTGGTACTCCTTTTCAAAGCCACACACCCTTTGATCACCTTTGATTTTATTACCATATATATAATATATATTATATATATTAATTTTAAATAATAAATAATTATATATATGGTAAAAAATCAAAGGCGATATATATATATATACAGTCAAATCTGCAGACATGCATGTTTTGCCGTTAAACGGCTCTTCAGTGCAGCTTGTAACGCAGTCTAGATGTGAGTGACTTTGTTTTTATACACCATACTCTTGCTCTCACCAAGCGCATGTGGTACAATACTCAGACACGTGCGCATCCAGACATGTGTGAAGTGTCTTGGGGCCAGAGTGCTCAAATGACCACAAGGGAAGTGAGCTTTTGCATTATCGCTTATAGCCATATATATATATATGTGTAGGTTTAGGTATACGAAAAGGAAAGAGTGTTCGACAACATATAGTTGGAGCAAATTATAGATTTTTGCTTACCTCAAAACTTCTCTGCAACAGGCTGTTTCATCTGTAAAAGAATCATCACGCAGTTTACAAGTATTGAAAGAAATGACACTTATATGCTTCCTGCCGGAGCGTGGGGGTGTATGTGGGAGACAATGTGTGCATGCATGGCTTTGTTTGTGTTGTTTACGCGAAATTTGTTACGATGACGACATCGTGAAATTATTTCAGCTCTTTTGTTGATATATTGTGTGTGTAATTGATAATATAATTTAATACAAGTATTTGCAATGTCAATGTTTAATGTTGTTTTTGCCGTGTATATAATTATATACATATATATTTGATTAAAAGTTGTGAAAAATGACACTGATATGGAACCGCTTCACTTATAAATACACCTCTTGGGAGAAGTATATAGAGTTTTTTAATCTATGTTGTTCTTATCACCAAGCGTTCAGTTGTAAATGTGAAGAATGTCCTTGCTTTTCTTTCCATAGCATTTTTGTCAATGCTACCGGAATTTTTCTTGCCTGCATAGAAGAGTCATTAACCTTTGCACAACCTGTTAAGCAGTTCTCTAACAGCTTCTCTATCACATCGTCCCAACGTTGCAGGATCAATTGGTATTTCAGGTTGTGGCAGTAGGGGGTCATCATGCTTTCATTGTCTGTTCACTGCACTCACATTTGCGGAACAGGACTCAGAATCTGCCCTTCAGCTGACCATATGCACATTCGGTAACCATCCTTGGCTTCCTTGCCCAAGACAACCTATAATTAAAGTTTCTTTCTTCAGGTGATAGAACAGCATTGCTATATGGCTTCATAATCCATGTTGTGCATGGGAAAGCAGAATCTGCAACAATGAGTGGACCAATATCTACATTACATATTTCCTTCGACATCGAGGGAATTAAATTATGTTCCACTATGTCTTTCCAAAGCTGATTGTGTTGATTGCAATATCATAGCATCATGGGTGTTACCAGGAATCCCTGCACTGGCCCACATGAACCTATATTTGGCATCAACAAGACCCATCAAAACAATCGAATAGAAATTCTTAAAGTTATGATACTCTTTTACGGCCTCAGCACCTCCATCAGGGCATTTAATTGAAATATGGCACCGATCCACTGCAGCCCAACAGCAAGGGAATTAATATTAATGATTTTCTTTTTCATATGTTCTTCTGTCAATGGCAAATAACTCGACACATAATCCTGCCATAAATGTATAACCATTAATTACTTCACAAACCTCAATGACAATCGTATATGAATGGTAGTTACTCCAAGGCCACACATTTCCGGAAAGTGTGTAATAATAGTCCCCTCATCCCAATCGGTACAGGCAAATACCTAATCGACAAACTGGTATTGTCAAAAATATTTATTATAAGCTGTAATGCAAAATGGGGTATGTATTTATGCACAATATATTTGCTATAAGAGAAAAATTAAATTTTCAAAAAACAATTATTTTGAAATTTGTCACTACTATGGTGTCCGAGGAGAGACATCAACATTTTTAACTTTTTTGTTTCACCTCTACATTTGTTTGCATTTAATTTACATTGAATTTATTTGTATTTTCAAAATTTAACTTAATTTTGTTTTTAATGATTTGAAAAACGTTTCAATTCAATTGGTTTTAATTTAAAAATTAGAATTGAAAATATCTCATGTCCGAGAAGAGACACACGTAAAATTAACCGCTGACCATAGCATGCATATTTGCGGGCTCACATTCTTTGAATAAACAAACTAAACAAATCAAAATGGCCTCCCAAGCAACTGAATGGAAGAACGATGAAAGTTTAAGACTTCAACTTGAATCCTTGGTTAAGAAAGCGTATCAGAGGAGTGAAATTCTTATTATGAAAAAGCAGTTCCCACAATATGCATGGGGATGTACGAAAACTCTTGATCGTCGACTGCGCCATTTTAACATTAACTACATAAATTACGACACTCCTTTGCAAGATGTGAAAAATGCAGTTGAAAATGAACTTGAAGGACCTGGAAAACTTCTTGGGGTAAGAGCAATGACAAAGAAACTTCGAATGGTTCACAATATCAAAGTGCCTCGTGATTTGGTAAATGATGTGATGTGCGAATACGACCCAGATGGTCTAGAAGAAAGAAAGCCATGTAACAAAAGTAAACAGAAGAAAGGAAACTTTGTTACAAACGGTGTCAACTGGGTTTGGAGTTTGGATGGGCATGACAAGTTGATGGGTTTTCAGAATTGGACGTTTCCCATGGCATTGTATGGTTGTTACGATACAGCATCCAGAAAAGTACTTTTTTTAAAGTTTGGACATCCAATTCAAAACCTGAACTGATTGCTAGATGGCACTTTGACTATATTTTTGAAACAAGAAAAATTTCAAGCATGCTGCGACTCGACAAAGGAACCGAAACTGGACTCTTAGCCACTATACATGTATTTTTGCATAAAGAACATGGAGATATGGCACCTGAAGACACCGTCCATTTTGGTAGTTCAACCTCCAACAGAATTGAGCGATGGTGGAAAGAAATTCACGAAAGGATGGAGAAGTTTTTTAAACGTCAGCTCCTGGAGTTATTGGAAAGAGGTCATTACGACCCTGAAGACGAGGAGGATAGAAATATCTTGGCCTTCATATATATCCCAATTGTTCAAAGAGAAGTAAACATATTCATAGAGTTGTGGAATAACTCAAGAACCAGACATAAAAAAAATACCTTAATGCCTGATGGTATTCCCAATTTTATTTACAACAATCCTGAAGAATATGGTATGGTCGATCAAGGCTGGGAAGTGTCTCTCGAGCAACTGCAGGCTGCTGCTAGGGTTTCAGGAGTTTTAGTGGTAGAGCAAGACTACTTTGCAATTAGATGTTGTGCAGTTGTTCCTGAGCCAGAGAACATCCCATCAAAAGATGCTGCAAGATTTTATTTAACATTGCGCAGAGCACTAAGGCAGTAGCCTTACCTCAAGGTATCACTACAGTTTGTTCACGCAATAAGCGATTATCACTTGTTAATCGCTTATTGCGTGAAACAGGCTGTAGTGGATACCTTGAGGTAAGCGAATTTTAAGTATTGAGCACTTTCTTTACTATACGTTACAAAAACTTGTTATATAATATATATTATATATATATAGTTGAAGGGTTTTTGTAGATGGAAATTATCGAGTGTAAATTATATACATTTATTAGACCTAACCAGGAACAGCTGCAAAAAATGCAACTATAGGTCCCTGGAAGGAATCGAACCTGCGGCCCTGCGATTCCGGTGCAGCGCTCTAACCAACTGAGCTACAGAGTCCGGCTGTCGAGCTCCAACCACAAGTTCATGTATATATACGATGGTACTGCCATGTTAGGTTATGGGTAAATATTAAATTTTGTTGTTGGCATCTCACTCGATTGAATAATAGTTGAGGGTTTTTGTAGAAAAACCATTCAACTATTATTCAATCGAGTGAGATGCCAACAAAATTTAATATTTACCCATAACCTAACATGGCAGTATTGGTATTTACCCATAACCTAACATGGCAGTATATTTACCCATAACCTAACATGGCAGCTGTTCCTGGTTAGGTCTAATAAATGTATATAATTTACACTCGATAATTTCCATCTACAAAAACCCTTCAACTATTATTCAATCAAGTGAGATGCCAACAAAATTTAATATTTACCCATAACCTAACATGGCAGTATTGGTATTTACCCATAACCTAACATGGCAGTATATTTACCCATAACCTAACATGGCAGCTGTTCCTGGTTAGGTCTAATAAATGTATATAATTTACACTCGATAATTTCCATCTACAAAAACCCTTCAACTATTATTCAATCAAGTGAGATGCCAACAAAATTTTATATATATATATATAGTCAAATCTGCAGACATGCATGTTTCGCCGTTCAACGGCTCGTCAGTGCAGCTTGTAACGCAGTCTAGATGCGAGTGACTTCGTATTTTTACACCATACTCTTGCCCTCACCAAGCGCATGTGGTACAATACTCAGACACATGCGCATCCAGACATGCGTGAAGTGTCTTGGGGCCAGAGTGCTCAAACGACCACAAGGGAAGTGAGCTTTTGCATTATAGCTTATAGCCACCAATTAACCTCACAGAGTGCTCAACAACACAAGTGAAGGAGCATATATAGTCAAATCTGCAGACATAATATAGTTAAAATTCAGAGATTCAACAGTTTTGAATAGACATTTTATTACTAGTTAGTTTCATGCTACACACGTATGTGTGGTACTCTTCAGACAAAATGATCTAATGACTAAGTTGTATATACACGTAGGATTATAATATCGATCTATACTATCGTTCTTGGCTATTATTGGTTAATTTGAAATTTTGACCGTTGGCATGTAAGGTTATACTTTATACTATATACATAATATCCACTTAAGTTTAAAGTGGTTGTCAAATAATGTACAAAAAACATGTCCCGGAAGGTTTAATTATTGTAAGATATATAAGATTAGTTTAAAGAGCTGCGTTAAAAATCATGTTACAAAGTTCCTAAATAAGAATTTAGTGGCGTGTCTGCAAGATGACACTAGTTCGTTGCGTTTGTTCAGAGTGGCCAGAGAAGGTTCTCAAATAATAAAGTACTTCTCCCATAGACATAAACTACATTTAGAGGATCCGTTTCAGAACTTTCCATGTGATGTTGTAATCGACGCGGTTATCTTTAAGTTTCCAGATGTGTTTACTTAATTCAGTAGCATGTTTCTTTTTTGCGTTTTTAAATGACGTCTTGTGGTTGGCGAATCTGGTTTTGAATGCGTTTGCGGTAAGACCGACGTATGTTTGATCTGGTTTCCGTCACTGGTCGTAACTGTTGCTTGGTATACAACTGCCTTTGTAAGGCATTTACCAAGCAAAGGACAGTTGTCGCGAGCTCGGCAGTTGCATTCATTGTCGAGGGGTTTTTCATGTTGATAATTCATTTTGAGAATGGATTTGTTATGTCCGTCAATAGTTTGTTTAATATTAGTCATGCAGGTGTAGCTAATTTTGACAGTGTTCCTGTTGAAGATTTTATGCAATGCATGGTTACTGGGAAATTCCTCGTCAAGGATTCTAAGGAAAGTCTGGCCGATATTGGTGGCAACGTTCTTGCTGTACGGTGGATTATACCATGTTATATTTCTGTGTCGCGTCTTAAGTTGACTAGTGGGAACACTTGATGGTGTTGAGGGTTTGAATTTCAGCTGATGATTATACCCACTATGCTCAAGAGCTTTTTGGTATAGCGGTGTTGCACGATTGAATGATGCTTCATCAGATGAAATATCGGAGAGGCGTTTGTTGATGGATTCTGGGATATTCTTGATAATTATAGGTGGGTGATTGGATTTGTTGTGGATATACAAAGGTATATTATTAGGCTTGGTATAAGGCATGTGTTTTCCACTGGTCAAATTGAGGTTTACGTCAATGAAAATCGACAGATTTCTTGTTGGCTTCGATAGTGATTTTGAGGCCGTGCTCTTGGAAAATTGCGCACAGGTCTTTCTTGATCGTTTCAATCTGGTGTGATGATTTGTTGCTAATTCCGAGACCGTCATCTCTGTAAAGACCAAAATTGTGCCCGTGTTTCTTGGTTATTAGATCAAGTAGAAAAGAACCGACTAATTCACAAGATTCTGCGCCGTCATAGCTGCCCATGGTGATATCAAATAGGTCGTTTGATGATTTTTTGCACCAATGCGCACTTGAGTTAAATAGGCAGGATTTCTTAGCGTGGATAATGATATGTCTCTCATTCTCCGTAATATTATCATAGCTAGAAGCAAAATTCAACGCAGCGTTTAAAAGATCAAGCGAGATGGAGGATAAAGTCCACTACATCAAAGGCAATAAAGAATATTGGTGTTTGTTCTCGATGTTGTTGAACCAGTTTAAAACAGCTGATGTATTCTTCCATTGGTTCAGATTGAGGGCGGCAGTGACTTTCTTGTTAACTCGGTCGAGGATTTGCTTGCTAATTTTTCCAAGTTCAGATTTGGCAGGGTTAATAAGGCGGCATGTCGGGTTGTTGGAAAAGTTTGGCCTGTGGTCTTTCAAGGTTATGAAGGCTACTCTTTGAGCAGTAACATTGACTCGATCATCAAGGTTCAGTTGTTCTACTATGGACTTGGTTTCATTTTCAATAGAGGCAATAGCTGTAGCGTTGACTTTCTTATAGGTTTTCGTCACGTTCTTATGTAAAAGTTCGTTGTAAGAAGTTTTCTCCATCCTGTAAAGTTGGTTGTTTGTCAGCGAATAAGGAGATTGTTCGATTTCTTTATATCTCGTGCATCAGTATATAATTGGTTCTGGAAACTGCAGTTGACGTTTCTAAACTTAAGGTTATTAATCATAGTTTTTAGTTTACTTTCGAAATTAAGCATCTGCGGGATTTGTGGTGATCTTGTTGAATTGAAGCCGTACGTTTCTTTTCGGTTGGCATATGGTGTTGGGTTAAGATAGAAAAACGCTCGCCATCTCATCCGTCTGCAGAGTAATTCCGTTTTCTCAATTAGTGATCGTGTATAATCCTTCTGTGTTGGTAGTGGTATATTCTTAGTCGAATAGTCAAAGGTTGTTGATTCCATATCAAAGGTCATTACGAAGAGTGCTCGACATAAAAGGAGCGTATATAGACTATAGACGATATAGTAAAAACCGTTTGCAGAGTGCTCAATGGAGAACCACAGCATAATATAGTTAAAATTCAGAGATTCAACAGTTTTGAATAGACATTTTATTACTAGTTAGTTTCGTGCTACACACGTATGTGTGGTACTCTTCAGACAAAATGATCTAATGACTAAGTTGTATATACACGTAGGATTATAATATCGATCTATACTATCGTTCTTGGCTATTATTGGTTAATTTAAAATTTAAAATTAACCAATAATAGATAAGAACGATAGTATAGATCGATATTATAATCCTATGTGTATATACAACTTAGTAATTAGATCATTTTGTCTGAAGAGTACCACACATACGTGTGTAGCACGAAACTAACTAGTAATAAAATGTCTATTCAAAACTGTTGAATCTCTGAATTTTAACTATATTATGCTCTGGTTCTCCATTGAGCACTCTGCAAACGGTTTTTACTATATCGTCTATAGTCTATATACGCTCCTTTTATGTCGAGCACTCTTCGTAATGACCTTTGATATGGAATCAACAACCTTTGACTATTCGACTAAGAATATACCACTACCAACACAGAAGGATTATACACAATCACTAATCGAGAAAACGGAATCACTCTGCAGACGGATGAGATGGCGAGCGTTTTTCTATCTTAGCAACACCATATGCCAACCGGAGAAACTACGGCTTCAATTCAACAAGATCCCACAAATCCCGCAGATGCTTAATTTCGAAAGTAAACTAACAACTATGATTAATAACCTTAAGTTTAGAAACGTCAACTGCAGTTTCCAGAACCAATTATATACTGATGCACGAGATATAAAGAAATCGAACGATCTCCTTATTCCCGCTGACAAAACAACCAACTTTACAGGATGGAGAAAAACTTCTTACAACAAACTTTTACAGAACGTGATGAAAACCTATAAGAAAGTCAACGCTACAGCTATTGCTCTATTGAAAATTAAACCAAGTCCATAGTAGAACAACTGAACTTGATGATCGAGTCAATGTTACTGCTCAAAGAGTAGCCTTCATAACCTTGAAAGACCACAAGCCAAACTTTTCCAACAACCCGACATGCCGCCTTATTAACCCTGCCAAATCTGAACTTGGAAAAATTAGCAAGCAAATCCTCGACCGAGTTAATAAGAAAGTCACTGCCGCCCTCAATCTGAACCAATGGAAGAATACATCAGCTGTTTTAAACTGGTTCAACAACATCGAGAACAAACACCAATATTCTTTTATTGCCTTTGATGTAGTGGACTTTATCCCTCCATCTCGCTTGATCTTTTAAACGCTGCGCTGAATTTTGCTTCTGCTATGATAATATTACGGAGAATGAGAGACATATCATTATCACGCTTAGAAATCCTGCCTATTTAAGTGCGCATTATTAAAAATCATCAAACGACCTATTTGATATCACCATGGGCAGCTATGACGGCGCAGAATCTTGTGAATTAGTCGGTTCTTTCTACTTGATCTAATAACCAAGAAACACGGGCACAATTTTGGTCTTTACAGAGATGACGGTCTCGGAATTAGCAACAAATCATCACGCCAGATTGAAATGATCAAGAAAGACAGCGCAATTTTCCAAGAGCACGGCCTCAAAATCACTATCGAAACCAACAAGAAATCTGTCGATTTTCTTGACGTAAACCTCAATTTGACCAGTGGAAACACATGCCTTATATAAGCCTAATAATATACGCTTGTATATCACAACAAATCCAATCACCCACCTATAATTATCAAGAATATCCAGAATCCATCAACAAACGCCTCTCGATATTTCATCTGATGAAGCATCATTCAATCGTGCAACACCGCTTATACCAAAAAGCTCTTGAGCATAGTGGGTATAATCATCAGCTGAAATTCAAACCCTCAACACCATCAAGTGTTCCCACTAGTCAACTTAAGACGCGACACAGAAATATAACATGGTATAATCCACCGACAGCAAGAACGTTGCCACCAATATCGCCAGACTTTCCTTAGAATCCTGACGAGGAATTTCCAGTAACCATGCATTGCATAAAATCTTCAACAGGAACACTGTCAAAATTAGCTACACCTGCATGACTAATATTAAACAAACTATTGACAGAACAAATCCATTCTCAAAATGAATGATCAACATGAAAAACCCTCGACAATGAATGCTGCCGAGCTCGCGACTGTCCTTTGCTTGCGTAAATGCTTACTTACAAAGGCAGTTGTATACTGGCAAGCAACAGTTACGACCAGTGACGGAAACCAGATCAAACATACGTCGGTCTTACTGCAAACATTCTAAAACCAGATTCGCCAACCACAAGGCGTCATTTAAAACGCAAAAAGCATGCTACTGAATTAAGTAAACACATCTGGAAACTTAAAGATAACGCGTCGATTACAACATCATGGAAAGTTCTGAAACAAACAAGCCCACTTCTACAGCAACGGATCCTCTAAATGTAGTTTATGTCTATGGAGAAGTACTTTATTATTTGCGAACCTTCTCTGGCCACTGAATACAAGCAACGAACTAGTGTCATCTTGCAGACACGCCACTAAATTCTTATTTAGGAACTTTGTAACATGATTTTTAACGCAGCTCTTAAACTAATCTTATATATCTTACAATAATTAAACCTTCCGGGACATGTTTTTTGTATTACAACATTGACTTGTTTCTTTAAACTTAAGTGGATATTATGTATATAGTATAAAGTATAACCTTACATGCCAACGGTCAAAATTTCAAAACTAATAATAGCCAAGAACGATAGTATAGATCGATATTATAATCTACGTGTATATACAACTTAGTCATTAGATCATTTTGTCTGAAGAGTACCACACATACGTGTGTAGCATGAAACTAACTAGTAATAAAATGTCTATTCAAAACTGTTGAATCTCTGAATTTTAACTATATATATATATATATATATATATATATATATATATATATATATATATACTCATGGCTGGTCCCCTTATCACATATTCTGAATACAACTACCAGAGTGTTTTCAAACATGTGGTGGCATAACATCTTGCTTTCAAAGTATCATGGTAGTTGTTTTCAGTATATCCAATAATAACAAAGAAAAATAACATGATAACTTTAAACAATAAAAGTACAGTATATACTTTCTTAAAATAACATGAAACTCATACATGAAACTTGTAACTTTCAGTCCCAAAGTTCTGAAGTTTAGAACAGTAATATAAATGATCTCGAATATAGCTACTTTAACACAAACCACATGTTTTTAAAACAACATATGAATAAGTATTTAGTTTAAGAACACAACTCGATAGATAACTATGGATAACTATGTCTTGAAAGAAACATGATATTTAGGATCATCTTGTTTTAATCCTAACATCATGCAATAAATGCTACACTTGTGGTTTTCAAAAAATGTTTCTATAGCTTCAGTAGATAGGTTACCTATGCAGAAATTTAACTTGTCATCTCCGCCAACATCGCTCATTAATGCTTTACTTGCTACTTCTGGATCATACAATTGATAGTCGGTTCCCTGAATGTCAACAAGTAGACATTCACCTTGGCTCACTTGATAAGAGTAATGCATCAATGTTTCAGCTTTCTTGGCGATGATGTCATAACTACTTGTACTTGTTGAAGAAATCTTGCCAGTATTGTTGATATACTTGGTAAAACTTCCCTCCAGGTAATTTTCAATTGTAACAAAGCATGCATCGCCATTATCCTTCTTTGTTTTTCCAAAAAGCATACTGTCGTAAGAAAATTACGCACCAAAACTTTCTGGAACATTTTTTGCATCTGAATAGCAATGTTTTGGGCCAATACATGCATCTGGACCTGCTTTCTTGCATGTTCTTCTTCTGTTATGTTGAGAGACTTCATATCTTCAAGGGAATTTTCTTTATACTTCTTCAATACCCACTTGCCAGGCAATTTTCCATCAATACTTTCACACTTGTAAGCCTTTCTGAAGCCCCCTTCAGCAAAACTCTCACTCTCCACTGAAAACGTTACAGTTTTTGCCACAGTCCACCCATTCTTGACTTCAAAGCTTTCAATTTCTACTTGGATTGTATCACGTTTTGCAGGCTTGATCAGCTTTCCCATATTTAGCATTGTTGCCACTGACAAAGAAGGAGGGAAGGATCTCTTTGACTTTGTATCACTGGATTTCAATGGTTCAGAATTTTGCTGTTTGGTATGGCTAGACTTACGTTTTGTAGGGGCACTGATTTCTCATCTTCTTCATCCGATTCACCAACAAATTCATCAACAGTATATTGTTTGTGAGTGAATCTGACAAAAATCGTGCCATTTAAATTCTTGATCTCGTTTAGACTTTTTCGATAGATGGTCCTCGCTCAGTCTCCAGTAAATCACAATCAAAACCCTTCAAGTTGAAACCAGCAATACAAGCCCTTCTCACAATATCGATAGTTGGTGGTGCACACATGTCCTCTTCCAAAACATCTACTCTTTTTAAAGGCCCCATCCTTGCATACTTTTGGGAAGATCCTTTAACTTGCGCTGATAATCGTTGAATTGTTAATTTTTCTGGTAAAGGCCGATCTTTACCCTTCCTAGCGGACAGGAGATATTTTGTCTCTTCTCGGACAGGAGATATTTTCAATTTTAATTTTTAAATTAAAACCAATTGAATTGAAACGTTTTTCAAATCATTAAAAACAAAATAAAAACAAAATTAAGTTAAATTTTGAAAATACAAATAAATTCAATGTAAATTAAATGCAAACAAATGTAGAGGTGAAACAAAAATGTTAAAAATGTCGATGTCTCTCCTCGGACACCATACACTACCCACTATAAAGCAAAAACTATAATACACAGTATTTGTATTTAATGCTGCACCAGAGTCCTCATTTTGTCAAAATATTAATGGTGTATCATCTAAAGTGTGGAGTTATTAATCAAGACTCTACTCGAAATATTACTCCATTAAATATCATATAAATTTCTAAACATAAAAAATCAATTTAAACTGAAATTGTAAAAGCAATTTAACCATGCATAAAGAAAAGATAAATTTACTATTTCTGAAGTGGGAAGTAAAGTTGCTATCCTTCCCATAGCATTTTTGTCAATGCTACCGGAATTTTTCTTGCCTGCATAGAAGAGTCATTAACCTTTGCACAACCTGTTAAGCAGTTCTCTAACAGCTTCTCTATCACGTCGTCCCAACGTTGCAGGATCAATTGGTATTTCAGGTTGTGGCAGTAGGGGGTCATCACCTTTTATATCATGGCTGACCACATGCCCAATGTGCTGCAGCGTTGCTGAATGCCGATGGCCATGATCACAGTGAATTTGTAATCCCATTGTATATCCTTGGAATAATTTTGTATTATCGGATTCTTATTAAATATATGCGAACCAATTTTTTTTAAACATAATTTGTTAAGTTTGGGTAGGATTATAAAAACCCTACAAGGCTGCGAATGGCGATAGCAATCAGTGGCGTAGCCAGCAATCATAACATGCGCAAGGTACGACACTGTCACTGAGCTTCAACATATATTTAAAGACATATTTGAATAATTTGCATAGCAGGTCATGTTTGCAACGCTTTGCATGGAAATGTGACATCGGTAATCAACGTGTAAATTTTTAATGGGAAGGACTTCAGGGACTTCAAGGGCAGCAGAATGACAATTTGGCTGGCTACGTATAAACGGCATACATACCTTGACTTAAAATCTTGAATTTACTTTAGAGTCTTTGGTTAGTCCAGTTGTCAACAGTCTGTTTGAGTTAAAAAAAGGATATTAGGTGATTTAGTAAAAAACCTGAAAAATACAATTGCTGTTTATTAAAAATTTAAAAACCTAAACTCACCAGCTTTTTTCAAGTTTGGCCTTGTGGAGGAAAATGAGAAAGAGACAGGGTAGTGAATTACCCATAATACTATGCTATATCTGCGAAGGCATGTGATCTTATCATTGAGCTATATATAATACTGGAAAAATTCGAAAATGGGTTAATCATTGGTTGATCCCTATGATCATGACAGTGAGACAACCTTGTGATAGCAACACTATACTTTGCACAAGTAATACATATCATGCGAACGAAAGAACGAATGGATTTTTATTCAATATTCCCCTGCATTACAACAACAAAGTATTGGCCAATTAACAATTAGACAACGAGGCCAGTTTGTTTTGATTACCACTTAATATGTTTATGTAAATATATAAATTGTCAAGGTCTCAGACTGCATTATATAACTTACAGACAGTATGTATGACTATGATTATGTAGTTCTGCACAATTGTTTGTATCGGACAAATGAAAATCACTGTGAATTGTGTCACTGAAAATTCAATTATCTGATGATGTAGATATGTAAACAAAAAACAGCACCAAACAAAATGGCACTAATTGAATAAATATGTGGTTTATATTGTAACATATATCGATGTTGACGTTTTTGCCCAGAATGTAATATTTTGAAGGTTGCGAGGTATAACGGTAGGTTCACACGTCCATTATTTTGCATTTATACTACAACGGTTATCCATGGCACACATGAGATAGATAATGCTTCCATGTAATTCAAAGCAAGTAGGTTCTTGAAGAAAATTCCAGTACAGTTGTATACTACCCATGCATAACTTTGTGAACCAATCCATTGTAGAAACCACTGTAGATTATTTTCCAAAGTCTAAATCTGTTGTATAGTAGGCAATCATAGCATAATTGTACTCCCAAAGATTTTAGTTCTGGAGTTGATGCAAATATTCTTTGAGTTAATAGCAAATATAGAAATATAATAATCCATTTCTCTAAAGTAATAATCCATTTCTTTTGGAACAAAGAGTTTGTTACAACAACCAGACTTTGTGCTAAACATACGGTCTCCCTTCAGAGTATTAAAAATCTATAAATAGAAAATAATGATTTGTTAGTATGTCCAGTTCACAAAAAGATTGACCTAAACCTATGCCTACGAGTGTTAGTGGGGGAGCTTAGCACAAAAATATGGACGAATCGTGCAAATCATGACACCAGCATGAAAATTGGTAGAGATGGGTAATTTGATATGCTGAAAAATATGCGAAATGGACCAAGCTCAAAAATTCCTTCTTGTGCCGTTTTTGGACTGGGACTAGCCCCCAGGCTCCTAAATCGCATGTTGTAATAACATTGTTGTAAATCGTGATACCAGCATGAAACTTGGTAGAGATGGGTAGTTTCATACGCTGAAAAAGATAGAATACGGTACAAGCTCAAAAACGCCCCCTTACGTCGTTTTTGGACTGGTACTAGGTTCCAGGCCCCTAAAATGCATGTTGTAATAACATTGTTGCAAATCGTTATACCAACATAAAACTTGCTAGAGATGGGTAGTTTCACACGCTGAAAAGATAGAATACGGCCCAAGCTCAAAAACGTCCCTTTGTGCCGTTTTGGACTGGGTACTAGGTCCCAGGCCCCTAAAACGCATGTTGAAATAACATTGTTGCAAATCGTTGTACCAACATAAAACTTGGTAGAGATGGGTAGTTTCATACACTGAAAAGGACAGAATATGGACCCAAGCTCAAAAATGCCCCTATGTGTTATTTGGGACTGGGTACTAGGCCCTAGGCCACTAAAAAGCATGTTGCTATAACATTGTTTAAAATCGTAATACCAACATGAAACTTGGTAGAGATTGTGACATAAACACAGCTAGCTTAGCAAGTTTTGATACAAATCTGGACGAAAAAAGTAAACTTTCATTTTTCAAATCGAAACACTGTAAACAATAGATATTCACTGGAGGTGAAAGGTTACAGGAACTACAATAGACAACATGTTTTTATTTCCGGACTACTAAATATTCCGTGTTAAATAAAGCGTTGCAAGTTTGTCGTTCAATCGTCGTTGAAGAAAATGTTATTAGGATGTCCCAGAAAAGGTTTAGTTTGTTAGATGCAGTGGTTGATTTCCAGACAGTTGAATATGAAACTGCTCCCAGTCAAGCATCCATTTATTTACCAACAATGCATAAGAGGTCATTTCACCGCAAAGAATAGCTGCAGAAAATTCTCAAGCATTTCTGAAGACCAGGCACACAAACAGAACAACAAGTTGGTGAAGGTCGATGGAGGTGCTATCGGGATTCTCTACAATCACACTTCAATGATGAAATGGATGGTAGCAGGTCCTGAAATTGCTCGTCTCTTTCCCTTATTCGAAGATGATGAGGATAGAAATGATGAAGATGTAACATAATTAAAATGCACATTCAATGAACATGGAAACCCATTTGAGGAGGAAGATATACTGGTGAATGTTGTTACTAAGCAAATTGTGAGTGAGGCTGCAGCTACATCAGTGAAAACGGCGTTCGATACAGGAAAGGAGCAATACAATAATTATGTACAGAAAAGGCTCATTACCTGTGAAGTTTCCATTCAAGACCCAATTCCAAAGAAGCTACCTTTATTTCGGGCAAAGAATGCTGTATCAATTTCGAAGCAGAAGTTAAAAATGATGTCACTAAAGCAAGATTGCAAACTGTTAGCATCATTGTATGTTGCTTGTCAAGCGAGAGACGGCGATTTAGCAGAATTGTTTCGACACGAAAATCATACAAACCCCCCTTCAATATCAGAATATGGAAAATTGCGTAAAGGAAACAAGGCTGACTTATTGAAATGTATAGAGCAAGAAGGTGAAACAAAGTTGGAAAGTCCCAGAGTGACAGCTAAAATCTTCGATGGTGCAGCGATTGTTCAAATGACACCTCCTGGGCCCGCCAGCACATTTGGTCAATATGCAAAGATCTTTACTGAAAACATGTTGAAACAATTGAGAGGTGACAGTTTGCAGCGCATCGACGTCGTCTTTGATCGATACTTGCTAGATAGCTCCTCAAATTGAAGAGCTGTGGGTAGAGTTTGGAATGGGACGACACAAACGATGGCTGCCAGTTCATGAGTATGTTGCTAGTATAGGAGATGACGTATGTGCTGCACTACCCTTCTGGTATGCATTTACTGGATGCGACACTGTGTCGTCATTCGGTGGTCGAGGGAAGATAATTTTTTGGGAAACCTGAAAAGCACATCTTGATGCCACTGATACATTTAAAAGGTAAGATTGCACAATATTTATCATACATTGTACATTTCAGTTTAACATCTAAACAAAAAGATGAGTTAAGCAAAGATTAGTAAATATAGTGGAGCAAAATCAATTCTTTAACATGATTCTATTTGATGATTTAAGGCAACGGTTTTCAACTGGTTTTCTCATGTGTCCCCGATTTCACATGATTGAATTACCACGTCCCCTGAACAGAAATTGCCCACTGAAGTCTATCAAAAACACGAATTTTGAAATAGTTAGTAAAATAATAAATTATTTAAATTTTAAATAATAGATAGAAAGTCAAGCAAACATGTTTATAGTACAAACTGTTGTATTCAAACGTTCTCAACTATTCTCAACAATCAGTTTACTTTCACGCGACACCCCATCAATAATCGAAATATTTCTAATTTCGTTGAACTCAATGTGACACTTGAGGATTTTTTGCATCTTGAACCAATTTCGAAATTTCTGGCTCGGTGGTAGACACACACACCCTAAAATCGTGTTCTAGTTCGAGACGATTACGTGATTTTGTTTTCATTGCCGTCATCGTTGAGAACGACGATTCACATAAATACGTGGAAGGATATGGTAACAACTTTTTCAAAGCAATTTTAGCTAAATTGGGATAACCATGACGCATTGTGCACCAAAATGTTGACAGCGGAGATCGTGAGAACACATCTTTAGCACAGTTATCGCACGCATTTCGATAAGCTCGGCTTCGGCGGGTTCATCATCATCATCGAAATTTTCGACTGCATCAAAGGGGTTACGAATCAAAGCGAATTGCTCGGTATCGATATCAGGAAAATATCTATCGAATTCAGATTTCAACGACAGAAGGTGTTCTTCAATAGGTTCTTTTAAATTAGCCACTTCAAAGTTTTCACTCTCAATGAATTCAGACAAGCTCGGAAATAGTGCATATCTATCTGCTCGCACTTTTCGAATGAGCAAATCTATAACTCCTAGAAATCCCTCCAGTTTATCGTGAAACTCCATAATATTTGAACCTTTTCCCTGTAATGACCTGTTCAGAGTATTGAGTCTTTCAAAAATGTCACTAAGGTAGCTCAATTTAGCAAGCCATTCCTGGTCATTCAGTAGATTAGCCCAATCATCTTTCTTCTGCCCTTGAAGAAAATCTCTCATTTCAGTTCTCAGCTCATAAACATGTTGCATCATATTCCCACGAGACAGCCAACGGACTTCTGTGTAATACAGAAGGTTGATGTGGTCGGCATCCATACCTCTACAGAACTTTCTGAACAAGCGGGTATTTAGGGCACTCGACTTGATATGATGCACCATACGTATGACTTGTTGCATGACATTTTTCAGTATATCTGTTAGAGTTTTTGCTGCGAGAGCCTCGCGATGAATCATACAGTGGACACTAAACACGTTCGGGGCGACTTCGTTTATCTTTGCCTTAAACCCGGATCTTACTCCCAGCATGGCCGGTGCGCCATCAGTGCAACTACCGTAAACCGTATTCCAGTTTAGTTCTTTATCAGTGAAGAAATCGTCAACCATTTTGAACACATCTGCACCTTTAGTTGTCAACTCGAGTGGTTTGCAAAGCATGAGATCATCTTTGAAGTCATCATCGTGTATGTACCGTACCCACACCACCAACTGACTGAGTGAGGCAACATCTGTAGATTCATCCAAGCATGGGCGATTGCGTTATCTGAGTAACAAGCTGAGTTTCGATATTCTCAGACATTGCCTGGATTCGTCGCTGAATAGTATTGTCTGAAACAGGCAAGCCGCTTATTTTCTTAACGGCGTCCTCGCCAATGAGTAATCTGACAATGTCCTTGGTACATGGCATGATCAAATTTTCGGCGATTGTATGAGGCTTCTTGGCCTTAGCAATTCTGTAAGCCACATGGAACGACGCTTCTAGAAGCTTTTCTTGGATTCGTTGCACATGTCCTGTCTGATCAAGACGACTTGCTTTCATTGCCACAGCCTTACGCTCGAAATAGTCTTTACTTCTATTTGAGAAGGCAGGATGTTTAAGGTTCAGATGTCGCTGCAAAATATTACACTTCATCGATGAGGCAGCAATTACTTCACCGCAGATAACACATTGTGGCTTCTCTACACCATGTTCGTTGATTGACTTAATCCAACTTCTATATAACTATCCAAATATGTCCGCACTTTACCAGTTGCCATTTTCGCGTCGTCGTTGGCGAAAATAAAATGAAAAATTTCGAGAAATCACTTCCGCGAAGAAAACGGAAGTGAAAATGAAACTCAATACCAGGAAATAATGTCGAATACCAGGAAATAATGGAATTTTTTTTCTCAGTCCTAGACCAGTTTGTGTCCCCTAGGAATTTGCCAAATGTCCCCTCTCGGGGACATGTCCCCCAAGTTGAAAACCGTTGATTTAAGGTTATCTGACAGCAACACCAGGCAACTTACGAACAAAGACTTCCAATTCCTTGAGCGATATGTAATCTTGGCTTATGATCAATCGAGCACACTGCAGAAAGTGAATGAGTGCAAATCACTGTTTACAAAGAAAGGACGCAACATTGAGGCTTTATCACCTACTAGAGATGCTTTAATTCAACATTCAAAGAGAGCGTTACTACAAGGAAGGTAGGTTGATAAATATTTGCAGTGATATATCCGTTTTTAAGACACCTCATTGTCGCTGATGTATATCTTTAATAGTTTAATACAACTGTGATGCACAATAAGGTTAACAGGTATTTTGCAAAAATTAATCGGGAATAGGAGTCCATAATAATCTATATTATTGATGGAATTGATTGTGATATTTTTATGTTTCAGCATTATATGGGGCCAATCACTTCAGAAATGGCAGGATGTGCCTAATATTAATGATTGTGGCTGGAGACGAGAAGGAAGTGGAGTTTGTCCAATGTGGTCCCTGCTTCCTGAAGCATCAAAGACGTGCTACGAGCTGGTGAAGTGTGGATGCAAACGCAATGTGCAAGTAGATGTAAATGTAAACGGTTTAACCTTGAGTGCACAGGCCAATGCTGAGGACAGTGTCCCGAGACACCTAATTGATAGCATCGACTATTAGTGTGGATGAAAATATCAATCTGGTCATACTACTATAAAACAGTAAGTACAAGTGCTATATGGGAAATTTACTATTTATAATTCCAATCATATCAAACAACCCATCTCCACTAAATTATGTTATTTATAATGGCAACTATGTTATTACAATAGGTGTGGTTAGAGGCCTGGAACCTAGTACCCAGTCTAAAACAACACAATTGGACATTTTTATTTAGGTCCATATAACAGGTGGGCAATTTGTTGACGCTGACCGATAATAGCGGGCTCATTTCTTCTTGAGTTGCCATTTATGAGAGTCGAGAAGAGCAAAAGTATAAACTTTCGGAGAATATTTCAGCTGTTTACTATCAAATATGGTTATCAAACAGTTGATAATCTTACTGAGGAAGGCCAATGGTTTCTGAAAAGCTAAAGTACGTCAAAATCGGCTTTGGAATAGAATATATTTTCACCGGGGAAACATTAACTAAATGGATGCTGACATCAATCACAAGATTTTGCCCATGGCTACAGAGCTAGTTGGATTTAAGCAGATGTTAAAAAGTAAGTGAAAATGTGAACTTTGTGAATTATATTTTCATTAAAATGTTTCAGAAGGTCTCCTAAAGCCAAACTAAATGGGTGACAGAGCTGTCAGTATACCCATATTTTAATGTTTATGTTGAATTGACCCATCTTCTTTGAAGTATAGCTTGAAAGTTAGGGTATGCTCATCACTTGAAATTAGGTTTAAATCAAAGTTTTATCTATAGTCTTTTTATTAGAATTAAAATTATTCATGGGAAAAATGCGCCAAAGGGTTGAAATTGCCCTTGTAAATGTACACTATTTTTTACATGTTTGAGTTAGTATTTTGAAAAGGTGTTCTGGAAGGAAAATATGTCTTGAACCATACTGGTTGATCCTTAAATTATAACTAGTGTTCTGTAAATCACAGAAAATTGAAAAACTCTGGTCCATCAACAATATTTTGGATTGTATGAGGTCCCAAATAGAGCTTATTTCAATGTTGAATCTGTTTATCTGGAAAAACTTTAAATCAAGAATTCGACTATGCTCAAAACCATATTTTCATAATTGCATAATTGCTCTTGTACCTGGTTTTGTGGCAAAGCCAGTTATGTGTCATGAAAAATGCGGGCGATATAAATTTTTAGCTCTGAATATGGGTATGTCAGCCATCACCGACTGCAGCCCCCTTAAGAAAACGTTATGGCAATTTGGTATTGATTCATATCTTACTGTTTTGTGTTTACAAAATTATTGGTAGTGTAACTGGCATATCATTTTCTACTTTGGCTTGGATTTTAAATACACCTTGGGCTTTGTTGGCCTACATTTGCCTTACAATTTCCCTGTTTTTGGCCATTTCTCCAAAGATTTAGTATTGTTTATGTTTTTCTTGCAGATAAATTATTCCATGTTGTTGATACAACACTGTCAAGTCTAGTAAAAGGCTCTTATTAATCATCTTGGGTCTTTTAGAAATATAATATTCACATAACATGCTCTTTTATGTAAGCTTTCAATTATGAGGAAATGGCCACACATTGACATTTTGTATGACGATTGTGCTTACTTTATTAAAAACAGTGTTCAGAGGTCATGTCAGTGCTTACTATCAGCCATTCATAGTGCACTTAGTAATGTTAGCCAAATTTCATGATTATACAAATTGGTTTGCGAAACTAACAGTATTTATGCAAATTAGACCTGGTGTGTTTACAAACTTTAGAATAATAATTTAAGTAAATTTGAGTTTTATTGTATTTATACCACGTGCTTAACACAAGTAATCCTGTATTTATATATCAGCCTTATAAAATGATTAAAAAAGTATTGAAAAGTCTACAAACATGTTGTACAATTTTTGTTCTTGATATGCATATTTGGATTTAACATTTAATTAAATTACATCTAATTCTTTGCTCAAATGAGTACTAAAAATACTGCAATCTTTCAGATCAGTGAACAATATAATTATACCTTATATAGTAAGTATTTAATCTGTTTCTGTTTAGTTTAAACAAATGATGGGGAAGTAACTTCCACAGTTCCAGGGAATGTTGATGGGATTTTTCAAAGAGTGAGCTTGCCTGTTTTCAAAGCATAAAAAGAGAAATAACGGAGCAAAATGACTTATTTAAAATTTTAAAACCTTTGGGAAGCATTGCTAAATGTTTTCCATTTATTTTTGCAAAATTTCCTTTGACTACAATGCTGTTTTATCAACTTGAAAAGCAGAGAAATACAAGAAACACTCCTTCCATACGTCGCCATATTGAATTTATTCAACTCGCCCCAGGGATTGTGCCGAGTTTTGCTCATAAACTAGCGCATGCGCTTGCAAAATGCCCACCTGTTGGTCCATATCCTGTCCTTATCACTGTATCAAATAACCTGTTTCTACAATAATGTTATTACACCATGCGATTTAGGGAACTGGGAGCTAGTACCTAGTCCAAAACTCACAAAGGGGCGTTTTTTATCTTGGGTCCGTATTCTATCTTTTTCAGCGTATGAAACTACCCATCTCTACCAAGTTTCATGCTGGTATCACAATTTGCAACAATGTTACAACAGGCGTTTTAGTGGCCTGGGGCCTAGTACCCAGTCCCAAACGACACACAGGGGCGTTTTTGAGCTTGTGTCCGTATTCTATCTTTTTCAGTGTATGAAACTACCCATCTCTACCAAGTTTCATGTTGGTATGACAATTTGCAACAATGTTATAACAGGCGTTTTAGTGGCCTAGTACCCAGTCCCAAATGACACACAGGGGCGTTTTTGAGCTTGTGTCCGTATTCTATCTTTTTCAGCGTATGAAACTACCCATCTCTACCAAGTTTCATGCTGGTATCACAATTTGCAGAATGTTATTACAACATGCAATTTAGGGGCCCGGGAGCTAGTACCCAGTCCAAAAACGGCACAAGGAGGCATTTTTGAGCTTGGTTCCATTTCGCATCTTTTTCAACGTATCAAACTACCCATCTCTACCAAGTTTCATGCTGGTATCACGTTTTGCACGATTCATGTGCTAAGCTCCCCCACTATGTAGTGGGACTTTGAAAGAGGCTAATAATTTGTACTGCAGAAAAAATATACTTACCAATCTTCACCTTGCCAATCAACAAATTTAGTTATAATATCATTATGTTTAATTTATATATTAAGAGATCTGTAATACATTTCATTGAGTGATACATTTCATAACAGTTCATACATACTTAATTAAGTTCCACGTACCATTGAAATTCTTGACATTATTCAACCACAATAGCTTGACGAGCTAAATGCACTGCATGTACTTTGTGCTAAACAATCTAGTCTGTTTTCCTCTTCAAGCCTGAACTGCAAATTCGCTGAAGATTTTAAGCTTCTCAATCTTTCGTAAGTCATTGGTTCAATGACACTAGGTGACAGTGTTTTTACTCTACTGATTGCAACATAAGACACTCCAGCAGTTCTCTCTGACTTACCAATGTCTATCCAAGCTTTTGGTACTGTAAGTCCCTGACTCTTGTGAATAGTAAGAGCCCAAGCAAGTCTCAGAGGTAATTGTTGTCTCTCGTGGAAACCATTTTCTGACTGGAATGAGACAGTGACTGGACGTATAGGGACACAAGAGAGCAGAGTGTCATAAAATGAAGGACCTCTGTAGTTCTCAAACTGAACTATAAAAGCAACAGGTAAGTCTGGTGGCCGATGGTTGCTTTCAAAGAAAGTCAATTACTGTTCCAGTTGCTCCGTTGCAAAGACCAACACTTGACCATAAATTCATCGTTAACATCACTCTAGCACCTTTTGCTAAAAACACCACAGCTCCTAAGCCAGACATATCTTCTGAAGGAATATTCTTAGCAATTGCTGATGAATGGCAAGCGTTGATGTGAGCAACTGGATGTTCAAGTTTACTCAGTTGGTCATGGTTGTAATTTGCAACTTGTTCATTGCTGTAGAACAGTCTGGTAGCATCTGCAAATCCACTCAAATTTGAAATGGCAGAAGGTGGACAAGTCAAAAGTCATTTCCATTGATCAACTGTCGATTCACCTTTGCGGAGTCGCAACAATAAATCTCTGAATGTGACTTGTTCAGAACTCATGCCTTGCACTCGCTGATTGACAGTGAGTTTTATCACTTTATCAAACATACTGTAAGATTGATACCCTTCACCAACAGCATTTGATGGTTTAGCATGATAAAGAGGCTTATCCACTACAGGTGGCAACTGACCTTGGTCACCAAATAAAATCAAGGATTTTCCACCACACCTTGTGGTTACATCCTGTTGCTTGTTTACAACGTTTATCTAGGCAGTGACTGCACATTTACTATGTAAAAGATTGCGAAGTGCATTGATAAGGTAACTCTTACCAGTACCAGCTACACCAATAACAATGAGGCATAATGGTTCTTTGTTGCATGAAATATTACTTCAATGTGTATTGACAATATTATAAGCAAGTCCTTGCATTTCACTGAAACTGTCGATATCAACAACTTCATGGTGTTCATTATTGATATGATTATCTTTCTTACTTTTTATCCATGCTGCAATTTCATGAATTTGTTGCTCAGAATACTGTGCTCTATCTTGATGCCAGTCATGTGTTGATTCTGGTGTTTGTTCAGAATTCTCAAATGGAGTATGAAGATCAGATAGGATAATTCCTCTTGGGTATTACCTTGTCCTTCACAAGGTTTGTCTTCTGGTTCTTGTTGAATGTGAATAACAGTTTGAAGTTTGTCGCGTAAAGAAATATACATTGTCACATACTCTATGTGAACCATGTAGGCTCACTGGAATAACTTTAAATGATGAACTATGGAGTTTTAAAGACAGGAAATGATGCATTGTCTCTTGAGCTGCATAATCTCTTCCACCAAGAGATTTCATTACTACCTTCTTGATAAGAGATTTCATTACTACCTTCTTGATGGCTCTATTATTATTATCAACATTCTGGACAATAGAATTGAATGCTTGTTTCAGGATTGGCGACCTTGGCTCACCTTTAGCAGCATATTTAGGGAGATATTCTACACAAGCATAGCAGACTTGTATATCACAATTAGCTCTCCAGCCCTGCAGCTGAAGTTGTTGATGATTGTTCAATCTTGAATAATTTCTTTTAGTAATAATTTTTGCTCTATATTGTAAATTTATTCAAATTCTAATTTTCGAATGGAAAATGAAATCTACATTTCAATTCTGATTCACTGGATTTTTTCTAAGGCAATAATTTGTGCTACAACAAGTATGCTCAGGAATGTCATTATGATGTTTCTGGCATGGGTGGATCTCAGGTTGTATCCACATATCCTCATCTGGAGGATTAGGATTGACAGCCGACAATAACCATTCAACATAATGACATGCAGTCTCAGCTGCTTTCTCGCCAATGTAAACTCTCATGATAGGAAGACCACAACCAATCAACATCTCCTCTACTTGAGTTAAATGTTGTAACTCGGTTGGCACTAGAATCATTGAATTTTCAAGTGAAAACTTTCTGGGACATTTTGTGTCGCGAGAACATATATAACAATCAGGCAACCTTGGTTTAGAGTCCAGTGGCCATGCTTCTTGACATAGTGTGCATTGATTAATAAAGAATTCAATAGATTTATAAAATTTGTTAATGTTAAATTTTGCCCAACTCTGTTCATGAATACTACCATCTTTTTCAATGTCAAATCACAGACGGCCCAATTTGAGGGTGAATGATCAGGAGGTGCAGGTTTTTAACAGCTTTTATAAACAAATTTTATACTCAACCAAAACTATTCTAAAAACATTCTTAAATTAGTAAAATAACTACACTTTAACAAAAAAATATAGTTGACATGATAGTATAATGGCTTTGCATTCTTTTAATTACTCCATGAGCTCATTTAGAGCGGTTTATGCTGTGGCCTATATGTTGTGTCAACTTGTGTGTTGCTCGTCATATGTATATAAAAGGTAAAGGCTCATTACTAGCGGCCCGACCGCATCGCCTTGAAAGTCAAATATCTCCGCTAAAACTTGTTGTACACGGCAAAAAAAATTCGATCAGATCTTTTCAAAGGTTTATCTTTCTAACGAATATGGTTTGATCATAACTCGGCAAATTTAGCGACGAACGGAGCCAAAATCTCTCTCAATTTCAGCTATGTTCATAATACTTCGAACTGTTCGGCCATGATCGTGGACGTGACGTAAAAAATACCGCCTTACGCGGGGTGGGACAGCAGTCAAATTCGTCGCTACTCGGAATTCGAACTAGAAATACATGCATGCAGTAACCCCTCACCTGTCACATTCAATTGCATGCTTTATTGAGAAAATGGATACTATAGAAATCAAGCCATTCCATTGTATATAAGTACTGCATAAAGCACCGGTTTTCAAGTCTGGATATTCAAGCTAGAATATAGGGAACCAAAATTTTGGTGTTTTTACGCATGCACGAGTTCAAGACGAGAGAAACTTCCTTTTTGCAAACTTTTTTGAAGAATAGTTTTGCACTCATTTTATAAGCAAGTCTCTATGTAAGTAAGTAAACAAGATAAATGAAAATTATTTGGAGGACAAATTAACAAGAGGAAAAACAGTCGAAAGACCGAAAAAGGAGAGTTTTAAACGGGCAAGTATCTATTTTGCATGCTTGCTTTGCCAATTTATAGCATGCAGTATAGTTTGTGAATTTGAAAATGTGTAGAGCATTCTGTGTGATTGATCTTAAGAGTATTTTAGTATTGATTCAAATAATTTAGCAGGGGAATTTATCTTATATGGGGACATTGATCACTTCCATTCTATTTAATAGCGAATGACACATGCATGGATTATGGCGCTTTCTCGATATAAGAGCAACTAACCCTAACCTTAACCCCCAACCTAACCCTAACCATCCCTATAATGCCTATTTCGGTTGGTCATATATCGAGAGAGCCTGGATTATTTAAGCAAGACTATACAATGAGAGTATGAGACAAATGCATGGCAGTGATATTTATTGAGAACATGTAAATGTAATATTTATACCTTGTTTTCACATCGGTTCAGCCAGTAAATTTAAACAATCCATATTTCAGAATTAGTTGTCAAACATCCAAACGCTCAACATTAATAAAACCACAAAATCAATCAGAGGTCTTTCCAAATACTGATTATAAAGAACATCATTTATTTTTTGCAGCCTGCATTTGCAGGCCTTCATTCAGTGCTTCCACTCTCCATATTCCACTCTCCATAATTTTTTTGAAATTCCTTCCACTTTTTCTTGTGGATTTTGAGTATAATAATTAACAAATTTTATTTAGTTTTCTTGTTATATTGTATGAACCAATTGACGGATTTATTTGGAATCTTCTGTGTGGATAGTGATTTGTATTTGTTGCAGTTTGTAAAAGTTTGGTGTTCACAAGTTATATGGTTGTCAAGTTATTTGGTTTTTTTTGTAATTTGTCCGTTGATATACATTTTGAATTTAATCGCGTCTGAATCACTTGTGGTATTATCGTTTGTATCCGTTGAATTCTCCTCCCGTATGTTTCGTTTGTGGAATTAACTGTTATAACTATAGTTTTCTCTTCGCTGTGAACATTTTGATATATATTTTGTGCAGTTTGATGGAGTATTTCGTAATTTATTAGTACTTTCGTGTTTGTAGCGTACAGTCTATATATGCTTTATATAACTTTCGTTATATTTTATCTTTTGGAATTTAAATTTTGTCCGGCGTCGCGTCTCTTAGCAACAACTTACTGGGATTACGGTATGGTGTATTATCGCTGATCCACTTGACCTATGACTTGAACTCAACAACTGGTTGGTGATTAAAGAATCAAATAATTTGAGTTAGCCTTTTAAAGAACTTGAACTGAGTTTCTCTGTGTTCGCTGCTTTTTAGGAAATTAATATATCAACCTCTATATTAGAATTATACTTCTGTGGATTTTTCAAATTAATTTAAATAATGAATGCAAAGACAAACATCTGGTTAAAACTGCTACTGTTTATATTACTGGCCAACTCAATTAAACTCTTCTCGGTTTCATGCTCAACTGGAAATGAAATTCTTACCACGAGCTCAAGTATTGAACTGTCTATATTTATTACGTTTCTGGTACATCGCCACCTTATTACAACTTGACTTCACGAAATACATTTTCCCGACTGAGACGATCGCGTAGAGCCAGGGGCGCACATTAAAAAAAATTTCGGGGGGTGTCCTATGTTCTGGGACCGACTTTTGTAGTGTTTGTGTTTGATAAGAAAAGCCAACTCTTTTAAGGCGTGCACGGTACGAGTGAACACGTGAAAGCAAAGCGTTCGATTTAATGTCACAGGCTTGTTGTTACAATTAATATAAAATTTAATAGTTCGATGTTTGGTAATAGCATGAAACCGAGTAACTGTGTAAAAAATAGTATACAGGGTTCTCAAAAAAGTAGACCATTAGAAATTAACCTATTGTTCTAATTTGAATTTATAGTATATTAGCCACAAGCCCACAGTATTATTAAGGAATAGACTAATAGTACATTATTAAAGTCAAAAGCTTAATAATGCTTCTAAATAAGTCAATAGTGCGTGCCTGATATTCTCAACCAAGAGTAAATACCTGACAACTCAAATTGTTTAGAAAGTTATAGCAATTAGCAATAGATTTCAGAAAGTCAAATCAGTTTTTAAATAGTTAACCACAGTTTATTTGATCGAAAAATGACCATCGAAATTACTTCACACGAATAAGGCGTTGTGTTTTTGGCAGCTCGGCCCAACGATCAACAACAGTGTCTAGGTCAATCGTATCCGTGAGATCCTTTTCACATCCAAAAGTGATTAGATCCTTTACCCTTCTTTCTTTCATCATTGAATGAATGGCAGTCTTAATCAATTTAAGCTTCGAAACGCTGCGTTCGCTCGATGCGGATGTAATCGGTGCTGTCAGGAGAAGCTGAAAGCATCTGCTTGTCAAGGGGAAAATTGTCTGCCTATCTTTAGCACAACGCGCAGCGTCTTCGACTGTTTTAATATCTGGCATGTTATCATCACAATGTTGTCTAAACATTGTAAGTTCAAACATTGTTATTTCACTTCATCCAACAAATGTAATTGAGCTTTTAGAAATCTGTAACTCTTTTAAAACAGCTAAAGCTCCTGGTTATGATAATCTATCCATGTATGTAATCAAAAAATCTATTGACCTAATAGTAGAACCTCTTGTTAATGTTATAAATCTCTCTTTATCCAAAGGGGTCTTTCCAAGTAAACTAAAGATCGCTAAAATTATACCAATTTTTAAAACTGGAAATCAAAGTTTCTTTACAAACTATAGACCTATATCAGTCCTGACAAACTTTTCAAAATTATTTGAAAAAGTTATGCAAATCAGGTTAACATCATTCATTGAGCAATGTGAAATTTTGTATAGATTTCAGTTTGGTTTTCGCAGTAACCATTCTACTATGCATTCACTTGTTTCTCTAATAAATAACGTTGCCACGGCCATTGATCAGAACCAGATAGCTGCTGGAGTGTTCATTGATCTTTCAAAGGCTTTTGATACCTTAGATCATGAAATATTATTTACTAAATTACAACATTATGGTATAAGAGGCTTTGCACTCCAATGGATCAAGAGCTATTTCTGCAATCGTGAACAATTTGTTCAATATAATGAAACCTGTTCCTCCATGGAAAGATTAAAATGTGGAGTTCCGCAAGGTTCTATTTTAGGCCCATTATTCTTTATTTTATATATCAATGATCTACCGAATGCATTAGAACTGTCAAAATCTTATCTTTTTGCTGATGACACTAGTATATATTATTCAAATTCCGATATCAAGCAACTTGAATTTGTTTTGAACAGTGAACTTCGAAAGCTGGATATCTGGATGAAGTCAAATAAATTGTCTGTGAACATCAGTAAAACAAATTATATCATTTTTCGGCCGAGACAAAAGAAAATTAATTTAAATCTAGTTATCCAATATAACAATCAAATGATCACCCAAAACAATATATAAAATTTTTAGGAGTATATATAGACGAACATTTGTCATGGAAGGAACATATTAATTATATTTGCAATAAAATCGCCAAGTCTGTTGGAATTATTTACCGATCACGATATCTACTGTCATCCCATAACAAGATTATCCTTGTACTACACACTTATTTATCCCTATCTTACTTATTGTAATATTGTATGGTCTTCCACTTATGTAACCAACCTCAATAGAATTCTCCTTTTACAAAAACAGGCTGTACGTATTCTTACAAATTCCGAATACCGTGCACACTCTGATCCACTTTTAAACAACTCAAAATATTGGATATATTTAAGTTAAATACATTTCACATTGGCAAGTTTATGTTTTTATATCAACATTGCATGTTGCCAACCTGCTTTGATAATCTGTTTACAACAAACAATCAAATACATGGTTATAACACCAGATTTGCCGGTAACTATAGATCTCATGCTTGTCGAACTAATATCAAGCAGTTCACAATCTTATACTCAGGACCAAATATTTGGAATTCTTTACCTACAAATATAACTGTGATAAACACAATCTCGTCTTTCAAGATGCAACTTCGTAATTTTCTGCTTAACGAATAAGGAACAGCTAACTCTGATATGCTATGACCATGTTTATCGAATATTCAGTAACAATATAAAAAATTATTGGAAAATCTATTTTATATTTTCGTAAATTTTCTCTCTTAACTTTATTATGTTTCAATTTCATTATATGTGTCTGTAACTTAATTCAATTTCATATTATATATGTCTGTAACCCTAAATTATACTGATTAATTAAATATTTAACTTTGAATTTTTGAGATGAGGTGGCCTCTTTACACAAGCTCTAAGCTTCTTGAGGTCTCCTCGCCGACTTTATTTTATTAATATCTTGTAAATAGCTAATCTTTCTTTTTTTTGGGCAAATAAACCAATAATAATAATAATAATAATAACATTCAAGACCTCGGTGTCAGGCTGTAATGACAAAGGGAGCAACTCTGTTAGGGACTCGATATCTTCTTGTTTGGGATCTTCTTTGTACGGTGGAAGAAGTAGGGAAATACACGAGGCAATAATGTCGAAGGCGACTTTAACGTTATCTGAGAGAGCAATGATTTGGTGGTCAAGGATTTGAATAAACTCTTTTCGATAATATTCGTTCAGATCCAAGCGTGCTTCAGTTTCAGGTTGCTCGTCAATTCGTCTTGGTTGGCGTCTGATATTCTTCAATAGCATCAATTCCAATACAATGCGAAAATATAATGGCTGCATCTATCTGCTTGTTGAGATTATCTTCATCGTTGCGTAAGTGGCGCAATGTAGCAATGGTTGCTTCGGCAGCCTCAAGAGTATCGACGACGTTAATGTCAACTGTCTGAAGTTGTTTCGTCAATATCTTGGTTTTCACCATGACATTCCTCATGAACATAACCATAACAAGGAACTCAAACGAACGTACTCTTGCCAACAAGTTTTCCGCCTTCGTTTTGGTCTTTGTGTCTTGAACATTTTCCAACTCTTTTAGCGCATCGACTATCTCTTCATAGCTCGACCAAACAGCTCGAATGGAATCTGCACGGGCCACCCAACGTGTCGCAGAAAGATTTGTCAAATCTAACGCGTTTTCAACATCTCCTTCGCTGACTTTCTCGCGAAACACGCTATACCGTTTCGGACTTGACGTAAAAAAGACAAACACCTCCTGCAGAATTTCAAACATGTGACACGCAGCTGTACTCGCCTCACAGCTATGCTCCACTGTTGTATTGACACGGTGTGCAAGACAGGGAAAATAAGGGACTTCTCTTCCAAGATGCTCCTTCATTTTCGCTTGACAGCCCTTGAAAATACCAGACATGGATGACATGTAATCGTAGGACTGGAAGACGATGTTGGCAGTACTTATGCTGTTTTCGTCTAGAGCAGCCAGGATTCCTTGAGCATGACCTTCTCCCGTCTTATCTTCAATCTCTCACATATCCACAAGACGCTCTTGTGCATGTCCCTCTTGATCTACATATCTTGTAACCACAGAAAGTTGATCCACATGGGAAACATTGGGTGTTGTGTCAGCGATGATGGCAAACATCTCAGCTTGACATATTTCGGCAATGATTCTGCTCGAAACATCTTTCGCCAAGAGCTTTAATCGATTCACGATTGCGCTGGGTCTCAGCTTCGTCTTCGATTAAATTGTTTCTGCAAACTTTATCCAGCAAGAGGTCGATGTTGGAGGATTTTTTGGCTTTGGAAGAAGTTATCTGAATGATGTTGTCTTACAATATGTTAATAATATATACGGTATTTACACCCACCGCTGTATCAGAGGTTTTACTCTTGTCAGGTTGAATTTCTTCGGTTGTATCATCTTTTGCTACTTCTTCTGTAAAGCTTTCGTCGTTCGTTAACTACAAAATTATTTTTGACTTTTTAGACAAGCATCTCCTTGATCAATCAATCTCAATCAATCAATTGCCTGATCTCTATGTAGAATTTCAAATTTAATGGCAGAACTGAAGGGAAGGACATATTCTCAGTTAGATTAAAAAGGCACAAACCTGGTCTGAGTGTTGTCGCAAAATATCCGGAATGAACGAACTTTGGGAATCTGTTGCAGCATCATGATTGCATGACATTACATGCATGACAATTTTTCATGTTTTGTATTTTACACGTTGGCGTTGCATCGTTGCATATTCGTTACTTAAATTTTCTTCACAATTTTTGTTAGTTTCCGCGTCGTTGCCATTTTGCTGTATACATCATTAAAATTATATATTTTATATTTAGTATAGAGGCAAATAGAGTACTGAATTGCATAATATTTTGTATACTATTATCATTATATTCTAATTTATTATTTTTATTTAATTCTATTATATAGTATTCTCTTCTTTTTCTGGAAAATTGAAACGTCAACTAGGTTTTTGTCTCGCCATAATACATATTTAGAGTCTAGACTTCCATAGACATAGTTCCATACAATATACTCTAGTCTCTAGAACGCAGCTCAGTAATTTCAAACACCTCTGAATATAGCTATATAACCTTGTATAGCAGCTATATGAATAGAACGAGGGCAAAATTCTGTACAATATGTCAACACACTCAAATTTTGAAGCAACATTAATACATTATGTTATTTATGTATAAAACCGGAAACATTAACATACCAGTTTTGTCTGTTTTTTGTTGACAAGCGGCAACATGTTCGCGTTATATTTTGGATGCGCAGCCTTGCAATGCTTCCCCCTGTAATCGTTGTCAAATACTTTATTGCACAAAGCACACGTTACTTTAAAACGCTTGTTTGGCATCTAAAAGAAGACGCAAAATATTTAAATCAGCACTTGATATAAATATAATGATATATGAATGCGCAAATGTTAAGCGGTTCAAATGTTTGCCCAAAATGCATTATTGATTATAAATTATAAATGCTACACTGCCACATACCTCGCTTCCATTTATTAAAGCTAAGACTCCTTCAAAAGTACGGATAGACTCTTCGACGGGATAATATTCCAAGTGTTTAAACGTTCAGTTTCTCAGAATTTTTGCCTTTCAAAGTTTCAGACTTTCAGTTTGTGCGACCACGACTAACAATGCGCGTTTTAACACCGCGCGGGCTTGAGGTAATCTGATCGCATTACGTTGGCTGAACAGCCTGATTATTGCCTGAACTGTTGCGACACGGAAGTTGATTATTTGCTGCTAGTATAATATGATTGATATCTTGGTTTGTGTATGCGCGTTTTTGTTATTTTTATGTAATTTCCATTTCTATTACAAATAAAACGTACACCTATTTCTCTTTTTCGACACAAAATGATAATGTATTTCAGATTTTAGCGGGACCGACTTTTTTCGTCCCATTCGTCCCATACAGGTTTCGGGACCAACTTTTTAGACATATTTCACAAAAGATGGGGGGGTGTCACACCCCCCCACCCCCCCCTAATGTGCGCCCCTGCGTAGAGCATCCTCCCGCATCCAGTATTATCCGAATAGCACTGCCTCATTCCAACTGTTACTGCATGCAGGAGATATCGAGTTAAACCCAGGTCCAGATAGTTCTTCGGACCATCAACACCACAACCATCAAAGGCCTAATACGATTAACACCTCTACTGCTTCGTTGTGTCATGAAATGCCAAGTGGTATGAAAATAGTTCATTGGATCTTAAACAGCATTGCTCCTCATCCTGGCAACTGTAAACTTGACGAACTAAGACTGTTATTATCAAACCCTGGTAAAGAATGTCATATCTTGGGTATAACCGAGACTTGGCTGAGTAGCAGTTTCAAAAATTCTGAAATTCAAATCTCTGGATATTGTGTCGAAAGACTTGACCGTGCTGAAATTAACTTGCCTTTCACAAAACTTGGCGGCGGTGGAATTGCTGCATATATCGACAAAAGTATTCCATACGTTAGACGAAAAGATCTGGAAACAAAGAGCCTTGAAACGCTTTGGATAAAACTTTGCCTGCCAAAACGTCCAGCGCATTTGATATGCTTTGCTTACCGTTGTCCCCAGTATGACATCACCACATGGTTGAAAGAATTTGAACGCCAAATCACCGACGCATACCTTGAAGGCTGTCAACTTACAATAATGGGTGACTTTAATATTGATCTATTGGCTAACATTGCGTATGTGAAATCATGGCTCGATCTGGTTGAAAATTTCCAACTGCAGCAACTTATTAACGAACCAACCAGAATATCGTCAAACTCGGCTACCTTGGTTGATTACATTTTCACCTCGTCCTGTGCCAAAGTAAGATTTCTAAAATAGGTTTAAGTGACCATTACCCAACATGCGTTGTATTCAAAAATAACTTTGGTTCTAAACACTGTCACACCAGCATAAAATACCGTTCATTCAAAAACTTTGACCAGCAAAAATTTTTGGACGATCTAAAACGTTGTCCATGGGACTCAATTGATGATACAAACGATATTGAACACAACTTGGAAACATGGTATAATCTCTTTCTTGGTGTTGTTGACAAACATTTACCATTTAAAATAAAACGTGTTAAAAGAACCAAACAACCCGAGTGGATGACACATGACATACTGGAGTGCATGCGACAAAGGGACCATTGTAAATCTATCAAGAACTATACAGAATATAAGATTTTGCGCAACAAGTGTGTCTCCTTGATACGAGAGGCTAAAACGACCTACTATAAATCATGCATTACGAACAGTAAGGGTGACTCCTCTAAACTTTGGAAACATATTAAGGAACTGGCACCAAATAGTTTGAAAACAGCACCTACAACCTTGAAGGATGGCGATACCACCATCACTGGTACACCAGATTTATGCGAAAAGTTTAATAACTATTTTTCCACCGTTGTTAATCAGTACTTACCCGAATCTAACCAAGCTACTGAATTTCGTATGCTAAATGACTTAAAAGTAGGATTACTGAAGATACTGGTCTGTCAATACCGTTATTGACTTGTGATGAAGTTCGAAGTTCCCTTAGTGAACTAGATCCTCATAAAGCTACTGGCTTGGATGGTTTATCGTCGAAATTGGCATTTCATATCATTTTTAACCAAAGTATATTGCATGGTCACTTTCCAATGCAATGGAAGACTGCGAGAATCACTCCAGTTCATAAATCAGGATCTCGTACTGACAAGAACAACTACCGACCAATTTCCATTCTGTGTATTGTAAGCAAGCTACTGGAACGTCATTACCATAACTGTATAACCAATATTGAACATGGAAAACTTAACGGTGTGACTCTCATTGACTTCCGAAAAGCTTTTGATATGATAAATGTGAATATCCTTGTCTCCAAGCTGCAGTGTTATCACTTTGATGAAAGTTTAATCAAATGGATATACTCATATCTCACTGGTAGAACTCAATGTGTTCAAATCAAGAATTATCTTTCGTTGCCAGCTCCTGTATCTCATGGTGTACCACAAGGAAGTATTCTTGGACCTCTGTTATTTATCTTGTTTGTTAATGATCTCCCTTTACACAGCAACCTGGAACTTGATCTCTATGCTGATGATTCCACCTCGCATTCCTCTGGCAGTACAATCGATGAACTGAATGACAAACTGTCGTTAGCCATGGAGGATATTTAGCCATGGAGGATATTCAGCAATGGTGCTCGTCTAATGGGATGGTCATTAATGGGAAAAAGACAAAATCGATGGTAGTATCCACGTACCAAAACGCTACAAGAATTGGCTCCACAGAACTGTTTGTAAAACATAATGGATCCGTGCTCAAGAACGTTAGGTGTAAAAGAGTGTTGGGGTTAGTCATTGATAACCATTTGTCTTGGAAAGACCACATTGACGAGCTCGCATCCAATCTTTGTAAAATTGTAGCATTGTTTCGTAGAATCAAAATATACTTACCTCTTAAGACAAGGATTTTATTCTATAAAACGTTTTTTCAGCCAAGGATTGATTATTGTTAATAACTCTAAATAAAGTTATGTTATGTTTATGTTAATGGTGCATTTATCGGGTTAAAGAATCATGGAGGTTGAAGGGGAGGGGTTGTCTAAAGAGACGACTTAAATAAAGGCTCTGGGAGTCCTTTCCCAGGAAATTTTCAGATTTTCTATCCTCCAGGACAGCATTTTCTGAAGCGAATTTGCTTGGAAATTGCCGTATTCTTAGGTTTTATACATACATACATATATTATTCAGCCCACTCCCCGTCGGGGCTTTTCAGTGACCGATTACATCAAGTATTCATATTACCTAAGAAAGAGAAGAAAGGAGATCTTCTCTTTCTTCTTTCCTTCCAAAAAAATAAATATACTATTCGGGTTTTCAGTGACCGATTACATCAAGTATTTCGCTTACCCTATATACGTAAGAAAGAGAGATATCTTCTTTTTTCTTTCCCCTGACAAAACAAATAAACTATATCCTATATTTTCCTTCCTAACGCCAAAATATCCTTCTGTAAGGAAATTTCCTTCCAAGAGGAAACGCTGCCTGCATTATTTCCGAATTTAGTACATGAAGTACATCATGTCATCATGCAGATGTCATCATATACGTTGAACAATGGTTACTTTGCAGCTTGGCCACTATATGATAATCATATATTGTAATCAATAAAATCATCGTAATCGATCAGATATACTGTAATACACCTAGCATGCTATGCTACACTGTTCTCATCCTATTAACCAAGACTGGCGTCGCTGGATGGAGCGCAACTGTGCATTCGATCTGCAACTTACAATTTCAACGATCTCCAGGTAATCCCATAAAGTTTTTCTGATTTTGTGGTATTAGGGTCTATTGAATATTTGAATGTGATGGCAAGGTATATTTTTACATGTTGTATACGTTGTCAACCCATGGAAGCAGCATTGAGTATAATTTAACAGAATTTATTATTTATATAACACAAAATTTACCAAATTATAATTCCAAAATTTACAAATAAATAATTTAAAAATAATTTTCAACAGTAAAAACAATTGCACATTTGGGAATTATAGATTAGAACAACACAATTTATGCACTTAATGTGCAATTATTGAAATTTAGGGTTCGACCTTGTTTAGGTCTTTGGGGGCACTTGATGCTCGTGTGCCCCTCTCGCCATATAACCAGCATACCATTCCTATATAATTGAAAAGATAAAATGCTATTACTGTACCTGTTGATTTAGTTATATAATCTTAATATATTACACAACTGCAGGATATTGTATATGGTATTATTTTTCACAATTTCATTTCAAACATTTAATTGTTGTGATTTTATAGGAGCAAGGCAAGGGGCTGTCGTTCAGAGTTTCACAAATGTCTATACAACAAATGGCTGTTTGATATTTTCAAACCATGCATCTGATATCTATATATTTTTAAACATGACGTATGGTACCATGTTATGGAGTATATTATTGTATTGATTAGTTTACTAATGTACATACTACGAAAACCACCCATGTGCGGTCTCGCTAATAACGTATCATGGCACCGCCCACAAATGTATGCGACCCGCCCACAAATGTATGCGACCCGCCCACAAACATGAAGGAATTTCAATGTCGATTTCAGAATACTAGTAAATAGAGTATTAATGCCTGATGGCGATGCCAATATTTAACAAGTTTGGTCGGTTGTACGAACGCGGAAAGGCAATAAGCGAAGATTTAAAAAGAAATGTTATTCAGGATATTGTGGAAGAAGGAGGTGACATCACGACAGGCTATTTTCCTGGACGTTTTACAACGGTGGCTCTGAAACATAGAGTAAAAGCCGATACGGTTCGTAAGGTCTGGAAATGTTTTTGTGACACGGGAGAAACAAGTTTTAAACGTTGTTCTGATTCTAGTTAGCATTTGCAGCAAGCAGATATTTAATTTTTGACGCTTCTAAAGAAGCACAGACCTTCCATGAGTACAGGTGAAGTTTTGAGCAACGTAAATTAATTTTGCGATGTTGCTGGGGGAACATCTAAGACGGCACTGGGAAGAGCCCTAAAACAAGACATGGCCGACGGAAAGTGGACATGGAAAAGGCTGACACGCCCTATGGCTGAGAAGTTTACAGATGCTAACCTAAATTATTGCCAGGAGTATTTGGATTATATCAAGACCGTAAATCCATCTAATCTAAAATTATTTGATGAAAGCGGTATTAAATTACCTGACGTCGGTAGACCTAACTACGGACATTCACTTATTGGCTCACCTGCTGTTGAAGTAATGCGTAACATGAACTCACCTAACATAACTCTGAACTTACTCTGCGGTTTGGATGGTGTAATCTATGCAAATACCATTGACGGATCGAGTAATTCTATTACATTCCTGAATTTTTTTGAAGAATCAAGTCACATTTTACTTCCTAGTGGAAAGCCTGCATACACTTATGGCGACCATATTGTTATGGACAACGCTCCAATTCACCACCATCGAGCAGGGCAAGCTTTATGTGAATGGTTTGATGACATGGGGTGTGTAACTGTCTTTCTACCTACGTACTCCCCGGAATTTAATCCAACGGAAAACGTTTTCAACAAGCTGAAAACCATTCTTCAACGACATGAATTTCGAGAACTTCTTCGGGAAAATTTACACGTTGCAGTTTATGAAGCGCTGAAAGAAATCACGCCACAGGACATGGTCGGGTTTTTTCAGCATACCGGGTACATAAATATATGAACATATTGTACAGTGAAAATAGATAATGTAACTGGTCTTACCAGTTACTGATAAAGTATTCTTGAAATTTTTTTTTAAATAATGGCAACAATTTTCCAATCTTTAATTCTGAGCCTGAAGTATATAGAATTTTAAAAATTGTTCACGTTTATACTATCACACAGCTAGATCTAGCAGTGTGACAGTTCATGTGTAAAACAAACAAACCATTGACTTTAGTCTCTATAAAGTTCACTGTAATTTTGCATGAGGTTTTGACGTTTGTGTCTATATTGAAATGCATGGATGTACTAATACGAAGTCACGACTGTAAATACACACCAGACGGAACCTGTCAAAAATAATACTGATACTATATTATAATAATATACCAAAGTGTCAATATCAGTTTAGTTGTTTTACTTTTGTTTTAGGCTGCATTTACATGTATGCATATGCGTTTTCGTTCTCAAAACAGAGAAGAGAGGTGGCAAACTGAAACACTATGAAAATGGCTCAAATGCTAGGAAAACGTAAACATATCATATAGTAACGCAAACAAATTTCGCTACAATTATACACCCGAATATGAACAACATTTATTAATATTAATGAAACTTATCAGTATAATACTGAAACAATACCATTGGTATTGCATATTTAGGTCATGTTGCAGTACGCCTAACAATGCAACCAAAAATATCGCCGAGACAAATAACTTTACACATACCCGTTTTAAATATTATACGCGACCAGGCGGACGTTTATAACATCGGCCACGAAATTAAGTGTTTACATGATCAATTTCGTTTGCAGCGATGCCAATGCTTTGGTTATAGTTTCGATTCCAAGCTCTGAACCGAACTATTTTTTGTTAATGCCAATGGCAATGTGACAAATGCTAGTATAGAGAGTTGAAATGTCTTTTCTTTACGTCGGTTATTTTTAGCTGTGTTTTTAGTTTGCGTGAGTAAAATTGGCATGTCAATTCTAAACATTTTTAAATTAAGCTGGTCGTGAAATTTTGAAAACGGATGTATTAAACATGCATTTACAGTATATAAACGCAACAATTACTTAACATTTGTAAAGGCAAATGTCATTACTTATCATAATATACCACTACCAGTAAACGCAACAATTGTGTACTTCTGTCACTAATCAGTCTAAAAAGTCATCTAAAATGTTTGCTGCTTTAAATAGTAAATTTAACCCTTGGCTCTTCATCTGAATCGGATGTATCGCTGTCAACAACTGTTTTTGGCTTATCATCAATACTCATTCTTACCCCTATTTCGAAAAAAGAATCTTCTTCTGATTTGTTTGCAGGTTCTCCATATAGCTTCAAATGTGATTTAGTCACTGTAGCACTGGATCGGGAATTGGTCTTGTCAACTTCAGATGAAAATTGTTGGTTTGGAACAGTATAAGAATCAGGGAAACGTATATACCCTTCGTTTCCCATAAAGATTTAACAGGGTTGACACTTTTCTTAGTACCACTGGAACTGCTTTGGTCGTCGGTCTTACATTGTAGAACATCATAGCCCTCGTCAAACTGCTTAATAAGATCCGGAATTACTGATTTAGAAGGAATTTTACTACCGCAGATTTTTTCAAGTTTTCTGATGTCTGCGTTAACTGCCAACCAATTAGGAACATAGTGACCAGTTAGCGTTTTTCTTAAGTACTTCTCTTGGTCACTATTAACTCTTTCTGGTCGGTCGCATTTTAATTATGTTGTCGCAAGTTGTCGCAAGAGCACTTTGAGTACGATCTCCTTTGCAAAATATTTACCCCCTGGCAATGAAATTAACACCATTGGAATCCTTACAAAATAAGCTTTTTAACAGTGGGCTATTTTGCCGACTAAACATTACAGAATCAAAAATACTAAAAGTTTAGTCCCAAACATACCTCCAGTCATACTTCAGTTCAACTCAAACAATCTTTAATATCTTTTATTATCTTTAATATCTTGAAAGACTTCTAATGATCGAAATTTAGCTTTTTATCTGTTTCTTTCGGCTGTAAAACGTGCCTTCGATACGGCTTTTAGAAATATTTATTTTGAATTTTTTTTTATCGGGAATTTTCCAACATGCATGCGCTTGCCGTAGTTTGACTATATATGGTTTGCCGACACGCTTCAGTCCCGACAAAAAGATCTTATATAAGGTATTGTACCCTGGGAAATTCATTCCGGCCACTTAAAAAACCATAGCAACAGTCTTTGTTTGTGTTTGGGCCTTTTCCGGTTGTTTTTGTCTGAAATTCCGGTTTGACCCGTAAGCTACATTTCAAATTTCGCCGTAACTTTGTCAATTTTTATTGTGTTTCTTTGCAAGTTGGTCAGTATGTACTGTTTTTAAAGCTCTATAAAACGGTGTATCACACGGTTTCTAATCATCACACGGTTTTTAAAACAGAAGTTATAATCGACCAAAGGTACTGAATATATAATTAGTTTACGATAATAATAAATATCAGATTACAAAGGTGTTAAAACTCACGGAGATCTGTAAAACAATGTGTTAGCGATTTGTTTGGCATCAGCCAAGAACAGGTGTGTTTGCTGAATCGATTTGTAATCGATTGGTGGTATTTTCGTCCGTTTTGGGTGAGGGGCGCCAAAGATACAAGCGCTCAAAGTCATCAGCTTTTGGAAGCTGATATTCGACGCTACCGTCTAGAAAGAGTTAATGTTATACCATGCTGTCTAGCCCTATTTGTTGGGTCACCTTTCCCATAAGGAAACAATGTCGGAAATGCCATAGCCAAACCATATGTTTTAAATTCATTGACTACATTACCTTCAGTAGACGGCCAGTCTAAGGGATCAACCTCATTCTGCATCTTGGATAGCTGCATTGTCTTTTCTCTGTCTTTGACGCATAGGAATAAATGATAGTAGTAGGGAAAGGCCGGTTCTGCCCCATTTTAATTTATCAGTTTCAAAACAAGTTCTGAAGTTCTACCCCATTTCTCAAATCGTTAGTTCCACCAACCGACACCAACACCAACCGACACCGACACCAACCGACACCAAACGGGTTGAGAGAAAAAAAGTCAAAAAAAAAAGTAACCACGTGTATGGTTACTTTTTTCACTCGCACTCACTCTCACTCGCACTCACTCTCACTCCCATCACTCACACTCCCCTCACTCTCGCTCTCACTCTCCTCACTATCACTTAACCCATAACCATAACCAGCAGAACAATTATCGTTGTCATCTTCATCATCTACCGCACCTTCAAAAGCACCCCATTCTGCAACACCGTACTTATAAATACTAGTATCGTTTAAGAAACCGTTTTTATCATTACGTGTGCAGTCCTTACGCTTTACTCTAACAATCGCTAGTGCTTTCTGAAACTTAGTTTGTTTTAGCAAAACTGGTTTTACTTCTTCCACCGCCCAGTCATACATATACTCAAAGAGACCAACTAAAGCATGACTTAATGGACCACGCATTTTCTTTGGCAAACAAAAAATGAGTGTTATCAGTTTTCTTTCGGTTTTTCCCAGACTCGAAATTTTTAACGTCTCTATAACTTCTTCAATACTTGGTGCTGCGTTACTACACATTACACATTGCCAGTATTTAACCCATTTAGCTTTTCCCCATAAAATTTTATCACACATATTACTTTATTATATACCCCTTCGGACATTCAGCAAAAAAAAAAAGACGAAATCTCAAAGACTGAGAAGCCTTTGAGATTACACGAACACTTCACCACCAATCATCACCCCCACTGTCTGACGCTTCGGTATCATACTCTATATCTTCTATCTCACTCACCATCCCTACTTCACTATACTCACTCTCGCTTTCACTCATATATACATCGCTAGCATCGCTGTCTTCGCCGGATTCGTCAGCTTTGCTAGCTTTGCTGACTTTGCTGACTTCGTCAGCTTTGCTGGCTAACACCTCACTTACTTTGTTTTCACTAACGACCGGTTCACTTTGTTTGAGATTTAGTTTTCCATTATCTTTTAGAATGTAAATCTCACCTCTTATATTAATATCAACCTCTTTACCTTTTTTAAGTTTGTTGAATATACAGCTTGGATTACACCCCATCTCCTTCCCCGCTTTAGTCATAGACACGAACTCACGTTGCTCACCTGTTTTTTTGTTCGTGAAGATAAATCTATAATATCTTGTAACTTCAACTTTTAAATTCTTAGAAAGCTCTTTTTCACTCATTCTTGAGAAATACTTAAGCTTTAAACTTTTCGCCAAGGCCTTAAGGTCTTGAACAGTTCTAATTATTGGCTTTTCTTTTCCGTCCCAATACTTTTCATCAACCTCATAAATTCTATAATCTTTTTTACGTGGATTTGTAAGTTTTTCACACCCATTTTTGAATTTAACCCACCCCATTTTTACATCACCACAATTAACACAAATCATCTCTCCGTTGTTCTCTTCGTAGCAATGTTTACCATTGTCTTCAGCCTCACAAACATAACTTTCTTCTCTTGCTTCTCTTGCTTTGTTCTCTGCTTTTTTGAGAGCCACCATATTTTTATACACCTCTGCACTTTGTTCCTCGTTAATATCATGATATTTAGTTATGGTGGCGTTAACGTCTACGTTTGCGACGTTATAACCATTTGATATTTTGATGTATTTAATTACCACCCCGTTTATAGCAAACGTGTAATAATGAATCCACCTGTTGTGATTATCATTGCGAGTGCTGACTTGTATAGTCTCACGTATGATGTTAGTCAGCTCCTTGTTGCTCTCACCAATATATTTAGAATCAAGATTAAACTTGTAGTTCTTAATGGTTGTCATTTGTGGTATGTCATAACACACCTCACCGCTAGTAGTATAATTAGTTCGAATGTAATTTCGAATTTCTTTTCTAATTGAGTTCATTGTCCCTTTATTAGTATGTATTATATATAAAACATTTAAATTTTCAAAGACTTAAACCTTTGAAAATATTTCACATTTCGCTTCGTTCAGTCCTCACTTTGTTCAGTCCTCACTTTGTTCAGTCCTCTGGACACTCTGCTTCACGCTTTGGCTGATCTATTTTTCTTAGTCTAGTGACCTTGAAGATAAGGTACTTAACAACACCTTCGTCGCCGGTTTTTGTGAACACACCTGTGACCTTAAAGTGGATCATGATGTTCATATATTTTTGATCTAACAGTTCACTTTTTTGATTGTCTGTTAGATCTTTTGACTTTAGGTATAACACGTTTCCATATAGTTGGTTTTTTGTACAATGCTCATAGGCAAGGCTTTTAATTTTATCTTTGACGTCTTCAGGAACATCCAGTGGGATGACGTACCCACTATACTTGTCTTCTTTTACACCCCATGTGAATGCCTCGTTGAGTTCAAATTTAACTTCGTTTAATTTTTCAAATGTCATTGTGTTAGTCCTTCCTTTATTAGTGTGTTTTTGTAAACATACCATTTAAACTATTAATTTGTAAGCACCCCAACCACCAAGCAGTCCAGCGAGTCCGATGACGATGTTTTGGTACTCTTTCATTTCATCTGATGGTTCATAGTAATCTGAGATATGTGGCTCTCTTGTGAATGTCCTCTTCTCGTTAGTAATCTTTCGTAAGTTGTCTAATGCATTGTTCGTTGTGTTGATGTCCGCATTTGCGTCAGATAGCTGTTGACGAAGTAGCGCTAATTTGTTTTTACTCTTTACCTCTTCCTCATACCACTTCTCCTTATCAGCTGCTAACTTCTCTGTCGCTCGGTTATGTCTTTCAGTTTCTTTTTCATACTTATCTTTATCAAGCGATTTAAATAGAAACCCAGCGCCTGCAAATGCTAAGGCGTTGAATACTCCTGATACTACCATACTAGCCATTTATTTATACTTCGTTTACTCTTTGAATGGGTTGTCTGGTAGATACTTTTTGTCTTGTAACATCTTTACCCCAACAGCGCTTACACCAAAAACCGCGGATAGTTTAGCAGCCCCGACTAGTGTCGCTGGAAGACCAAGTGAGTCTTTTACAACTTTTTTACCAATATATGAGATTGCCATTGCACCTGCGGTGATTACAGCTGCAGTGTATAATTCGTTCAATATGTCCTTCTGTTTAGTAGCCATTTATTATACATAAAAAAACTTCTTAAACGTTAAAGTTTAAGAAGTTTAACCACGACAGGTAACGGCTTTAGACTTACCAATCCTCAGGAATGTCGCAGATGAACGGGTGAACCTGCATAGCAATTTCACAATCAACACACTCACGACAATCACAATTACCTCTACACCAACCATTATTACAACACCCGCACACACAATGCATATCATTGTTGTTGCACCTACACTCCAGTTCTAGGTCGCACTCATCAACCTCAACGCCGCTTGTGCTGCTTGTGCAGCTTGTGCAGCTTGCCTGATTACAAGTTAAAGAACCATCGCTAGCACACATCTCTATCACCTCATCCTCTCTATGTGTTACGTACTTGTTATGGTTTGATGTGATATACGAACAATGTGGACATTGAAACTTAATCTCACCATCAATGTGCGGGTGTTTGTTTTTTATATGTGCTGTCGTTTCATTTAAGTCACCAACGTGGTTACAAATGGTGCACATATATTTATTTGATAGTTCAACGCCATTTTTTATACACTCGTTAACTTTTACATTAATTCTTAATACCATCTCTTTATTAGTATGTTTTGTATATAAAACATTTAAACTAGTTTATCGATTTTTTTTCTTGACCTGTTGGTTCACAATCACGTAGCTCGTCTTTTACGGTAGTCTTTAAACTCGCTATAAACAAAGTATGTTAATGCTAAGACCAACATCCATAAATTTGAACCTAACCATCCTAAAAACATAGCTAGATACTTTATAATAGAACTAATGATAGTACCTAGTGCTGATATTATTGGACCGAACTTTCCAGCCTTATCAGCTATCTTTTTAATTGTATTTTTAACACTTTTTGCAAACTTTTTAGCAGCACTCGCACCCTTATTAACTACATTTCTTCCACCTCTAATGATTGATGTTATTATACCAGCGATACCTATTGCAACCGCAGACAATCCAACAAGATTTTTTTTCGCCCATTTTTTGAATTTTTGAAAGTTGGTTAAGTCATCGGTGTCGGTCGTCTCATTAATGATGTTGATCGCTTCCTCTGACTGAACACGTAAACCAGACTGTAATCTTAGACTATCGGCTTTTAGTTTTGCATAGTCTGAGATGGACTCACACATCAGTGCCTTCTCTTCGTTGCCCTCTTGACGGTATTTGTTAGCTCTATCTTTCCACTTCGTGACCTCTGTGTCTAAATATCCGATAACCTCTTCATCGGTTTGTCCTGCCTCTCTTGCGTCAGCAGTTGGTAACCCTCTCTTATGTATTCCACGAAACTCTCGCAGTTCGTTTGTGGTAAGACTTGTATTGTTTAGAATTGACTCAGCTTTGTCATCCAGTCTCTCTTTAATAATTTTTTTAGCAGCTCTCAACACACTGTTAGTATGTTCCTCTGAGACATCGTCTATGCCCTGTTCGTCTAGCCGCTTTTCAACCTGAGCGGCTGGAGTTCTTTGATGCTCTTTGTCAGCCTTTTTTAATAACTCCTTAAACTCGTTAACGTACGCTAATTTCGCTTTGTCTGTAGAGTAATTCATTTTGCCATCTTTTAGAAACAATATTTTTTTTCCCTTATACCTCGCACCATTAATCTTATTAGTCTTTTCAGAGAAGGTGGTTTCTAACTCATCGTATAGTGTTGTTGAGCTTGGTCCATCACCTTTGTTCACAGTGATGCCAAGTCCAGTTTTTAAAAACTGTTTCTTGTCATGAATGATGTGACGTCTTATAACACCTTCATCACGACGTTGATCTTTTCCCCTAATTTTATTAATTCTAGATTCTATATTTAAGTCTTCTTTATCAGGTCTCACAAACACAGGGTTTGAGCCATCGATTATTAACACACTCTCATCACCGCGTTCGTTATCTATAAAGCTCGTCTCACCCTCTTCAGCGTCTTCTGTCTCTCGAGTACGCTCACGTTCTTTCATTTCAATGTCTTCACCACCAATGTCGTCATTGTCCATATTGTTTATTTATTAATACATTTCTTTACGCACCGCTTTGAAACCCACTACGTGCCCCCGTGCTTGACATACCTTGCATTGATATACTTTGCTCACTAACCCATGAGTTATGGTTTTTACCATATCCAGACCACTTCACTAACGCTTGTCCATTTTTTCTTTTTAGAATTTTCTCTATCTTGTACGTGTGTGGTTTGTTTACGTGACTCATCTCCTCTTCGTAGAACTTACCAATGATCTCCTCACCGGTCTCGTCTTCGAGTTCATACATGTTTGGGTCACCTCTAAAAACACCGCTGACCACAAACGTCTCACTTGTAAAGTTAGCCTCATACCCTTTCGTGAATGTGTTTTTGTATTTACTTATTCTCACGGTATCACCAACTTTAAACTTTGGCACTGGGAACTTACCTAATCCATAACCGAACAACGTAAGCCACACTTGGTCTTTATTAGACTTATCTACCTCAGATGGCTTCATTAAGATGGAACTATGTTTGGTGTTATTATAGTTGTCCGTGAGATCGTTTAACACATTAACCCACTTAAAGGTATCTTCCTTGTTGAAGTATTTCCACATAGACGTTTTTAGCGTGCGGTTAAATCTCTCAACTATGGCAGCCTTTCTATCTGAGTTCGTAGAGAAGTACTTAACGTCGTGGTCTTTTAACAAGGTCTTCACACCAACGTTATAGAACTCTTTTCCCTCGTCAAACTGGACAGTCTTTGGATACATACCAAACCTCACCTTAAACTCTTTCAGTATCTCACCCACCGCGGCTGTCATGCTCTTGGTATCTTTTCTATAAACCGGTATCGTGAACGCTTGACGACTTAGAACCTCAACAGCTGTTAAGATCCAATAGTAACCTTTGTTTTTGTTTTTGTACTTTCCCATGTCAACCAAATCCATCTGAATTTGATCGGCTAAGTCTTTGACGTACGTTCTTTGAAATTTATGTTTTCTCACAATAGGTTTGTGTGTCGTGTAGGTGTCTTGTGTTCTTAACCAGTCTCTTACAATTCTTCGACTAACACTTAACCCGGCTTGGACAGCTTTTTGATATAATCTTTCCATTGACTGAAAGCCGGTGCTTGGATTGTAGTAAATATCTCGTAGTTTTTGTTCGATGACGAACTCGTCGTCACTTATTTTATCATCACCTGCTTCGCTCATTTATTCAATGTATAACTCAAGTAGTAAGTCCATGTCGACCTTCTTTTCAATATTCGTACTTACATCGAAAAACAGCCTGTTTATACAACCGATGTTGATCACCGCTTTGCTGTTGATATTTTTGAAAAATGTCACTGACGAGTTCAGAGCTTGCTCTGACGTTATTGGTAACGTAGATAGCGTTATACTTCTCTCACCATGCGTGCTAAAGTTCACCGATGAGTCTATGATATCACAGTCGATGCAAATGTAGGATAGTCCTTGATTGATGTCTACAACGTTAGGTGACGTCACCCAAATGATGGTGTTTCCAGTAGTTTCATTAATAATTTGCCTATTTGGAAAGCCTAGTAGCGGCGCGAAGTTGTCAAGATCTAACAAATGATTTTTTGACGATATCTTACACGTATTGTTGTATGGAATTTTTATCAACGTTACGTCGTATTCTTTTAGCTTGTCTTTGATCATATCAAACGTCCAATACCCCTCACCGAACATAATCTTTTGACTGCGCGCGCTAACGCTTGCTGCCGTACCATACAGAATGAAGTCGTTAACACCAGAGATAACGTTTTTAAACTTCCAAAAGACCGCCGCGTTCTTTAAAGTCATCATCGACTTGTTGTGCATGTTTGAAAAACTAGTGCCAAGGTAAAGCTCCTTCTCATTGTCTTTTATAAACACTGTCACCTTCTTCATTTATTTATGCATAAATAAATGACTAGCGAACAAGATAAAATAATAATAGCATTCTACGGTGAACAAAACCTCACCAAGGTTAAAAGAAATATTAAAGATGGCCCTGAAGAAACTAAGAAAAAATTTTTACTTAAGTACCCGTACGCTGTCGTTGACAAGTTTAAGTTTGACGTTGAGTTAAACAAGGGTGGTGACATAGACAAATACGTAACATATTATAAAATTACTGACGACATCTCGTACGACATTGAGTCTGACACCTTTTTAAACAATAAGATATGGACGAAAGACTTATATTGGCAAGAACCATGGGGTGCTAATGGAACCGCTCAACCATTTGCTCGGAATGATATCTCATATAAGGTAAACAATCTTAAATTTTACGTTACTGACACACCTAGCGGTGACTTGTTCTTCGACATCACTTTTCCAGACTTCGTTATCGAAGATAGTGGAACGAACGACTACAAAAATAACCAACACCTAGCGTCTTTGTATGCTATGTACATTGCATCGTACGCCTGTGGAATAAGTGAGGAAAATCTCACGTACAAATCATCAACATCAAAAATCATAACAAGTCTAGCTAGGTATCATTTATATTTCCACATGAGTAGGTTCCTTAGAGATCCAAACAAAATGACAAAGTATATAACGAAGGAGATGAGTGCTATCATTAATCATAACAAAAACCCAACATATCATTGGTCTAAAGAGTTTTACTATGGACAAGCATCAGCGGGTTGGTTAATTAGTAGTCATCCAAAAGGTACGATCCGACACGTCACAGCGACTATGGGTAACAGAGGTTACGGTCAAGTTGGACTTCATTATGAGAAGAGAGGTGCTCGTATTCTCACAAAAATGTATTTTAATATGGCTATTGCAGCTAAGACTAATGGGCTGACAAAGACTGGTCAGCTACTTTTTCAACAAAGCATAGAAAGTTACGTTTACTGCGTATTAGGTGCGCAAGCAAGAACTAGATGGCCGATTGTTGGTAGAGGTGCAATGTCGTTACAAACGCAAGAGGTGTTTAAAAAGTTAGTCACCAATACAATCATTCAGGACGATCAAACCACCACTGTTTCTGACATGAGAAAGGCTATTAAGGATACAAACGTAGTGTTAAACATGGCTATCACACCAGGAGTTATACTTATACCATCAAACATGATCATACTTGACGAGATGATAGCTGGTTACAACAACATTTTAAAACTCGCTGGTAAGGGGATGAGGTTTGGTAAAAACGATAGAGTTAACTATGACGCGCGCGACGCAAGCGAAGCAAGCGAAGCAGACGGTCCCAAACCTAAGTTAAACACTGGTAGACCAACTGCGCTTCCTGTAGTGCAAAGAGTGCGTAAACCTGACACATCTACTGCGGTGCGTGTGCATAAACCCAGCGCGATCACACGTAAAACACCCGTAAAAGAACCAAGCATGTATGGTGAAGAGCTAACTCTTCTAGCTGTTACGTTGATTGGTGGCGTGTTAGTGGCGAGGTTTATAGTTTAAATGGATTGTTTACAAAAACACACTAATAAAGGACTAACACAATGAATAACAATGAAAGATTAATAAAAAGTCTTAACACTAAAAAAACAAAGCTAGAAGACAAAGTTAAAGAAGATTCCACCTTATTAAACAAACCCCACAACAAAAAAATAAAACTAAAGAAGTATGAGACACAATACACCGTGAGCTTAAAGATTAAAAATATCGATTTCTTTTTCTTTGGTGCTATAGCTTTAATGACATCATTATACCTAGTCAAACTCATCCTCAATTAAAAAATATGATGATCATACTAAAAACACAAAAATTTTCGTAATTAAACCTACTTGGTTTAAACACGACACAAGTACCTAACAAGTACTTACAAAATGACTTACAAGTACTTAACAAGTACTTACAAAATGACTTACAAGTACCTAACAAGTACTTACAAAATGACTTACAAGTACCTAACAAGTACTTATACAAGTACTTACAAGTACCTAACAAGTACTTACAAAATGACTTACAAGTACTTATACAAGTACTTATACAAGTACTTACAAGTACCTAACAAGTACTTACAAAATGACTTACAAGTACTTATACAAGTACTTATACAAGTACTTACAAGTACCTAACAAGTACTTACAAAATGACTTACAAGTACTTATACAAGTACTTATACAAGTACTTATACAAGTACTTATACAAGTACTGCTTGCGCTTACAAGTCGTAGTATAATAAATGAGTGGTGAACAAGATGTACAAAGTGACTCTAATAAACAACGAATCACAATGGCTAAAAAAGAAAAAGACCCAGGTCGTGTCGCTGGTGGAAAAAGACTAGCTGATTATAATAAAAGAGCGCGGAAGACTTTAAGTAAAACGCACGATGACAACGACAACGAAGTAGTGGTTGGGTGTAAGCCTGAAGAGGATCTCGCGACTGAAGATAACACAAGCGGGTTCATAGACTTTAAAACAGTTCTAACGGTGATTGGTGTGGGAACTGGTGTGGTTTGTCTATACTATACTTACAAGCAAGACAAAAGACAAACCGAGGTTCGGAGTAAAGACGAGGGTGTGGTAGTACAAACCAAAAACACCAAGGATGTTAAGTCTAACGGCGTGTCTAACGGCGTGTCTAACGACATACAACAAGCGACTCGAGCAGCAAACAAAATTCGTAACTTCAATAACTAACAAGATATACTACAACACACAAATAAAGAGTGTAATGACGACTTATAAAATGGATCAACTTTTACCAGAGTATGAAAGAATTAAAGATACTCAAATCGTAGGCAAAAGAACCTTCAATGAGGTGACTTTCAACCCAAGCAAAGCGAACCCTGGTGAAGAGATATACATCAACCTGCCAGGACTAGGAGCGAACATGTGTATAGTACCAAACTCGCTTTTTCTCACAGCGAAGTTTAAAAGTGGTAGCACAAAGTCATGGTTTCTAAACAACCTTGGCAAGCTTCTTGTAAACAGCTTAGAAATCACAATTGGTGGTAACGTTGTGTACGACAACATCAACGAGAGTATTTACTCTGTATACCAAGACTTGTGGCTTCCTAAAAAGCATCGGGCGAACATGATAAGTGAGGGTATCATGAACGAGAACACTCGTAAGCTCATGTCAAAAGACGACAGCGGGGATGCCACCGTGACTTCTGATGCGTTTATGACTAAGATCTACAACAGTCGGGTGAAAATTAAGCTAGGTAAAATTTTAAACGACCATGGACTGTACGCTCCGTTTGGAATGAACAGTGACGTTAGGTATAGAATCAAATTACCAAGCGCGAATGATATTATGATCGCGCAATCAGGTTCAAGCGTCAGCGACTACTCTTTAGAGGACATTAAACTAGAGTACGTGACGATAGAAGACCAAATCATTTATAACTCATCTTTAAGTAGTTATCAGACTGGTAGGTCTTTAATTTATGAACACATCACAATGATGAAGAGAGCCATTTGGGGAAAAGATACAACCCTTATCAACGAGAATGTTAACCTACCAAGACAAAGCATGAAATATATTATCATGCTGTTCAAAAACAAGGCGATAACAAACAGCGAAGAGTTTGTTTACCCAAACATCAAAAACGTAAAGGTAACGATAGAAGGTATACCAAACTCTGTATACAGTCAGGGTATGGACAAGTCAAGACTCTTTGTAGAAGCAAAAAAGGTGTTCCTTAACCGAAAAAGCGACACTTTACCAGTCTCAGAGTTTTTTCCGGATAGCAAGTTCGCCTTATGCGTCGATCTTAGAACGTTTAACGACAACAACGTCTCAGGTAACGGACGAAAGATCTTAAACACGCAGTCTGGAGTACTGTTAGAAATAACAAAAGAAGCAACCGCAGCAGACCTTATTTGTTACATTTTCGTAGTGTCAGATGGATTTGTGAACATAGTGAACAAGTCATTACAAAGTGTGGAGTACTGAACGAAGCGAAGCAAGACGAAGTGAGGACCAAATTTTCTAACCTATAAGTTTAGAAAACTTAAAGATAAACTAATGGCACTTACATATGGTTATAATTCTCAAAAGTTACTACTTTTAAAGGGTGATTCAATAGTTGGTCCGACTGGTGCGACTGGTGCAGCTGGACCGACTGGTGCGACTGGTGCAGCTGGACCGACTGGTGTGACTGGACCGACTGGTGTGACTGGACCGACTGGACCAAAAGGTGACTCTGTGACTGGACCGACTGGACCAAAAGGTGACTCTGTGACTGGACCGACTGGACCAAAAGGTGACTCTGTGACTGGACCGACTGGACCAAAAGGTGACACCGGTGCACAAGCACCAACTAATACATTTTTGGTAAGCTACCATCATAACATGGGTAAGCACACATACAGAGCTGCGAAAGATAACGCGTTCTCTACTCGTAACAACAGTAAAATTATTACGACTATCATTACAACACAAGGAGACTACATCGTTAAATACAAACTATCTTTGAAACCGACTAAATTTGAGTCTGGTAGCCCTGTTATTCAAACTAGCGACACTTGGTACTCTTCTGACGATGGTGCTTACGCAGACCTTAACACTTGTATCTATCTTGAAGGTGTAAAAAAAACATCTTTTCAAGTCGTAACACAAGGTGATGTCTACAGCGGGCTGATGCAACAAATTTACATGGAAGGTCTTCTTACCATTGCAAAAGGATCAACAGTCGAACTAAAATCTTACACAACTTACTTTGGCGACTTCTACTCTTACTTGGTGTATGAAGTTTACGATCCAGTAATGGTATTCACAAAAATTAGTTAAAATAAATGAGCGACTAGAGACACCGTTCAATATGATAATAGTTGGTATGACTGGGTGTGGTAAGACCTACTACCTTCTTAAGATGTTAGAGAATGAGTACAAGGGCCACTTTGAATACATCTTTTTAATTTGCCCAACCTACTTGTACAACAAAACGTATCAAAATTGGGAGTATAAAGACGATGACAAGTTCTTTCCAATACCGTGTGATCAAGACTTCGTAGAGGCTTTCCTAAAGTATGTCACTAAGATCTTTAGTGGAACGAATAGTCTTATCATTCTAGACGACTGTGCGAGTAGTCAGTCAGTTAAAAACAGAACAAGCGAGATGGTAAGACTTGCCTTTTCCGCTAGACATTTTAACCTAAGCACGATCGTTATAACACAGCAACTCACAAGTATCACAAAACCCTACAGAGACAACACGTCAAAGATGGTTACGTTTTACAACCCAACTAAAAAAGACATGCAGTTGTTCATAGAAGAGTCTCTTAACGTTAGTAAAGACCAAGAGCAGGACATTATAAAAAAATTACAAACTAATAAATATGCAAGACTTGAAGTACTACGTCGATATCCTTTCACACGTAGCGTTGAATATTCAACGTAAACCGCTTCAGTTCGCGGCTTGTTTCACCTTGTTCGCGATTGGATTTGTCTTGTTCGCGATAGCGGTGACCTTGTTCGCGATTGGTTTTACATTGTTTACAGTGTGCACGCAACCTAGTGCAACACGGCTTCGCATATAATAAATGAGCGGCAAAGAAGACACGTTCCCTAACTTTAAAACATTTGAACCCAAACTGGGTGAACCCAAACTGGGTGAACCAAACAACGATAACATACGCGAGGAGCTACTCACATTATCCGTGAGAGGTGAAATTAAACAAACAGAGAAGTATCTTAAAAAGGCCAACCAAGAGACCTTAGAAAAGATCAAAAAAGAGTACGATAGAAAGCAACTAGATGCGACTAACGAGTTTATCTCTGACAGTTTAATTGAAAAATTTTCAGGCTTGATGGACTCACTAAACGCTATCGATAACAAAGATTCACTAGAGCAAGATCTGAGAAGCAACCATCTCATCAAAAAAGACATAAAAAATATTCTTAGTCACATAACACCATATCTTCCATATATTGGGTTGGTTTGTGGTGGGTTAGTTGTTGGTAAGCATGTTATGTCTAAGCACACAAGTGAGAAGCCTAAGCATGAGCCTGAGCAAGACGAGTGAGACATGCGAGAAGCTTAAGTTAAGTGATATGTCACCTTTCACAAAATGAAAGGTAACATGAATGTAACATTTTTTTTAATTAAGTCCTGGGTAAAGTGGCGGTGCTGTTGGTCGTAAGTTCTCAACATACTCTCTTGTCGCTTTTTTCTTCGTTAGCTCAGTCTCTACCTCTTTAAGCTCGTCTTTACCTGTTTTTATGTCTAAGTTTTTTCGTTTAACCTTTTTCACTGTCTTAACTGTACCTTTAGCTCCATCTACTATTGCAACCATACCACCAAGAACTGCTAGCACAATAGCAGATGGAAAAATAATAGCTACGGCTACGCCACCACCTACAAGAACCAGTTTCACTAGCGTCTTACCTACTAGTTTGATCTTTTTTTTAAAGATCCCTTTTTTCATTTTAGATAGTACGGTTACTACCTCTTCTTTAATGTCTGAAAGTTCACCTTCAGAGAAGTTAATGATGTCGTGCATTTATTATATAATAAAAGAGATGTCATATACATTAATTGCTGGAGTTGGCGTTGGAGCATACATTTTAAAGAATATTTTTGGTGTACAGTGGCAGTTACAAGATACTGCTATGGACTATTGTGTACAAGGCCCAAAAGGTGACTCAATAGTTGGTCCAAAAGGTGACTCAATAGTTGGTCCGACTGGTCCGACTGGTGCGACTGGACCAAAAGGTGACTCTATAACTGGACCGACTGGCAAGACTGGTCTGACTGGACCGTCTGGTGTACATACCACATACGACACCAGGCTTGAAAATAAAATTAAAAGGACTAAACAGTTTGACGTTCTTAACGCAAGTAAAAAACAAAAAGGGAATAGTGTTCTAGATAGTGTTCTAGATATGGTCTTAATGCGAAATTAAAAGTTTAAAGCTACCAAAACAGATTACGTATGTTTTTTTAACATACGCAAACTCAGGGGGTTAAAAGTAAACCATTATACTCATGACTGACTCGTTACCATATGTCGTTCCGTCAAGCTGTCGCAGTTTAAGAATGAAGCCTGCAAGCATTTTATGATCAGAGGTTACGTCTTTGAATTTGTACTCATGACCTAAGAAGTACGTGTTTGAGACTCGTATATTTCCGGTGTTATAACTAATATCATCAAGTGGGATGTCAACTGTTGTACCATCAAGTTTATACGCTCTGAATACCCATCTTACTTTCAACGACGTTATAGTCTCGTCTGCGTCAAACGTGTGAGATATTATTACGAACTTAGCGTCGTCGTTGTTACTTATGCAAAACACAACGTTGTGTGGCCAGCCGTAGTCCAAGCTGAACGGGGACGACAAACTGGTCGTACTTAAGGCTGGGTAATAGAATTGGTAGTGCAACGTTTTTAGTTGTGTGATAGGACTGAAATTTGTATTGAACTCGATATTTTCAGAGTAACCAAAGTTTAGACTCATTTATTTAAGAGCTTTAAGAGCTAGTGAAGCTAACGTGTTTGTCTTTGGGTGTGGGATCGTTTTTGATAAGACAACTCCTTTATCGGCGAGTACTCGCCAATGACCAATGGCTGTTGTCTCTACACCAGTGTCGCTAATAATTCTTTTATCATCACTCGCTGAAAGTGCTACTTTGTTTATCGTTTCTGTGTAAATCACGTGTGCGCGACTTCTAAACGTATTCATGCTTCTATATTGGTGGACCCCGCTAAACAAACACTTCTTATAATCATTAAATGAGATGTCTCTCTTGACAACTGATTTTTTCACGCCTTTACACTTCTTCTCCTCTTTGTTGTCGACCATTTTGTACGCGTATAGCTTGCTACGCAGTCCAACGAACTCAGATATTTGTTTACCACCGCACTCGTCTTTCATCATACCAATTACTTTCTTGTTGATCCCTGTTGGAATATTGCTGGGGTGGTCAGATGGAAAGTTGCTGGTGTCGAAGTGTGTTTTGATGTCACCCGAGATGTCTTTGTAGAAGTCGTCTGTCTTGATCTCATAGCATAGGCTGTCCGTGTCTGTAAACAGTAGCTGTGCTTTATCATCATACTTAGTCTTAATGTAACCGTAGTGGAAATCGTACATTAAAGTCTTACTTAAGTCTAGAATGCTCATCCCTAAGTAGATAGGCTTGTTTAATTTAATAGAGGTTCTGTTCATGTTAACCGCGACCAGGTTCTCTGTGAATATATTCGTACCTTTGAAGTTAGGCTTTTTAGCTAACTTTTGAAGTTGGTCGGGTCGTGTAACTAATCTAACGTCTACCCGTTTGCGAACGTTTTCCATCGTCTTCCCGAACACACTGTTGTTCATTAGTTTGAAGAAGTCTTTCTCAAACTCAGTGGTACCTCTAGTTCTAAGGTCGGTGTTAAGTTGAATGTACTCTTTTAACCAGGGTCTCTCATTAAAGCTAATCCCTCTGTGAATCTTAGTTAATTTCAAGCCTAGTTTAATGTACTGTTCTAAGTTGCGGTAATGTAGTACATACTTAGTTTTGTTGTTAAGGTTTGGGATCAGCTTGCCCACCTTGTTAACTGTTAGTCTCTCTGGAGCTAACGGGTACTCGTTGTGATAGTCGTGTAACTCTGCTGGATACTCAAGGTCAACTTCTAATATACAACCCTTACCCTTACCCAATTTGTTCCATGAGTCTAACTCCTTGTCAGTCATCCACTTAAACTCATCCACGGGTAACGACTCGCTCATAGCCCACCCGTACAAATTGTTAGCATCTAAGTATGGAATATATATAGATTGCTCTTCGGTTTTATGTTCACTCATATACTTATTGTTGACCTTCGCATATCTCTTTGTTATGGTGCTAACCCCACCTCTAATACCCTGTTCTATCATTAGATACATGTTTGGGTCTGTTAGTAACTCTAACTTTACTTTAGAGATCTTTAGTGCAGCGTCCCAAGCTAGACCGGGTGCGGTGTAATACCATAAGGGGTCTAAGCCGTAGTTTTTAAAACATATGTCTCGGTAGTACTCCATGACGTCTGTAAGTAGTAAGACGTCTGTGAGTAGGTATAGGTCGTGGTAATCACGCATCGTCTTACAATCAAACTCAGCCCACACTTTTAGTGCGTGTTTGAAGTCCTTGTCTGTTATGTTAGCACCATTAAGCTCACTATGAAAGGCCGGCATAGATGGTAATTTGGTCTCGCTAAGTTTATCAAAGCCTGTCATGTACTCGTATGGGTACACGCCTTTCTTTTTAAGAAGTTTACTCGTACCAAGAACCTTCTCTAGAGTTTTAAACTCGTCCTTACCAAGACCTTTTACAAGGCTGTCTAACGACTTGAGGGTGAATTTGAACGAGTCAAGAAACCTAATTTCAAGGGTTTTCTCGTACTCTTTACCAGTGTTCTTATCTGTGTGCGTCTCCATGATAACGTTTTTACTAAATGAGATATACCTCTCATCTGTCTTTGGTATGCATTTAACGCTGCCCTCTGAGAATCCAAGACTTTTAATGAAAAGGTGGGAGTCGTACCCTTCCAGGTTGTGAAACAACACCGGTACGAATTTTGGGGTTCGCATTTTGAGGTTACACGCGTTGTGAGCAGCACCACGATACTTACCTGTGAGATGACAGTGGTCTCTTACACGGTCATTATTTAATTTTAGCCCACACGCGTAACAGTCTTTCGCGTTGGTGAAGTTGGTGTCGTCTTTTGTCGTCATCCTGATGGGGACGACCTTAGATAATATTTTATAAACGTCTTTTAAGTCTCGCTCTAATGAATCTACGAATTTTTTACCTATATCTTCACCCTCTTTTTTGATGGTGTACTTCACCGTTTTTAAGGGATATACCGTCTCGTCGATACACTTAATAACATAACAAAAGCTATTTGGGTCGTGTCTGTGAGTCTGTGTTGTAAAGCTCTTAGTTGGATCGTTCTTAACAGTGCTAATGGGAGGTAGGAATGACTCAAAGTCAGCGTTAACAACAAAGGGCACCTTATGCATTTTGTGATAATGCTGAAACTCTGTGTGAGATCCCTTGGATGGGTAAATGTGTCTTTGGTGGTCATGATTGTCACACAGCTCTTTGTGTTGGCATAATAACATCTCAGTACCAAAGCTGTTTAGACACCTTGTACAGATGTACTTTTTGTGTTCCTTTTTGCTTAGCTGGGATGCTATCAACCTGCTAATGTCTTTAACAACACTATAATGCTCATCCAAAAAGAACAAGTTAACATGCTTCGTGTTACTAGTTTTGCTTAGCCTTAGTGTGTACACGCTATTAGCCTCATCGTCGTAACTAAAAACGTTAACGCTCACGTCGTTGTTGCTCTCAAATTTGGTGATGTCTTTGACTTTCATTGGAAACTCAAGGTTGTCCCAGTTAAGTTTCTCTGCCTGTATTTTTAAAATCTTTGACACACGTCCTGGGTTTTTACAGCTCCTATCAACAGGGTTCAAAGCTCTCGTGATCGCCCACTTAAAACATTGGTCGTCATCGTTCTCTATGTTAATAATAGCTTTTGAGCTTAATAATGGATGGTAATGGTTTATAACTTTACCTTCTAAGGGTGTAAACTTTGTGATATGAATCAAAAGCTCCTCTACAGATAAGAACCGCCACCCAGAGCCTAACTTCTGATACTCTGCAAGTGCCTCAAGCATCTTCTCTTTCATCGTCTCGTACTCTGTAACGGCATCCTCTTCGCTGATTATGCTGTGCGTGTTACTACGAAAGTGTGAGATTGTAATTATTGAGTCGTTGGTTTGTGGGTCGAGTTTAATCATTCTACATATCAACACCGTGTGGACTTTTTTACCTATGCTATCGATGCTATTAATCAGCTTCGTCACCTCGAAGGTGGTCACCTTCAGGAACATCTTTGGATCTTTGAAGTCCCCCCCGCTTATGGAGCACTTACTTGTGAGCTTGTCAAGAGACTCTGAGATGAGTCTTGGTTTTAGGTTTTTACCCTTGTCGTGAATTCTCTGAAGTTTGTTGCGAAGGGTGTTCCTGTTTTTGATTAGTTTTTTGTTTGTGCCGGTCCATCTAAGGTCGTCGAGTACTTTGGTTTGTCTTTTGGTCTCTAGTTTGATTTCGCGTGCCCACTGGTTTCTATCCCGAGTGCTCTGTTTTTTATGGTCTCTGGTTCTAAGTCGATCAGCTCGGTTCTCTGCTTTTTGTCTAAGTCGTGATTCTTGTTTGATCTCGCGTGTCCACTTGGCTGTCTCATTTTTGAGCTGTCGTTGTTGTCTTTTAAGCTCTGTTGCTTTGGCTCGCTTCGCTTCGTAATCGTACCTTCGTTTTAAAATGTTGTTCTCTTTGGTATGATGACGATCATACTTAGCTCGCACTTGACTTTCTATCTTTCGCATCGCTGTCGCTCTTCGAGTCTTCTCAGCGTCTTTAAATGTTATTAGAGCTTCACGCTCTCGGTCTGCGCGAAGTCTAAGACGTTCCTTTTGTTGGATCTTTTGCTCTCTTTTGAGAGTCTCAGACCAGACTTTGTCGATGGCCGCGTTTTCCTTCTTCATCGCGTTGTGTTGAAGTGATTGAATCTCGTCGTTGAGTTTACGCTTACGTTGGGCTCGTTGAGCTTGTTGTAAGTTAAGTTTGTTTGAACTTAAAGTATTCATTGCTCCTTTATTAGTGTGTTTTTTATATAAACCATTTAAACTATTTTATCAATTCTTTATTAGTGTGTTTTTTTTTTGACTTTTTTTTCTCAACCCGTTTGGTGTCGGTTGGTGGTGGTGTCGGTTGGTGTTGGTGTCGGTTGGTGGAACTAACGATTTGAGAAATGGGGTAGAACTTCAGAACTTGTTTTGAAACTGATAAATTAAAATGGGGCAGAACCGGCCTTTCCCTACTACTAATGATGTACTACCATTTCCTAAAACTAATTCTTCAACACTAGCATTAGCACTCATTACAGGGTCTTGGGGAGGCCCCTCATTATCAACATGAACTGAAAGTTCATTTTCATCAACAACATACCTTAGCTCATCTGGTATATCATTTTCTGGTAAACTTTGGATAACATCCCGATCAATTTCAATGTCTTTGAAAAATGGATTGTTTGTCTTCAACCATAATATAGCCTCCAGAACTCTGTGTCGACGCACAGTGAAATCTCTATGTGTGTCGTCAGCACTCTCCTCCGCAGAGGCTGTGAGCTACTAAAAATAATTAGTCGTTTTTAATATTGAGTTCTTGAGCATTTTCATTAGTCTTACACGAAGTTTTGATGAGGGTGGGGGAGCGCAAAGAATGAAGGGAAGGAGGAAACCGGGGAAGCCTCTGCCATATAATGTTTTCAAGATGGCGACATTTGCATAAATTCGAGAGTGAGTATTATGAATAATGGATGAAGGAATTGCAATTATAAAATAACTGAAGTAAATAGAGCGAGCTGATTGGTCAATACCCATGCAGGATGAGAGAATCATGCACGGGAAATTTTCCCGCGCCTGAAATTTTAAAAATGTCGGGCGATAATAGTTCAACTTTTGACTTTGACAAAGAAAATAATGGCGAAAAAAGTAAACAGAGGTTCGTCTTAAAGTCGGATAAACAAGTTGACGAGTTGGTGGATAGCGTACAAGCAGAAAGCACAAAGCATAAAACAGTATACGCTGTTGTTGACGTTTTTTGGGAGAATTGCAATGTACATCAAATATATTAATAAACCTTTTTTTATATTTCTGTGTGGTTATTTTATAAAACAAATACCGCATTGATTTCCGTGCATGATTCTCTGTTTCTTACACTTGGGATGTTGCTCGACTTTCGTAAAGCTAAAAAAAACTCGCCTATCGGCTCGTTTTTTTTACGCTTTTCGAAAGTCTCGCAACAACCCGCGTGTAAGAAACAGAGAATCATGCACGGAAATCAATACGGTATTCCTTTAATAGCATATTGTCGACATCAAATAGACCGGTTCAAGAGGCGAAAGAACAAAACAAGATATCGTGTGCCGAGTGCTATAAAAGCAATGCCGTTATAAAGTTTTTTTCGAAGGGAGTGGGACTGTTGCATCACTTCAAAATAAAGCATCGCAATGTGGTGTTTAATGAGAAAATCACGAAGGAAAATCTTCATGGCCAGGAGACGTATAGAATTTTAACACAACTTTCCGAAGCACGCCTTCAAATGGTAAGAGTATTTTTATCAGGATATTATCCGAGTTTATATAAAATAAAAATATCTGTAAATTATTTAGTCAGATGATAGACGGATTTTCATATTTATTACTAGGGGGGTGCCAGAAATTTTAGGGGGGTGAGCTGGCAAGGCATCACCAAACGTTGTGCTGCAGGGCTCAGCCCCAAGTGAGGTCCAAGGGTGGGAGGCTAGAAAGAAAAGCACCCCCGGAAAAGGGTGGGAAAGGTTTCTAGAGTGCATCAGAAGTCATTCAAAGCAAAAAACTAAGGTATATGAAGTTGTTAAGTCAATGAATTTGGTAGGTCCTTTGAGAGAGGTAAGTAACACTGTAACCCCACACATGGTTCTATAGGGTTGCATGTTGGACTATTTATTATGGCGTTTTTTAGAGGGGTGAACATTTTGTTTGGGGGAGGAAATCCATCTGAGTCAGATTCATTGGTCAAATTGAGAATTCCTGAAATCCCATGACATGGTGTAAATATAAAGCTGTAATGCTGCTATTAAATAAATCAAGGAAAGAGCCTTTAATATATCCATATTTAAGGACTGATATTGTTGCTTCATGGTGGTGAACAACTTTCTTTATATGACTTAATATATAGAACAAAGACCCCAGCCTAGCCAGTGCTCAATACGAAGAATTTCAAATTGCAATCATCACTGATGAGATGGAAAAGAAGAGCATGGCAATTGCATCACATTCTCGCAGAGAGGCAGCAAAATTATATGGGCTATTTCTTTTGCACTGTGGCTTGCTGAGACCCCTTGGAGGTACACCATGCTGTGTCCAAGTTGAAAGATCGGGGGATACACAAGATGGTCCAGGCCAATGCTTTAAATTATGGAATGCAGGTGGCAAAATTTATACAGAATGTTTTGTCCCACCCAAAAGGGTAAGTATGGTTTTGTACTGCTCTACACTGTATACTAGAATACTATGGATATATATATATATATCCATTTCGGCACCAAAATCTAAGTACACCATTTCACGTGCACTTCCTCTCATCTCATCTACTGTATTTCATGCAGTAAATGTGGGATGCTCTATATTGGTGAAACTGGTAGATATTTAAGGACAAGGTTTGGTGAGCATCGTCATGCTGTCATAAACAATGATGCTAAACAACCTGTTGCCAGACATTTCAACACTGGCAATCACAGTGTTTCAGATATGAAAATTCGAGCTCTGTGTCCCATTTCTGTTTAGCAATGATAGCCGCAAAAGCCAAGAAATGTGTCTCATTTCCCAACTTGGCACCATTCATCCTCTCGGCATTAATGAGCACCTCTCTTACATTTAACTCCTATCTGTTTATGCCTGCCATCAGCAGATACTCTACATCTCACCTTATCTAATATTCCGTTCCTTGTCTTCTGTCTTTCTTGCTTTGTTATCTTTGCTCGCTGCTACTTATATGCTAATATATTTTGTGATGTGATTTCCATATTTTGTTTATAGTTTGTTTTGATTAAATCCATCTGATTGGTTTATTTTTTATCACGTGATCGCTTTTGTATTCACTATAAAAGCACATGTTTTCCCCCGACCCATTCTACTAACTTCCAGCATCTCGACACATCTAAGTTCTCATTGTATTTTTCAGGTAGTTTTACACCACAGTCAACCGCCATATATATATATCACGCATGTCTGGATGCGCATGTGTCTGAGTATTGTACCTGACATGCGCTTGGTGAGGGCAAGAGTATGGTGTATAAATACGAAGTCACTCGCATCTAGACTGCGTTACAAGCTGCACTGACGAGCTGTTGAACGGCGAAACATGCATGTCTGCAGATTTGACTATATATATATATATATATATATTGATATTTTTGTAAGTGTTTGTTTCACTTTACTAGGATCTATAGAAAAGCCCCCACGCAATAATCCTTTGGTTAGGTGGAATGAGGACGATCTAATGGAATGAATACCGTTTTCCCCTAGTATTTTGTAGTAGACTAAAAGAGTGCACTAACCGAAGTGTGCTAATATAGTATGGTATTTAGTGTTTGTTTCACATAACATACGTACCTCAAATAACATGGATATAATTTCCTTCCCTCTCAGCTATCTTAAATGAATAAGACTCCAGCCCTTGGGACACTGGATGGCGGCTTAAAAGGAGGAAGGAATATTTGATGACATTTATTTATCTACATGAGTTTGAATATGATAACATTTTTACTCAAACATCATTGTTCAAAATGTTCTAGAACAATTTACCCACGCAAGATGTAATTTGAGATATGACCTGCTCAATTTTTACAGGATTTATTCATGGCGTCTACAAAGAGTGCACTAGCCGAAGCGTGCTTTATATATTGATATTTTTGTAAGTGTTTGTTTCACTTTACTAGGATCTATAGAAAAGCCCCCACGCAATAATCCTTTGGTTAGGTGGAATGAGGACGATCTAATGGAATGAATACCGTTTTCCCCTAGTATTTTGTTATTTGAGGTACGTATGTTATGTGAAACAAACACTAAATACCATACTATATATATATATATATATTTTCGCTTACCTCAAAACTTGTCTGCAACAGGCTGTTTAATCTGTAAAAGAATTCTTTTTAATCTGTAAAAGAATTCTTTTACAGATGAAACAGCCTGTTGCAGACAAGTTTTGAGGTAAGCGAAAATCTATAATTTGCTCTAACTATATGTTGTCGAGCACTCTTTGCGTTTCGTAGACCTAAACCTACACGTATATATATATATATATATATTATAATGGATAAATATTGATTAACTCATTAGCTGGAAATGTACCTGGATGCACCTACTCTAGTATTTTACTCTGCCTAACGCCAGATGATTTTACTCGTTAGTTGAAGTACTGCCAGTTAATAGGTTAAACAAGCAGCAATGATATCTGCAGCAAGAAAAAATTGCTCTGGACTATACATTGCTAGCGAAGGGGATATAAACTCTACACTTATTTTTACCTTCATTTTATGTTTTATAGAATGCTAATAATTAGTATTTATTTTTGTTGAAAACTATTTAGTTACCAATTACAAAATGTTTTAAATTTCTAATTACAGTTGATGTTACCACGAAGACAGCAAACTCAAAGCACTTGCCACGTCAGCCCTGAGTTTCGTCCAACTATTTCTTCAGGAAGTCAATCTCCATTGGAAATACTTCAAACAGTATTTGGACATAAAGAGTTTAAGCCAGGTCAGCAAGAAGCAATTTATGCTATTCTATCCGGTCAGGATAGTATTGTGCTTATACCAACTGCTGGTGGTAAAACGGTTGTTTATGCCCTGCCATGCATAATGACAGCTGGACTTGCTATAGTAGTGTCACCACTCATAATGTTAATGGATGATCAAGTAGCAAGGCTGCGAAGATATGGCATTAATACATGCTATTTTAACACAGCCCTATCTGAAAATGAACGTAGAAACATTCTGCACAATTTAATGCAAGATGATTGCGAGTACCAATTTGTATTTGCCAGCCCAGAAGCGGTTGTGACAAAACAGGTCCAACACTGCTTACAACATCTCAATAAGAGACAAAAACTGAGCTTTTTTGTTGTCGATGAAGCTCACTGTATTGATACATGGGGAAGGGAATTCAGACCAGCTTATCAGCAGTTAGGTATTTTAAAAACATTCAATGTTCCAGTTGCTGCTGTAACTGGGACAGCTACAAATCAAACAGTGGATGTGATTAAGAACACACTTCAGATGACCAACCCATGCATTATTAAAATGCCTTGCAGAAGAGATAATCTTGAATATTCAGTTGTTGCAAAGAAAGACAATAGAGCCAAGCAACAAGTATCTTCTTTGATTGCAATGGATCATCCAGAGAGCTGTGGTATTGTGTACTGTGCCACTCAAGCTGACACAGTTGAAATGGCCTTTGTTTTAAAAGAGCAGGGGATCACAGCAACATATTACCATGCTGGGTTGGAAAGTGGAGAGCGTGCACAAAACGCCTCACTTTGGCTGGATGGCAAAGTGAATGTAATGTGTTGCACAAATGCATTTGGAATGGGCATAGATAAACAGGAATACGGTTTGTGATTCACCTCACATTTCCATCATCGCTTGAAGATTATGTTCAAGAGTCTGGGAGAGGAGGGCGTGATGGAGATAAATGTAGCTGTATTCTTCTTTTTCGGTTTGGAGACCGAAGTTTCCACCTTCGTAACATCTCAAGAATGGAAACAGAACAAGCAAAAGATGTAAAACTTTTGCTTTTGAATGCAATCACTCGTTTTTGCATGGAACATTCTATTTGTCGACAACAAGGTGTGGAATGGGATGAACAAGGTGTTGGGGTGACATGTGATTTATGCAATGTATGCCAGAAGGAGGAAGTCCAAGATCAAGTAAGCGACCACACACAAGAGGCTAAAGACATTTTGGAATGTCTGACTAGCATGAATGTCATGCAGGACAAAGTTAAAATCAGTGAGCTTGTAATGACTTACATGGGCTCGAAAGCGAAAGAAATCATAAGTAAGAACTTCCACATGGTTGCACAGTATGATAAGGGGAAAACACACTTTAAAAACAGTTCAATCGCCACTCAGTTTGTACAATATTTGATCTTTGAAGGACTTCTTAAAGAGAACCTACGCAAAATTGCGGACAAAGTTTCTTTGACATATTTCACACATGGCAATGTTGCAAACTTAATAAGTAATGCATGCAAGGTATTCTTCTGTACTAATTTGAAGTAGTTAAGTTTTATCTGTGTAAGTTGAAAACCTCCAAATGCATGCCCCCTGTTTTTAAGCCCCCCCCCCGCAATTTACCAACCTCGTTCCCAGGCTCTAACCTCTTGTGGAGGAAAGACCCTGGTAGGAGCTGGTCACATGACCTGCTAAAATCTAGCAGATTTTTAATTAGCGTTCACTTGTGTCGTTTTTGGAGGGTGGAAGGACTAGCTGACCTCTGCTATGTATATAGTTTTGTTAACCTCGTTCCCAGCAAAATGACACAACTCTAATTATAAATCTGCTAGATTTTAGCAGATCACACGACCAGCTCCTACCAGGGTCTTTCATGCACAAGAGGAAGAACCTGGGAACGAGGTTGCAATTTACATGTACAGTAACTGGAGTAAGAATAACATGTGCCAGTGTTAATATTTTTCAACATCTAACTTTTTAAGACTGTCAATGTTACACGGGACAATTTTTGGCGAGAACTCCACATCCAAATCGTTACAGAACCAATCAAACTTTGTACAAGTTGATTCACAATCCAAGTTGTCACAAAAAGTTGCTTCGTGCACATTATTCAGTAAAACATGTCCTTCATATTCTTGAATGCAAAATGTTGTTTGTTCAGGATATCTTAAATATACAAAATGGGAAAACTAAACCTGAATACTAATAAATACACACAATATCTCCACGCCCTATCTATAACTCTTAGCTTACATTTAGCAGTGCGTTACTTTACGGTCTACGTTTTAATTCTGTAAAAGTGGACAATGATTATTTAATCCAAAGATTCGGATAATAACTACATGTTGGAAAACCAAATGACAAAAGTAATGTATCCAGTAGCCCAATTTTAACGAAATGATTTTTTCTATATTTTCCTCAATTATATTGACAATTATAATACACCTTTCAATAATTAAGTCACCGATCACAGTAGTAGCCTCGTTCTCATGAATCATAAACCTTTCGTCTTGTTTAAGCAATGCGCACAGATGTGTCTACTTTCGTTATTTACTCTGTGTAACGCCAGACGATTTTACTGGTCAGTGGATGTTACTATCTGTTAATAAGTTAACGAGAGCGAGGCCACCATGCCAAGAAACTATTTGTGACATATTTATCAAAAGGGTGAAAATGTTTGGGTCAACAGAATTGTTAAATATTGAAAATGGGTTTGTGTACAGTAAAAAAAGGATTTCATGAAATATGATATGGGGGCACAGACATTATGTTTTACAACAAGGAGTAATTGTTCCAAAACGTATATCAAAATCGTGTATACAAATTTTCAATAAACTGCAGCATGCCACCTTAAATATGCTAGTTTACATCGAAACCACTGATATAAAGTGTCACATATTGAATGGCACCGTTACGTGTAAATAATATCCTCAAGCTTCACCGTCTTTGCCTTTGGTGTAAGCACGTCGAAATTTACAATTTGTATATATTAATTTTTTGTATATAATTGAGCAACGTTTGTATATTCGAAAACTAATTAAATTTACAGTAGATAACGTACCGTGTAATAATGGTTGCTTTCCAAACATATGCTTCTCACACAAAACTGTATGAAGTTTAAATACAGTTAGCAGCATGCTCAAATGATAGGTGCGCACCAAGACTTAAATACAACTGTAAATTGCAACAAACAACTTATCTCAATGCATGTTTACCAACTGTTTTCTCATGTTGACTTGTAATAGGTTCTAAATAACTTGTACTGAGATCAACTGTTTGTTGCAAGATGCAGTAATTTTTATATCTGAAAAGCCATTCAATGTCTCAAATATGTCTAATCATGCGTTGTTCATAGATCGAAATGTAGCTTTACTCCATGAGAATTGCATACCTTAGATCTGGGAAGCATTCGTACAACTTTGCTTTAAAGGACTGCTTGACTTTTTCTTTGCGTTTAGGAATCACACTGATGAGATTTTTAGGAACTTTCCCTGCCGCATTACCTTTGTTGTCGACAGGATAGCACTCAATCTCACTGCGCTTTTCATTTCTAAAAAAACCCTTCTGGATACAAAACCAAGCACCTTTGATCTGGTCTGGCGATGACGACTGAACCGAATGGCGGGAAGTGTGATGTACATCAAATCCTTCTTTGCTCATGTAAGCTCTCCTCACCGATTTCAGCAGATCAAGGTTGGCCATCAGCTTCTCACACATAGCAACTGTTGTATGTTGTGAGGCGTAGTTCTTCATAGGCTGAACAACCTCAGCTTCAACATATGCATCCAGCTCGATTCCATGGCCTTTCTTTCCCAGTAGATTGATGCAACAGTTCTTCTGCAGTATCATTCTCGTTGCAGATGGCCATTTAGCGAGAGAATTGACGACGTGACGGAATACCTCAGCATAATAGTTACGGAATCCAAGCTGTGCATACATGGGGAGTTGAGCTTGGTAAACCGCTTCCCGCGCAACACCATCGCCATGTGCTGTTGCAACATCATATAATCGTTGCAGAGGACCATAGAACATAAATGCTGTTGCCCGATGCTGAAAAGCAACGTCATCTTCCGATTATGTCTTGAGCCACTCCTTAAACCGAGAAAGGAGCAAAACGCCATCAGTATCCACTTCAAGTTCTTCCCTCGAAGGTAAATACTTGCTCGCGGAAAATTCCATGGCAGCTGCAATTCCATATGACCGACATGCATCACTTATGGCTTCTCGAACTTTAGTCAGATTAGCCTCTTGAAATTTCTTCTTCTTAAAAACTTCATTGGTGAGTCTCTTTCGTTTCATTATTTCGGCCAATATATAATGAAATCCAGATGATGCATGGACTTTAAAAACAGCTTCACAAAAGTAGCCCTTATTATGAAGATCACCTGGACAAAGACCCACCCATCGATGTGATGCTGATCGGCTCATAGCTGCATTGTTAGTTTTGCAAGTTCCAACGTCTCCAACAACGGGCGTAACAAATCCAGGGCATGTTCTGTTCCACTTTTCTACCTCTGATGGCGTGGACGGTGTAAGTTCTGGTGTGTTTTTGCAAACCATTTTATCAATTTGCTGAATTAACAAATTTTCTTCGTCTGATAGCGTGCTGTCCTGGTTAAAGACATCTTGGATTTCTTCAATTTCTAATTTCTCAGCCATCGCGAGAGGAGAGGGAATGCTAGTAAACAATGGACCTGAGTGTTTTGCTCCTACATCAACCAGTAACTTGCACATCTGAGTGTTCTTTGTGAGAACTGCAAGGTTTAACGGTGTCGTGCCACAACCTTCTTTTGCATTTATATCAAGACCTACATCGATGAGGAACTTCGCCAAATTGCTCTCGTTTCGTTCAACTGCAACATGCAGCATACTCCTCTTTAAGTGATCTTTTGTATCAGCGGATTTCCTCGTATTTGTGTTATTAACATAACTTATATATGCCTCGTCGCTGTTTTTTGAGATGACTTTCAACAGTTCCTGTACCAGTAGATTGTAAACCTCCCAGAAATGTTTGTCTTCCTGTTCAAATCGACGCCTTTCGTTCTCGAGTGTAACGGATTCAGTGCCTGGAGCCTCCTCGTCAAATTCGTCTGCATCATCATGAACGTCTGTCTCTTGTTCCATATTTTTCTCTGTCGAACGCATTTGTGTTTCGGTATGTTTCATAGTCTCAACATGATTCTTTTGGCTAAGGATCAGCTCAAAATGTGACCTTGCAGAACAAACGTCAAAGTTACCAGTTACGCAATCAAACGGGAAATACTCTGTATTCTTTGTGTCGTTCGGCAGGTGAAACTGTTTCGAAAAATCGTTTAAAATACTCATTGTACCAAAGACTGTACTATTATCCTCTAATGAAAGTGGCAGGATATGCACATCACTATTCACACTAGAAGTTGGTTGAACAAGTTCTTCCTCCTTCGGTATATCAATTTCGTATTCACACCCGCTTTGTCGGGTAGCGATGTCGGGTAGCACACTGGTCGTTAGCGATGCAAACATGTCTTTAAATGCAACCGAAGACGGTAACTTGGAGGAAACGTCAATGTTAATGTATTTGATAAACAAGGCCAGTTGCACCTTTTCGACTGCACATAATGTTTCACACTGAGACTGGTTTCGGACGAGCTTATCTATCTCCTTTTCAAATAACATCGTTAAACTATTCTGCAGCTCATTTAATCTTCCTTGTAGCTTTCTCTGCAACCACACTAACGACTTTACAGCATCTGAATTCATTGCGCACTCAGACAACTTATCTTCAATGTGTGAGTCACAGCTTCTAGTTCTTTAGAGGTGTTGCTGATAAGCGATTGGCTATATCAGAACTTTCATTTAGAGTGATATAAGAAGGATTTGATGATGAAGCACTAAGTGTATGTGACGAAAATTATTTGTAGGCAATATCTATATAAAATGTTACATAACCTTCACTTAGATGTTTCCTTTTGACTGTTGTTCCTGGTAGAGCTTCTTTGATGGCATTAGTGGCTTGTACTTTTTCAGTTTTTTAAATTTAAGAATTTCCAAAACAACATCTTGCTTTACCTCAGAGCCAAGTTATTTTTCAAAGTGCTCATGAATTACTTGTATGAACATTTCCCTTCTTCTTTTGTAGAACGAGGCAGATGGTCTTACTCTTTTAACTGGAAGGGAATATTCAGCCTCACCTGCAGAAAAACAAATGGGAAACTAAGAATTTGCTGCAACTATCAACAGACATATTTTTCACAGCTGAGGCTTTTTTTGTTTAACATGTGGGCTGGAAAATATAAGGCATGCAGGAATCGGTAAATATACACAGGTTGATCAGAAGAAGACAAGACAAGACACCTACTGCTAGCATGCACAATTATTACCTGCATACCTTAGATTTAACAAGTTTTAAAGCCTCTGCGGAGGAGAGAGGTTTGCTGATAAGGCATATCATACTCAACAACCATGGTGGTTAAATGATTTATACAGATTTTGTAATATAGTTATGAGGATAACCTGCCCCCTCCCCTCCTAGTGCCATGCACTGTTCACATTGAGACAACACATAAAACAACACATACTGGCAAAAAAACATGCAAATGTTACGGTTGCAAGAATACTTTCTATCTCATTCAACATAAAAGAACACATATTGGGACAAAACTATGTTATATGAATGGGAAAAGTTCAACACTAATTTACATATTGAGTTACAGGTATAATAAAATAAATACCCAAAGTATTTGCTTCTAAAACATAATTGAAATGTCAGCAGTAATGATATTTTAGCACATGTTTGAATAGTTATTACTGACAAGCCATGAAAGTCAACTCACTTTACTACAGGGTATTAACCCATCAGTTGAAAATGTACTCATATGTTCTACACTTGAGTAATTCAATCTGTCTAACACAGAGAATTTTACTTCTCAGTGGTAGGGTACTGCCAGTTAATAGATTAATGCACTTAAAATGTATCAAATGCTTATGCGACAGCTTACTTGACACAGATACTCCAATTTTTGTCGTTGGTTCATTAACAGATTGCTGGACTCTTTTTGATGCTGGTTCACTTTCTCGCTTCGAATCTGGAGTTAGAGCATGTTTTCCAGATACATCTTTCACATGGCTCACAACACCACAATCTTCAAAAATAATAGAATATATACTTTGTAAGCAATTTATGATTTTAATATAATAAAATAAACTCGCCTAACAGATTTCTAGTAGATAGTCAATGATCGAACAACAACAATGATGTACATATTATTTAAGAACTAAGAAAAGTAACTTACCAGATGCATATGACCCTTGGTCAGTATATCCCGAGAATGTTTGGTTTTTCTCAAAACCTTCTTCACAACTTTGCAGACTCTTTTTTGGTGTACTGGTTGTAATTTTGTGAATCTTGTGTACATCAAGTACAGGTAGTTCATCCTCATCTAATTGCAAATGTAGTATTAATAATATTAAAAAGGATCAGCCTATTAACAGGCAATACACCCATCATTTTGCTTTGTCTAACACCAGATGATTTTACATTTTTCAATCCTACTGTTAGTACTGTAGATATTTTTACCTCCATATCAAAAAGGAGAAAGTAGAGTATGGTATGTTGTTTTGGGAATTTTACTGAACAGAAGCAACTGAAAAGTATTTTGTAAACATTGGGTGATTCACTAGCAAGGTTACATACATTAGCCCGCATACAGAGTGACGATTGAATGACAGTTTTGAAAATTATTACTGTGCAAGTGCATTAATGTTAAATATTGAAGTAATGTCTGGTGTTACAGAGTAAAATGCTAAAGTTGGTGGAATCTTGGCACATTGCTGATTGTTAACTTTTTACAGTATTTTTGTTAATTTTGCTATGTGAAGTATGAAGTTTCAGAACAATTTTCAATTGTTTGCTGGTCATTAGATGATAATTTGCTTGGACAAAATATGATTTTGGACTTCATAAGAAAATAGACTATTTGTAGGGAAGCCATTTAATGCCCAGATGCACCCTACTTTAGTCATTCTAACTCCAGACAGTAACCCCACTCCACAGTGGTAAGGTAATGGCAGCTAATGTTGAGCTGATTACTTAAGAGAGGCCAGCACAGCAAGTAGCCTGTGTAGCTGGCAGTTTTAAGGCAACAGCAGTTGAGCTGAGGGCAGTTGCGGTGCAGCCATGTGGGCAGAGAAAAATTAGGGAAGGGGAAAATCACATTCTTTGCCTTTCCTGCATCACACCTCCCTAATTTTCTCTGCCCTCACCACAACTCCCAAACCCTTTAAAAACCCTAGCTATACAGGCTACCTAGCAAGTTGATGATTTTATTCTCATGAAGACACGAGGTGAAAACCAGTCACACTCATAGGGCTAGCCCTTCATTTAAAGCCATATAAACATGGGCTAATAATTTTCATATCTTAGTCACTTACTAATTTTGAGTTACAATCAATCATTTTAGACTAAAATATTCGTTTTATTCATACAAACAGACAAGTTCAAAGGTTGAAATTGTGTGCAATGGCTTAAATTGAAATAATTTCCCCACATGCCACAGCACGTGTATTCATAAATATTCAATATTTTCATATCAAGTTTGTCGCAAGATGCAAATATTTAAAATAATTACATACATTGTCGTCGTCAAAACCTTTTCTGCCTCTATATAAATCTGTGAACATTCGTATCTCATTTATTCGCCGGTGTAATATCGACAAAACAGTGCTTTTACACGTACCTTCTAGACTGAGATCATGCATTGAATTTTCGAGCGAGGTTTCAATATCGCAGCCCATTTCTATATACACAAATTATAAACCATAGTCATACGAAGAAAATTCATTTACATCAACTCCACATCAAGAATATATTAAATAGCACAAACAATACTAACTTACCATCTATACTAAGATTCTGCATTGACGTTTCAAGATCTTCCGCGTCGCTCTCTGATTCCGCCATGTTATGTTCACAGAACCGCACATTATATGGCAGAGGCTTCCCTCATAATTTTCCTCCTTCCCGTCTTTCCCCGCGCGCTCACATTTCCCTGAAAACTTCGTGTAAGACTAATGAAAATGCTCAAGAACTCAATATTAAAAACGACTAATTATTTTTAGTAGCTCACAGCCTCTGCGGAGGAGAGTGTGTCGTCAGCACCGTGTCTTCGCACAATCATAACAGGCAAGTCAGCTACATGTGCTGGCAACCTATGCAAGAAACTTTGAATATCTTGGGGTAAGTTTAGTACATGCCCCTTATACCCCCTCTGCCCACCATGTTTTCTATACACTCTCATAATTTCTTCTACCTGTGTCAAACCTCTTAACTGTTCAGGAATAACTCCTGGGTCCATGTCATTCTCAGCACTGAAATTCTTGGGTGTTTTCTTGTCTCTTTTGCACCGGTAACAAATATATGTATCTGATGTCAAGTTCTGTCGTGTCAGCCAAGCTTCTTTACAAATTGTGCACTGTTGATGCTCTAAACTTTCCTGATCTAAATGAAAACTGTGCATTTCATTTTGAACAAACTCTTGCTCATGCAAAGGGTTATCAGCATTTTACCAACCGTCCTCGTGTAAATATTCATCACGATTATTTATAACCTCACAATTAGCACCTACATTGTCAAGTCTTACCTCTGTGCTTGTTTCCGTCGCTTGTTGTCTACCTTCAAACCTCTCCTCTCGACTTCTTTCTTTCTGCCTTCTCTCTCTGATATAAACCCTATTTTCTTCTCTCTGCTTCTCCCTTTCCTCGCCTGTACTTGCTTCAGTCCTTCGTTTGTATGCAGCCCTACGCTTTGCCAACCGACATTCTCTTTGTTCTGGTGTTTCCCTTTCCTCGCCTGTACTTGCTTCAGTCCTTCGTTTTTTTTTGCAGCCCTACGCTTTGCCAACCGACATTCTCTTTGTTCTGGTGTTTCCCTTTCCCCACCTGTACTTGCTTCAGTCCTTCGTTTGTGTGCAGCCCTACGCTTTGCCAACCGATACTGCTTTTCCTCTGCTCGTTTAGTTTTGCGAGTCTTTCTCTGTCTGTATCTTTTTCGTTTTTGTCTTGCTCTTTCTTCTTTTTGCTACTCATCATTTTCTTTTTTTAAATGTGGTTGCTTTGAAATTTTTATCGATATTTCTTCACGAAATTTTAGTTTGAATGGATCGGAAATATAAACTTTTTAAAATTTTTTTTATGTGTGGCAAATAAATTTCTGACGTATAAAAAAAAAAAAATCGTTGTCTTAGCACGATGATGATGGTGGTACCAGTTTTTCTCTTCGTTTTGCTGCGCATGCGCGCTTACGACGAAAAGTGTCCCGTCCATGACAAATAAAATGTGGGATGACTTTTTTTTCCACACACAATTTTTTCACATACCCGGGCGATATCCCGAAGGGTTAGTTAGTACTCATACAGCGCCCGCGCTCGGGATAATATTAAATTTAGTTAATAATCGTTGGTTTCGCTTGGTTTAATAATTATCGCTCATGACAAAGTGGAAGAAACATATTTATAGAACTAAAATTGCAATTTAAAGATAAATATTAAAGCCCAGCATATGACTTTCAAACAAGATATAACAATAAGGAATAAATATATATTTGCTGAGGTTTTGTTGTATACATCACAACATCTTCAGAGCATTTAAATCTATTTACAAGAGTATACTAAATATATTTACAAATTACTAAAACGGTTACAGAATTCAAATGCTTGAGTGAGAAGAGAGAGGAATAAACAACCGTCAGTAGTTAGTAACAAGTTAATACCTATTAATAATATTAAATGTTAGTAATTATAGACCTAGCATTTAGTATTGAGTATTGGATTGAGCTTTCCGCCTTAAAATATTATTCACGCGACGAATTTGGTTCCCTCACATCCCAAGTAGTGACAAATTTGACTGCTGTCCCACTCCACGTAAGGCCATATTGTTTACGTCAAGATCATGCCCGAACAGTTCGAAGTATAATGAACATAGCCAAAATTGAGAGAGATTTTGGCTCCGTTCGTCACTAAATTTGCCCGAGTTATGATCAAACTATATTCGTTAGAAAGAGAAACCTTTGTGAAAAGATCTGATCTAATTTTTTTTTGCCGTACGACAAGTTTGAGCGGAGATATTTGACTTTCAAGGCGATGCGGTCGGGCCGCTAGTAATGAGCCTTTACCTTTTATATACATATGACGAGCAACACACAAGTTGACACAACATATAGGCCACAGAAAAGGTTGCATAAACCGCTCTAAATGAGCTCATGGAGTAATTAAAAGAATGCAAAGGCATTATACTATCATGTCAACTATATTTTATTGTTAAAGTGTAGTTATTTGACTAATTTAAGAATGTTTTTAGAATAGTTTTAGTTGAGTATAAAATTTGTTTATAAAAGCTGTTACAAACCTGAAGCTCGTTTTGCTTTTCGATACTCCCTATCTTTTTCAAGTCTAGTTTGTTTCTCAGTTTCAGTTTCTGCTTTTTTATACTTTCTAGCATTTTTCAGTCTGCTTTGTTTCTGACTCTCAGTTTCTTCCGAATATTTTTGGTTCACATGCTCTTTTGCACTTTCGCTTGAAGCAAGTCCACTTATTTGTGTTATATCAGAATTTAACTGAACAGCTACTCCTTTAACTTCGAAGGGTGTTTCATTACCCAGAGGTACAATACTCTAGAAATATATCACCAGGCTTTCTATACTATCAACAGATGCTAATATGCATTTTCCAAAAGGGTGTGGGATCCCATATAAATCTCTTGAGTTTCCATGAACAGATTATTTTGAGCAGTCTCTATAGAATAATAAGGTAGAGCGGTATTTGCCATGAATAAGTCGCCAGCAAATGGGTCACTATATTGCATATTGCATAGAATAAATGCCATAAAAAACCGAAACCATTTCAGGCACGTCAGTCAAAAGCAAATAGCTTTTCTTAACAGAATTGCTTATAAAAGAATAACTACTTACTAACTGAGCGTGAGGTCTGTACGGTAAAATATCAAGCTGAGGTCTTGCTGTATTGACCGAGCGATAGCGAGGTCAATACAGCAAGACCGAGGCTTGATATTTTTACACAGACCGAACAGTCGAAGTTAGTAAGTTGTTTATTATATGGCATTTCAGACAACAAAAAAACAATTCATTTTGCCAAAAATTGGTCACGCGAGGGCAAAGTACAAAGTCCGAAACTCAAAGCCGGTCATTTTCAAATGTCAAAATAATTTCAATGATACGAATTTGTCTTAGCTTTTTACAAATTTATCTAATCTTAGCTTAGTAAAACTACTCTACAGTACCATTTATAGAATAAAATATAAAATTAATAGAAAATATAGTGATATTGAGCTATCGGATCAAGGACAAAACAAGTTTGCATGTTCGAAAAAACAAAAATATTCTTCACTGTTTTAGTTAAAAAACATCGTAAAATTTACCTTAATATTTCGACTTGAGCCAACAAAACTTGATTTTACCCTTGTAGTTATCCCTTTTCCGTATTTTCCGTTTATTTTTCATTGTTTTAAATTATTTTTAAGGATTTTTTAATGCTTTTATTGGTTTGAAATGTGTTCAAGTCGTCGCAGGGCAATAAGAATACCGTATTGCCCGTGGGCAATACGGGAAAATCCTGCCTCGTCAGCGACCAATCAGATTGCGAGATTCACCAAAACAAGCACTTGCCATATAATAATAAAGGTTATTTCCAGCGCACAGTATGGAATTTAATACAGTTGAATCCCATGCATTTGCATTTGAGATATAATTATATATTATCGCAGTCAAAGACATTGCTAAACATTGTTTACCAGAATTTTGTCGAAACTTTTTGGTATTTCCCTGACTAAAATCTGCACATATTGTTTTAGTTGAATCAACCACATCATATATTGTAGGTCCAGGATTTCCTCTACATCATTTGCCATTCTCAACAACAGTGGAACATACACAATGTAGCCTGACATTTGAGTGAATAACACTATCACTTCATTAAAACGTTAAAACCAAAAAGGTCTGCTTATTTTGTGTAGCAGTGGCACAATGGCTTGCTGATTTAATTGTGAGGCAGTGGCACAAGGGCTTGTCGATTTTGTTTGTAGCGGTGGCACAATGGCTTGCTGATTTAATTGTGTGGCAGTGGCACAATGGCTTGCCGCTGCTCATGCTTGCACAATTACATGCTCAATTTGTGTAGCATGGCTTGCTAAAATTGGATGTAGTGGTGACACACAAAATATGTTCAAGCAACATATATACAAACAAATATTATTAACATAATGACCATTATTATAACCAATTGAAATAACATCAACAATATATACGACGAAAGCTATCTTGCAAACAAGTCTGGTCATTTTTCATTCGTATACAATTATGAGTTCCAATGCAGGCACGATACTGCTCAATTGATATTCCCATAATAACGATATTAATAATAAACTATCACTGTGATTATTTATACCTTGAAGTACGATGTTCTATCAAGCTCAAACAGATGTTTTGCTCCACTTGTTTATATGAAGAGTTGTATGGCAGCACAAAGATGATACTGATTACAAGATGTTTTGTGTTGGGTTTTTTTAGTAATAGTATGTACTATTACTAAACTATTACTTTTTTTATTACATACTATTACCTTTTTTTTCCTTTCGTGATCTGATTATATACTATTACTAGAATATAAAATATGGTCTGTTACGTTTGTATAAACACTTGTATTTTAGATTGTGGTATTATATAAAATACTATTTTATTAAACTGAGTATGTTAGAAACTGACTGAGATTGTTCAAGTTTATATTTATTTAACATTGTCCGTTACAATAGTATTTACTTGACTAAGTTGTTTGCTAATAATAGCAGTAGTACTGACTACAGAGTACAGTAGAAACAACTGAGATTATTCGAGTTTATATTTGTTTAACATAAGTTCTTGTAGAATTTTGTTCTTTTTAGAGTAAGTGACTATGATAAATGTTCACATAAACAAGTTGTTAATTATAGCAGTAGTATGAACTATAAAGTATTAGTTTACATTTTGTCTACTTTTACTTGCATTAAAGCTGTGTTGCTTTATGATGTGATTTCTTTGAGATGTTTGTCATATGGGGCATCATTTCCCTGGGTATGTTTACGCTTGGCTTTCAAAAGCGAAGTTAATAATAAGCCTTTGAAAAACAAATGTCGTGAGAAAACTTGACAATCTTGAGATATAATTCTCCAACTCATTAATTATTCATGAGCATTTTACCCAATCAGACAGCTTCATTACATCACGTGAATGTGCTTTCATACCCGGTAAAACATTCTATCAAACACTAGTGTTTCCCGATCAAACACTAGTGTCTCATTTATGCTAATTAAAAAAAAAACACGATACGATTGCAGGTTATATTTATTAGCACACAATTTCAATACATATTTTCACACTTCATTAATTCGTTCACATACTATTAACATGAACATTAATCTTACAATTCGTAAAGACTCCACAAGACAACAATTCACCGTTAAGCGGCCCTGAATTAGAAACCTCCGAATTAGTAACCTCCAACCAACCTTTGGAGGTTTAGCTATTTGAACATGAGGAACTTGCACCGAAGTTAATTTTGGGTGCCAGTACATTAGAAACAGCAACAGCTTTCGCTTCATTACATTTCTCGTACTTATATAAAGCGTTTGACCTGTGGCCTATTCCTAATCAACTTCTCTTCTATACCACTGTTAAACAAAGTAGATGCACATGTTACTCACAATGAATGGCTTGTTTTTTTACGCTCAAAACCTGCTGCTTTACACAATGAAGGCAAAATAGCATTGAGAGTATTAATTCCCACTGGCAATTTGTCGTATGCAAATGTCTTGCAATTTGGCTTAAAATAAAACGCCCTGACAGATTTAGAGTGCTCTAGTACTAAATCAATATACATTTGGTAAATCTGTACTAAGCGCAGCCTGTGTTTCTCATTAACGGCATGACAAATATGCTTTACTATACGTGGCTCATATTTTAAGTCTGTGAGTCCACCGTGGAAAGTTTTAGCCACGTCCTCTTCAAAGCGAATAAAGTTAACACCGATTTCAAAGTTGCCAAACCACAATATTTCTATGCTCACCACCCCGCAGACCAAACAGTTAACCGTTATAATAGTATACCGTATTCAGCTGATCCTTTCCCTAATAAACCCATTCACCAGAAGGTTTCTTCCTCGTCTTCTGTGATAGTGCTTTAGAGCGTTTTCTCCCAATCTTGAGGCAGATATACCCCGGTACCCAATGAGTATCTGTGCCGAGTATGAACAGATTTGGGTAAGACCAACAGGAATTATCGCCTAAACTAATTTTGGATTTTGATGTGCGAATAATATTTAGAAAATAATTAAAAATAGAAGGAGTCATTTTTTGATACACAAGATGTATTACAATCTTGTTGGCCATGTCAATTTACATATGCAGCTATGTACTCTGGAGAAAATAATTCTTAACCTAAGGCGTTGCTTAGAGGAGCGTTTCGGATTTTTAGAGACAGGTTTATTTTAGGGTTTTTTTCACCATCTCACCAGTTAGCAGAGCCTAGAATATTAAAGCTAAGTACCTTTACCTGCATATGTATATTGATATGCGCAATAATATTGAATACATCTTGTTGCTAAAAATTAATTATAGTATTTTTAATTTATTTTTTTATTTTTCTTATATTTTTCACGCATCAAAGTCTGAAGTGCGACATGGATTATTTTTTCTGGTTTTAACCAACACGGTTCATACTTGGCAACAATGATTATGGAGTAAGACTACACCAAATTTTGTGGTCAAAATCGACCACGCCCAAAAATAAATGACATATTTTTATCTGCAAAATCGTTCAGGGTGACATTTCATCCTAATTTTTTTATATTGCCCTTGCTTCGTTATAATTTTTAAATATAATAATTAGGTATGCCTTAGGGAGCTCCAATCTTTGCCAGAAACTATGGGACAAATATTGAAATTCCATCACACATCTTATGTTCAGTCCTCTCGCTTCCTTTCAATGTTGGTATCACAAAAAAGTAATACATCGCAAACGAGATATCTCCTGACATGAGCGCAACATTGAAACGGGTGGGGGGAGGGAGTAATTACGTTAAAAAATGTTATAATAACTATATTGCTTCATTGAAGCTATATTGTCCCAAAGTATTATGGCAAAGATTGTCTGTAAACCCATCGATATTATCCATAAAACTGACCTCAATCCGGTCGAAAATGTTTTCCACATGGTTAAGAGCAATCTACAGATGCAGGTTCGACACACATGGAATCGATCATGAAACATGGAGGGAGTTCACGGATAGAGTTTCTAAAACATTGCTAGATACTTCTGTAGATTTGTCAATAATTTACTATTAAATATGCCTAGACGCGTCGGCGCAGTGATTGCTGGAAAGGGCTACAGAACAAAATACTAGTTTATTGATTAAACATGTGACATTGACATTGAGCTCACTACGAAACGAATCTCATCTAAATACTGACGCCTTATATGCGCTGTAAATTACTTCTTAGCAACTTATATTTAACAAGGTCGCTATGGAGGACTGACATCATGCATATCAGATATGCCTGCATGATTTTATAACTTTTAAGGACGTTATAACCAAGTGATAGATGATTTTTGAGCAACGATTCTCACTTCCGTTATAAAGTAAGCAGTAAGATATCAAGTTATTTTACTGTTTTGTGGTGAGAACCGTTCAAAATAGACCATTATTTCCCATATATTTTAACTATACTAAAATATTTTACTATAACATTATTTTTGTAAACATTGTGTTATAAAAATTAGCAAATATAAAATGTATGTGCTTAAAAACCAGAGAAAAACTAAATTTAATAGCGAGAACCGTGTATGAGCCGAGTGAGCTTCGTTCACTAAATTGCTTGTTGACAGACAAGCATATGATTATCGGTAATTATCTAATCCTGTCAGCATTTTATTGTTTGCTAATGTTCGGCATTCTTAAAAATAAGCTTCGCAAAGCAAGGACCACAAGGTTTGACTTGTTTTTGCTCATATTTTGGTATTTGACAATGTAATTTGAACATACGCCATCGGACATCATTAATTTCAGTGTTGACCCGATCCACACTTGCCCCACTCACTAAGGTGAGAGGGGCGTCAATAGTCCCAAAAAACGGCGTATCCTTCTCTAGCACATTAACTTTTTGCATGAAGTTCCACATTTTGCGCAAACAATTGTAATCCATCTCTTATAAACATGTCCGAAATGTGATTAAGTTTACAGTTTATATCGCAGTTTTACTCACAAGTAAAAATACTATAAGAAATGCCTAGAAACTATGGGACAAATATTGAAATTCCATCACGCATCTTATGTTCAGTCCTCCCGCGCCCCCGTTCAATGTTGGTATCACAAAAAAGTAATACATCGCAAACGAGACATCTCCTGACATGAGCGCAACATTGAAACGGGTGGGGGGAGGGAGTAATTACGTTAAAAAATGTTATAATAACTATATTGCTTCATTGAAGCTATATTGTCCCAAAGTATTATGGCAAAGATTGTCTATATGGGCATAGGAGAGTCAAGGTGAAATAAAAGTAAACTAATGAATTAAATAAAATAAATTGATTGTTCGCTGGTTTTTCGTGCTATGGAAAAATGCCATCCATGGTACTAAAGAACGCCTAATCCTTTATACGCATACATTAATAATTTTCATTGACAGCCTTGATTTCATGAGATATAAGGAATAAACACCTTTTTATTAATAATTAATCGAGAATTCAACCGTTTGTATTCAAACTTGGCCAGCAGTATACCCGTCGTAATAGCTATTAATTACCTTATTTGCGTCTAAAAATATTAAAAATTACCCCCAGCAGCGTAACTCGCCCTAGTCTCCCAATACTCGGTCACGAATAACTTTTTCCCCAACAAAGGAAAAATAACCAAACTTCACGTAGTGATAGACTGTCGTCAGTAGATGCCTGCCATATAGGTGGTTATGTAGGTTAAGGTGGCTATGATACTTTTTTAGCATAAAAACATTTATCTCTTTAAACAGGCCAATAAGGTATCATACGAAAGCTCTTGGAACGGGCATTCCAACTGTCCATGTCCAAAAAGGAAAAAATTAAATGTTACCCAGAAATCTTTGCAAGAAGAAAAAAAAAATTTCTGGGCCAAAAGTTTGGATGCCTGTATTACAGTTGGCTTTTATTTAAAATGTACCAAATTCACAGTAAGTAATAAGTGCTAGTCAGGCTTTATTACTGTTGCACCCATATCGTTCATACCTTTAAGGTGACTCTGCAATGTTATGCTAAATTTCAAAAAGTTTACCCTAAGGTATATTTTTGAATTTCTAATGAAATCATATAACTATTTTACAGTTATTATTAACATCCAATAATAAAGACTCGATTTCAGGAATATGAATGAACCAGCTTCATCATGATGACTCATCTATTTATGTCAGCAATAAATATGCATACACTTCCCACGGCAAATTGTGAAATATTCTTTATCTGTAGGATGAAGGAGAGATTTTCCTGAAACCTTACTTGCATTTACTTGTAAATTATGGTGTTATACGATCCAAAATTAAACAAAAAATATGTCTTCGCCACAGAATAGACATGGGCAGAAACTCCACTCTCATTCCGACCTTTGAAGTTTTTGTGCCAGCACATGTTACTTCCGGCATCTTGGCTGCCATGTTGAAAGCAACCAACTCTGGTCCAAAACATTATAAACTAAAATGGCGAAACTTGTATTTCATAAACATCGTCGTTATTTTATCGTGGTGTCATTGAAATTTTCAGGACGTACTAAAGAAAGGTAGATTATTCATTTTATTTTAATAAAAGCGTATTTAATGAGGCTAAAATTGTCATTTTAGTATGCATTGCTATGTGCTGGTTTGGGACCCGAAAAGGCCGAAAGTCACCCGATGGATATACATGTTATTTTTCTGAGTGTTGCTTGAATTGCAACTATTATTCGACTTAGCTTGAACAAAAATACGTCATGTCTTGTTTTTAGGTGGCAGTAGGTTGAGCTTTTAAATTTCAGGCGCATATTTATACTGTATCGTAGCGTAAAATCAGTCGTACTACTAAACGGAATAATCATATATCTGATCAGTGAAAGGGGCTTCTTTTCTTCTTTAACAAAAAGGTTTTGGGACCAAACTCAGTTAACTGTGCGATTTTAATCCATTTTCACCAGAACTGGCTTATAATTTTTAATTTGATAACTTATGACCCAAAATTGCAACAAACTAATCTCATGTACATTTACACAGTGTAGCACCATTTTAAGCCCCGTTTACACGACAAGTATTTTGGGTACGGCACTCTTAAATTTAGGCACGCGGACCTGTAAACTTAGGCACGGCACTCTTAATTTTTGTCGTGTAAACGGTAACGTAACAGGTCCGCGTGCCGAAAAATTTTGGCGGGCCGAGACCACCTCCAGAGGTAGTCTCGGCCCACCAATAACACGGCACGCAATTAATTACGCATGCGCATGCACTTCCGAATTGACAGAATAACAATTCAATACGGCGTCAAAAGGAACAGATGCTAGTAGCAGTAAAGACAGTAAAAAAACTAAAACGAGGGGAAAGTTGTGGCCGGACGATGCTAGGAGGTGCTTAATAAACCTATGGTCAGAGGAGGCGATACAAGTGTCTTTAGATACTAGCAAAACATCCCGCCAAACATCTAATGTGTACAAAAATTTGCTGGTGAGTACTTAAAACTTTATAAAAATATATTAACCAACCACTTGCTTTTGCCCTTGGTTATATTACTTGGTAGCGAAACATGCAAATTTTATTTAAACATAAATAGGTTTATGTTTCGTATATACAATAGATTTAGCTTCGTATTGTTAATTATTATGCTACCTACCAAGGTACCAAGCGAATTATAAATACAAGAGAAAATCCCAGATTTTAAATCTCAAACTATATCAACAGCCCTTTCTATAACATTTACTATCTTCTATTTATATTATTATTATTATTATTATTATTATTATTATTATTATTATTATTATTATTATTATTATTATTAAGGTGAAACATTTAATGAAAAGTAAAATAAAATTTTTCGCATAATTTATTTAATTCCACAAAAATGTTTTATTTATGTTAGAACCAACTGAGCAGTTAAGTTGTCGCAAGGCAGCAAGTTGTGGAGTACGATTTACTGCAAATGAATAACACCCCTGGTGAAATTAAACTATGGTGTCTTTAAAATAAGTGTATTTGCAAAATACCCAAACAAAACAATATGTACAAAAATTTTGTCCAAACATTTAGCTCCAGTCATACTTCATACTTGTTCAATAAACAATCTTTAATATCTTTAACCTTTAATATCTTGAAAGACTTCTAATGGTCGAAATTTAGCTTTTTATCTGTTTGTTTAGGCTGTAAAACGTGCATTCGTGCTTTTAGAAATATTTTATTTTTATTTATTTACGCGTTTGATATACTATATGGGTTGCTGCCCACATGCTTCAGTCGACAAAATATCTTATATAGGGTATTGTACCTGGGAATTCAGTTCTAAAATATATATAGCAAAATTCCTGAGGTTTTTGTCTGAAATGCTCAGACTACATTTCAAATTTCAGTTCCCGTAACTTTGTCAATTTTATTGGGTCAGTATGTACTGTTTTTATTATAAAACGCTGTATTGGTTTAACACGGATTTATAAAACAGAAGTTATAATCGACCAAAGTACTGAATATAATTACTTTTCGATAAATTAGTTATAATCGACCGGTTAAAGGTACTGAATATGTAAAACAATTAGTTTGTTTATTTAAAGTCAAGAACAGGTGTGTTTGCTGAATCGATTGGTGGTATTTTCGTCCGTTTTGGGTGAGGGGTGCCAAAGATACAAGCGCTCAAAATCATCATGCATTGGCGGATGATATTCGACGCTACCGTTTAGAAAAAGTTAAACAAGAAAAAGCAAGGCACTCAGGAAATGGTGCTGGAAAGAAATGGAAGTTATTTGACGACATTGATACATTCTTGACCAAAAAACACAATGTCACCCCACCAGTTCTTGTTGACACTATGGAAGATATGGCTGGGAATGAGGGGGAAAGGGATCTTGAAACATCTATAGGTATTAAAGTTAGCATCAGTAGAAATTCAAAGATTTTAAAAATTGTTATGTAGGATAGCTTATTTTGACTGGAAAGAGTTCAGCAAAAGACTTATTAGCAAATTAAATTTGCAAAACTTATGAGGTCACACTTCTAAATAATTTTTTGAACTCTTAGAAAATTAACATATGTCTATGATGTTCATCTAAGATATAAGCAGCTGTATTATACAGAATATGGTGTCTCAAAAACTTGTTTCATATTTTGTCTTCTTAAATCAAATCATATAAGGTGCAAGTTACTTTGGAGAAAATAATTTTTATGTAATTTGTACTGGTCGACAATCAGCTACAAACTGATCAACGTTTGATCAATTAATGAGGACTAGACATGTCAAGCATTTCATGCATAAAAACAACTCAACTTATATAGAAGTTAAGGTGTAAGTCCTAACAAGACATTGTTAATGGAATGTTTTGGACACCATGTGAGGTACTTCAATCTGTTTTAATGGCCTTGCTGCTTCATTTGAATTTTTTATGTATTTTTCAGTTGATAATGTGGTTGAAAAATATGGTGAAGGACAAACCAGAGAAATACGATCTGGTGGCGTCCATGTTTCCGAGGGTGGATCTATCAGCGTCTTTACCACTGAAGATGACTTTTACTGCCCCAATTGTGATTCTCGAGAGAGTGAGCAGCTAGCATCAAACAACTCTGGTAATTGTTACTCAGAAAACAACTATAAATGATGTACTGTAAATAATAAATATTCTAAAAATAGAACTTTTAACTAATAATTGAACCCCGGATCTTAAGGGAAAAAAATAATTCCTGTGTAAACATATAACCTCTTTCTTTTAAAGCAAATGGTCATGATGATGATTCTATTAAGGATGATTCAACTGCAAGCACAGAAGAATTGTGTATCCCAAAAAACGAGTCAAAGAAAGAGAAAATGCCAGACTTACCAAAGAGAAAAAAGAAAAGGAATGTAGAAAAAAGCCTAGAATTGGTCTTTGATCAGTTCAAACAGTCAGCAGCAGTTGACTTTGAATGGTAGGCCATTCTGTGTACTAATGATTGTGAAAATGGAATGTTTTACTCTTGTTTGATTAAACTTACTGATAAAAGAACTATGTTGGAAAGAGGGAGAGGTTTCAAGGAGTATTGTAACTATTGTTGGATGTCAGTGTACTGACTACCTTAATTACATAGTATAAATAGTTTGTAATATACCCGTTACAGGATAAATTTTCACATTTGTTTGCTTTAGGTATCAGAAATTTGAGAAAGAACAGGCTACAAAGGAGCAGGAGTTTCGCATACAACAAATGCGGTTAGAAAATGAAAGGAGGAAAGAAGAGAGAGAACGCGAAATGAACATGTTAAGCATGATTTTGTCCCCGCAAAAACTAGCACAAGCTCCAACTGTTCATCATCACCCATTCAGTTTTCCCATTGTTTATGGCAACCAGTGAAATGCACAACCAAGAGATGTTAACAGTGATTTCACATTCCCCACAAATGAGGATGCAACATATTTTAAACTTTGACAATAAGTTAGATATCATGCAGAGACTTCAACTGACGAGTCTAGAACTGCTGAACTTGTTGATATTGTTGTTTTATATCATAAGTTAGTAAGACTAACCCTAAACGAAAAAGTTGTTATATTAACTTATCTTAGGTTAACAATGATGAACAACTGAACAACTGTATTATCCATAATGTACCATACTGACTCAAGTATAGTTTATAAACTATTTTTATTGATTTTTGAGGTACGTTACGGATAATACAGTCGTTGGGCTACCTATGCTTATATAGGGAATTGAAATTGGCACAGTTTATTTATTTGTGGTATTTTTTGTAAAATACCTTTTTCATTGTTATAGTTAATATATTTGTGGGATTGTAACACAACCTACTGTAAAAGAAACTAATTAAAAGTCAAATGACGTGATGTTTAAAAGGAAACCTTCTAGAACAATATTTTGATATTCGAGTGGAAAAAAAAACCTCATACGAATACAAATATATATCAATTAAGATTTAACTAGAATGGAACAAACTAGTTTTTTTTTACAATCTATGTACGCTAAACAATAAATGAAATAACAATCAATAAATATCATACCATGGATAAAAATCATTTCATCAATCATCCTTCCCCTACTTCAGCTATCTCAAAAAGAGCAGCCCGGACTTGGGACACTGGAGCAGCTTACAGTGTCCCTTAGGGGCACTGGACAGGTGTCCCAAGGAGCTGGAGTCTCTTTGAGATAGCTGGTGAGGGGAAGGATCTACTGTAAAAGACAGTTTTCATCAACATACTGCATGTGGGTCTCTTGACTAGTTTCTAATTGTAATTTTGTTAACTAGAACATAAAGTACAGTTCTCAAGAGAAATGCTCAGTCAAAGCACGGCGAATGCCCTCCGCATCTGGTTCGTCAATCTCGTCAAACTCTACGATTGGCTCTTCAAAAACTTGGGGTTCCTCCCAGTTTGGTAGAAAGTCATTTTTTCTCAGCTCGCAAATGTTGTCCAAGATACACGATGCATGCACGACATCTATCAATGAAGCAACTTCCATGTCTACTTGTTTACGAAACGGGGCAAATCTCCCTTTCCATCAACCAAATGTATTTTCCACTGTCATTCGTGCTCGACTAAGATTGTAATTAAATTTCCGTTGGTTTTCCTGAAGCTTCGTTTCTAGGGTATCCTTTCAGCAACCACGGAAGGAGTGGGTAGGCTGGATCGGCCACCAGAAATGGCGGTACATCCTCTCCACAAATCTCCTTGACAAGGTCGTGAGGGAAAAGCTGTCGCTCATTTCCCGCTCTAAAAATTGCGCAGTTAGAAAGGACTCGAGCGTCATGCACGCTTCCAGGCCACCCAATCACTACATCTCGATATAAATAATTGCAGTCGACCACTGCTTGCATGATAATGCTGTGAAAGCCTTTTCTGTTGACATACTCTATGACTTTCAGATGGTCATTCGTGCTCGACTAAGATTGTAATTAAATTTCCGTTGGTTTTCCGAAGCTTCTTTCTAGGGTATCCTTTCAGCAACCACGGAAGGAGTGGGTAGGCTGGATCGGCCACCAGAAATGGCGGTACATCCTCTCCACAAATTTCCTTGACAAGGTCGTGAGGGAAAAGCTGTCGCTCATTTCCCGCTCTAAAAGTGCGGAGTTAGAAAGGACTCGAGCGTCATGCACGCTTCCAGGCCACCCAATCACTACATCTCGATATAAATAATTGCAGTCGACCACTGCTTGCATGGTAATGCTGTGAAAGCCTTTTCTGTTGACATACTCGATATGACTTTCAGATGGTGCCAGAATTGGTATGTGTGTATCGATTGCACCGGCACACATGGGGAACTCCCATCTTTCTTCATAACCTTGGAGGACATGAAGTAATTCATCTCCTTTTGGGAAAATGACTTAGGAAATTGCTTTATTACAGCACGACAAACATCTCTTACACACTGACATGTAAATGACAGTGACACACCAAATAGATTCCCGATTGTCCGATACTCGGCAGTGGAGGCCAGATAATATAATGTCAGTGCAAGTCGACGTTTTGCAGAAACGGCATCGCGCATCTGGGTATTGCTACGACATATATCTCGCTGAACTTTCTCGAGGATGAATGCGAAAGTTCCCCTGTTCACTCTAAAATTATCATACCATAGCTCGTCACCAAACAAGTCATCAACCATATCAAACCAAATCGAGGATCGCGGGTGCATCCACAAATTGCCATTCCCGCGCTAATTTTTTTATTTTTTATTATAACCGCTAGTAATAGTCCCTCCGGGCTCACATTTTAAGAGGGACCTTTTTTGCGATCAAGGGTGCCTGTTGATTAAAGAAGTCCGCTTGAAACTTGTCATGTAAACGAAGCGGACCATTTTAAAAACAATGGTCCGCGTGCCTAAATTCAAGAGTGCCGTACCCAAAATACTTGTCGTGTAAACGGGGCTTTAATGACTTCACCTGTTTTCATTTACCATCAGCATCATTAGGTTTACCATCTTAGAGATAAGAATATTGAAGGAGCTAGACTAAGCTCCAAAATATTACACATTCAAACTGTGTTGGCTGCATAGCTCAGTCTGGAATGCATTGGTCTTGTAAACCAGAGGTTGTGCGTTGCATTCTCACTGTGGTCAAGTTGATTTTTCAGCTGTAGCAACATCTTAGTAATTTCACCTGTGTATGATTACCATCAACATTAGATGTAACACGAGTTTGTATCTTACAGTTCAGTTCTTCTGTACTCTGGTGTAAAAGATATTAAGCAATATAGCTTGTAGAAGTTACTGTTAAGTAAACTGTTTTGGCAACACAGCATATTGCCCAGTGTGCATGGTTCTTAGATGTGCTACCTTAAAATATTTGCTGTCCTTCTTTTTAGTGATGGAAAGTTCACGATTGGCAAATTTCAAGTTGTAGTAAATGCACAACCTCAAAAACAATTTTTGTACTAATTCCAATGGAAATTCATCACAGCATTTAAATGGCTATAGCGTCAGTGTTGAGATTGTTGGACATTTTGTATTGTTGTACTGAATTTTTGTGGATGAAAGTTTTTAAAGATATAAAACCAGTTTTCCTCCAGCGATAGTTTCGCGCAAGGACTTTGCTCATTTATTGTGAGTTTTCAACTCGGGATTATGGAACTAGTTAGACGAAAAGAAATAAAAATGTCGTTGCAAAAAAATTGCTAATGGAAAATCGGGGTAGACATCAACTAGCAAGAAGTATAGGTATGAAAAGAGTAAAATATTTATAAATACATTGATATTGATTCTCCAATAATTGAATGATTAGATCATTCGTTAGATTTATGTCATTACGCCTATTTTCCCGTTGAGTACGACATTGGTTGTAGTCATTACGGATTGATAACGTATGTCCAGTACTCAATAGAGGTTTGGAAGTTTCTAGTTGATTCTGATTTTATGGAAAAATAGTCGACAAGTCAATGTAGCATTTTGAAACAGTTAAAAAATCCACTGCCATATTTTAAGGCAAACAATAATATAGGTATGTTGCACAAATATAAATTAATTTGAATATAGAATAACTTTCAAACATATAATTCACATAAGAGTCTGAAACAAGATTGAGATCTTGCATTCCATACCAAACTAAAATCAAATTAAAATGTTTTTTTACATTTTTGGACTTGTACAACTTGTACACAGTAGATAAAAACTAGATGTCAAAGTTTCATTTACTTGGTTTCCTTTGTAAAAAAACACTTCAACTTGCATGCACCAAATTCAGATTTTGTTGCAAGTTGAAACCAGTTTTATTGCCTGATATATTACTCTGCCAACAAGTCTTAATAACTAAGGTGATAGCAACAATAATATACTTGGTGCTAAATGTAACATAAACTTGAGTAACACAAGATTATTTCCCCTTCATTGTAGAGTAAATTGTTAACACAATCTTAAAAACTAGAGTTTATATTAGAATCTTCTCACATATTTATAATTAAAACTGTCATCAAAATAAATCAGGTCTTTTCTTGTCTGTTTCAAAATTGTCTGTTTTGTAAATTAGGTCCCTTGATTGATCCAAGCATTGATCTTTAAAACTATTTTTCCAATATCAATGAACAGTCATAAGGGACCAGTCAATAATAATGGGAGGGGGGATGGTGGGTGAGAAAAGGGGGGCAGGTCTCTATTATTTTTAGCCTAAATGGGGGCGGCCTCAAACCCAAAAATATGTCCCAGGAGGCTACTTGAAGTGTTTTGCTGAAACCATAGAACAAGAAATTCACCATGTAGCATACATCAATAGATGCAACATGGATGACTTCATACTCATACAATGCACTATACATACTTCACACTGTCCATAATTCTTGTGGATATAACATGTTCCTGTTTAGTATTAACCATATTATGGTATTTTAGACTTGGTGGTTACATTAAGGTTTAAGACAGAATAAAATAATAAAAGGACCGCTTTGTGCCTGATGGGTAAAGAGAGATAACTGCTGTTCACCCAGAGGGGTCTCTTTGACAAGCAAAAATGTAATGCGCCATCTGGTGGCTGCAACTTTTATTGCTCTGACCTCGCTGAATTTAGAAGAATGAAACATAATGCTACATATGTTATGAATAAAGCCCAGAAAGATTTTTATGCTGATTTTATTAGTAAAAACAGCAGTAATCAACGAAAGCTATTCAAGGCCATTAAGACATTACTCGGCCTCAAGTGTGACTCTCAACTTCCACCTCACACTGACAAACATGATCTTGCCAACGATATGGGCAAATACTTCTATCAGAAAATTCAGGATATATACATGACGTCATTGACAGTAGAAGTACCAATTCAGGATCTGATACTCTTCCATTGACTATTTTACCATCACCCAGAATATCAGGTCCCACCTTCCTGTGAACCTTCCATGAACTTATTACGAAATCGTCTTCTAAAACCTCTTCACTTGATCCAATACCAACGTATTTGGTTAAGGAATCCTTGGATACCCTACTCCCTGTCATTACCAAAATGTTAAATCTCTCATTATAAAATGGTACATTCCCTGACGACTGGAAAACGGCAATAGTTCTTCCATCTTTAAAGAAAAATGTTCAAGACCTTCTCTTCAAAAATTTTCGTCCGATCAATAATTTATCTTTTCTTTCAAAGCTTGCAGAGTCATCAGTGGCTAATCAAGTAACTGATCATATGGTATGCAATAATCTTTTCCCTACTGAACAATCTGCTTACAGAAGGCATCATAGCACTGAAACAGCTTTGTTAAGAGTGAATAATGACATTCTAATGAACATGAACAAACAGGAAGTTACTCTCTTAGTACTGCTTGACTTAAGTGCAGCATTTGATACCATAGATCACGACATCTTACTAAATCGCTTGCGATCTATGTTAGGAATATATCCAGATGAAAATTGCGCCATATAAATTATTAAATGTTAAATGCTGTGTGTATAGAGTAAAATCATCTGGCATGAGGTAGAGTAAAAACTAAAAGTCCAATTTTTTTCTGCTTTGGGGGTTAATCTGAAACATTGGGTTGGAACAGGCAAAGTATGCTCGGAGCATTTGATTGGCTTCTTTTTTGTTAGTGGCCAATCAGAGGCTTTGTTTACAAACCTGGTTGTGAATTTCACTTTGCAATTTGTTCGCATCGGTTGCAAATTGCTCAGAACAATCTCCCAATCAAAATGTGTGACAATATTGCAATGTTGCTCGCAACAGAATACTGGATTTGACTGTAATATGTTTATTAAAAAATAGCTTGTGTAAAGCTTGAAATGGGGGGTCTGAAATATTCGATATGGAATTTGGTGGTGTCTTGAAAATAAATGTCTTGCTGTTGGTGGCGGTCTCTAGAAAAAGAGTTTTCTCACCCTATATTAATTATTAATGACCAGTACCTAAGGCCATAGGAGGCCTTGAATAATAATATTTTAATCAACATATCACCAACTTATCACTCAAAACATATCGTACGGCGATGACTAAGCTCACAGAAGCTATATAACTTGAAAAAACTTGAATATAACTTGAATTAATCTTTCGTTTTCCTTACTGAATTTCCCCCCATTTTCACTTCCATTTTCCTCAAAACTTATGGCTCTTTGAAACTTTGCACAGTCCTTGCATCCCTAGTTTATTAATTCCATTAATCATTTGTGTTATGTTTTTATATGGTGATTGATAATAAACCGTTTCATCTTCGGTTGTAGTACAAATCATATCATCGTTATTATATTTTTCTAAAAAAATAAATAATTAAAATTAAATAACAGTTTAAAACTTTTTTACATGTAATCCACAAATCATTGAACTGTTCAATCTTGACATAATTCATTCCGTTTTAAAACATTTTACACACTTACAACTGTCCAATCATATAATTCTCCACCATCTAAAAGAAAATACATTCTTTAAAACGTCACACATTACGTAGAAATAATTTATGTTCAAACACTTTGTATGAAATGGACGATTATGAAACAACTAACGGTGATAGCGGTGACGAGGTAAATGTGATGGATGATCAATTGCAAGTGTTGTTAACAGACGTTGAAGCATTGTTGCCTTTAGAAGAATATCAACAAGCTGAAATGGTTGATGTACAAGCATTTCAACCCAAACAACAACAATAGCCATCCCCAAATCAACCAAGCACATCTATTATTACGCCGTCAATTATCACTACCACTAGCACTAGCACTAGCACTACTCCTGTTATTATACCTGATTTACACACACCAGTCATAAGCTCAAAACCTGCAGTCAACGAAAAAGTTAGCAGAAAAAATGTCTCGAACGGTAAAAATATCAAACAGTATTCCAATCATTTGAAAACAATAGGTGCACAAGCAAAGATTGTATATAATTTAAAAGGTGGAAATGTCATGTTCACGCTAAGCTAACATTCGATGCTATGAAGGGTGTCCAACATTAAATAATATTCATACTATATATGTGGTATTGTAGAGAAAAATAAAATAATCTTGTAAATAATCTAATATTGGTGCTACAAATAAACGCACTGTATTGACAATCAGTTGTTTCAAATGTACAGCACTGTAGCTACAATCCTGGCCAAAACCATCGACTACACTCTAATAAATATGTCCCTTTTGACGTTCCTAATTATAAAACGTCTAGGTTTTCTCATCCAATACCCCCCCTCGCCCCCAAAACAATGTTGATTCTATGCTAAATGCTTTAAACATGTTATGGGACACCACTCAACATTGTTCGGTGGGGGTAAGGGGGAGGTTCTCTAATTTAGTTACGAGGCAACTGAATATGACGAGATAACTGTAAGTGTCGTCAATGTTTTGACCAGGATTGTAGCTGGAAAATGAACAGTCCTACTAGAGAAGTACACTTGTAAGTCTTCTGAATGTGTTCATACTATGTATATACGTTATTGTAGGGGGAGGGGGAGGTTCTCTAATTTAGTTACGAGGCAACTGAATATGACGAGATAACTGTAAGTGTCGTCAATGTTTTGACCAGGATTGTAGCTGGAAAATGAACAGTCCTACTAGAGAAGTACACTTGTAAGTCTTCTGAATGTGTTCATACTATGTATATACGTTATTGTAGGGGGAGGGGGATAAAAAACCTTTAAAATGTGAATAAGATTGTTTTAGCACTCACTCCAAGGAAACGCATCAGTTGTTTCAAATGTACAATGTCGTAGCTAGCTTGAAATAAGCGGTCTTGCTATAGAAGCACACCCTTGCTCCAAGTTTTCCCCCTTTACTGTTAACAATTTTTTAATCATATTTTTCAAAATCAGTTATGACATATCGGCTTCAATAGATGTTGTGTAAGGTGATAATTATCATATTTGATATTATTATTATTATTTTATTATTATTATTCAATAATGCACATTAAGTAGCTTTGACAGCTAAATTACAATGTGATTCACAATTACATAGATAAGATATATGAATTAACAATTATAATTATTTGTATTCTAATCTATATTACAACGTTAAAAGGTAAATTACAGATATATACAGTATATATAAAATATATATTAATAGTATTTAAGAAATTATTCGTGAAAGTTATTTTAAATCGTCTACTGCAAGGTTATATTTACGAATCGCATATACTAGAGGACTATTTCTAAAACGTTCTGTTCTACATTTAAAATTGTAAATTTTATTTCCATCAAGTCTCGTGTTTCTCTCCCGTAATTGCCCAACGGTAGGCGGTAGCAAGCCATTAAGCTTATGAGAAGGTTCGTTCATGTCCTTTATCAATTTAATACACATAGTCTCCCTTCGACTTTCTAAGGATTTAATTCCACATTCATTTAATGCCTGTACATAAGTCTTTCCAGGACATATTACTCTCATGGCACGCTTTTGAATTCTCTCTATATCTCTAGATTGTTCCTCTGTCAAACTCCCATGCCAAATTTGGGCTCCATATTCTATGACTGATCTGATTGTCGAAGTATAAAATGTTTTCAAATCGTCTCGTGGAGCATTATATCCTTTCAGGATTTTTAAGAAGTATAGACGCTTAGCTGCCTTTTTAACAATGAATTCAGTGTTTGTGTTCCATTTTAAATCATCATCTAACCATAATCCAAGTAGTTTATAAGAGTTTACTCTTCCAAGTGTGCACTCATTTACTTGTGTTACAAGAATCACTGTTCTATCTTTACGAAAATCAATAATCATCTCTTTGCATTTTTTTGGATTTAACTCCATTCTCTCGGTTTCCGCAAAGTTCTTAACTGAATTTATTTTTTGTGGGAATATTCCCAATTTCATTACCAGAAACATGGTCATAAACATCCAATGCCTCACAGATCGTGGTATGGTCCATGAAGAGAATCGTATCCTCATCCACAATGACATCATCATTTTCACTTTGCGCAACAGCCTCTTTTATAACACTAGGGAGCGTATTTATTTTAACGACAAAAGCAATAGGTCCTAATTTACTGCCTTGTGGAATGCCTCCAGTGATTTTCACAAAGTCAGATGCTTCCTTTCCAAACTGTGTGAAATGAGATCTCTTGTCCAAGTACGATGCACACCATTTAATCAGAGCAGGTCTTACGCCCATTTCTCGCATATTGTCTAACAATTTGTTGTGATCGATGAAGGCGTCAAAAGCCTTCCGGAAATCGAGAAAGACTATCCTGATCACTTTGTGCATTTCGTATTTATGCCACTTATGTATTAAATTAACTAATGCGTTAATTGTCGATGATCGCGGTAAACCACCATACTGAGAGTCAGATATTTTTCCTTCAGTATCTTCATACAGCCAACGAACAGCAAAAGATTCTTGAACCTTTGCCAGGACACTAGTTAAGGCGATTGGTTTTAAGTCCTCAACATGCGTGCATGGTACAGATTTTGGGATTCCAGATACCTTATATTTCTTCCAAATCTCAGGGAAAATATTTGATTGAAAAGACTCGTTAAAGATTTCGGTCAAAGGTATAGCAAAATACTTCGCAAAAATCTTTAGGATCTTCATACAAGGGTCATAAGGACCAGGTGCTTTGTTAATATTAATTTTACGCAATTCATGTTGCACTTGCTCGATAGAAATTAGAGGTAAATTTTCTGTACATTGAAGTTCCAACCAATCGTCTTTCACTTTCGGGTAATTCTTGGTTAAGTTTGCGAAAAAAGTATTTATATGGTGAGCAGACTGTTTATCATCCATCGGAAGCCCAATGTTAGGATCTAGCATTGTTGCTTTAGCAGGTTTTTTGCCGATCAAGTACTTGATTTGTTTCCACCAAGATTTGGGGTGTTTTTTGAGGTTGGGACCAACTTTATTCTCGTAAAAACAGAGCTTCGCTTTCCGAATCTCTGCCGAAACTTGTCTTCTGAGACTCTTTACACGTTCAAATTTCTTGTTCTTAAAAGCCGTATTCCTTTTAAGAATTAAACATTTTATTTTATGTGTCATAAACGGTTTATCTTTGCTGTATATTTTAACAATCTTTTCGGGAAAAAAATCTGAAAACATGTTTTCAGTAATTTGTAGAAACGTGTCGACTTTTTCGTCAATGCCAGAGGTGTTAAAAACGGAAGACCAGTTGTAGTTCGCTAATAAAGCGTCAAACTGTTCTAACTGCTGCTGTCGAATTTTTCTCACTTTGATCTTAACCATATTTCCTTTTTCTGCAATATGACACTTAGATTTCCAGTTAATGATATTGTGGTCGGATGTTGAAAGTGGGGCTAAGATTTCTGGAGTCTCATAACAGTCGGCCATATTAGTAAATATTAAATCAATTGTATTTTTGCTTCTGGTAGGTTGCATTACGATTTGTTTAAGATTGCAATGTGTCTTTAAACGTTTCTGTTGGAAACCATTACTATCCGGATTGAAATCGCCTCCTAATATAATTGCAGTATGTGGACTTTCTAAACAAAGTTGGTCATAACAGTTATTGGCATAATCATAAAACTTATCAACTTCAGACCTATTTAAGTTTGGTGGAAGGTATGCACATCCTACTGTAATCCTTGAAATTGATCTTGGTAACCACTTTGGGCGGATAGTGACCCATAAACATTCAAACAGTTGATCACTTAAATCGTTGCGTATTTTTGATGGTATGCTCTCATTGACATATATGGCTACTCCCCCACCTCTACCACATAATCGGTCTTTCCTGAGAATATTTAGACCGGAATTTGAATCTTATGACATTGATTTAGACCGGACTTTGAATCTTAAAACAAGTGCTTCAACAAAGAAGGCTGTCATAAAAGGATTAGATTATTTCGTTAATATAAAAATATGAAGTTGGATTTGACACACTTGGTGAAGTTTATCAAATATGATGGAGTTATATAATAAACACACATGTTTTAACAAAAGGTTAACAAATCTATAATCTGTATTACTATTCACACATTACAAGGACAAAATATATTTAATATAGATTACACACACATGCTAAACTCTTGATAAATGTTTTAAAATGTTTTTCACACTTTTTTGGTTTTCCTGCCTTATCAACTTCACATTAGTTTAGTTTAGTTTAGTTGAATATCTTCATCATCAATACAAATTACAATAGATGATAGGAGAGCAGACAGAGCATAGCCCCAATTGAATCTGCCTACCGTATAACGAATTACATACAATATGACAAGATATGAATTAAGAATTACGGAGGTATATAAACATTCAAAGTTTTGTAGAAATGGGTTCTCAGATTCCTCTTAAATACTCCAATCCCTGTAATGGTCTTCAGATTGTCTGACAATAGATTCCAAGCTCTAATTACTCTTGGAAAATACAATTGTCTATAAAATTCGGTCTTGCATCTAATCTCATAAAAATTGTTGTTGTTAAGAGATCTAATACTAGGAGTAACCACAGGTTAAAAGTGCGACCTGGGGACATTAGTTACACACAAAAACCTGTAAACTACAAGCATACGTGTTTTGCGCAATTAAGAACAGACAGTGATTTAGTGCACGTGAAACTATGAATTTGATTCAAACTTTTCAAGTGTGGGCAAAAGGAGTGGCGATAATATATGGCCAATTATGTATTCAAACACTCATTAATAATTCATAAGCTAATTGGCAAATGATATCAATCACATCGCTCAAATGGTGTTAATGCAGTAATATAAAGAAAGTTATATCATAACGTTAGCATTAGTGTTAACGGAACATTAGATACAGTATATTAAACCAAACGTTTTTCCATATGATCATGAACCCAAATTGTTCCATAGTTAATGACAATATGAATGTTCTGAGAGTTCATACCATGATGGGTGTGACATCCGTCACTTTCCCAGCAGTATCATAGTAGAATGTTACGCTTGTAGAATCAAGGAGGGCAATTGCAAGATCTTCTTCATCACAAATATTAAGATCAAACTCAATATCAGCTAATTCTACCAATTTGACAAGCGTAGAATGATAGAGTGAAAGATAAACTTTATTGGCTTGATTTGTGGTATCTTGGACGTACAGCTTAACATACCATCGCTTGTTGGTGTTGGATAGCTTTTGGATGAGATTGCACGATGAGCACGCTGCTAGATTTCCTCGTTCTTCGATGGCTTTGTTGCAAGAGGAGCATGTACAATGGCAGTTTATGGTGGCAACATATAACAATACGTGCAGTGATTTCTGTGGTAGTTAAGTTGTGCATCATCAGATTCTTCAGCAAGTGGCTGGTCGAACGCTGTCGCCTCGGTAATTTGGGTACCAGTCATCGCAGTGTTGACATATATGAAGTTATTATAATGTCTTTCTTCAATCTTATGTTCTTGAAAAGGTATGTATTCCCAGTTTCAATGGTGTCTACGAAGTCCTCCCACAGAATGATCTTGATGGAGCCAAATGGATCTGCAAGAATCGCCTCTTGTTTCTTCAGTCTTGCACCAGCCAAAGTAGATATGATTTTGGAGCCTGACAATTGACGGACAGTAGCCTTGACATTAATGAGCTTACATTTTCGATGTCGACACATTCAAAATTGATAGGGGTTGTGCATTTTTGGACATTGGACTTCTTATTGATAACGAATTGGTTACGTTGAACTTGTTGCTGATTTCACACTTGGTTAGTGTTGCAGCTTCACAGGTACGCACAAAATCTTCAAGGTGTTTTTTTCTTTTCGGGGCTGAAACAGACACCTTTCAGAACACTGGAACTTGTCTGGAGTTTGCAATCAAAATATTTCGTTTTACCAGAATTTTTGATTGGTGAGACTTGATGAACAAAACAGTCAATCTTGTTTGGATCAATGTCTACCAAAGAAAAAAATTATACTCAGCAATAATAAAAGTGTAAACTAATGGCTAATGCTGTACATTATATGGGAAGGCGGTCCATCTGCAAAATGCAGCATTTTGATTGGTTCCTGAGCAGTCGATAACCTGCAGTATGGACCAGTCAGTAATCTCATAGTATATGGACCACTGTTATAAAAATGAACCGCTTGCGCAAAAAAACTTGTGACTTTGGCAAGTTTTTTTTTCCAATAAAATAACTTATACTTCTCTAAGTATACCACAAAAAATAGCTTGAAATCGAGGTTGGCAGTGAACATATTATAACGCCAGTGACAGCGTTATCTTGAACCTTTTTTTGTGTGCACTGGAAATTGTTTTTACAGTGTATGTGAATTATTCTTACCAGATTGGCCCACTGAATTTTTGTTTTCATTAGAACCTGCAAGAAAAGTTATATAAAAATAAGTGTTAATATACATACTACAGTATACTTGTAAGAGTAACAGTAATAAAGTAATTTTAGACCTAGTTATGGAAAATAAAATAAATAAATAAATATACAGTACTGGTATAGAAACTCACCTGAAGCCATTGTTCAGTATATCCAATGGACAAATATTCCTAATAATAAATGGAATATAAATAACAATTGAATTGGATGTACTGTACACATGCAGTAAGGCTGCGGGTAAATACAGTGTATAAGATAATACTATTTATATCTGATACGCAATAAGTGCATGTAGTTTTCGGCTATTATGTGAATCTTTCTCTATACAGTATGTTTGTATATCAGATTTAATTTACAGTATAAGCCTGTATTCAACAACAGGGTATCTGGGTACAAAACTGTTACTACAGCTATAGATCATTGACATAAAAAATAGTTGAATTCATAATGCAATAACTTTGTATTTAAAGTTCAATACACCAAGTGGTGTTGAGTGCTTCGTAAGAGATCAGAATACACTATATGACTATAATATCAATTTTGGGCCGTTCTTTCATAAAGTTTCTATAAGCGGCTTTCTTCTTCAAGCCTAAAATTTAAATTTACAGACTTCTTGAGACTTGTTAATCGATCAAAGGTCATTGGGTCAATGACACACTCAGAAAGCGCTCTTATTCTGCTGATGGCTACATATGAAATTCCTGCAGTTTTTTCAGTTCGACCTATGCTTATCCATGCCTTTGGCAAAGTTAATCCTTGGCCTTTGTGGATCATCATAGCCCAAGCAAGTTTAAGTGGAAGTTGTTGTCTCTCATGCACACCATCTAATTTGTGAGAGGTAATTGCTATTGGAGATATTGGAACACATGAAGAAAAATTATTGCTGATAGATGGACCTGTGTAGTCATCAAACTGCACAATAACACCTACTGGCAAATCTGATTGTTTGCAAAAATAAATTCTAAAACTGTTGCACCATTGCAAAGACCAACATCTGTCCACAAATTCATGGTTGCGCAAGGAAAACAGTAGGTTGTAATCCCGACATCTCATCAGCACTTGCTTTCTTAGCTAATTCACTGGAGTGGAATGCATCGATATACGTGCTATTGGCTGACATAGACCCAATAACTGCTCAAAATTGTAAGCTGCAACTTCTTCATTGCTAAAGTATAGCTGTGTTGCATGCTGAAATCAGCCATACTTTGGATATTGGAAGGCTGTAGAGTAAGAAGAAGTTTCCAGTCTGGTTCATTACAATCTCCTGTGCGTAGGCAACTCAGCAAGTCTCTAAACTGAATTTGTTCTGGGTCTGTCCCCTGAACTCTCTGATTTACTGATAATTTAACAACCTTTGTGAACATAAAAAAAGCTGAATGCCCTTGTTCCCCAATGGAACCAGATGGGTTCGGATGATATAAAGATTTATCACCTACTGGTGGTAACTGAGCACCAGTAGGGGTCACCTAACAATATAGTGGACTTGCCACCAAAAAGTTCATGACTAACACCTGTTGCTTGTCTGCATCTTCTATCTACCCAGCCAAACGTTGTCTGGCCGAGCATTGAGTATTCATCAATGAGAATATACTTGATATCATTTAAATTTTCTTGCAACCTAATAAGACTCTGGCCAATTAACTCTTTGTTACCTCTTGGTAGTTTTAAGAGAGAATGAATGGTAGATCCACCTATGTTGTAAGAAGCTTTGCCAGTAGTGGCAGTAATTGCACAACATGCTTGAAGTAAATTTCGGACAGCATGAATTAGGTAACTTTTACCTGTACCAGCAACACCCAATAATAATTAGTAACAATGGATCTTTTGGACAAGGTTGTTCTGAGTGGCTCTTTATAATATTGTATGCAAACCTTTGCATATCACTAAAAGTACTAATATCAACTTCTGTTTGCCGTAAAACACTACTCAGAGTGAAACTTTCCTTTTAGTTTTTATCCAGGAGGGCATTTGTGCTACTTCATTTTCAGTGTAGTTGTGTTTGTTATTTTGCCAGACAAAATCTTAATTGTAAACCATTATCAACGAAGTGCCCAGGTATAAGATCTGCTAAATGCATCCATTCCTCTCTCTCAAAAGCCTCTTGTATGGGTTCCTCATTACTTGTATTATCGTTGGCCTGGTTTTGTATAGACTGCAGTTTGTCAGACCAGTCAGGAACATTCTCTTTTGCAAATGGTGTTTCTAGAAATGTCTTCCATGAATTAATATATATTTCATCAGTGCCTGGCTGATTATTCCAAGCATTGTCCTGTGTTGTGTGCCAGGGTTTATACTTTAGCAATTGGTACTTACAAAAAAGTCAAAGAGTACTGATTGACAATTACTCCCTTATTTTGTGTAAGCCACTGTAATCCATCTGCCACAGCCTGCCTTCGTACTGTCACATGTTTGAAGTTGTTATCTTTACCTTTCATCTTAACAACTATAACACATATATCCTTTGGATACCTTGGTAAAGTTTGAGCAAGTTCTGATACATTTTGTGGTGAATTTATGCAATGGCCTGAGTAACCCTGTTGACCACCAGGCTTTAAGTAAACATGCGTTATAGGAAGAGCACATGCAATTAACATTTCTTCAACCTGAGTAAGATGTTCTAATACCAAAGGAACAGAACTTGGAATCATGAAGTTCTCTTTTGAAAATTTCTTTATGGTTTCTTTGTCTCCCTTGCATCGTTTGCAAACATAGCTGGCAAGTGAAGCAGCTTGTAATTTCTCATTAGTTGGCCATGCCTCATTACATACAGTACATTGAATAGTAGAATAAAGAATTGCTTTATGAAAATTGCTCATATTTTCTTTTGCCCATGCTTGTTCATTAAGTTAATTTATTTTCAAAATATTAAAATTACTAAAATATGTCTCTTTTGACGAAGGCTTTGGTAAAGTTTGAGCAAGTTCTGATACATTTTGTGGTAAATTTGCTTTTTCTGCTGCAGTAGCAGAATTTGACATTGAACTCTGTTTTGAACTCTCTTTTGAATCAGTAATTGAACTCTGTTTTGAATCAGACTTTTTCTGCTTGTACTCCCTGCTTCTGGCAAGCCTGATGTCCCTTTGCTCCTTCGTTTCAGAGGCCTTTCTTTTTAAATACTGTTCATGCTTTTTAATTTTTTGTTTCTCTGCTGCAGAGGCAGGAGTTGCACTGAATTAGAAATTGTTTTCTTTTTTTTCCTGTACTCCTTTGCCTGGGGCAAGCCTATTGTCCCTTTGCTCCTTTGTTTCAGAGGTCTTTCTTTTTAAATACTGTTCATGCTTTTAAATTTTTTGTTTTTCTTTGTTTGAACAGTTTATCTGGTTTTCACTAAGCTGAACCACTGGAATTGTTGATACGTAATGCATTTCATCCAAGTGCCCAATATGTATTAATCTGCTTTGCTGTTGCACAGCATGTGGTCTAACTAATGTGGTTTCCTCAAAACCAACAGCTTTGTATGGTGATATGATCGCACCAAGTGCCAAGTTTTGACATCATTGTCAAATAATCCAACCAGGAATCCTGAACATTGAATTCAATATAATATTCAGGGTGTGTTGTTAAATGATTAACCCCTGCTAAACGAATTTCTAAATGGCAATCTGGCGTGCAAAATATCTGGCGTGCAAAATAGCTGGCGAGAGACCGATTTAAAGAAGCAATCACCTGATCCATCTACATCATACGGTTTTAAGTTTTTTCTTGCTAGTCTTTGGCTCAAGCGAAATAACAATTCACTTATACTTTCGGCATTGCGTTTCAAAATGTGCATAGCTGTATACTGCAACTGCTTTATAATATAAATGCTACAAATGCGATTGCAGCAGAGCTTTTATATGCAAAAGTTCTTATTTGTTTTATTAGAGTCCACAATGGGACAAACCACAATTGGTATTTTGCCAAGCTTGGCAATTTTCTACTAAAAAGTTTGCTTCGACTTTGAACAAACAAGTATGTCAGTGTCTCACAAGAGTGACTTATAATATACTGTCGCAAATAAATTATCCACCCAGCAAATACAAGCTTTGAATACAATGTTTCTATATGACGTACTACCATAAATTTACATGTAACATGTTAAATAGATTTCTTAACCTTGTGTGAAGCTTTTTTTTTAATTCTTTACAAAGCCTCAACGATAACAGCGGTAGAAAAACCGTTTTTAGCATGTGTCCTTCCACATATGGAATAACATCTATACTTTTCCATATATGGCAATATATTCCAAATATGGAATGCAAGCGAGGTGAAGTGGTGAATTGTGAGCCGGGCTAATCCGAAGCCAGCGGTATATCTAAATTTTCTTCTCCTCCCCCAGATTAGGATGCTCCCAGCTCGCTCGCTGGTGCTCGTTCGATGGTCGCAATTATATCTAACAGGCCGTTTTTCAACGATATTGAAGATATCTAGATCATAAATGTCGTTCTGACATTTAAAGAGGAAAACTAGGTCATTCCACGTTCTTCTATGTTCCAAAGGAAGCCAGTTCAACTTAACTAGTCTCTCGGTGTAGCTGCACTGTAGATGGTAGTTGAGAATGAATTTAGTTGTCCTGCATTGAACATTTTCTAACATGCACTTGTATGTCACTTGTTCAGGGGACCACAGTTCAGTGGCATATTCCAGTTCAGGTCTTCTCAACGAACAGTACAGAACTTTTCTAATGTGGACATCCTTTATATCTCTGCAAACTCTTTTAACCAGGCCTAGGGTTCTATTTGCTTTCAATGCTATTTCTGATGTGTTGAGACCATCTTAAGTCATCTGTCACCGAGATGCCAAGGTCTTTCACTGACTTAACTCGATCTAGTGACATGCCATTCAAATCATAATGGATATCCTTTAAAGACTTTTTATGGGAAAGATGCATGAACTTGCATTTAGTAATGTGGAACTGCATTTGCCATCTCTTGCTCCAGTCATGAACATTTACCAGGTCGCCCTGAAATTGTTCGAAGTCGGCATCGTTTTTTATCACTCAAAACATTTTGCTGTCATCAGCATTTGGGAGGGGGGTGCTATTTGATTTGGCAAATCATTTATAAATATTGAAAATAGTAGAGGTCCCAAGATAGAGCCTTGTGAAAGAGCCTTGTGAAACTCCCGATGGAACAGCTTGCCAACCAGATTGTTGTCCCTCTAAAACAACCCTTTGGTTTCTGCCAGACAAATAGCTCCTGAGCCACATCATTAACCGCCACACGAAATCCAAACTCTTCCATCTTATGAACCAGTAAGGGATGGGACACTTTGTCAAAGGCTTTAGTGAAATCGAAATAGACAATATCTATCTCGTTACGTTTATCCAAGGCTTCTAAGATGTTATGGTAAACTTGAATCAGTTGTGTTGAGCAGTTTTTCTGACGTTGGAAGCCATGTTGCAATTTGCTCATTTGAGATGATATGTAATCGTAAATGTGGTTATAAACACATCTTTCCAATACTTTCGAGAGAATACATAATAGAGAGATTGGTCTGTAGGTTTCCACACAGGCAATATTCCCGTTCTTAAAGACAGGTGTCACATTCGCCTCCTTCCATGCAGCTGGCATAACCCCTAATCTCAAGGACAAGTTAAAAAGACTACATATAGATGGGGCAATTTGGTCAGCCGTTAGTTTCAAAATTCTTGCAGGAATATTGTCCGGACCAGTATCTAACTGGTATCTAACGCCGATAGGCAAGCGTGAACTTCACTTTCCGTCAAAACAATCTTGTTTAGGGAAAACTCAGCTTCAGGATGATTTTGGGAATCTACTTGTTGATTGCATACATTTACATTACTTTGTAAAAACACGGACTAAAAGAAGTTGTTAAACATGTTCGATTTGTCTAAGCTGCATGACGAGAAATCATTACCATACTTTAGAAATTGGGGGTATGATGATGATTTGGTAGTAATTACAAATCATTAGCCTGAAGCTGAGAAATCATCCTGAAGCTGAGTAATTACACTGAGTGTCATGGCGTCTGGTCATGGTTTTCTGAGCTCTCTTGTATTTTTTATATTGTTATATTGTTACTTGACAAAAAGATCTTTTATAGGGTATTGTACCCTGGAGAATTCATTCAGGCCACTTAAAAAACCATAGCAACAGTCTTTGTTTGTCTTTTGGCCTTTTCCGGTTGTTTTTGTCTGAATGTTCGGTTTGACCCGTACGCTACATTTCAAATTTCGCTGTAACTTGTTTTTAAAGCTCTATAAAAACGGTGTATTAGCGAAAATCACACAAGGTACGAAATATATAATTAGTTTACAATATTAATAAATATCAGATTACAAAGGTGTTAAAACTCACAGAGATCTGTAAAACAATGTGTTTAGCGATTTGTTTGGCATTAGCCAAGAACAGGTGTGTTTGCTGAATCGATTGGTGGTATTTTCGTCCGTTTTGGGTGAGGGGCGCCAAAGATACAAACGCTCAAAGTCATCAACCTTTGGCGGTTGATATTTGACACTGCCGTTCAGAAAGAGCGTGATTACGACATTACGACTGTGATGCCTTTCAACGTGATATATCCCTCGCTCCTTGGTCGGGTATCGATAGCTTTGATGATGTTGAAAATAAATTGAATGCTTTTCATTTGCTTTTCAACCCAATATTAGATAACCATGCACCTATTAAACGTATCAAAATACGAGTCCGTCCTAATCCTTGTGTTACAGAGGAGATTCATGTACTGATGAGAACCAGGGACAAATTGCGAAAATTGGCTAGGAAAACGAACGATCCACTGGCGTGGCCCTAACCCTTTAGACCAATGGAACAGTTTGAAATTGAAAATATCATTTTATCTATGCCTTCAGGAAAAGCTCCTGTCTCCCAATTGTTTTACCTTTGTTGACTACCATCATTAATCAATGTTTTACGACTGAAACATTTCCAATTAGATGGAAGACGGCAGAAGTAACACCAATTTTGAAGAATGGGGACCACAAGGAGGCCAATAATAACCGGCCAATATCATTGTTGCCTATATTGTCAAAGATTTGCGACAAAGTCGCTTTGAACCAATTTTTACCTTATTTGGAGTCTAACAGCTGATTAACAACAAAGCAAAGTGGCAACAAAAGATGGCATTCAACTGAGACAACTTTAATTTATACAACTGATTTCATATTAAATGCCATGGAGCAAAGCTTTTGATAGCATAAATCATGGTATTCTACTTAGCAAATTACAAGATGTGGGCGTTTCGAATTCAGCTTTACAGTGGTTTGAGAGCTATTTGTCTAATCGTAGTCAAATTGTGCGCGTACATTCATTTCTCTCCGATCCTTTACCAATGGTAAATGGGGTACAGCAAGGAAGTATTTTAGGGCCAATACTCTTTAGTATATACATAAACGATTTACCTGCAATTCTACAAAGCTGTTTCACTGATTGCTTTATACCACCAAACTTTACACCAAACTTTATATGTGTTTTCCCATGCAGAAACGCCATCACCGGCATCAATAACGATCTTACCACAATGATCTCAAAACTCCCGGACTTTCAGCTTACTTTATTGGGAAAATAATTTATCCCAGTGGAATCTGTTAAAGACCTGGTATTTTGGTACAACTACATTGCTGACGTGTGTTCTTGCGTGTTTTCATTTGCGGAAATGGTGGAATTACAAGACGAGGTGAGATGTATTTTAATCCTTTCAATCTATCAACTATTTAAGTTTAAAATATACATTTATGTGGTTATGCATAGACTTTCATTGATCTTTTTGTGTTTTAGTTTGTTTCCTTTGCATATTATGCTTCAGTCATTTGAAACCACGGCCCCCCCACCCTCGGGACATAGCGGGGAATTTAACACCAACCAAGTGTTAAAAACATTAATTCCCGCCCCTGGGGCAAACTGGTCTGTTAAAACTCCCATATAGCCGGGCTTCAGTATACCTAAACTATAAATACAAGACAAATTCCACATCATGCATGCATTTGAGTTACCTGTCTTTCGCAACTTCCAGATTCAATTTCCATCAAGTATTCGAAGTATTGGCTTCCCAATGTCTTTTTTGACTTTTTATACTTTTGACAAAAAATTGAACATGAACAAAAACAACAATTAAGCTTTCTTAAACGTTTTAAATTGTTTGATTTACATTATACATGATCCTTGTTGTAAATTTGAAGCATGTTCAGCGCCATTTTACAACTTCGATTACGAACTTTTCAGAGCGAAGTACATGCTATGTTTATATTATAAAACTTTAATATGCTATTAATTATGCGATTAATATTACTACTGAAATTATGCTACAACATTCTTCGCCTCCTACATTTCTTATACATTATACCATTCATGTAGTGTAGCTCTTATAAATGCAATAGGGTGCACTGGATAAAGCTGTCTGTTATCCAGTCAAATACTGGATTGTTACTGACATTTTAGCCAATAAGAATATCAATAAAACCTCCACAACAGGTTCAATTGATAGTTTGCCATGATTAATACACAATGTTGCCTGTTTTGCATCAGATACTGGAAAAAGTTAGACAATTTATAAAATAAGCAAAAATTGTCCCAATACAACATGATTTATATTTAATAGATTTCAAGATTACTTAATAACTCATGCATTTTATTAAATTATAATTTGTATGTTCTCTAGATTTAATAATTATGTTTATTTTGAACTTTCGACCCAGTACTGAAGTACTTAATTAATGAAGCTCAAAATAAAGATGAGTTGACTAATGACTGGATATGGATAATTTTGAATTTTGCAACAAATTTGGAAAGTTTGGTCGGTACAATTGGCCGGTTACACTTCATAATTATGAAGTTGCCATCATAGGTGTAGAGTATTGGGGGGGGGGGGGGGCTGAGAGGCTTGAGTATCAAAATATTAGCTAGGTTTGACTTACTATACCTTTATTAATACTGGTGATCTGTATCTCCATGATCTGTTCAAGCGCAGTTTCTTCATTTGAAACTTCCTGCTGGTTTTTTATAAATAATTTAATAGTAAAAAATTTTAAATTCAAGCTAAATTTATTAAAAAATACTAAAATACATGTATTATGTATATTGTGCAGGGTACAAACCCATTTGTTCCAGAATGTGCAGGGTACAAACCCGTTTGTTATGTTTGTTCCAGAATGTACACATTCACTTTTTCTTTATCAGCAATATCCTTAGTATCTACATCTATCCATTCTCCCGAAGAATCATTATATTTTTGAAAAATAACTGATTCCGATGTTGCAATATTAAAGCTGCGCTTCACTTTTTGAAAAATATCATCTTAGGTATTGTAAATATTTATGATATTGAAACAACACCTAAAAAAATTGAGAATATTGACAATGTCTAGTCATGCATTTCAAAATATGGATATGAAAATGTAAATAAATATGCAAATACAAAATGTAAATTATGCCAAATATATCCAAACAATGGAAAAGGCAATGCCTGATGCTTATTGAATATTAACAGCAACGGATGCCTGAGTATTAAGTATAAAATATAAAGTTTAAAACGTACATACCTCTCAAACAAGTTTTTCGCCAGTTGCCATTTTCGTCTTTATGACCCCACCAGTCATATTAAGTCCCTTGTTATCCTCTGTGTATTTATATATAGCGGCTGTTAAATCCCAGGTCAATTCCCCGGTTATAAAAACATTTAGTTAATTCCACCGCCCTCTGGGGCATAGCATGTTAAATAGCGTTAAATCCTGATAATTTTTTGTTAATCCCCCGATATGTCCAGGTTCATCGTTTATATTTTTAGGTTTTTGTTCACACAAAAACTTGCATTACAATGCTAATTTATTTATGCTGTACACATATGTAAATTTATAATGAAGGTTGTCTCAGGAAAAAGCAGAAGTTTCCTGTACCATTAAAAGGCATCAGCGTTTGGGATGATGTAACGTTTCATTAATATCACAAAGCATGTTAAAATATATTTAAACTATACAAGCTACTAAATATACAAGCTGCTTTACTTTGAATACTTAAAATACTTAATATGAATTAAATTGCTGGCATGACAGTTTAATATATCATACCCATAAATGACCTCTGTGAAATGATATAGTAATTGAAATATGCTGTGATTTAGCAAAACTTTTTCAAGGATATTTATATTTGTTTTCATATAAGGTTTTTGTGAAGATCAATACAACAGGGGAAGCAGATGAGGACTATATAGAGATACCTGCTGAGGTCGGTGGTGGTTTGCAAACTCAAACGTTAGAGCACAGTTTCCTGAGGCAACGGGCTTGTGTTATCATGGTCCATGCGTTATCATGGTCCATGAAATGCCTGGATGGCTGTAAGGAGAACAGGGGACATTTTGCCCCCCCTCCTCAGTTACATCATCAACAAATGGAAGTATGAGGAAAAGTGGAAATGATAATACTAATTGTAAATCAACTCAGTTAACTATATCGTCTGACTTTAAACTTGGACCACCAGCGAAGGTACTGAAGATTAACTCTGAAATAGCTTGGTAACTACTTAGTTATCATGTAGTACAATGATTTACAAATATCTGCCCATGTTAAAGTACCAGGGTCAGTAGACAAGTTCACCTGATCGAATAGATCCTGGAAGTATATTATTGTTTATTCCATGAGTTACAGTATAAATGTATTTTGAATTTTTACCCAGGAAATTTGCATACAACCAAACAGAATTACATATGAAGCAAAAAGATATTAAGGAAAGACGTTGACAAAGTACCAACAAGCAATAAATGGTGCATGCCAAATTTTGGCAAATGAAGATCCAAGATTACTGGTTAACAGGGGTATTAACATTTTCCCTAAGATATATACTGGTACAATCTAGCCAATTAAACCTGAGTATTTAAATACTCTTTTGATCTTAAAAGTAAAATGTATAAATTACAGTCAAAATACAAGAACCATCCCACTTCCACAGTTTGTTGTGAATTTCTGTAAATTGTTCTGTTTTTCTGTAGTGGTTACCAAATTATGAACAAATAAACCGGAAAACTTTAAGATTTTTTTGCACTTCACTTGGTTGAACTAGAATACTGTGTTTGGTGGATAATCCAAGTGAGTAGATATATACACAATTTTAAGACCTAACCAGGAACGGTTGTGAAAAATGCAACACTAGGTCCTCCGGCAGGAATTGAACCCACGGCCCTGCGATTCCGGTGCAGCGCTCTAACCAACTGAGCTACAGAGGCCAGTTGCTGAGCTTTAACCGTAAGTTCTGTATATATAGGTTATCGGGAGTGCGGGTTGTGACAAGGTAATTTCAATTTACCTTTCAGAAAACTTTAGTTTTCTTTGTTTTTATATGATAATTTGTAGCAAAGGATGCATTTTTCGTTACATTCACTGCATTTTAACACATAAAAGCTGCGAAATTTTAATTTTATCACAATATTTGTCTATAAATCTGTAACTGCTACAGTAAAACAGAACAAATTACAGTAAATGTCAACAGACTACAGAAGCAGAAGTGGGAAGGTTCTTGTATTTAACTGTAAATTAGAACAACAAAATCTTCTGAAAGAAATGAGTAAACTTCTTTACATTGCTGAAACACAGTCTCAAAGATAATTATTGAAGTATGTAGTTGTTAAGGCTGCAGAATCTACGGGTTTAATGAAGGAAAGAAAAGAGAGAAGATTGAAGACGCGATGGAAAAGGCAGTATCAATTAGAAAGTCAATCGAAAAGATCGCTCATCTTAAAGACACCGCTCTTCTTTCTTTTCCTGGCATTGATTGTTGTAGTGATAAGGAATCTTCCAGCGAAAGCGACGATGATAGTGTTAATCCAAATATACAAGAGAAACAGTTTGATTCCATGGCAGACAAGAAAACAGAATCTGGTGCAACAGATGATGTGATTGATAGCAATATCCTTACATGTAATGATGAAAGTGTTGAAGTGTTTAATGTTCATCTAGCTCTTAACGTTTCTAAAGCATGTAAATTTAACTGGTTTGAGCTAGTTACACAACTAAATTCAATACCTAATATAACGGATGATTTGATTGCAACCACTCTTGATGAACTTGGACAGAAACTTGCATCTAACTCTCTAGGCTTAAGTGAAATGGATCAAAAGATTGCACAACAGTCACACAAAGCATACTTTCTCAGGGAAGCATGTAACAACAATTCTGATACTGAAGAGTTGATTGTTTCTGATTCTGATGAAAGCAAGAATGAAATATGGCGTGAAGGAATTAGTAATGTTTTAAGTAAGAACGGTAAAGAGATGATAAAGAAACACAGAGAAGCATTAAGGCGAAAGGCTGTGCATGATGCAAAACGAAGGGTGATGGAGAAGAGGTTCCTTAAACGAAGAAGCAAAAAGGTGTCTTGAATATTAACCCAGTGCCCTGATATTGGTAAAGTAATCGAAAAATTTGTCCAGGATTGTGGCATAGGTGCAGATGCTTGGAGGTGCATGGGTGTGCTGACCTTTGATGGGAACCGAAAGTTAAAGAAAAAACCAACATTCAAGCGCATACAGCAATACCTTCAGGAAAATTACAACCATAGATACCTTAGGAGGTATAGATCGCCGACTCCAATACTGAAGCTCAGTGACGAGGCGTGACCAAAATAAAAAATCCAAGATGGCAGAACAAGCAGGCAAAAAACTCAAGTGTCCATAGGTACAGTAACTAAAATGGGCATTTTCGAGCACCTATTTTGGGAAATCGACAACGAGTTTAGCCGTAATTTTGGTTTTATTGGAGAAAACTATTTTACTTATTCCATTGAAGGACTTGGTGTGGGGTTTCTCACTTTAGATCGTGAAATATTTTGCTCGGGAGCGATGAGTGTTTACGTTCTATTTTCGCTGACGAATGCAAAGAAAAACTTTATCAAGACTTTATAAGATGAAGATTATAATTTTTTATATCACTCGAAGGCTAACTGTGCGTTTTCCGCTTGTGGATCGATTTGACATTAAAAGGGAGAAGTTTTGTGCACAATTAGACCATGTATATGAATAAACATTTAATAACAATCGCTGTCGAATTACAATTTATTGAATTTAATCGTTCCCAAAGAGGATAAGTTTGTTGAGTTTTTGCCTCTTTGAAGGCTTTCCACCTGAGTATATCTTTCCAAAGCGGTGGATGAATATCTTTACGTACAGGTCTGACATACCGTGGATGAGCGTGGTGATATGGTCATTGCGCAGATTTTCATTGAGGATGTGGCATTCTCGTGAGTGCTGCTGTAGCTCAACGAAGGTGGACGGCTTGGTCTCCTGCAGGACTTGTTGCTTCAGTTCTTGAAGGGTTTTCTTCTGCATTAGATGCCACTGGTGGAGCTTTTCTGTAAGGATTTTATCGGTGACCTGGACAACTTTCACAACCGATTGTGAAGGGACTATCAAGGCACCATAACTCTTCAGGGAAATTAACTTGTTTTGACTGCTGGGAGACGTGCAGGTGTAGGAACAGTGATCTGGATCTGGAACACATTTCGTGGATGAAATAAGCTGCTTTACTATGTACCCTCCAATGTAACGATGGACATCATCATGCCATACTGGGGAACTGTTGAGCAATCGCAGGATTCTCTTGTCGGGTTCCAGCCCTTTCTCTGGTTTCTCTGCGACGTTGGTGCAGTTACCTGTTGTCGGTGCTGTTATGAGATTCTTTTGCAGCAGTGTGCGCAATGCCCATTTAAATTGTAAAGCTGTTGGGTTGTTATTCCATCCTAATCGACTTCCGATTTTGATGAAGTACATCTCTATCTGATCCTGCGAGAAGCGGTAAGTGAGAACATAGTCAAATGTATTGTACTTCCTTTCCAGTAGTCGTCTAGCTATAGCAATGATAGATCTTGATGACACTGCAAATCCCAAAATAAATGTTTTCTGGGACCATTCACCAATTTCCCACCATCTTGATCTTCTAGTTGTTGTAGGTAGCTCTTGATCTGAGGTACTCTTCCAAGTCATCAATGTTTTCCAATGTTATTGGATTCTTGTAGTGCTTTCCAAACTTGCTTCTTGAATTTAAAATGTCAAAAATATTGTTACTATTCTCGACGAACTGTGAGGCTTCATTACTGTCTTGAAACTTTGGTATACCAATTGCCTTCAAATATCTGATACCAGATGCAACTGAGTTGCTCAGTGTCTGTGCTGCCACAGCAACTTTCATCTTTACATTGTGCCTATGAATGTGTTTGCTTTTCAATTTATTTCCTAGGTGTAAAACATCATCTTTCTGTGTGTTGTACAGTTCTGTGATGAGCTGCCAGAATATGGACGGTTGGCCATTAATATAAAATATGCCTTTGTCTATGTCTTAATATGTCTTTGTCTATGTCTTTGTTTTAATCTTTGTTCTATGATTTTCTTGTGCATTTACACAGAATAGATAGAGTTGATGTGTCATTGAATGGCCAACTAACAGCAAGCCATTTACTCAGTCTAATGCTTGTTAATTTTACTTGAAGGGCTTCCGACATAGCCGACATAATGATTTGGTTGCAGTCTGGCAAATGTAGGGGCTTGTAATCAGAATGGAAGTTGACAACATAGTGTACAGTACTTAGTCCATTTAAGTAGCAGTGCTCTCTCCCAGCGAGAACTTCTCATGTTCTATGCCTATGCTGGCATGAGTTGTGATCAGTGGTCACTGGACATATTTTGAATATAATTATTGCTGGAATACTTCATTTTACAAAGTATTTTTGATGTTCTTGCGGTGTTGTTTAAAGCTAATTGGGAAATGGACTGCGCTTTTTATACTTTTATATATACAATGGTTATCTATGGTTACTCTTTTTTGCAAATAAAAAGTTGGCTATGGGAAAATTTTAATGTTTAAAACGTGAACTACATCTATGTAATAAATATTGGACGAGATGACCAAGCGGGTTTCCGTCTTGACACACTGGCAACTCATTGCCTACATGGTGCATTATGCATTAAGGGCAATGAGGCTCTTACCACACACACAGATTACACTACGAAGTACCCATAAACATTGCAAACAACGTCATATAACTTTCCAGAAACTGAAACAACTTTTTATTTGCAAAAAAGAGTAACCATAGATAACCATTGTATATATAAAAGTATAAAAAGCGCAGTCTTTTTCTTAAACAAAGAAAAGTAGACGGCGAACATTCATGAACTTACCAGTGATCAGTCGTAAGCCAAATCACTTCACATAATCACATTTCACAATTAACAATTTACATCCTTTGAGATATTACAGACTGGACAGTAATGCTTGTAGTTGTAGGTAGGCTGCATGGTGAATTTTTAATCCTCGTATAAGTCGTATTCCGACTAACAGAACTCAAATTAAGCGCGTGTACTAGCACTTTGAACAGTGCTTGCGGCAGTGCGGTAGTAAGTAATGCGATATTGCGATAGCCAACATAAGAAAACCTGGCATATCAGAAATTAATCACTAATATTTATCGGATAAGTTTTATCAGATAAACGACAATGTATCAATCATTAACAATCTCAAACTCTTTTTCTCTCGTTGGCTCATCGGATCTGATAAAATTCGGATTAGCGCTTTTGTCTTTTGTGTGACTTGTGCAATTTCGGCGCCCCATTTATGTTTTGGCGCCCTCTAAAAATCTTAGCTGGGGGGGGCATGGCCCCCCGGCCCCCCCTGCCAGCACGCCGCTGGTTGGCCATTCAACATCAACTCTATGACACATCAACTCTATCTATGACTGGATCGCTTAATTATTTGCTAGCATGAATTACATTTCAAGTATTTGGACAAATACACTACCAAGTCTAATTTTACAAACAAAATGTGAATTCCTTATTTGTAGACAAGTAATTATCATGCGGGAAAGTCTAAATAGCACAGGTAACCGCACGTCTACACAAGTAATCATCTTTAAGCATTCAAATAAGATGCAATGTGTAGTTATTTTGGACAAATATAACTGTCTAATGTTACACACAAATTGTGAATTCGCTATTTGTTAACGAATAATCATCATCCAACTATAAATAGCGCAAGTTACCACAAGTAACCATCAGTAAGCTTATATAAGTAAGTATATCATATATAGTTATTTAATCAAATGGTTACTTGTGCAAAAAGTCTGTTATTTTTAGATAAACACATGGTTACTTGGCATTAATATATATGTGTATTATATATACATATATATAACCTGTATATAAGCATAATATACGCAATAAACACAACAATTTTGTTTGCATTAGCCTCGGCTATAAGCATTATGTAATACAACACCAATGCATTAGTTAGGCAAATTTGCGAGATTTAAAAAATATTTTGCTACTATAGTTAGTATGCATGTATTCAGTAAACATTATACAACAATAAAATAAAATAAGTATGATAAGTATGAAATTAGGACTTCTTTCTCGGAGTTGCATAATTGCTCTTCTGAGTTTGCGCTCATCTCGTTGTGTCAATGATTTGTGCCCACCTTGATAATACTTTTTCAGCTTTTCGGTATTTTTAGTTTTAGTATCAAACCGCTTAATAACTCTTAGAACACTTGACTTTGACACGTTAACGCAATTTTCCGATATACGAATATTTGAATTCGCGCCTCAGCAAGAGGGCTAAAGCTCGCTGCTCTGCAGTTAAATCATGAATTCGTGCCATGTTTGTATATTAAAATGAAACTATTCTTATGCAATATAATTAATTTTGGAATGATATCGACCTATAAATAGCTCAATTACCACTAAATTCGTGCTGAAAGTTTCATAAAGATATCTTGTTTAGTTTTCAAGTTACAGACATTCAAAAGTATGATAATGCAGTAAAATACTCAGACAATCAGTGACATAATTATTGGACCGATTAGCCTGAAAAGGCAAAATTCCCCCCTTCCCCCTTTTCAATGTTCATTGTTCATTATTCAATATCAATCAATCAATCAATTTATTAATCACACACAAAAATATACAAGAATAAACAAAATTAAATAAATATATGTATGTTGCGAGGAGACCAACAAGAAGCAAAGCTTATGAAACGTTGGCCACCTCAATAATGGTATATAAAATTAATTAATTACAGGGATGGAGCGTAGAATTATACAATAATAATAAAAAAAAATATTATATATAAAAAAAGATGAATATATAAAATTTGTAAAACTAGTATTTTGAAAATAAATATTGTTTAAGCTGAAATCCGAAAGCTGAAGTAATATCACGCAGGTTTGAGCTCGATGAATTATAAAAGGTAGGTCCTTGATAACTCACTGTGAACTGCCTGGATTTTGTGCGACAGTATGGAATATGAAATAACTTTGAACTACGAGTGTTATAGAGGTGAATTTCGTTAACTGGAATAAAAAAATCATGAAATGGGAAGCAAACCTCTGGTAAAGGAATGCATGAATTTACCTAAACTAAAAAAATAGATATCCTCAAATTTCAATAGTTTTAAATTCTTAAATAAAGAACTTGTATGTTCATGATAAGACACCTTAGAAATTATTCGCACTACATGTTTTTGTAATAAAAATATACGGTTAAGATTGGTCGGATATGTTGATCCCCACACTAAGATACAATATTGAAGATAAGGATAAACTAATGAGTAATACAACATCAGTAAAGCTGATTGAGGTAGACAAAAACTTGACTTATATATAACTCCAATTGATTTAGAAATTTTTCTTGCAACATGAGATTTCCATGACAAGTGTTCATCAAGCACAACACCCAAGAAAACAGTTTCACTAACTCGCTTAATGCCACAACCATTCACATGCAAAGTAAAGTCAAGTGTTTGCCTTTTCTGCCTTGGTCTAAACAAAATATAGTTTGTCTTTTGTATGTTAATAGTTAATCGATTTGCATGAAACCAAGTTGTCAACGTATTCAACTCTGAATTCACTGTTGACATCATTGTATTTAAATCATTGTGGGAAAAGAACAAATTAGTATCATCTGCAAATAAAACCAAATCGGTGACTGGAGAGACATTACAAATATCGTTGATGTAAATAAGAAATAGCAATGGACCAAGAATGGAACCTTGTGGGACGCCACATGTAATAGTTGCACGATTTGAACATGTACCATTATATTCAACAAATTGAACTCTATTAACAAAATAGTTTTTTAACCATTCGAGAGGTAATCCACGTACTCCGTAGAAGGCCAGTTTGTCAAACAAAATATTATGATCAACAGTATCAAAAGCTTTCGATAAATCAAGAAAAACACCAACAGTATACTTTTGTTATTTGAAACGCATTTGAAATTTTGTCTAAAATTTGAAGCAAAGCCAATGATGTCGAATGTTTTCTTCTAAAGCCATATTAATTTTTATTTAGAATATCTTTAGAATCAAAGTAATTCAGTAAACGATTATACACTACTCTCCCAAAAATTTTAGAAAAAACTGAGAGTATGGAAATTGGCCTATAATTTGTAATTAGATTTTTCTCACCTGATTTAAATAGTGGAATAACAGGCGCGATTTTTAATCTGTCTGGTACAATGCCAGTACTAATGGATGAATTATGCAAATTAAAGGTTGAGAGATTAAGTGAATTGATCTTTTAACCAACCACATAGGAATTCTGTCAAAACCTGAAGCTGTATTAGTACGAAAAGATGCTATAATATTAGTTATTTCATCATCTGTTACACTATCAAAAAAAAATGGAATTAGGAAAATTACCAGATAAAGAGGACAAATGAGATTGATTAGAAGAGGGAATATTTTTCAACAAGTTAGGACTAAGGTTTGTAAAATAATCACAAATGGTTGGAAATATCAACTGGGTTAGAAACCTCTTGATTGTTAAGATTGAAGGTACTCGGTAATTTTGTCTTGTTTCTTCTTTTTTTTGTAATTATTAACTCATTTAAAATTCGCCAAATACTTTTCGCCAAATACTTTTAACATCAGATTTCACAGATTCCAATTTCGTTTCATAATGTATTTTCTTAGCAGTCCTTAATAAGTAAGTTAATTTATTTTTATACTTTTTGTACATGTTCTCCGAAGCAGAAGAGGGTTTGCTAAGGAATTTTTTATAAAGAGCATTTTTGCGTTTAATAGATTTGAGAAGGCCTTTAGAAACCCATGGTTTTTTCATTGTAAATTTGGCATGTTTCAATTTCTTTAGAGGAAACGAAGCATTGTAACTATCATTATATTATAAGTAGTATCTAACGAGCAATTTGATTGGCTAATGCGCGTGCTTTATGACGCAATAAAGCACGGCCAGCGTTTTCATTTTTCTCACTTCGTCCCCGCTTGTTAAATTTTCCTCGGAATTGTCAATACAATATGAACAAAATTATAATAGTTTTAAATCCAAAGTCTGTCAAAAAGCAAGAAAAAATAGACCTAAACGAGATGGAAAAAAGCCAGCCAACAAATAACAACGGAACATAAACGGCGAATAAAGATTCGTAGCTGTTTCTGAGTTTGAAATATACTTTTTTGCTTGAAAGTTGGCATTCAACGGCGACAAGAAACGCGAAAATCTGTACTATTTTGACATATAAAGGTACAAAAACTGTTTTTAAACACAAACCAAACCAAATTTATCCACAGTTCTAGGTGCAAAAAATTAAAATTAACCATTTTGGCATTGATTTAGATATAAACAATATGTGTACAGTTTTAAGCTGTCAAGATGCAACGACAAAACCTACACAAATACGACATGTTTATGCATTTCTTGACAGTTTGTCTGAGAAAATTTTTAACCACCAACCACTGAACTAGCAAAAAACACAAAAAATATTCAAACAGTACCTTCAAACAAAAACTGCCTGATATATTTCGTTCAAGATGAAAAATCAACTTGACAGCCAATGTCATCAAAGCAGCTTGACAAAAACGGAAAAACCCTTCGCTTTTATACGAATCCAGGACAATAGTGAAGCAGAACAACGAAAAACCAATCTGTCTATCATTGTGCACTATATTTGAAAAAATTTCAACAGTTTTTGTGCCTTTTTAATCCCTAATTTTTGTTGAGTTGCAAGTTTTTCGCTCCTTCACCGGCCAGAATTCAAGCTTGTAGTTGTTGCCAAGCAATGAAAACATTAAAAAGCTTGCGAGTGACGTCAGTGATTACATGTTAGGAGAATATCAATATTGATCTTTTAACAAAATTGTTTACTGTGCTTATATACCACTTATAATATAAAAGAATTAAAAAACTCGTCTTGTGCCGTTATGGTGTAATAATGGACTCGGGGAATGTTGGGAGAATACTCGAGAAGCGTGTAAAACACTCGGCTACGCCTCGTGTTTTACAAGCTTCTCTCGTATTCTCCCAACATTCACCCCTCGTGCATTATTACACCATAACGGCACGCGACTCGTTTTTTAATTCTTAAATAAATCTATCAGCAAACAAATTATATGCATTGTTAGGGTTACTAGTCTCATGAAGATCAGCCCAATCAAAACTATTTAAAGTATTAAAAAACTTGGAAGTGTTTTTTCCGATTCGTCACGGATGAAAAAATATTCGTTTTCTTCGATCTCATAAAATAACTCTCGATTGAAACAAAAAATCAGCAAATGATCTGAAATATCAGTAACAAAAAGACCACTATATAAGTGGTTATCAACGGTATTAGAAAATATATTGTCAATAACTGTTGCAGTGTATGAAGTTATTCTCGTCGGTCGAGTAATCAGGGGAAAAAACAAATTAGAATACATAATATCTAAAAATTCACTAGTAGGCAAATGAGAGTGAGAATTCAATAAATTTAAATTAAAATCACCCATTAAATAACAGGGTTTGTTCTCTTTAGAAATCTTTGCCATTAGGGAATTTATGTATTGAATAAAATCTGCAACTTTTTGGTTAGGGGATCTGTAAATAACTCCCACGATAGTACCCTTACACTTAGTCTTAGGTATTTCAATAAACAATGATTCCACCAAGTCGGGCGAATTCAAATTGTTCAAATCATTACGCATTGTACAATCAAGATTGGAATCTACGAAAAAACCAACACCACCGCCAACGCGACCATGGCGGTGGTTATGAATGAAATTATAACGATCAATTTTAACGACATCATCAGCTCTACTTAGCCAAGTTTCAGAAATACCAATTATAGAGAATTTACTTTCAATAGTGGACAAGAAATTACACAGACTTTCGAGATTACGAGATATACTACGAATATTCAAATGAAGTAGAGAAAAGGCATTATTTGCAGATGATAAACTTGACAATTTTTCGTTATACGTACATTGAGTAAAGTAATCACACGCTACCAAATCCGAAAATAGTTGCGAGTCGGGATCAAAGTTATCTGAAAGAGCTAGATTTTTGTTTAAACCAAGCAGCAGAGGATTGAATATTAGTTCCGATAATCTATCGGAATCACAATTTATAGGACCATACATTTGCTCAAATAAAATTAAATTAAACTCATCATCGTCAAGGTTAAAGAAGGGTAACTCACACATAGTAATGTTATTAAACATTAAACACACAACAACTAAAGAATAATTATTCTATATTACTTATCTCAAAATGAGGTATTGATAAATCCATCTTTAAATAAGGCAAAATCGGATAACGATGTGAACGAATGAACACGCAAAGATTGATAGGCTTTCTTCAAGTATATTTTGCCATTCTTCGTCCATGCATGTTTGAAATTAAATTCGGTGCGGAAGTCTTTTACCTTTCGTAACAAATCATGAGCCTTACGAGTTAGGCTTTCGTTCACATACAACCGTGAGTCTCCCTCAAACCCAAGATCACTCGCAATTGTGTGGCCAAGATTCCGCTTTTTGCTATATAAACGATCTCTTATACTTCGGCGAGTAAATTTCACTATGATGGGCGGTATATAGTCCTTTTTCGCGGGAAGACGTTGACTAATTGATATGTCACTTTCAAGAAGCTCGTGTTCAGGGTCGATAACTGCAGCGACTTTTCGAACAATTTCATCCGTATCTTCAAGGGAAGACTGTGGTACGCCATGAATTTCTAATAAATCACGACGTAAATACGATTGCAATTCATCGACGGTGCTTTCAAGGTAATCGACACGCTTGACCAAATCATCACTGATTTGGCGAAGGACTTCGTTGTTCTTTTCGGTTTTTTGAAGACTGTTGCTAAGTTCGTCGAACTTATGGCTGAGAAACTCTTGGCTCTTCTTAATCTCGTCTAGGTCACTTTTCGACGCCTTAATATAAGTATTCAGCAGGTCCTTTATTTCATTTGACTGTTCTTTTAGACGACTGTCAAGGAAGGCTTGCAATTCGGTGCTTACTTCGTCGCTTGCCACGTTGCAGGCCACATTACTTTTACCAGCTTCAGCTTCAACATTAGCAGAAGTTTGCTTACGTTTGGGAGGCATTATTGAAAAAAATACGGAGCTAAGAAATACACGTCTAACCCCTGCAATAAACTATACCATATCGACCTATAAATAGCTCAATTACCACTAAATTCGTGCTGAAAGTTTCATAAAGATATCTTGTTTAGTTTTCAAGTTATAGACATTTCAAAAGTATGATAATGCAGTAAAATACTCAGACAATCAGTGACATAATTATTGGACCGATTAGCCTGAAAAGGCAAAATTCCCCCCTTCCCCCCTTTTCAATGTTGGTAGTCTAACATGCATTTTCTATGTTACATGCTATTTGCACAATTGTATACAAAAATACCCTTTCTATACAAGTGTCCCAAATTTCAATGTCACTGATTGTCTGAATTTTTTCTTATGGCTTGCTGTTAGTTAGGAATTTGTTGGTATTAGTTTGGTAAACAATGAAGTATTTTCGGTATTTTTAGTTTTAGTATCAAACCGCTTAATAACTCTTAGAACACTTGACTTTGACACGTTAACGCAATTTTCCGATACGAATATTTGAATTCGCGCCTCAGCAAGAGGGCTAAAGCTCGCTGCTCTGCAGTTAAATCATGAATTTGTGCCATGTTTGTATATTAAAATGAAACTATTCTTACGCAATATAATTAATTTTGGAATGATATCGACCTATCAATAGCTCAATTACCACTGAATTCCTGCTGAAAGTTTCATAAAGATATCTTGTTTAGTTTTCAAGTTATAGACATTTCAAAAGTATGATAATGCAGTAAAATACTCAGACAATCAGTGACATAATTATTGGACCGATTAGCCTGAAAAGGCAAAATTCCCCCCTTCCCCCCTTTTCAATGTTGGTAGTCTAACATGCATTTTCTATGTTACATGCTATTGTCTCGTATTAGGCTGTCGATGCTTTTTCTAGCAGATAAACCAACATTGCAACAGGGGGAGGGGGTTTACCAGTGAATTTTGCACAATTGTATACAAAAATACCCTTTCTATACAAGTGTCCCAAATTTCAATGTCACTGATTGTAGATTGCGTGCATTGTGTAACTAACGTGCATCATGCAGCTGTAACTTACTTTAACTGTATTTCTGTTAAAAAATTTATGGAGCTTGTGGTGCGGTGGAAAATGTTTGTCAATTAGACTAAGGAATTACGTCCTATGTTTGTGCTAACACTCTTGCTAAATGGTGGGTTGAACCAAATGATGTTGCGGTGTGTGCTGAGTGTAGCTAAGTTCCCGATTGAAGTTGCTATGCCTAATATATATAGGTGCAGATTCCTGAAAAGTTTGCTCCTCTGATGAAAGAAGTGCGATATGCTTGTTAATTGATGCAGGTAGTTGCCTTGTGATGCTCGGTGGGTGATTAGAGTGCACATTTATGTATAGTGGATCGTCATTGGGCTTCCTATGGGGCCTATGTTTTCCATTGTTAAGTTCGAAAGTTACATCTAAAAAGTTTACTATGCATAAATTTGATTCGCCGGTAATTTTTAGGTGAAACTGCTCGAACGTTTTGTGGAGATCTTTTCTTGTTTTGTCTGCTAAACATGCTGATTTACTATTTATAATAGCCAAACCGTCATCTCTATATAGGCCAATGCTTTATTTGCCAAATTTCTTACTCAGGTGGTTTAAAATGAAAAGGTCTACTAACTCACATAATTTCCGCGCCATTGAAACTGCCAATGGTAACGTCAAACAAACTATGATTATTTCAATTATCCATGAAATTCCGGTATTGAAAAGGAGAGATTTTCTAGCGTGTTTTATTATTCAAATATCGTTTTCAGGTATAGTAACCAAATTTGAAGACCAATATAAAGGTTGGTCCAATAGTTTTTCAGAAATGTATGGGTAGAAATCGACAATGTCAAACTAAATAAAACTGTGTCCGTCCTTATCTTTTATATTGCCAACCACTGAATAACTTGTTTTGTATTTTTCCAGATTCGCTTTTAGCAGGATTTATTAATCACCATTTTGGATTGTTTTCCAAATTTTCTTTGTGATCTTTTAAAGATATCAATGCTTCACTTTTTTTTTTCAATTCTGTCGCCGATTCCTAAATTGTTCGAAATGTTTTTTAGTTCTAAATCAATTTCATCTATAGTGTCCTCGGATCCATGCTTATCTGTTTTTGTGATGTTGTCATGGACGAGCTTGTTGTATGTTGTATGCTGCAAAAATGAAATTGTTGGGAGACCGTTAGTCAAATATTTCTGAAATTGCAACTACCTGCAACAATTAACAAGCGCATCACACTTCTTTTATCAGATGAGCAAACTTTTCAGGAATCTGCACCCATATATCAGAACGCACTTAGGCAACTACCTACAAGGTAACTACCTGTATCAATTAACAAGTGCATCGCTCTCCTTTCATCACACGAGCAAACTTTTCACAGTGGCGTAGCCAGCCCACCGATTTGGTCCAGCTATGCAAATTTCAAATCATCATTATTCGTTTCTTTAGAAATTGATTGTTTTCACCTTCAATGAACACGAACAAATTTGCATAGCGCGACTAAATCGAGGGTTGGCTACGCTACTGACTTTTCAGGAATCTGCACCCATATATCAGAACACATAGCAACTTTAATTGTGAACTTAGCTACACTCAGCACACACCACAACAACAATGCAGGAATATGCAATGCAACATCATTTTGTTCAACCCACCATTTAGCAAGAGTGTTAGCACAAACAGGACGTAATTTTAATAGGCTCCACAAAATTTTTAACAGAAATACAGTTAAGTAAGTTACAGCTACATGAACAATGTCAAGTCCGGAATCACTAAACACAATGCACGCATATCTAGGAATAACAAGTCACAGGACAGGGACACTACCAATTGCAGTTGTAGAGAAAACACCATTTGCCCGCTTCAAAAACAATGCATGACTATGGACATAGTATACAAAGCAACAGTCACAGTGAGCAACACAAACATGATCAAAAATTACATTGGCATGACTGCAACCACATTCAAAGAGCGATTGGCCAACCACACTAAATCTTCTCAGCATAAAAAGCATGCAAACGACACAGAACTTTCGAAATATATTTGGACATTGAAAGAAAACAATAAAGATTTCAGTATTAATTGGCAAATTTTAAAACATTCTATTTCATACACAGGTGGAGCAAATCGATGCAAAGATGTTTAGAAAGAAAAACGTTTTATGTATTTTGAAAGAAAAAAAAAACAAGAATTGTTTACTCAACAAAAGAGCTTGCGTAAACAATGCAAACAAAGCCACAAATGCACACATTGTCCCCCACATACACCCCCACGTTCCGACAGGAAGCATATAAGCGGTCATTTCTTTTGATACTTGTAACTGCCTGATGATACTTTTACAGATGAACAGCCTGTTGCAGACCAGTTTTGAGGTAAGCGAAAATGTATAATTTTCGCTTACGTCAAAACTGGTCTGCAACAGGGTGTTTCATCTGTAAAAGATGAAATTAATGTTTCATTCTTTTACAGATGAAACATTCTTTTACAGATGAAAGAGCCTGTTGCAGACCAGTTTTGAGGTAAGCGAAAATCTATAATTTGCTCTAACTATATGTTGTTGAGCACTCTTTGCGTTTCATAGACCTAAACCTACACGTATTATATTTATATTTCAAACTATTTTCATAAATCTAGTAACTTCTTTGTGCTTTGAGTAGTAATGTGAAGCTGATTTGTGAAAAAATTTTGATGGCAGAATTAAATTTTTGCCCACTACTGACACTGCTGTTGCTAATAGAAATCTCTATTAAACAAGTTAAATTCTTGTTAGTGTTGTGCTATAAATTCAACACACATGTACAACTCTCACTATTTGTCTCTCTTCTTTGCATCACAAGATAGTCCAATATATCTGTTATTCTATTCCAATTCTTGAAAGGGGTATAAACACCCCACAGTAACAGGTTAGATTCCTGTTAATATATCAAATTACACGTCCACGTCATCACTCTAATACAATTCCCAGTAAATGAACAATGCATTTAAATAATGTTTGCTTTGTTTGTATGTTACGGGGAGGTGCCTCGCATGGGTACTTGCGTCCCGTTCGTGCCTCTCCCGTTTGGGCTACTACTTATCTTTAGATTTTTGTCTATAAATATGTAATTTCTGTAGTTTAACCCAATAAACTAACTTAGATTGTTTGGCAGCCACTTTGAAGCAAAAGCTCCCCCCGTCCGTAGAGACCAGTTTTTGGCTTGTCAGTACTTTTCCCCCACAACTATTGTGCAATATTTTCTAGATTTTATTAGGCATTTTAAAAAATATCCCCCCCCCCAAAAAAAAAAGTAAACCAATGATATAGGGCTACTAGAAAAATACCAAATGGTGAAACATCTTTTTGGAGCAACATCCTCACTTTGCAATGCCAATTTCTGTTATGGAAAATAGCACAATTAAACAGTGCAGATTACGATGTTACGATTAAGATGGAATGGAATGATCCAGTGCCAGAGAACGAGAATGCACAATGGAAACGCTGGTTTGAAGATATTCCGAAATTACAATTGCTTAAAGTAAATCATTGTTTCAAACCATCAGATTACTGCAGATTTAGGTTGAGTGTTTAGGGGCATCTGTTTCCGTTGATTGTTTGGCAATGAAATCGCTGTGTTGCTAAGGCAAAAATTCAAAGTTGCCAAGTCCACAGGTATTCGAACAAGTACAAAATAATTATGTGGTGTTAGTAGCACTGGTCGAAATTATTTAAATGGCAAAGGTTGGAAAAAGTTTTGCTTGGTTCATTCATTTTCTCCTGAAAAAAATACTGGCGGAAATTCTAGCCATCTATCATACAGTGATCTTTGCCTGATCGAAGCGTTCAAACGAGAGAAACTCTTGATTTCTTATGACGAAATTTTGGAGAAGTTATACAACTTTGGATATTTACCGTTTGGAAATGTTTTGAAAAGCGCTCAGTTCAACGACAAATCCCAAGTGGAGAATTTACTTTAAAGAAACTAGCTGGTATAGCACAAGAATGATTACAGTGCAAAATATGGCGTACACTCCGCTAGAGGGTGGGCAAAATCTTGGTGCATTTTTGCAAGATCTTAATATCGAATTAGCATACATGCCTGCCTATTCACCAGATCTAAATCCATTGGAATATGTATTTGGAAAACTATGTGCTTTGATGAAGTATCAGTTTATACATGTCACTAATGAAAACCTGAAAGAATTACTTTATACTGCAATTGATTGCATTTCTCCAGGGGATATGGCTGGATTTTATATAGTTACTGGGTTAAATCATACTGTGAAATCGTACTCACATACTGTGAGAATAATAGTAGTCTGCGTTTTTCTAAAAATCAGTAGTTGATACAGGTGTGTTAAAATTAACAGTTTATTATAATAAATCAAAACTCAACAGAGTGTGTACTTTATTTAAAAAAGGTATCTAAACCTAAAATGTTTTATCAGTAACGAAGCAAGCGAATAAAAAATCATAATTTTTTTGTTTGTTTCAATTGTATGTTATTGAATTTAGACACGCAACTGAACCCCTAAAATATAAAATTAAATACTGTATATTATATTAAGTCTGACAGTGATGTAGCAAGATAGCAAGTGTTTTATTTGTGAACAGAAACCGCTGTGAATTGTGATACTGATTTTTCCGTTTGCATATAAAACACTGATAGTAAAAACAACAAACTTATTTTGCTAACATCAAAACATTGCCAAATATCAAATTCCATGCATGCAAACTTCAATATAAACACAGTATGTACATTCTAAATAGTTTTGTTATCTGATCACTACACAACTGAATAGGTTTATGTAAATAAACTGATACAAAGGTTTATAAAAATGTACCAGTGTTATTGAAGGAAAGTAATGCAGAAGCAGCATTTACCGCATCCAAATTTTGTCAGAAACCCCTTTGTCTTCGCACACTTCGCTATCGCATTGACAGTCGATTCCTTCATTTTGTAGTTTTATCGCTAATCTGAAGTCGTATTCTTCTTGATCGTTTGCAAACGGTGGTGAAAGTAACTCCCTTGATCTTTTCTTTGTCATAGGGTATTGTATAGAAAACTGTTCCTCTAATAATCTCTTCTGTGGGCAGTACTCGGCTGCCACTACTTGATAGTGCTTTGCTCTGCTCATCACGATCATCCGAGGTTTCCGTTTGACAAACAATTTCATGAAGAAGGGGCAAAATACTCTCACATGTTTGCGGTGAACCTCTTAGTCTTCCCTCCAGTCGAACAACATCTTTATTCAACAGTGCCCAGTTTCTAAGGCTGTGCGACATATATCTCTTTGGGGAAATTCTTTCATAATATAGAGATACGGTATTTCATGTAATATCAGGGAAATGAAGTCATCATAGTTCAATGTCAAAAGGTTTTCGTTGTTTACATAAATCTGCATCTAGTTGTCAAATAATATGAATACTCAACATTTATATGCATTAAATTATTAATCTCAGTTGTTTATATTACTGCTGCTAAAGAAGTAAAATCACATGTTTGTCGTTCAAACCTTTGTTCAAGCTATGAGAGAACTATAGGTGTTTCCCACAGAAATGCATGAATTTGGCACTAACAACGCAGTGATTTCATTGGCCAAACAATAAACAGAAACGGATGCCCCAAAACACTCAACCTAAATCCTCAGTATGAGGAAATCAAAGAGGTTCAACTGCATTTATTCTCTGATGCCTCACAAGTTGGGTACGCAGCAGTGGTGGCATAACTTTGTCTAGAAGATATAAATGGCAATACTCACATCGCCTTTGTCATGGGCAAAGCAAGACTGACTCCATTACGTGAAATTACCATCCCACAATTGGAATTAACTGCCACTGTCTTTCTTGTACGACTGTCCACCATTATTTGTAGAATTACAAAAAAATTGTTACTGGACTGATATCCTTATAACTATCTCCGATACTCCAGAAATTATTTGCTTGGGTTTCGTCGTAATGTGGGACTTAATTATGATCTTAACAGCAAACAAATATGGCTATAACGGCGAGGGATTCTACACTTTTTAGAATGATAGAAACGTAAAAACAGCAAAAAATGTGGGTGGTGGTGTTTGCATTTACATTGCAAATCATGTGTCGGTTGAGCGCTTGACTGAATTTGAAACTGATCACATAGAATCTATTTGGCTTAAGTGGTTCCCCTATCGTACACCGAGAAATATCACTGCAGTATTAATTGGGAATATTTATCATCCTAGGTCGGCTCGGGAAGAACAGAATAAACTATTATACCATCATATCCAGTCCAATGTTGATAGCTTTGAGGAAACATCCCAGTGCATTAATTCTAATCTGTGGTGACTGTAACCCAGTTGCTACTGGTTTTAGAGAATCGATATTAAAGGGAAAACTTGGTGTTAAGCAAATAATCTCAAGTCCGATGAGAGCAGAGGCTATCCTCAATTTGGTCTTTACAAATCAATCGCGTATGTTTGAAAAACGTTATTGCTTCCTAACATTGGTGCTAGCGATCATAACACTATATTTATTAAACCATTGAAGGAAATGAAATAAAAAACTACCCCAGATTGCCGATTTGTTAGCATAAGAGACTGCTGTGATAGTAATTGGCGGAAGTTTGGAAATTGGATTACTCAGTGCTCTTGGGATGAAGTTATTAATGCAAGCAGAATTGAGAATAAATATTCCTGTTTTATGAATAAATTAACTTGTGCTATGAACAGGTTTATTCCAATTACTAAAATTAGAATACATCAAAATTATAAACCCTGGATTATACGGACTATTAAGAAATGCATAAAGATAGACAAAAACCTTCTTTATTCATGGCAAAACATCTGCTGAATACAAGAATTGTAAATATAAAACATTGAGTCTCCTTAAAGCTAGTAAGGCCAATTACCACAACAAAACAAGTCAGCTTAAGGACAGTCATCCCTCTTTATGGTGGAATGAAATTAAGAAATTAACTGGGTCACAGCATAATGAATATTGGCAGAAACATTTGGAAACTAAGATAAATGGGTTGTGTTTCCCCATTAAAACTGGCGAATAATATCAACTCGTAAGCCTAACTGAGCATTTTGACCCATTAATTATCATAAATACCAAAAATTCCCAAGATGTACCTGATTGGTTTTTTACCATTGAATGGGAAGTTTTTAATGAATTGCGTCAAATCAAGTTGACGAAAGCTGGCGGCCCGGATGGTTTACCTAATTGTGTCCTTAAAGAATTTGTGACGAACTTGCTGATTAATAATCCGATTGCCTGTATTTATAATTCAGCAATGGAACAATCCCTGATTCCTGATATGCTTAAAAAATCCTTAGTTCACCCTATCCCAAAAGCCTAACCCCCTTAACCATAGAGGAAGATATATGACCAATAAGCCTTACATGTCAAATCGCAAAAGTGTTAGAAAGGTTTTCAATTTGATCAATCACAATATCCTAGGGAATAAATTGGAATCCGTAGGTGTTCATCCCACTTTACAACAATGGATTGCTGCCTTCCTTACCAACAGATCCCAGTGTGTCCAATTAATAAATGGAATTAGATAGGAGTGGAAAACAACCAATGGAGGAATTCCGCAGGGAACAAGGTTGGGTCCAATTCTATTTAATATTATGGTCAATGAATTGGCAAATAAATGGGACAATAGATTTAACATATGTTGATGATTTGTTGATGATATGTAGCAGAAATAATACCAAGGAATTTTATTACCTATAATTGTTGAAGAAGAAATCCATCAACATGCTGTTATGAATCGCATGAAATTGAACCCAAGAAAGTGTAAGGAAATGATAATTAATTTCATGACCTATGATAACATTGCATGCCGTCCCTTGGTTATAAATGGAATGGTTGTTGAACGAGTGAATAGTTAGACTTCTCCGATTAACGATTAACAATACTCTTTCCTGGTGTGAACATTCCTTTAAAAATGCAAGCATGCCTCTAAACGTTTGTTTGGACTTCGCCAACTTAAACAAGCAGGAATTAACCATAAAAATCTAGTGATGGTGTATTGTACAACTATATGCCCAATCCTGGAATACGCGTCTCCGGCATGGTCCCCGTTATATATAAATAACCAACTCCAGGATGTCCAAAGACGGCTTTGCACATTATTTATCCAGTGTTAGAATATGACGACTCCTTACGAATCTCTGGACTCCCACTGCTATTAGACCGCAGAAATACCTTGTGCCAAAAATATCTGAATACAGTGGAACAGCCATGTCATCCTTTAAACCATCTACTACAAGAGCATTATGTAAAGTAACTAAAACAAAACAGTGTGAAAACTTTCTCCTTTTCCGCAGCTAAGTCCCTCCCATAGCTGTCATTCATGCAACGTGTGAGAGTGTAGATATGTAAATATAATAGTGTAGATTTGACTTTTTAACTTTATAGACATTTTAACTAATAGCTATTTATCATGATCTTAATTAATGTATTACCCTGTTATTCAATTATTTGCCAGAGGGTTTTAATAATAATAATAAAAATATATAATAATTCGATGTCCATGTTGAAGCGAATTTGAATTTATTACAGATTTTTAAATGGCAGCTTGCATAAAGATAACAATCTTAAAAACTTGAAATTAAAAATATATATACAAATCAATGAAACCGTCCAAATCCACTACACCAAAATGGTGCACAACTTAGATTCACCCAATGTCAAGTGAATCCCATTTCCGTTGAAATTCCGGAGTTTATTTTAGTAAAGATACACGAAATTCTTTAGGTTTTTTCACAAGCACTTCCCACCCTCAAATAAACTACACAAACTCTTTAACCGCGACACTGTACGCGTCAGCTACAGATGCGTAACGAACATAAACGCTATCCACAAACAAAACAATCCTACCTTGAAACAATCAAAAAACAACACAATAAACAATGATACTTCCACTTGCAATTGCCAGAAATCTAATGAATGCCCACTTGCTGGAAAGTGCCTGAAAGAGATCGTTGTATACTTTATACTTTATTATTATTAAGTATTCCCGACAAGGGCTTTTCAATACCTATTGCAATCATTAAAGATTTCTTAATCAAATTATACATATAGTTAAAAATTAGATACTATAATGTCTGTGTAAAAATATCTTGAAATGTTATAGTCAGTAAAATGTATTAAATATGTACATATAACTGTTTAGTATAAGATGACGTTATAAATATTTAACTCTTTCTGGTAGGTCGCATTTTAATTATGTTGTCGCAAGAGCAGTTTGAGTACGATCTCCTTTGCAAAATATTTACCCCCTGGCAATGAAATTAACACCATTGGAATCCTTACAAAATAAGCTTTTTAACTATGTTGCCGACTAAACATTACAGAATCAAAAATACTAAAAGTTTAATCCCAAACATACATCCAGTTATACTCAGTTCAACTCAAACAATCTTTAATATCTTCTTTATAAGACCTTTTTACGACAGACTTCTAATGGTAAAAATTTAGCTTTTTCTGTTCATTTATTATGTAAAACTTTGCTTCGATACAGCGAGTAGAATTATTTATTTTGCATTTTTTTATTTATCGGCTATTTTCCAGCACGCACACACTTGCCGTAGTTTGACTATATATGGTTTGCCCACGCGCTTCAGTCCCGACAAAAAAATCTTATGTGGGGTATTGTACCCTAGGGAATTCATTCCGGCCACTTAAAAAACCATACCAACAGTCTTTGGGCCTTTTCTGGTTGTTTTTGTCTGAAAGTTTGGTTCAACCTGTACGCATTTCAAGTTTCGCCGTAACTTTGTCAATTGTTATTGTTTTTCTTTGAAAGTTGGTCAGTATGTACTGTTTCTAAAGCTCTATACAATGGTGTATTAGCGAAAATCACATTGACCAAAGGTACTGAATATATAATTAGTTTACAATAATAATAAATATCAGATTACAAAGGTGTTAACTCACGGAGATCTGTAAAACAATGTGTTTAGCGAATTGTTTGGCATTAGCCAAGAACAGGTGTGTTGCTGAATCGATTGGTGGTATTTTTGTCCGTTTTGGGTGAGGGGTGCCAAATATACAAACGCTCAAAGTCCTCAACCTTTAGCAGTTTCAAAAAGAGTAAACAAGCTACGTACTTAGCCTTTTCTCATTTAACTTATTCTTAAATGTTTTTAACGGTAATTATTTCAAGTCATTATATAGGTTATTCCATATTTTTACTGCTCTATAATGGTAGCTTCTCTGTCCAGACTTTGTTTTGATAATGGGATATTCAACGTTTCCTTGTTCCTTAGCGAGAGAGGACGATTGTTGGAGGGTGCCTCATGATCACCAGCTTTCAATAATGGTGTAATCTCAGCTATTTTCCAGTAGTCTGGTAACGTTGAAGTTGCAAAAAGTGGTTAATGATATTTGTCAATGGTGCCAAGATGACTGGAAGACAGTCTTAGAAGAAACTAATTGTGTCAGGCCCAGGAGACTTATTTGAAGGCACTGGACTTCCGTACAGGTGACTGGGACAAAGTTGAACATCTCCTTCACCGATATTGCAAAATTAATGAGCATGCTCCCTTAAAACATCGCAGGATAAACGGTGTCAAAGTACCTTCGATGAACCCCAAAATAGCTACTCACATAAATGACTGTGATTTTTATCGAAAAAATGGCTGTTAAAGCAACATGGATTTGATCCTCAACAAGTTTTATGTAAGTGATGAGTTTTACTATTAGATAACAATGTTGAATGGCACATTGCCACAATCATATTTAATTAAACAAAGGCGTGATCAATTGAACAAGATATGTTCAATTTCCAGGCTACCTGGAGACTTTGATGGATGCCAAATGGATTTTGAAGATACTTTAACGAAATGTCTAGAGCATTTTATATCCGAGAATCCAGATTTCGACTTCACAAACAATTATGTGAAAATCAAGTTTTCAGGTGATGGGGCCCAAATGACCAGAAACACAAACTTTGTTTTTTTAACGGTTGCAGTGCTAGACAGCAAGAAGAACAATCCTATGTCAGCTAGGGGTAATCATAGTTTAGCTGTTGGGAAAGCATCAGAAGACTATGAGGTACTGAAGGAAGCATTTGGAAATATTATATTCGATAGAATTAACACACTAAACAGGGAGAAACATAATTAGAGTAGGTGAGAAAATGATCAACCTTGAGTTGTTTTTTGGTGGAGATTATAAGTTTCTCCTGATGGTGTTAGGGTTACAAATTGCTACTTGTAACCATGCTTGCATTTGGTGCAAGATTCATAAGGATGATCGATGGATCACATTGTTCTAGATGAGTTGCATTTTATGTTGAGAGTGGTAGATGTTTTGATAGATAACCAGATATTTATTTATTTAATTGATTTATTGGACAAAGCCCAAACGGTAAGAGAGCGAACGGGACTCGAGGTCCCATTGGAGGCACTCCCCCCATTCAAACCATATAGATACTAAAATACATAACAGTACTTAAAATATATATACACGATAAAAAAACATGTGCCATATCGTAATCACTTTAAAACGCTCAAATAATATAAGATATTCATTAATCATTTTATATAGATAAACATCTTCTATAGATAGAAGATGTTTTAGAGTGGGATAAGACAGAGGATATGGGTAAGAAGAGAAATGAAGAAAGAAGGATGCACCTTAGTACACTGATTAGCACTGTGAGGTAATGTGGTGTATGTCTTAACATTTTGCAGAAAAATAATGCTGATGGGAAAAGTTCTGGGAAGTATGATTGTACAAGCTTGCTTGGTAATGATAAAAATATTTTGTTGCACGTGCTACCAGGCAAGTTAAGAATGGCAATCAAACACAGTTATTATGCTTTGGTCAGATTTCAATGAGCTCTACAAAATAATTACTAAAGAAGACCCAACTACATAAGATATGGACAACTACTTTGGGCAAGCAACTGCTTGGGTAAAGTTTTTCCTCTCATTGAGTGGCAAGTGTAAAAGGTACAACAGAGCAAGAGTGACACCTTACATGCATATAATGGTGTATCATATTCCCCACTTTTTTAGTCTCTATAAGACAATTAAAATCTTTACAGGACAGGGTGTTGAAAGAATCAATGATATGGAATGTAATGCGGAAGTTGAATAAGTGGGATTGTAAGTGGGATTGTATGTGTGATGTTTTAAGGTCAGAGTCAAGGCAAAGGGAGTCAGCATGAGTGTAACAAGAGGACATATGAGAAAGTTAATAAAAGGTTCTGGGAGACTGGAATTTTGGAAAGTAGACAGGAAAAAAGGAATAGGACTGAAGACCAGTTTAATTAATTAATGATGGTTATATCAAAATTTAAATTTTAACCCATTAACTGGCAGTTCTCTCCCCTTGACGAGTAAAATTGTCTGGCGTTAGACCGAGTAAAGTAGAACGCATCAGGGTGCAATGCGACTCAATGGGTTAATCTAAAATAGAACTTCACATAAGTGAGAAGGAAGCCTCTAATTTCTCACCTTAACTTAACTTTCTGAACTTCACATGCAAAGGAGTTTGTATGCATCTCATTTAGGACAGATTATCTCAACTGTTTAGGGTAAAATGACCATGGCGGTCGATATGGCACATGTACTAAAACCTGAATATGCACGGCGAAAGTCCTGAAAATGACCACGCCCAGAAACGGCACTGTCGACATAGCTCTAAATCCTGAACCGCCAAAGCTACAGCCTTTCTGAATTGCTTCTATTGCTTAGAATGGTTGCTTTTAGGGGTGGCCACTGGAGGGTGAAATTTGTCTAGGTATTATATTTTACAATAAATTTATTATGCACCATCCCATGTCAACTACTAATTATGCATCAAATACTCATTCACCTGGCAAAGTCTATGTTTTATTATTTCCGAAAATTCATAAAGAATGATGTTGTTTTGTTGAGATATAACACATTTCATTTCACTTACCACCTCCCCCCTGCCAGAACACGATTTCAGTCCTATTTTGATGGTTTGCTGGCTTTTTATCACCGAGCCTTGCAAGTATCATCCAAATGTTGTACTAGCACAATGCTAGTTGACTAAATAATATAATATAATTTATCTTTGATTTTGTGTCCTTCAACATTTCCTCAATTATGTCGCCATTGCAATGTCTCGCCACTTCTCTGCCCGAAAAATGCCACTTCTTCGTCCACATCTGTATTTATATTACAGTCTCCAAAAATAATTGATTGTGGAATAGTCCCAATGAAAAAATAGAAAGAATTAGCCCCACTTGGGAGTGAAAAAACCTCTCCCCAAAAAATAAAAATCGAAGGTTCAAAGTAATTTGAAAGTCTCACACAATCTTCACAAAAACTTATCTTGGACAACATTACAGGGGGGTGAAAATTTTCACGAATATGTTTGTTCACGACCACAGCAACCCAAGTAAAGTTTAACTGTTTATATGTTTAATGTAATTTTGTATTTTTCTGTTTTCCTTTAGCTATAAAAAAGAAACCAGGGACTTACGCAATTTTTTTGCACTATCCTTTTAAGGCTATTCTGTGTAGATGCCTGTACATTTCAGACCTCAGTTTTATTTACTCTTAATTAAAAACTTAATCGGATTTGCTCAGGTACTATTTTACATCGCTGAACATTAATTATGATCCTGAAAACTCTCGAACATTTAATAGGATGTGTCTAAAATGTAACTGTGTTCATAGTCTGTTACGTCCAATATCGTGTTGTATATGTGTGTAATGATAGTTAACTAGTGAATGTAATTTCCATGATGATGATGAAAATTTGGAATCATTTTTGGAAACGTCTTCAAAAACTCACTACACAGTTAATGCAACACTGACGGAGAAGCTTGAACACTGTAAGGAACAGTTTATGGACAGTTCAAAAAACTTCAGAATAAAAGTACGAAGGCATCATGTATGGGAAGATACAATGATAAAACTTCAAAGGGATGAGAATGCTATAAAGAATCCAATAAAAGTTCAGTTCATCGGCGAACCTGCAGTCGACCAAGGCGGGCCATCTCGTGAATATTTTGGCCTAATAAACGAAGCCGCTGAAAGAAAGTTGATGACACAATCTGCGTTCAGACATAATATTTCTGCCTTGAAAGGACGGGAGTACTATGCTTTTGGGCAGTTGACAGCTATTGGTTTGCTTCAAGGATCACCTGGCCCAAGATGTTTTACAAAGTCAGTGTTTGACTATATTTGTTCTGGGAGCATTGATAATTTAACTCCATCCATAGAAGAAATCCCAGTTCATGAGGTGAAGAATAGCCTCATGGAGTTGAATAATCTTACAAATCCTGATGAGTTTAAACAAAGGCATCTTTTGAAAGTGATTATCGATTTGATGCTGGCTATGCAAAGCCCATTGTTACAATGGCTGACAAAGACGATTTTATAAAATGTATTGCCCTTCATTATACTATACTTGTTTCCTTAAGTGAGCTCAACCAATTTGTCGATGGCCTGAATACCTGCAATATGTTACATCTTATCAAAGAAGACCTGATAGTTTCAGAGGTTTATTTGAAGTGGGTCATGCAAAGCTTACTGCTGAAGATGTTGATTCTATCTTTGATCCTGTTTTCAGTCCAGATGGCAGCAACAAATTTGCAATTGAACAGAGCATCATTTTTAATTTCAACCAGTACCTTGAGGATGCGGAAAGTGGTAAGGTGGTTGGTCAACTTGAAGACAGAGAAGTCAAAGTATCACTAAGTGATATTCTTCAATTTGCAACTGGTGCCCAACATGTTCCCGCTGTTGGCTTTTCTCCTCGCCCTACCATTTTGTTCCTGCACCACTTACATATGGCAGAAAGATAAGCACAAATACATGTGCTAACATTCTTAAGTTTCCAGTAAATGGTCTAGATGATGGAAAATTTTTTTCTGAGGAGTTCACGTTTTGTCTGCTGAACTCGCCTGGGTTCCAATTAGTTTAAAGTGTGTTTCAGTTGCCAAATGCTTATAACAGCAATACTTTGTATATGTGTGGTATATCGTATGCATCAAGTAAACAATGGATCCCTTCCCATGTATGTTACAAAGACTTATTATAGTTTAAGGCTATGTGCACACGGGCATCGTTTTCGAGCGTTTTCAAAAACATTTTTGTCTCTTATCGTTTTGGGCCATGTTCACACGGTCCAAGGGAAAATATATCAATATATTGAATTAGCTCCAACGTCTGTCGTAAATTGATATTGTTTGCATCAGTTTTTGTGTGAAAATACAAATGAAAACGCTCGAAAACGTTACCGTTTGCACGTAGTCTAAGTTTTCACTTTTCAGATACATTTCAAGACTTTTTATTGATATTTAAAAGTAACATGATTATATAGAGCAACACTTATCATTGCATAATAAGTTGACATTATTTGATTAAAGTTGATATAAAATTTTTGTTAGAAAATATATAATGTCAAGAGTGCTTCCGTTAATATTATTTGATATGCTATTTATTGAGCAGCAACCAAAAGTCTACAATATAAAGTTAGTGCTTCCCTCGCAGAACTTGGTTCACCAAGTCTAATAATTTGACTGACATAAGAAAAATATTCCTGATGAATCAAGGAATCATCATTCTCAGGTATCGGAGTTCATTATTGATTTCCTCCATATCTTCCGGTTATATGGATGTTTGCGGTCTGTGGCACCGACACTTTCACGTAGGAAAAAGAGATTGTTTGGGATGCCTGAGGCTGTTTGAAATCGAGACTTGCGAATGTAATGATTATTCCACTCTTCCATAACGCCGTTTAATTCGTTTTGTATGAGATTCTTAAAGCAGAACCAGATACATTCAAGATGTAATTTATTACTTGCATCGAGGTGGCCTTCATGTATCATGTCTTTGAAGAAATTCATCCACCAAGAACTCCATGTTCGTCTTGGAAATGCCCACCAAGCCTCGATGCGCTGGTTGCTATGAGAAGAGCCAAAGCGGTGGGCTTTCAAACCAGCAAGAGAATCGGTTCCATTTCTTCTGAAGAAACATTGGGCTGACGAGACGATTGAATTTTCTGTCCCTCGGTCAGTACGCAGGAGTGTTGGGCAACCTTCTATTTCAATGATAGCGTTTTTGAATAAGTTTGCGATTACTCTGGGATCGTTATTGCTCTTTTCCACTTTCAGCCATATCAAGCGTCGACTAAAACCATCGATACACCCGTGTATAGGCAGCCCATAAGGTTTGAGTTTGTCGTACCCATCGACGTGCCAGCAGTAATTTGGCCCGGGATTAGAATACTTTCTTCTTTTAAGCCTGTGTGCTTTTCGGCTTCTGACACCTTCAGGATCAATTTCTCTCATTAATTCTTCTACCGCTGACCTTGGTACATTAATGTCATATTTCAAGTGAAGTCTTCGCCACATCGCTCGGTAACCAAGTAGGTTACCAGAGCCTTGCAGTTCCCAGTTAATATGATCGCGAAGGAGATCTTCATCGATGTTGCGATTTCGCCTGTTCAAACCATAATCTCTTAAGCGGTTTAAGAGAGTCCGTTTCGACATCCTTATGTCATGGTATTTGTCTAAAAACTCTAATATCGCATTATAGTCGTAACTTCTTCTGAAATAATATCTTATTGCTTCTTCTTCCTCATCCATTCCGTAGTGTTTTTGTCCTTCCTCCCATCACGTTGTGAATTCATAGCTTCCACTTGCCATGAAAATTCTGGCAAAAGGAATAATTGGGCTCTGGCAGGAAAAATGGCAGGAAATCCTTTTGGAATGAAATTGGCAGAAAATATAATGAATTGCCAAGATAATGGCAGGAAACTATTAGATTCCAACCATTGGGGCTTAATAATAGTCTATTTCAAACGCCAGATAAGGATAAATAAATAAGGATGAAAACAGGAAATCCAGTTTTATGAAGTGGAAGCACTTGTTATGATTCGGAATTTCCAATTTCTAAATGTGTTTTGTGATTTCTAAATGTGTTTTGTGATTTCTAAATGTGTTTTGTGATTTCTAAATGTGTTTTGTGATTTCTAAATGTGTTTTGTGATTTCTAAATGTGTTTTGTGATTTCTAAATGTGTTTTGTGATTTCTAAATGTGTTTTGTGATTTCCAAATGTGTTTTGTGATTCCAAATGTGTTTTGTGTTTTCAAACGTGTCACAAAAAAAGAAAATTGTGTGATAAAATGGTTAATTGTGTTTCATGTTTTGGGTAAAAATGTATCAAAATAGTGTAAAAATGATAAAGAAACGTAATTTTTGTTTTGCTTTGTTTGTTTTGTGTTTTGCACTTCTGGGCCACCGTACTGGGATCATTCCAGAGGTTTTACAGTTTGGACATATGTCTTGACTTTTTCACAAAAATTACGAAAATCGATTTCGAATCGACATCGAAATTACGATGGGAATTCCAGATTTTATAGTTTGAAAATTGTAAACAGACACCAGCCCTTTTATTATACTTACGCCATGCTTTCATTTTAATGATAAAATTGGAATATTTATATATATTTTTGTGTTTCTGTGTCTAATGCAAATTTAGAAGAGCAAATATTTTGGCATATACGATGGGAAAATAGCGCAATTTCATTGGTCGAGATATTCATGCGACAGCTGTCCAACCTCCTCTGCGTAATACTGTCACTTTTCCCAAATAAGCCCTCTCTCTAATAATCTCCTCTCCCAGCCTTGTACCCAGGCTTGAAAGAGAGAAAAATAAATAGAGATCAGTTGTTGAGCGAGCGCGCGGGGGTGCTTGGGGAGGACGGGAAGAAAATCGAGCCTGGCAGGAATTGATGTTAACATGGCCGACATGAATATTCATGGCAAATGTAAATGAGAAAATCTGTGAAATGGTGCAAGAAATTGAAAGACCTGTCCACAAAGCAGTTATTTTGGGAAAGATCTTGTGTCCTAGAGAAGGTTGCATTGCTATAAGAGAATTATTTTACGAAAGCGGCATTGATCATCATTATCATGTTAGACACAAGTCTGAGCGAATTTTCAAGTTCTGAGCGGCACGAATCAATACAATCCTTTATATAGCAGAGGAAATAAACCTTGCGATGTTGAGCTTGTATGGTCAACTTTCATGGCTATTTTGTGCCAGCAGTGGCTGGTCTTGTTCTGGCACAAATGGCCAGTCCAAACTCCAAGACAGTCTGTTTTCTGACAGAACAGACACTGTCAGTGTCTGGATACTGTATTTGACGAAGCACTTGCTCATGTTGTATTGTATTGTATTGTTTTGATAATTTTATTTTATAAGCCAGAGGCAACAGTTTATTAGTAACATGTCCAGTGACTGCAACAGGGAAACTGTGTGGTTTGTTAATCACTTCATACAGTTCAAAATATTAAACAATAAATAATTTTCCTATTTTACAACATATTTACAGGCTTTTGTGCACAGTATATTCTGGAATATATTTAATTCGAATTAGTTGTATTGAATACGGGTTGCAATTGATTGTTAATATTACAGATCTTATGACAAAATGTGTTGGCTGTCTGAGTACTAGTGGGCATTGGTGAGAGGGATATGATCTTAATAATATGTAACTAATATTTGTGTTTATCTTCAGAATCATAGATCAAATATGGTTATGCCAGCAGTCTGGTGCTGTTATAACATTACAAGAGCCAACAAGTGAGGGAGCATGTGTTCAGCTTTCTGGAGACCCTTTTTGGACATTCTTCAAAATGTGTTTCATCATGACACCTTCAGGGGTATGAAGAGAAGTGGTTGAGTGTATCAATGAAAATAAAGATACATTAACCGTTATTACAACAGGAAGAGGTAAATCTGTTTGCTACTGGATTCCAGGTCTGGCAACTACAGGAGTCACAGTTGTAATAACACCATTATTGGCACTTCTAAATGACCAAGTTTCTAAATTGAGGAACTATGGAATTAATGTATGCTATGTCACTTAATTATGTCGGCTGAGGAGAGACATTACCTTTAATGAACTGACATGCGCATGGGGGCACAGTTGAAGGATTGACATAATTAATAAATACATATGACAAAATATCTTTGAACTGTCAAAGAGACATGTAATATATTGTATTCTTGACTTGCAATCGGCCATGTTGGTCCCCGTTTCAACAAAATAATCTCATAATCTTCTATAGAATGGCAGCAATTGTTGGTCCCAAATTCAATTGTCTTTGGGGATTGGTTGCAAGTGAAGAATAAAAATTATAAAGCATAATGATATGAAAATAGAAATATAGATAATTTATTAATTTACCATCTTGAACATCAAGTTTTTGAAATGATGCATTAAATTCATCATCTGAATTTACTGATTCTGTTAAAAGAAAGTTTTTTTTAGCAAAGTAAGTCATAAATGACAAACAAACAATTGAACAATTAATAAGCACCATTAATTTAATAATCAAGGTTTATATACTATATAGCAAATGGACAGACTACATTTTATCATTTTATGAGTATTAAAATACGTCAATACAGAGTAAAACATAAATAAGGATAAGTCTTTATTAATCGACAATTATAGATATCCACTTCGTAGATAAATTGTGTGGCGCCGTGGCAGTAGGCAGAGAAAATTTTGCAGCAAAGACATGCAGCAATAGCTTGTTGACATGTTGTATTTCTAGAGTCTCGCATAAAATATAAAGTAAAAATATTACCTTCAGATGATAGTTATTGGTCCATATCATCCATGGATAAAGAATGAGTAAATAAACGAGGAAAATGCTTAAACACATAAAAAACGGGTTGATTTACGCGGATATATTCGATTCTTCACTTATCGACATACATTCATCAGATATCGGACATTTTCTGAGAGGCGCAACTAATTCCCATTGTGTCCTCCCCAAGCACCCCTGTGCGCTCGCTCAGCATAACCACTGATCTATATAAAACACTGGAGTAGTGCTTTTTTTCTCTCTTTTGCGCCTGGGTACGAGGCTGCTCCTTTCTCTTCTACTAAGACACCTGTTATGCAGAAAATGTTTTATTCATATTGATATTCTTTACACCATAAGCATACATTGCATCCTTTTTGAACAAAATTATTTAATTTTATGGATAAATAAAAGCTCCTTTCCCTTTCTTTTATGCCCGTCCACCAAATATGCCTGAAAACTATGCCCCTCCCTATGGCATCCATCTTGTAACCTATATGCTTTTGTTAAGAATAAGGTAAATTTTCATCTAGGCATGTTGTTCCCCTCAGCTGATCTCAACAACTAATTTGTCTGAGTTGTTTCCTGATGTACCCAGTGAAGAAGTTGAAAAGGCTATTCAAAATTGTGGTGGCAATGTCGATTTAGCTGCATCCTCTTTGTTAGATTATAAGTGTTATATTGTAGTATGTACAGTATTCTAAAATAGAGTTGAAATATGGCTCAGTGTGTACTATAAATATGCTATACAACGTGCATGTCAGCAGTATAATACAACATGGTAAGAAAAGTTCACATGGATGTGTAACTGATAACAAAATGTTATAACAAGTTTAAATTGTGTTTTGGTGTTTCTATTCATTAGAACAGAAATAGAGTGTTGTTGAACAATATCAAAAAGCAACAATTTTAACAAAGAGTGCCACCTTTCGAATATATGTTAATCGAGTGACTCCACCAATGACAATGACCCACGGGAAGTCCTCGTTCGTTTGACAACGTGTTATTATTTTAGACAAAGATTAAACAAATCCACAGTACAGGAGCACTCACAATTTTCTGTAGACAGGTAAGTCTTTTTTTTTGGAAATTGGCTTATACAAGTCATGTGATAAATAAAGGCATCATACAAGTCAAAATTAATAAAGTACTGATAGAATTTTGAATACCGCGTACACAATTCTGGGTATAGTATACCGAATACGGTCTGAGACTATAAAGTCTTAAATAATGTTTACAACTTGCTATGAAATATTCCAGCCGGGATATTTAGGTTTAAATGTTGTTATATGATATTAAACATTAAAAACTATTTTGTGTCACAATTCAACTAAATTGTCAGAAAATATTGTCGAGTCAATTATTTGGTTATTTCGTTTCAGTACTTTTTAAGATCGCCTCCGTCTAATTTCGAACAAGTGGCTAGTAATACTTGCAGGCAAGCAATTCGTTAAAAAAATTGAATCCGCTTGTGTAGATTCGTAAAATTAGCGGCTAAATTCGCCATGTTTGCAACACTGTCTAAAAATTAACACATGTACGAGAATATGCGGAATATCTTTCCCAACATGCTATGAGAGGTGGGACGAGCTGACCGTTTGCGAAAGGGAAAATTGCATCGCCGAGAGGGGGGAGGCACTTTCCCCCAGACACCCTACCTAGGGGCTATAAGATACTTACTCACAAATTCTGCATCAGGACAAAAACGCTGATGAAGAGAATCCATGCCCAATCGCACCATTTGAAAATATTTGTGACCCTCCTCCCGCAGATGAAGAAAATATAAACTTAGATTTTAGCCGTCACATATAACTCATGCGTTTTGTACGTATATACAATGTAAGTATGACAGCGTAATTGTATCATAAAAACTCACTTGCTTGCAAAACTCGAATGTATCTACAAAATAGATGTTCAAGTATTTGATCAAATGAGATGCAGCACCGTGCCGCAAAATATTTTCGACCATCCCTTTGAAATCAAAATTGAACCCTCCATGGGCACATAACACTAAAATAACACAAGAACTAAAATAAGCTGGCTTTTCGCACAACCTATAAAAATCTATAAAATACAAAGTTTCAAGAGTTTTCCAAGACTTTTCATGAAACATGTAATTTGTATCCTGTTCGTGAAATTCGTATGTGAAAGAAATTTAAAGAGTTCTACCCTGGGGGGTTTTCACTTCTGGCAGCGCCTTTCACCTCTGAGATAAGGGGCTTCATTTTCAGAGGCAGGGCAATTTTCCCTTTCGTAAACCATCAGGTCATCCCACCTCCACGCGTGAATCACACTCGCGAATTGCCCACGGGAAGTCCTCGTTCTTTTGACCACATGTTATTATTTTAGACAAAGAGTAAACAAATCCACAGTACAGGCGCACTCACAATTTTCTGTAGACAGGTAAGTATTTTTTTTTGAAATTAGCTTATACAAGTCATATGATAAATAAAGGCATCATATAAGTAAAAATTAATAAAGTACTGATAGAATTTTGAATACCGCGTACACAATTCTGGGTATAGTATACCGAATAGTATGTACAAAGTAAATTTTACGGTCTGAGACTATAAAGTCTTAAATAATGTTTACAACTTGCTATGAAATATATCGCTATGCGAAGTGTTATGTATAGATTCTTTGGCCTCTCGCTGAGGCTGATTTTGTTAGTAGTTTTAGGTACGCGTCTATAATATTGTCATTTAACCAGCCTGGTTTTTCTCTATGATAGCTATTATTTCACACTGAAATCTCAAGTGTTTTAAAATCTTCTCCATACAAATCATATCCGTGTTCATCAATGTTACATACTTTCGTGTCTTTCATTGAAATGTCCCAAATCTTAGTAGTCAATTTTACATTAGTCTGCCCAATTATATAATCTTAATTTTGCAACGACACGTCACTACCTTTTTTCGAATTTCTCGGTTTTTCAGTGGCACTTTTTGATAAGTTAGGCTTTTTTGGCTTCTTTGTTTTTGACGAATTCACATTACTTGGATTTATTTCGATACGTTTCACGAATTCACCTTTTCTGGATAACAACTTACAAAGTTGTTCTTTGCAATAAAATGCAAGATAAATAGTAGTAGACGCAAGACTTTCCCACTCGTTTTGTTATTACAAATTAACTATCATAGGGACATAGCTATAATTACGATAATATCGGATGTGAGAAAGAACTGATACAATCATAGTATTTTACTTTAGTTAACATTAATTCGGTTTACTACACTACAGGCAGCTGCGCCATCAAGTTCATTGCACAAATGTAGAAATGTGCAGGCAAATTCATTATTGCTCTCAGAATGCGGGAAATGCCATTTCCGAGATCCTATAATTGAAAATTTTCCGCAGGAACATGCCCCCGAACCCCCTAGGTTAATGCCCCTAGGTTAATGCACCTATATTACTAGTGATGAACATTAATGCGTTAGCAAGAATTTAGCATGAACCCGCCATTTCATCTTCCAATGTTTCAAACACATTTGAAGTTTCCAGCGCATACGTATGTACCTAAAATCTGTGTGAAGAAGCAGATGAGCATCAGTTGACATAAAAAAGTGAGAGAGATTCTTCCATATATGGACGAGTTATTTGCCATTTGCAGAAAATTCATGTTCTTTAATTTTCTTTTGTTGAAAATATTTGTGTGAAGAAGAAACCATTTTGTTTGTACTCATATAGAATTATGGTTGTCACAAGTCTATATTTGGTCTGCCATTCAGTTAATATGATTTCACTATTGGCTACTAACCAATCAGAAATCGACGATTCTTTCAAAGTGGCTTAATACATTTTTCAAAAAACCAGAGGCAACAACAATTTGAAATTTGTAAACTTCATATTTTTAGATTTTATAGAGCAGATATCAATAATTTCATATATTGGTAATGTTTCTTTTAGTTACATATTGTTCGTTGCTATGGCAACACGGCCTATTTTTCGTCTAGCAGAAAAAAACCCCGCGATGACCATCATATAAACATCGCAGATATAAACATTGGCTAGTCCATTCCCATGCGAAACTTGCATCATTTTTGCAGGCTTTAATCCAGCCAATCATGTTAAATTAGCGTTACACTGATGGGCTGAGCTAATTGAAACCTTCAGATGCTTGTTATAAATATTTAAGTTCTATCTGCGAGCAGGCAGTGTTTTTATCTGCGACCGTCCAGTTGCAAACTGACGGTATTTTATGTAGAACATAACTAACAATAAGTAAAATATGTACAAAGGAAATGTCGTTGAACATAGGTCACCAGACAAACTGACGCCAGCAATTGACATGCAACACAATATACAACACTCGCAATGGCGCTAGATGACGTATGTAACTGGCAACATCAGTTCATTTTTAAGGTTCTTTGCCTGGCCGTAGGATCTGGGGGGGGGGGCTGAATTCGTGACGGGCTAGTAACGTTGTGCGCTCTCTCGGTTTAGTAACTAACATCGCTTTTTTTTGTCCTGCGTCGTTGGTATGTTTTCGGCGAATTTCTGCCCCCCTTCCTACGGCACTGCTTTGGTTAATATTGCACACGAATGGTCGCGGTCACACTAGAGAATCATGCGTGCGTAATGTGAATTTGTCCAGACATCACCTTCCTAAATTTGAGTGGCTGTGGGAGGGGGGACTGCGGGAGAGGGATCTTCCACCAAAGTGCATGAAATGGCATGTCAGATAGGCTGTAGATTTCACAGTTTTCTGGGAGAGCATGCCCCCATACCCCTTTAAACATCTTGCTCTTTCAGCACTCAATACTAGTGTCACTGCACTCTCTGGGTTCTTTAACCCCCTCAATCCAAAAAATGCTCCGTGGTCCCTCATAGCGCTCAAGGGCATCATAGGTTTTGGCAGGGCAATTCTACCAGACACCACCCAACGAAAGGGTGTGGTAGTTTCGCCCCTGCATAGTACCGCGATACCTACCTAGTGTGAGCGTGCAAAAAGCAAACTCACGCACGTATGAAACATGATACGATTTGCATGCTTGTTATTTGAAAAATGTTACAAGATATGTTTGAATCTTGATGGAATGTATTAATATTTTAACTCAATCTCAAGTGACATATTTTGCATCATGTCATGGAAAGTTCTATGTTTCTGGCAACTAGGGCGTTGGAAACTTATTGAGAGTTTGGACAATCGAATGATATCCTCTCCACAAATTAAAAAGCAAATGTTAGTTTTGTCAATAGTATTTCAATTTCAAGTATGCAATGTTTGCACCACACATGCAGTAAAAGCAAGCGTTTTCATGTACCTCTTGACAGAAATGCGGACTTCATGGTACGTTATGACAGATAGATAACAGTTAAAATTCCAAAATTAAGTTAATGTCGATCAACATATTGAATTATTTTTAGTTCCCTTAGTTTTTTAGATGTAGAATGAAAAGTATATCCTCTACCTAGTTAGATAATATGTGCAGTTCTCAACTTCTGAGACAACTAGACATAATACTACAACCGGTAGCTGTTTATCTGTTCAAATTGTTAATTTAGTCACATTTTTTAACTTCTGTTGCAATAAATATACATGTATATATAGGACCAGTACCTATATTCATTAACAAAGTCAAGAATGAGATACCGAAGATCGATATAAGTGTCAAAACTAAATTTTAAGCTCTTCACTCTTGGACTAGCGCAGTACATTTCATGTCGATTACATGCTGATTACATGTAAATTTAGTTGATTACGTATTATAGAAATTAATGCGCAGCATAACTTTTAGATTCCGCCTGGTTCATCACTTACCAAGTACATCTGCAATACATTACGCAAAAACGCTAAAAGGTGATGTTTCAACAAGCATTATATAGCTATATATATATAGATTTTCGCTTACCTCAAAACTTGTCTGCAACAGGCTGTTTCATCTGTAAAAGAATCATCAGGCAGTTTACAAGTATCGAAAGAAATGACCGCTTATATACTTCCTGCCGGAGCGTGGCGGTGTATGTGGGAGACAATGTGCATGCATGGCTTTGTTTGCATTGTTTACGCGAAATTTATTTCGATGACGACACCGTGAAATTATTTCAGCTCTTTTGTTGAGTAAACAATTCTTGTTTTTTTCTTTCAAAATACAAAATTTTTCTTCTAAACATAAATTGCATCGTTTTGATCCTCCCGTGTACGAAATAGAATGTTTTAAAATTTGCCAATTAATACTGAAATCCTTATTGCTTCCTTTCAATGTCCAAATATATTTCGAAATTTCCGTGTCATTTGCATGCTTTTTATGCTGAAAAGATTTAGTGTGGTTGGCCAATCGCTCTTTGAATGTGGTTGCAGTCATGCCAATGTAATTTTTGATCGTGTTTGTGTTGCTTACTGTGACTGTTGCTTTGTATACTATGTCCCTAGTCATGCATTGTTTTTGAAGCGGGCAAATGGAGTTTTCTCTACAACTGCAATTGGTAGTGTTCCTATCCTGTGTCTTGTTATTCCTAGATATGTGTGCATTGTGTTTAGTGAATAGTGATTACTGACTTGACATTGTTCATGCAGCTGTAACTTACTTTAACTGTATTTCTGTTAAAAATTTTATGGAGCTTGTGGTGCGGTGGAAAATGTTTGTCAATTAGACTAAGGAAATTACGTCCTATGTTTGTGCTAACACTCTTACTAAATGGTGGGTTGAACCAAATGATATTGCGTTGCCTATTCCTGCGTTGTTGTTGCGGTGTGTGCTGAGTGTAGCTAAGTTCATGGGTAAAGCTGCTATATATATATATTCCCAATTATTAACCGCGGTCAACATTAGTGTAAACGCATGTGTGGTTAAGCACGACTGGTGAAGAAAGGTTAAATTATGAAAACTGAGAGTTAATTGTCTATTTGATAACTTCTACTAATTTAGCGGTAGTTAATCTGTAATTTAAGTACTACTTACCTTCAGAACATGTCCAATGTATCACACAGTCAAGGCCCTGAGTCTAGGCCTTATAACCCGCACTATTTCCTCTTATTATTTCATTTGTATTTAAAACGTCAAAATAAACATAATGATATAAGAAAAAATAATGTGATTAAATTATTTAAAGACCATTTATCTATACTGAATGATAATATAGCCAAGCTCATACCTTATCCTCAGACTCAATACAAGTATTCCTTGATTCTTTTGTTTCAAAGTATTTGCCTTGAAAGTTGTTCCTGTTTCGTTTCCAATCCATGTACAATTGTTTCCTATTGGATTTCATATTTTCTACCTCGCATTTCGTTAGCAGAACTCCCCAGTACCCATCAGCTTTCCTCCAGCCTTCTTCGAAATTTTGCGTAGACTTCAGCATCACCTCAATAACATTCTCAAAATCAAAATCACAAGATATTCTTTTCTTTTTATACACCTGAAACACATGCATGATTTAGAAAACAATTATGATCGCTCATTCAACTGTAAAATATAATTCATATTCATTAAAATCAAAAGTTGGTGAGATTTGTGAGCTTACCATATTTGTGTACTATTTGTTAAATATTGGTGTAAATAAAATAAAAAGAATATTGCTAAATTTATCAATTTAGGTAACAGTATAACAGCTGTTGTACATTTTTGCAGTGCACAACCTGGAATCAGGAAGTACGGTTGATGCTGTTGAACTCCACGATCAGAGCCGCAGTACATCAAATCATGATGTAGAAAGGAAACTGGCAGGTAAGAAGTGCATATAATTTCTAATTGTGCTCGAAATTAATTATAGATGTGTGTGCTAGCCTGCACGATGTTGTAAAGTAAATCTGAATATATACTTAGTCTTAGCTACTTTACCAACTAGGTTCGTTTAATGTTGCAAAATGTAACGACGAAAACAAAAAATAAATATGCATGAATTCATTAATAAATAATCGTCCGAAGATTGTCCCAAACAACACGTTAAACTCAAAGTAGAAACTGCTCTACTGTCCCAAATTGTGGTATTGACATCTTTCTATTTCTTTAATTAAAGCCATATCTGAAATACATATATACATTTATATCCTTTTAGAACTTGAACGGAAAATAGAAGAGCTGCCGAAAGGAAAATCTATTGATTTTGCTATTTACCTACTAATTTATCCCCGTTTGAATCTACATTAGAGAGGAATAAAACAGTAATTAACCCTGATTCTCATTGTGTAATTGACTAGTGGTTCTCAAAAATGTTACATGCTCACATAAATGAGCTTTTTGAATTGTAGGAAATCGTCACCAACAACATGCTTCGGGGTATGACGATACCAGGACTGTAAATGAAGGTACGAACATTATTACACTATACAGTTTCTACACCAGGAAAGATAAAGTAATGGTAATTAAAAATACCCCCAACGTACATAGTTACTTGACAGAAACGACATATTTGAGATTAAATAAATCAATCATCTAAAATCCCATTATTATTGCAGATATTGTGTGCTGGAACTGCGGCGAAACAGGCCACCCAAGAAGATTGTGCCCTGATTCGCGCACAACATTGGAACAAAGACGCGGAACGAACAGTTGGAGAGGAAGTATGGGAAGCAGGGGAAATAGGGGAGGCATTGGAAACAGGGGAGGAAGGGGAAATATGGGAGGAAGGGGTGGAGGGAGTGGAAGGGGTGGGAGAAAATATATTGTATATTTTAATTAAAAATTGCTTAACATATTTGACCACACATATTGCTTTGTCTCATGATTGTGCCAATGTTGCATACCAATGGAAAGACTGCAACATTCTGTACAAGATGCTTGACTTTGAAAACAATCTTGGCAAGATTTCATTTGTCCTATTTCACCTCTCATTTTGAGAGGTCTCACATATCATAACAATTGTGGGCTGTCTGTAATTGTGCCAAACGCATATTGTATAGCATTCGAAAGAGCGCAAAAGTCGGTATAAAATACTCGACTTTAAAAGCAATCCACGATTTAGTTTTTGTGCAAATGCCTTGCGACATGGATATATTTTGTAGGTTTGTCATATTTCATCTCTCACATACATTGAGAAGTGTCATGACAATTGTGGGCTGTCAGTAATTGTGCCAAACGCATGTTGTATATCATTTGAAAGAGCGCAACATTCTGTATAACATACTCGACTTTCCAAACAATTCACAATTTAGTTTTTGTGCAAATGCCTTGCGAAATTATATATTTTGTAGTTTTGTCATATTTGACCTCCCATATTGAGAAGTCTCATACATCATGACAATTGTGGGCTGTCCAGTAATTGTGCCAAACGCATATTGTATAGCATTCGAAAGCGCGCAAAAGTCTGTATAAGATACTCGACTTTAAAAGCAATCCACAATTTAGTTTTTGTGCAAATGCCTTGCGAAATGGATATATTTTGTAGTTTTGTCATATTTGACCTCTCATATACATTGAGAAGTGTCATATGTCATGACAATTGTGGGCTGTCAGTAGTTGTGCCAAACGCACGTTGTATATCATTCGAAAGAGCGCAAAAGTCTGTATAACATACTCGACTTTCAAAGCAATTCACAATTTAGTTTTTGTGCAAATGCCTTGCGAAATTATATATTTTGTAATTTTGTCATATTTGACCTCTCATATTGAGAAGTCTCATATATCATGACAATTGTGGACTGCCAGTAATTGTGCCAAATGCATGTTGTACACCATTCAAAAGAGAGCAAAATTCTGTATAATATACTCGACTTTGGACGCAATCCACGATTTAGTTTTTTCCAAATGCCTTGCGAGATGGATATAGTTGATAGTTTTGTCATATGTTACCTCTAATATATATTGAGAAGTGTAATATATTATAACAATTGTGGACTACCTGTAATTGCGCTAAACGATTGTTGTATATCAGTGGAAGGAACGCAAAATTCTGTATAATGCACTTGACTTGCTAAACAATCCACAACTTAGATTTTGCGCAAATGCTTAGTGAAATGAATGTGTTGTATTCATATTGAGAAGTGTCATATATCATTACAATTGTGGGCTGTCTGTAATTGTGCCAAATGCACGCTGTATATCATTGGAAAGAGTGCAAAATTCTGTATTACATACTTGACTTTCAAAGCAATCCACGATTTACTTTCTGTGCAAATGCCTTGCGAAATGGATATACTTTGTAGTTTTGTCCAGTGGCGTGCTGGCAGGGGGGGCCGGGGGGCCATGGCCCCCCCAGCGAAGATTTGTAGAGGGCGCCAAAACATAAATGGGGCGCCGAAATTGCACAAGTCACACAAAAGCGCTAATCCGAATTGGAATTTTATCAGATCCGATGAGCCAACGAGAGAAAAAGAGTTTGAGATTGTTAATGATTGATACATTGTCGTTTATCTGATAAAACTTATCCGATAAATATTAGTGATTAATTTCTGATATGCCAGGTTTTCTTATGTTGGCTATCGCAATATCGCATTACTTACTACCGCACTGCCGCAAGCACTGTTCAAAGTGCTAGTACACGCGCTTAATTTGAGTTCTGTTAGTCGGAATACGACTTATACGAGGATTAAAAATTCACCATGCAGCCTACCTACAACTACAAGCATTACTGTCCAGTCTGTAATGTCTCAAAGGATGTAAATTGTTAATTGTGAAATGTGATTATGTGAAGTGATTTGGCTTACGACTGATCACTGGTAAGTTCGTCTACTTCATGAATGTTCGCCGTCTACTTTTCTTTGTTTAAGAAAAAAACTAAGTCCTCTATGAATTATATATTTACTCAAACTCCTGAATGTGTTGTTTCTTGCGCATTTTTATTTTATAGGATGTTTTATAATTCTCAGAATTCCGTCAAATTGCCACCCAAAACGCAAGAAATGGCATTTCAGGAACTCTAAATTTCAAAATTTTCCCGGGGGGGGGCATGCCCCCGGACCCCCCCTAGAGGACTTGCGTCTACGACGCTCAACCATACACATATTACAAGGGGGTGCCAAATTTCCAGCTGGCCTCCCCTGGCGAACACAAGCCAGCACGCCACTGGTTTTGTCATATTTGACCCTCTCATATTGAGAAGTCTCTCATATATCATGACAATTGTGGGCTGTCAGTAATTGTGCCAAACGCATGTTGTATATCATTCTAAAGAGCGCAAAATTCAGTATAACATACTCGACTTTCAAAGCAATCCACGATTTAGTTTTTGTGCAAATGCTTAGTGCAATGGATGTTGTAATTTGTCATATTTGACCTTTCATATTGAGAAGTGTCATATATCATTACATTTGTGGTCTGTCTGTAATTGTGCCAAACGATTGTTGTATATTGTTGGAAATAATGCAAAATTCTGTATAACATACTCGACCTTCAAAGGAATTCCTGGTTTTGCCCAAAAGCTTTGTGAAATTAATGATTTATAGTTTTGTCATATTTGACCTCTCATAATTGGAAATTAAGCCTCGAGATTGTGGGCTGTCTATTATTGTGCCAGACAATTGTTAGGGATCACTGGAAAGATAGCAAAATTCTGTAAAACACATTTCACTTTGAAAGCAATCCACAATTTAGTATTCGTGCAAATGCGTTTTTGACTTTAAAGGTCATCAATATTATGCTTTATAGAAAATCGAACAAGTATGTGCAGTGTATTAAATTTCTCGCTCAAAAGGTTTTTTTTTCCTAGTTTATACCCAGCAATGGAAAGATACATTATATAGCTCAATGTTTTGCTTGGTTTTAGCAAAATGTACCGTAAAAATAACTAGAAAAGGTGTTTCATAAAAATTGATAAAATATACTTTTGAATGATTGAATACTGTTGAATATGAGGCCCAATACGAGGCTCAATCCGAGGCTACCTTCACAGTGGTATAAAAAATAGGTACGCTTATCTGCTCATGGCGATCCCAAAGGAGTAATATTCTACAAAATTCTACTTTGGCCATGAAGTGTATAAGTTATACATATTTTGTACAAACAACATACACTTCATTCAATCAGTAACTTGTAAAGAAGAAGAGATTGATGTTTAAATGAGTATATTTTTATAAATATCAGAAATATATATTGTACACAGTTGACCAAGGTTTTCATGTTAAATGAGTTATGAGGTTAGATTTACAGTATGCCAGATGACAAAATAAAATGGCTGATATAAATTCCACTTGCATTTAATTTTATGATGTTATTGCTGAAACATGTTAGGTTCACAATCTTCTTGATAGTTCATAATATATAGTATGGCCCATATAGATAGGTCATAATATAATAGGTATGTGAGAAAATTGTAGAAGCATAGATGTTGTCAGGATACCAGATGTTGCCAATACACACTTTTAGAAGAGTTTTAAAAGCCTTGTAACCATATAATTGATACATGACATGATTGACATCAACATTTCTGTTGTCCATAATGGAAGTATTGCACTTTAGAAATGTGATAGTCAGGGTTGATGGAACACAAATGAACCGTTTATTCCAAGTAAATATATTAGGAAATAGGTCATACATTGGTGGCCATTCATCAGTAGCAAATGTTGACAAAGTTGAAAATCAGGAATATAATCCATGGATATAGTTCTTGAATAGAATCCTATTTTGCATCATACCAGATCCATTCAATATTGTGCCATGAGAGAAAATCCAATATACAGAATAATAGGTTCAGTTTTGTACATTGTGTGCCATTAATAAGATCCCATTATATGACATATGGTGGCTGTTAACATCTTCTCTTGTAAATATACATGTACCAGTGAGTTTAACTTGAGATTGTTCTGCAAGTAGAGTGTAGTTCTGGCAAAATTATCCGGCCATTATCCAGTACATTCTGATTGTTGTTTTCATCTATAAACAAAAATTACCTTGTGGTAGAACCAGTGAGCTCCATATATATCTGGAGTAAGAACTTCTAATGTTCGGCCAATAGGCCAAGTGAAGCCAAAGATGGCGGCAATTGACGTCCAAACTCATGAAGGTCATAAACAGTTTTCATACCATTTTTCTAGCTAATTCCAGTTTATACTAACAGATCGCATCGCTAATCAAGTTATTAGTTCATAAAATCATGATGTTATTGTTTACATCGGAGTAAAAACACAAAATTTTGGCACACTCCTTGCCGGCTTGTGCAAACCGCGGTCGAAAACAATAGCACGGGATTGGCACTGGACGTCAATTTCCGCCATCTTTGGCTTCACTTTTTGGACATAAGTTCTCACTCCAGATATATATATATATAGAGCTCACTGGGTAGAACATGCAACAAAACATAAGACAAATAGTAAGAGGGAGGGGAGGGAGGAAAATATAAAATGGCTTACCTGGTGTTCTTGTTATTGGCATTCACAGTGGCAGGCATTAATAAGGTGGATGAAGGGGAGGAGAACCCCCTCCAAGTTCTTAATTTCTTAATAGTACAACCCAGGTTATATAGTTATATACTGTAAATACATGTACATTGTCATGACTGGTTCCAAGTGTTACTATAAGTATTTATTCCTATTTGAAGCCAAATATTTGCTCTTCATGCAACTACTATTACTTTGCTTTAATGAAAGAAATTAATCAATGCACATACTGCTTTATGATCAGAGAAATGTTTCCAATATGTGTGACTTAGCTTGTGATTCTGGTAAATTCGTATAAATATGATCTATTAACTGCTGATTATCTGTAGTGATACTGGATACTAATTGTCTATAGTTATTATTATTAATAAAAAGATTATATAGAGGCCTTCTATTGGCTTCATCCAACCAATTGATATTAAAATCACCTATGAAAATGTTAAATTCAGAAGTACATAACATTAAAAGATAATTAAATGCTCTAAACAGTTGCTCTACTGGAATTCTGGGTGATCGATATATACCTATAATGGTAACATGTGGAAGAATCATTACTTTCATAATAGTTATCTCAATACCATTAATATTATGATTACAGAATATAAATATAGATAAGTTTTTGCAATAGTCAAAGTTCAAAACTTTTACTCCATAGCATTAACGTCAACAACTAATTTCTCGTTGTTGTTGTATGTTAGTTCCACTGCGCCGAGTAGCAGCAACGCATCACTTGCCTCATTTAGTGAAGAGGAAAGTATCGGTGTAGATTCAGGCATGCTAGCATTGTAGATTGCAAGGAACCGTTGAAAAATCTGTTAAAAAAAATGTCACTGTTACATGTGATCCATCAGCACCAGGCAACGAAACCTTAGCGCTTATCCGACAACGACATTTAGTGGTTTTCTGCCGACTCTTACAGTGTGGGCAACTGACTAATGGCGGAATGGGGTCTGACTCTTCTTCCAGTGGAAGGATTTTCTTACCGCATGTTATACATGCGAGGAATGCGGTCAGGAATTCAACTGCCACTGTTGTCGGACAAAATGGCGTTTTGCTTGACCATTTCTTTACCCACAATCATCACTTCTTGTGGTATTCCGAGGAATGTTACCTTCCCCTCGATCTCTACGAGTTCGTTACTTTGGATTACATCCAGATCTTTTACTTGGACTTTCGCTACGTCCGATCTTGCCACATGGTTGAAATTGCATTTACCGTTCGTAATATGTGTGCGCTTGTTGAACACCCGTCTTTAGCTTCCGAAAAGAGGCTTCGCTTCAATGTGTAGTTCTCGATTTTGCATGGTTGGCAACCTCTTCTTTTGCTTTGAGAGTCTTGTGCTTGTACAACCAATCACTTCATGTTTTAATAATATAGATTGCAAAGCGTTTCACCGTTTTCACACATGTTTAATGTGCTTAATTTCTCATGGGAACGCATCCTTCATTGACCATAAATAATACTAAATTTATGCCTTTGGGTTTTGAAATCAGTGCTATATATATATACTATTTCAATACTATATAGATATCGATATATATTATTATGTATGACTATTCTAAATTTTTCGCACGGCATGCATTAAATCATAGATAAAAATGGCACAAAATTGACACCTTGTCCTACTTATATTCACGCAGAATTCGCGCAGACCATATAGATAGAATACGACATTCCATGCATAAATTGATATTGTGTAAGAAACTAAGTAGTAATAAGGATGCTTCGTCAAATTTGTTTAGTCTATAGCCAATTTATAGATCACAATGTATAAATTTAAGTTAATGAGACAACACATTAACTTGAGGTTTGTTTTGCTATACAACAAGTGGGAAAAGCCTGTCAACACCCACTAAATTCACAACAAAATATCTCTGATCAAAGTTGTCCGGACACGTGCAATACGAATGCAATTTGCTCAGCCAATGGAATGACTCTATTGCCAATCATATTTCAATGACCATATGTAAAGCGCGCTATATAACGTCAAGCGTGTCACTTTGCCGAATGTTTCAACTGAATAAACACGAAATTCTGCAAGAATAAAAATTTACATAATATGCGAAGTGCTTTGGACGGCGTTATGGACGGTGCGAGAACTTAGGCGATTCGAATGCTAAATATGTCGATGCGAGACCTCCTTCGGCACAAGAACAAGACCCAACAAGATTAATACGAACGACGGGCAGCATGGCGAATAACGACGTGGTTTTATATCTACAATCAGAACTCACTGATGCAGAGCAAGCATGACAGTTGTGGTATTATTCCTCCCATGGTCCAAGAAATATGCCAGCTCAATTCCGCTATAAAGTTAAAGTGCGGACAGGCGCCAACCAGTCAACAGATCCGACGAACACGACGTGCTGAATATAACACAATTGGTTGCCTCGCATGTGGCCCATGCGGGGCGTCGTAAGTATTGCCAGCAACTGACTCAAACGAATGGTATATTTCTTTTCAACCAATTTTAGTATATCTCTCAATTGCCATTCGATATCATAGTATTCTGGTACCATATATGTATAAATTATAACATGATATATCTCTGTAATATATCCTATTGTTATATTGATGTCCAAAGTTTAATCCTTGTCTCGAGGCCTGAAAATATTTGTATTTACCGTAAAATTTTACGGCTATAGAAAAGAATACCATTATCGTTAAATCGGCAACACGTATTTTGTTAATGAATATTAAATACTACGATAAAATTTATATAGTTCAGTGTTCAGTTGTCAAAATTTGGTTCGGAATTATGACACGTGCACTCGAGCGTGCGTTGGCGTATGTTCACGTGAACGTCTATTAGTCAGGATTCTTGCCATTATAATTATATAATTTGGGTTAACAGGACGGTATGTCCAATTTGAGCAGTATATGTCGCACTGGCATTGTCTCATTGTCAATATATCTAGTTCCTGGTAGGTACCACTTCTACTGACAGCAAGGTCAAAGTCTTTGAATTATAGCTGATTAACTGTATGTAAGAAAGTTACATCAATGATTTTCAATGACCAGGAAAGCCTTGATAGGCTATAATTTAATTAAAATTTTCATGTAATTTAGGCCAAAAGGTTTTAAGAACTCAGATTTGCAGCAACAAAAGGGTGGCTGTATGTTGGCAACCTAAGTCAGTACCCCAATATTTCACCAAATGTCCACCACTGTATATTAACCTACTTGATTCTATTGGTATATGCAGTTAAGTCAAAGGCTAAGCTTGTTGTCAAAGTTACTAAAAGATATCATGGAAATAATGTGGCTGTTAATTATATTTTATTTTCAGATTGCAATTTCTTTATATACTACATAGTACTACCAACATTGTAGACTATGTTCAGATAATATTTCATATTAGCTCGTGCAAATCTCAACATGCATGTGACTGCTTTCACTGTTGTGTTCAAGCTTGAGTCGATATACTACATACACCACTGTTATCACAGTTTAGGGAAATACAGTTGGTGCCAATTTAATGTTAACCTTTAGAAAACAAATCTCGGATAATCGGGGGTCAAATGAACCTTATATATGATACACAAATCTGTTTGCTTGTTAATGTATGTAATTCAATTATTCAATCACATTCTCTGTATACTGAACCTGTTGCTGTTCAAATGTAGAGACCTTTTATCGTATAGCTCCGAGTTACATATACCAGACTTTTACGTCAGATGAATTAAAAAATAAATAATTAAATAAAATAGAAAATAACAAAACAAACATGCCTTGTTAGTCAGCTCTGTTGGTCGTGTTACCAACACTCCAATTATGAATTTGTGAGATAAAAAGCTTCGTGGGGGAGCTGCTGTATGTCTTGGGCCCCATGCAGGTTTCCTGTACTGCAGGTTTTTCCTGGCCTCCCTGACATCTCAGCTGTAGTATGAGTGATGGTAATGCTCAAATGGAAGTCAACTATCATCAGGCAAAAGCTGTCTTCTCTATGACTACAGCTTTGTGGGAGATGGGTTTCTTCGTCTATGGGGAATACACTTTTTGTATTTGTGGGGTTGAAGTGTTCCAAATGGTCAACTTCATTGCCCATAGACTCAGATTATTTCATGGAAATATAATCAGTCGAATCGTAAGGACTGTCCAAGGGGATTATCACCCATTGGTTCAGGTAATGTCGGAGAGGGTCGCAACCTTGATGGCAGGGCTCTATCGGGGTTTTTACCCCTAGGGCATTTAGTCTCTCCTAGCGGGTCTCATGTATACACCCGCGGGATGAAAACATAAGGCTAGAATGAGTCTTTGGGTTGACCAGAGTATAAATATTGGTTCACTTCAGTCTTCACCCCGAACCCGTTCTCCCACAAATTTGGCGTGTGTTTAATTTAATTACCGGTGAATTTTAGTATATAATGTGCTTGGATCATTAAATATAAATATATTTAAGGTACGCATTAAAGATAAAAATGGTACTATATTTATAGGCTTGATATATATATAGCCTTTGAGTTAATCGGTGCTATAGATATAACATCTATATATATATATATATATATGTATGACTATTCTCAATTTTGCGCACGGCACACATGTATCAAAATAAGTTAGAATCATACATAAAAATGGCACTAGTACCAAGTTTATCGGTATTCGGTAGTGCGATCTGGGGGGAATAGGGTACGGGTCATTATATATTCTAATAAAGTACAATATATCTTCTGACTAGACCGTTGGACTTGGTCATGTGAATCGCATTTCATATGCGTGCTGTGAGCAAAATTGAGAATAGTCATACATATATATATATAGATGTTATCTATAGCAGTGATTAACTCAAAGGCTATATATATATCAAGCCTATAAATATAGTACCATTTAAGTAGGACAAGGTATCAATTTTGTGCTATGTTTATCTATGATTTTAAAGAGTGCCGTGCGAAAAATTCAGAATAGTCATACATAATAATATATATATATAGTATTGAAATAGTATATATATAGCACCGATTTAAAAACCCAAAGGCATAAATTTAGTATTATTTATGTTCAATGATGGATGCATTCCCATGAGAAATTAAGCACTTTAATATTAGTCATGTGTGAAAACAGTGAAACGCTTTGCAAGTGATTGGTTGTATTTGCGAAAAACAATCATGTGACGTGTAGGTATAAATTCAGTCGTTCAGTCAGTCGTCGTTAGTTGTTACTGTATGGTGCACAGAAATTGCTAACTTCACGATTACTGAATATGAATCCCTTAAATTGCTATGTGCATAGCGTAAGCACGGTAAAACGAAGCCAGAATAACTGCCAATACTTCGACATGAAACTGCAAACAAAGGAGGAGATGGTCGGAGCAGTTTTCTTCTCACCGGAGAAGCACAAGACTCTCAAAGCAAAAGAAGTAGTGGAACTAACATACAACAACAACGAGAAATTAGTTGTTTACGTTAATGCTATAGAGTAAAAGTTTTGAACTTTGACTATTGCAAAAATTTATCTATATTTATATTCCGTAATCAAGAGACGGCGATTTAGTGACTATATATTGATCACTTTCTATATTAGGTTAGTTAAGCTGATGTTAAAATGTAAATATTGTAAATAGATTTTTTATATAAACATGCATTCAACTTCTCTATTATATTATATTATAGGTATTAGCCCTTTGTGGGGATAGCAAACATCCAATTTCTTCACTGGTATAAATGTGCCCCAGGCCCCCAGAAATAAAGTGAAGTATACAATATATGTATATTGCTGTCAAATAGTCTCACAATAGATTTCAAACTTGGGGGAGGGGGATGCCCCTGGAGGGAGGGGGATGCCCCTGGAGGGAGTGGGATGCCCCTGGAGGGAGTGGGATGCCCCTGGAGGGAGTGGGATGCCCCTGGAGGGAGGGGGATGCCCCTGGAGGGAGGGGGAAGCCCCTGGAGGGAGGGTGATGCCCCTGGAGCCTCCTAAAGTATTTTAGTACTGAATGTCAAGTAAACAAAAACATGTTTTATGAGCGAACTTCATCTAAATAAATGTTCCAATAATGCAGAATATTCGTACAATATTTAAGGCTCACCTAGCTTGTTTCCTTGTTCAAATGACATTGATATAGCAGGCCATTTGGTAAATATTTAGCAAATGAATAAGTGTATGCATTAACTTAGCATTAATTAGCCTTCTCCGCAGGTAGCTCTGTGGACAATGGCGAAATTATGCGTGTCAAGAGATTGGGAGCTAGTAATGAGGGGAGGAGAAGAGGGCATGGCAGTAACGAAACTTCGGTTGTAATGTTTCAGCAATGACATCATAAAAAATCTTTGTTATGTTATGGAAATAGTCGCTGCTAGTGAAATTTATATCAGCGATTTTATTTGTCATATGTACTAAACTGTCTGGCATACTGATACTGTAAATAGTCAACCCCAGTTAACTTGTTCTAAGGTGTATGATATATATTTTTATGATATTTATAAAAATCTATTCTTTTAACCAATTAACTGGCAATATGCCCAAATTGGCCAGATGCACCCTATTTTAGTATTTTATAATGACAGATGATTTTTCTTGATAGTCAATCTCTTACTCTTTACAAGTTACTGGTTGAATTATATTGCTACTCTTTGATCTTTAATACTTTTTTGAGCAAACCTCGTCTAAATAAATGTTTGAATAATGCAGAATATTCGTACAATATTTAAAAAGGCTCACCTAGCTCGTTTCATTGTTCAAATAACATTGATATATAACAGATCAAGTCAAGTAAAGTCAAGACAATCCGTTTTGTAAATCGGCAAATCATTTCCAGTTTTCTCCACAAAGTAAAATGTTTTAAAAACACTTCCATGACTCCAGCACTTACTAAAAATACTCCCTCAACATTTCCATATTCCAAATAGTACAGCAAATAAAAATTTGGTTAGTTTTCTAAATATCACAAAAATATATGTCATACACAGTAGAACAAGATTATCATATAAATTGTTAAATGGGGTTGACAATTTACAGTATCACCATGCCAGACATTTTAGTACATATGACAAATAAAATGGCTGATAAAAATTTCACTAGCAGCGACTATTTCCATAACATAACGATTTCCATATGATGTCATTGCTGAAACATGTTAGGTTCACAATCTTCTCGATAGTCCATAATATACTACAATGAGGTATGTGAAAAAAATGTAGATGCATGGATGTTGTCAGAATACCAGGTGTCACTAACACACCCATTAACAAGTGGTATTCAGAGATGAAGGAACACAAATTAACTATTTATTCCACGTGGATGTGTCAGCAAATAGGTCATATTATTGAAGTCCATTCATCCTGGTATAACACATGTATATAGTCTGAGTAGAATGTATAAATTATATAACACCGCATATCAGATCCATACATTGGCTATATATAGTCAAAGCTGCAGTGTTCCGTGTTTGTTTGTTCATGCTACAATACAAATATGAGAGTGATGTGTGAAGTACAGGCAAATGATTGCTTAAAAAAAGACATTAAATATAAGCGATTTAGTAATTTAGGGGAGAATTTGCCAATGGGCTATGGCTATATATGAATTTCTATTACGAAATTACTATAAGTATGTGATTGTGACACTGTCTGCAATAAATGTCATGCCAAAGGAGTATTGTACAGTCTTATGTTTTATAGTCTTGGTGTCTTAAATTAACTATTATAGACTATATTTGTACATAATATTTAATTTAAAGTGACATACCACAAAGCTCTTCACTCGTTTCAGCACGATTACGAACAATATCCATTGTTATTGTTTTCTTCATTATTTCTTCCTGGAAGACTTCATTAACATTTTGTAGCTCCTCCTCACTACAAGGCAACTTTTTGTTATTCATGGAATTCGAGGTAATTCTCAACCATTCAGTGGCATTCAGTTGCTGTTGAGTGGAGACGTCGTTCAGCTCAAACCTGTCAGCACTGAAGGCTGTGAAAAACAGGATTACTGCTTTCAGTCTACTTTATGGAATAAAGGAACTTCGCCACCTCGATTTGTTGGAACCCGTAAACAATTGCCACTCAATTTGTGTTACGGAATGACAATTCACAAGAGCCAGTCTATGAGCTTTCCTTATGTTGAAGTTGATTGTGGGAAGGTGTTTGAAGATGGCCAGGCATATGTCGGGAGCTGTATGTACTGATATGGGTGAGGTAGGCCTGGCTACTAGGATAGCAGTTGAAAGTCCAGCTAGTAAATCAAATATACCCACTCTTCAGGAAGAATTTTCCATTCTACAACAGCTTGGGATATCTATTCCCAGCAATCAAATGGATAAAACTACATGTCGTCAGTGAAGAAATGAATTTGTTTTTCAATTCTTTGGGCCTTCAAAGTGCAAAGAATATGGAGCAACTGAACAACCAACTCATCATGATGTGGATTATAGGATATTTTACCCAACAAGCAGCCTCGAAGCATTCTTTCCTCCGCTCTAACACCCTATTGAGAAAGTTTGAAAAGTGCTTGGAAGATGTGGGGATTGTTGACATTGACATGCGTGTTGGTGGTTTGCACCATAAAGCATGCCTAGCCTTCACAAGGGCTATGTATGAAGCCTATTTGGAAATGTCTGCCAAACAGACAAAAGATAAGTATATGCAAAATAAATCCAACTTCAAAGCAAGATCCTGTTCAATTTTCATCACCAGAATCAATGGGTAAAATAAGAGATCTAAATGGATGGGTTATAGTGAAGGAGAGTCAGGCAAGTTTGTTTTACATCCGAAGACCTAAAGGGTCGAAATGTGAAAAGGTACAGCAAAGAGCAAAACAGGAGAGAGAAATCGAGGCTATTTTCGATAACATGAAAGAGAACAAAGAGGTTTTACTGGAAACGACCAAACATCCACAGTCAATGGAGCATGTAGAAAGGTATGACAAAGGTAGCAAGTCCTATGTCAAAGATGGATTCTTTGAATTTATGTTAGCTGCTGGATCGTTGGCTTCAAGCTTGTTTTCTGATGGAACATTCCACAAGTTCAAACACAAGTCTATTAAGGAAGCATGGAACTTATTAATATCTGACAAGGAATTAAAGAAGAAATTTGAGATAACCTCAATGACTCTACCACATGTACACCTCATACACCAAGTAACTGTACTGTTGATGAAACTGACAAGACAAATATTATGGATAACATTACTGGTAAGGGATTGTTTTATATTTATTTAATGAGAGGGATGGTAATTACTAGTTTAAAAATGTTGTAGGTATTTAATTTTCTTTTACATGTTTAGGCTGTGAATATACTGAAGAAGAAAAATGTACTTATTCTACAGATGATATGGGTGCTGTTATAGATTGTGCCATGTTTTGAATCATTCGACAGTGATGTAGCCTTGGCAGAAACAGAGTTAATTGAAGATATGGATAACCTTATCGATGACAATATTATGGGTAAGTCGGTTTAGCTGCTTGTTATTACCATAATCTCTCAAAGCCAATTGGGTTGCTTATTCTTTTAGACACGTTGGGGGGGGTTATCTTATTTGAGAGGGGGCTTATTAGAGGGATTACGGTATTACATTAGTGGAGAATAGCATTGTCTTGAGTGCAATTTGTAAAAAAACATGTTCCAGGGTGTTTTTCAATGAATATCAAAATTGCATCGGTCTGAAATATGAGTGCTAACTCTTTAATAGGGTTGAATGAAGATAAAGAATGGAATGAAACCATGGAAGACAGCAGTCCAGACTTACAGTTTTGGGATGGAGTTGGCAAAGTTATCCATTACCGAATTCTGCACAGTGTGCAGGTTTACCAACATGTACAGTGCTGAATTTATTCAAAAATTTAAACGAGAAGGGAAACTTAAAAAAAGTCAGTTGCATTACACCCTATTGTTGCTGGTGCATGTTCCAGCAAAGTGAAATTGAAACCTCCAATACCCAAAGGCATGCCAACTATTAGTGAAATCATAAGTGATCCACTTCCAAAAGATTTCACCCACTTTTGCACAAAAGGGTCCAGATGTATTTTATCACTTTTCTCATGCAGAGTTGCAATTAATCTTTCAAGGTTATGCATTACCATACTCAAAAGACAGAAAAGAACACCATTGTGCTGCTTTCACTCAAACATTGAAAACCAGTGGAAATGCAATACCTTGTCCAGAAAAGCTCACACAGGAGTCATTTGACAGGCTAAAAAGGAAAAGACCTCAAGCTAGCCAAAAAGTACTGTAGATGAATCCCAAACAGCATCTATAACTAATATGGAACATCAAGAACTTACTCCTAATATGGAACTTAATGGAAGACCACGCCCACCTCAAGGAGTTACAAATGGTTAGTGATCGTATCTTCCATATTAATCCATTGGCTAGCAATACACCCAGATGCACCTTACTTTAGTATTTTACTATGCCACAGGATTTTATTAGTCAGTGGCAGGGTACTGCTGATTAATGGGTTCGCAAAATTATCTGCCAGTGTCTTGCTAACCCGTTTGCTTGCAATGTGCCCAGATGCATTCTCCTTTAGTATTTCACTCACTCCAATGCCAGTGGTAGGTTACTGCCAGTTACTGTAACAGGTTAAAATACAATAAAATCCTGATCAAGCATAACCCTTGTGATCATTCAATATGATTTATAATATATGATATTGTACAATGTTCAGTGTGTAATAACATCTAATTAGTAATAATTTATATACATTTTAATTTTAATTGGCCAACCCAAAAGAAGAAAATATCGATACTGTGGCCAACCAGGTCATAGAAAGAAGTGCAAAGATAAGCTGATATGTCCAAAATATATTGCAGATATCCAAGCACAGTGAATGTGATACATTTAACATTATTTACAGTTACATCTTTTCACAATATACAGGGTAACAAATCCACATTTTATAGTGTGTTCTTCGGATAAACTCATTATTAAACTCACACAAGCAAGCTAAAAGTGGATTAGGTAAACTTCAAATATTTTTTTGCACTTCACTTCGTTGAACTAGAATACTGGGTTTGGTGGATAATCCAAGTGAGTATATATATACACAATTTAAGATCTAACCAGGAATGGTTGCAAAAAATGCAACACTAGGTCCTCTGGCAGGAATTGAACCCACGGCCCTGCGATTTTTCGCAACCGTTCCTGGTTAGGTCTTAAACTGTGTATATATCTACTCACTTGGATTATCCACCAAACTCAGTATTCTAGTTCAACCAAGTGAATGCAAAAATTCTATAAAAAAATCGTTAAAGTTTACCTTATCACAACCTGCACATCCGATAACCTATATATATATATATATATATATATATATATATATATATATATATATATATATATATATATATATATATATATATATATATATATATATATATATATATATATATATATATATATATATATATATATATAGTCAAATCTGCAGACATGCATGTTTGCCGTTCAACGGCTCGTCAGTGCAGCTTGTAACTCAGTCTAGATGCGGTGACTTCGTATTTATACACCATACTCTTGCCCTCACCAAGCGCATGTGGTACAATACTCAGACACATGCTCATCCAGACATGCGTGAAGTGTCTTGGGGCCAGAGTGCTCAAACGACCACAAGGGAAGTGAGCTTTTGCATTATAGCTTATAGCCACCAATTAACCTCACAGAGTGCTCAACAACACAAAGTGAAGGAGCATATATAGTCAAATCTGCAGACATGCATGTTTCGCCGTTCAACGGCTCGTCAGTGCAGCTTGTAACTCAGTCTAGATGCGAGTGACTTCGTATTTATACACCATACTCTTGCCCTCACCAAGCGCATGTGGTACAATACTCAGACACATGCGCATCCAGACATGCGTGAAGTGTCTTGGGGCCAGAGTGCTCAAACGACCACAAGGAAGTGAGCTTTTGCATTATAGCTTATAGCCACCAATTAACCTCACAGAGTGCTCAACAACACAAAGTGAAGGAGCATATATAGTCAAATCTGCAGACATGCATGTTTCGCCGTTCAACGGCTCGTCAGTGCAGCTTGTAACTCAGTCTAGATGCGAGTGACTTCGTATTTATACACCATACTCTTGCCCTCACCAAGCGCATGTGGTACAATACTCAGACACATGCGCATCCAGACATGCGTGAAGTGTCTTGGGGCCAGAGTGCTCAAACGACCACAAGGGAAGTGAGCTTTTGCATTATAGCTTATAGCCACCAATTAACCTCACAGAGTGCTCAACAACACAAAGTGAAGGAGCATATATAGTCAAATCTGCAGACATGCATGTTTCGCCGTTCAACGGCTCGTCAGTGCAGCTTGTAACTCAGTCTAGATGCGGTGACTTCGTATTTATACACCATACTCTTGCCCTCACCAAGCGCATGTGGTACAATACTCAGACACATGCATGCGCATCCAGACATGCGTGAAGTGTCTTGGGGCCAGAGTGCTCAAACGACCACAAGGGAAGTGAGCTTTTGCATTATAGCTTATAGCCACCAATTAACCTCACAGAGTGCTCAACAACACAAAGTGAAGGAGCATATATAGTCAAATCTGCAGACATGCATGTTTCGCCGTTCAACGGCTCGTCAGTGCAGCTTGTAACTCAGTCTAGATGCGAGTGACTTCGTATTTATACACCATACTCTTGCCCTCACCAAGCGCATGTGGTACAATACTCAGACACATGCGCATCCAGACATGCGTGAAGTGTCTTGGGGCCAGAGTGCTCAAACGACCACAAGGGAAGTGAGCTTTTGCATTATAGCTTATAGCCACCAATTAACCTCACAGAGTGCTCAACAACACAAAGTGAAGGAGCATATATAGTCAAATCTGCAGACATGCATGTTTCGCCGTTCAACGGCTCGTCAGTGCAGCTTGTATCAGTCTAGATACTCAGTATATATATATATATATATATATATATATACGTGTAGGTTTAGGTCTACGAAACGCAAAGAGTGCTCGACAACATATAGTTAGAGCAAATTATAGATTTTCGCTTACCTCAAAACTTGTCTGCAACAGGCTGTTTCATCTGTAAAAGAATCATCAGGCAGTTTACGAGTATCGAAAGAAATGACCGCTTATATACTTCCTGCCGGAGCGTGGGGGTGTATGTGGGAGACAATGTGTGCATGCATGGCTTTGTTTGCGTTGTTTACGCGAAATTTATTTCGATGACGACACCGTGAAATTATTTCAGCTCTTTTGTTGAGTAAACAATTCTTGTTTTTTTCTTTCAAAATACAAAATTTTTCTTCTAAACATAAATTGCATCGTTTTGATCCTCCCGTATATGAAATAGAATGTTTTAAAATTTGCCAATTAATACTGAAATCCTTATTGTTTTCTTTCAATGTCCAAATATATTTCGAAAGTTCCGTGTCATTTGCATGCTTTTTATGCTGAAAAGATTTAGTGTGGTTGGCCAATCGCTCTTTGAATGTGGTTGCAGTCATGCCAATGTAATTTTTGATCGTGTTTGTGTTGCTTACTGTGACTGTTGCTTTGTATACTATGTCCCTAGTCATGCATTGTTTTTGAAGCGGGCAAATGGTGTTTTTTCTACAACTGCAATTGGTAGTGTCCCTCTCCTGTGGCTTGTTATTTCTAGATATCGTGCATTGTGTTTAGTGATTACTGACTTAATATTGTTCATGCAGCTATAGCTTACTTTAACTGTATTTCTGTTAAAAATTTTATGTAGCTTGTGGTGCGGTGGAAAATGCTTGTCAATTAGACTAAGGAAATTACGTCCTATGTTTGTGCTAACACTCTTACTAAATGGTGGGTTGAACCAAATGATATTGCGTTGCCTATTCCTGCGTTGTTGTTGCGGTGTGTGCTGAGTGTAGCTAAGTTCATGGGTAAAGTTGCTATGCCTAAGTGCGTTCTGATATGTGGGTGCAGATTCCTGAAAAGTTTGTTCATCTGATGAAAGAAGTGCAATGCGCTTGTTAATTGATGCAGGTAGTTGCCTTGTGATGCTCGGTGGGTGATTAGAGTGCATATTTATGTATAGTGGATCGTCATTGGGCTTCCTATAGGGCCTATGTTTTCCATTGTTAAGGTCGAAAGTTACATCTAAAAAGTTTACAATGCGTAAATTTGATTCGGCGGTAATTTTTAGGTCAAACTGCTCGAAAATTTTGTGGAGATCTTTTCTTGTTTTGTCTGCTAAACGTGCTGATTTACTTTTTATAATAGCCAAACCGTCATCTCTATATAGGCCGATGCTTTCTTTGCCAAATTTCTTACTCAGGTGGTTTAAAATGAAAAGGCCTACTAACTCACAAATTTCCGCGCCGTCGAAACTGCCCATGCTAACGTCAAACAAACTATGGCTATCTTTTTTTATCCATGAAATTCCGGTATTGAAAAGGAGAGATTTTCTAGCGTGTTTTATTATTGAAATATCGTTTTCAGGTATAGTAGCCAAATTTGAAGCCCAAGATAAAGCTTGGTCCAATAGTTTTTCAGAAATAGATGGGTAGAAATCGACAATGTCCTATAGGGCCTATGTCCAATGGAAAACATAGGCCCTATAGGAAGCCCAATGACGATCCACTATACATAAATATGCACTCTAATCACCCACCGAGCATCACAAGGCAACTACCTGCATCAATTAACAAGCGCATTGCACTTCTTTCATCAGATGAACAAACTTTTCAGGAATCTGCACCCACATATCAGAACGCACTTAGGCATAGCAACTTTACCCATGAACTTAGCTATACTCAGCACACACATAACAACAACGCAGGAATAGGCAACGCAATATCATTTGGTTCAACCCACCATTTAGTAAGAGTGTTAGCACAAACATAGGACGTAATTTCCTTAGTCTAATTGACAAGCATTTTCCACCGCACCACAAGCTACATAAAATTTTTAACAGAAATACAGTTAAAGTAAGCTATAGCTGCATGAACAATATTAAGTCAGTAATCACTAAACACAATGCACGCATATCTAGAAATAACAAGCCACAGGAGAGGGACACTACCAATTGCAGTTGTAGAGAAAACACCATTTGCCGCTTCAAAACAATGCATGACTAGGGACATAGTATACAAAGCAACAGTCACAGTAAGCAACACAAACACGATCAAAAATTACATTGGCATGACTGCAACCACATTCAAAGAGCGATTGGCCAACCACACTAAATCTTTTCAGCATAAAAAGCATGCAAATGACACGGAACTTTCGAAATATATTTGGACATTGAAAGAAAACAATAAGGATTTCAGTATTAATTGGCAAATTTTAAAACATTATATTTCGTATACGGGAGGATCAAAACGATGCAATTTATGTTTAGAAGAAAAATTTTGTATTTTGAAAGAAAAAAACAAGAATTGTTTACTCAACAAAAGAGCTGAAATAATTTCACGGTGTCGTCATCGAAATAAATTTCGCGTAAACAACGCAAACAAAGCCATGCATGCACACATTGTCTCCCACATACACCCCCACGCTCCGGCAGGAAGTATATAAGCGGTCATTTCTTTCGATACTCGTAAACTGCCTGATGATTCTTTTACAGATGAAACAGCCTGTTGCAGACAAGTTTTGAGGTAAGCGAAAATCTATATATATATATATATATATAGAACTTACGGTTACAGCTCAGCAACTGGCCTCTGTAGCTCAGTTGGTTAGAGTGCTGCACCGGAATCGCAGGGCCGTGGGTTAAATTCCCGCCAGAGGACCTAGTGTTGCATTTTTCGCAACCGTTCCTGGTTAGGTCTTAAATTGTGTATATATCTACTCACTTGGATTATCCACCAAACCCAGTATAAAAGTGGATTATCTTTTTTAATACGCCATGTACTGTACATGAGTTTTCTGTCATACAGGGGCTGGTTGTATCAAAGGTGGATAAGTTATCCGGTGGATAAGTCCTATCCGATGGATAAATCTTCAATCCGCTGGATAGTTATCCATTGGATAAAAATGCGTTGTACGAAGCATGGATAGCAGGGTGGATACCTATCCGTTGGATACGCTTAAGGAGGCTCCCTACAGCTTTAATTCTGTGTCGCGGGATCTGTAGCTGTACAAAGTACAAATCACAAGTTCACGAATCACGATTGAGCCAAAATGTTGTTGTCCATGTTGCATGGGTATTCAAGGGCTTGTCTCGTGTGAAAAATGAAATCCTGATTTTCTGATCCAAAAAATTAAGAAAGAAGATAAAAATATGACAATCTCTAATTCGCGTTGTTACTATGGCAACGTAAATATTTAGAAAATTTTTTGTTCTTCGTAATCCACAATATTGTGGCAATCTGATGGCCAAGTCTTGTGGCCATACCTTGCAAAATGAGCAAATAATGGACCTTAGAGCACATTTGCGTGCTACATAATTAAAACTGTAGAGAGCCTCCTTAAATTTAACCTGAAAAAACTGGATTTTCCTGAAATTTCTTACCTCAACATCAGCTGTTGCTAAGCTTTTGTGAACTTTACAATTTAACTTGTATAAAATCCATCCATATCTTGAATTCACTTGCGATAAATTTCCTGTTGTTGGTTGTATTGTTCTTTTTCAGTCCGTCGTCACTAGTATTAATATAGTATGATTTTGTTGTACATTTTCATAGTATGTGAAGTATGTGTGGTGTTTTTATTCACTAGCTAGCATTTCACAATCTTTGTTTATGCAAAGACAAGTATACTTTTTCCTGTAGAATACATTAAATATTTTGTTCCTTGACCTTGCACACATTTTATAACAATTTTAAGAACATTTTCTCTCAAGTTTTGATTGGCTAATCAAAGCGAACGAACAAAATTTGCCATCTTGTTGTCTATTGCCTAATTTGTTTGGTTTTCCAAGTTGTATCTTCGGTATACGTTCATCGTGTTTTTAAACTGACTAAAAGTGAGAAATTTACTGCTTGTTTTCAAACCATATAAAACAAAAGGATCTGAAGATCCTTAAGTTTATTGCATTAAGGATGTTGACTTATAAACAGAATTGTTGCATTTCTGTCTCAATCCGACCCTTTGTCATCCAAAATATGACTGTTTTGTCTTGGAACTTCGAGTTTATCCACCGGATAGAGGATTTAAACTACCTCCGGACCTCGGATAAATTTATCCTAAAAAATTGCGTTGTACCAAGCTTGGATAGTGTTATCCAGCAGATAAAAAAGCACTATCCAAGCTTGGTACAACACAATTTTTACTCTGGATAAAATTTATCCGCCGGATAGCGACTTATCAGCCGGATAGCGACTTATCCACCTTTGATATAACCGGCCCCAGCACTTTAATTAATTATTTAACACCTGATGACTTTCGGTATGTTCACTGACATGCAGTTTCCCTTGTGGATGATATTATTTTTCATCTGTATTAATAGCTGGTGTGGCATGCTCTGTAAAATAGAAATACATTTCTATATTTTAACGCTAGAAATAGACGAGTTAACTTACATGTACATATCACTTAACCTTATCAAAGAATTTATTTTTTACTGTGGTTATTTACTGGTTATTTCAAGGGTTTCAAAACTGAATGGAGTGTGCACCCACCATGTATGGTCAAGGGTGGGGCAGATCAGTGTCAGTTTGTACATCAAATGCAACTTTTCAAATAAAATATCAGGCCACTGATTGGCTTTTTTGACTATCTAACACAATCTTATTTTTCAAGATGATTGCTGACAAGATAACTACCTTGACCATATGGGGGTCATCAGCGTTTATACGGCCAAGCCCGACTTTGTGAGCAGCGTCTGCTTAATGTCCCCTCCCCCCGCCCATCAGATCAAACTGGATCCATCCCTGCTTTAGAACTTACTTTATAAGCTATAACCATTTTTTACTTTGATATCTTGCAATAAATCAGGTTTTTTGGGTTATCTTGATATGTCACATGTGATGAAATTATTGGGGAGCTGTATCCCAATAAGCTCACTGTTACCCCCTCCAAGGTTCTATCACCTGTACTTCAATCAGTAAGTTACATGACATTGACCTAGAAATACCGGTTTGAAGTATAGTTGGGTTGTCAGCTTGACCATTCTGGGCCCTCTGTTTGTCAAGGAAATTCTCTAGGGGATCCTGGTTTGATAGCAACACATGGGCTTGACTCCTTGGGAACTTGCTGAATAAGGTCTTACAGTACGATTTGAAACCAATTATCATTGACAAAACATCAAACTTCGTTTTCCAACTGAGGAATCTCTTGTTTCTTTCAACTGGTTTCAGTTGAGAGAGTGATTTCACATCGTCTTCCCACGTAATAATCCATTCCATACAGCTTTCATTCTCAAATAACTGTGGATCTTCAAGTGACCTTTTTAGAAGGAAAAGAATACATAGGCATCTTTCACATACATTGTGTCGTATCGAGTGATGAACAATTGATTAAATATGCTTCGATTTATTGAATTACCATAAAGGAATACCTATATGGTGCCTTAGCCTTGACGTTTTTAAGTAAAGTACTTGTGGTCTGTATGAATTGTATGGTCTTGTCAAGGAATGCAACTGGTCTCTTTTCTTCTTTTCCCAGATGTTGCTTGTAATTCTGTAAACAAATTATTTTGCTATTAATTGAAAATTCATGCCTAAATTGTGAACACACTCGCTGACAAAAAAATTGTTTTGTCACATCATACCTGAAGAACTTCTAGCATTCTTTTACCAAGAACGTCGTCAGCAAGATAATTCCTCATTTTTCCAGCACTGTTGGGTTCAAAATGCTCTGGGGTGAGAAACTTGAATGTGGAAAAGGGATTAGTTTCAACATCGTAGATAAACGCATCCTTTAAGTGGGACCAAAGAATGTTATACCCACACAACTGGAAGTTGTGTAGTGATTTACCAGTGGTGCTTTTCACAAGATTATTTCGAAGTTTTTTGAAGTTATGCTGCATAAGATATAAAAAAGAGAGCAAACATAGATTTTCAGGAATGATATAGTTGAATCCAACATAATGTATTGTTATTCGACTGAATAGGTGCAGTTTCCAGGCATTCATGTGCAGTACAGTCATTAAATTATACAGTATAAATATATACAGTAAATAAATGAATGCGTTGAACTGGTCATCGTCTGATTAGCAGCTATATAGCTTTTCATTAAATGTGGGTCAACCATGAAAATCATTGGTTCTCCTGTATAGAAGTTTGTTGTTGTAAAGTTGTCTTTTACAGCATCCTCCTCAAAATGGTACTTAATAAATGATCGATTAGCCTTGGCTCCATCACAAACACACAAGATGACTTCAAAACCATATTCACTAAGGTCAAAGACAATGTCCCAGAATGCATGATACAGAGTAACTAGATATATGTCAACCATTGGGAAGTAACAACATGGGAACTTAAAACCAGTGGAGCCAACAAACATAAATTGAAGGATGTGGCTTGCAACCTCAGTTTGGGCTTCACCTTCAAAAAAACAAAGTTACATTATGTCACACTCTGGCATGTTACATTCATGTCTTTACTGTCTATTCTAGCACATTATTATTGCAACAAGTTGGTTGGACTTTATATTATGCTTATGGGATTAGAGAAAATGTAAATATCTGGTGATAAATCAACAATTATTTGGGTCATTATTTTGTTGAATTATTCTCTTTGATTCTAGTACTGTATATATAGATAATATATAACTGTATTTATAGTAACTTAGTTATTCACTCATTCTAGTTGTAACCGTTTGCAATGCTTTGATGTTATTGTGAACTTCTCCTAGGTTCACTATTCCTACAATTTCAAATGAGTCACCATTCCTTCTCAACTGCACATCATCCTAAATAGAAACAGGCACTCGTTTTTATATTAATTCATACTATGAAACAGTTCTGATAGTTGTTGTTTGATAGTTTTTAATTGTCAGGGGCAATGACCAATGTCAATAGTTGCGAATATTTTGGGGTGCAGGAAATATGAACACTCAATGCCAAAGGTGCATGCAAGAACCCTCTAGTGTATGGCGTCATATTACCGCCAATATTCATGATTGTCATCGTTCAACATGTTTCCGACATTGAAGTTATTTCGTACATTGAAGTTGTTTATTATTCAACATATTTTCGACATTGAAGTTAAATCAGACATTGAACATGTATATTATCCAACACATTTTTTACATTGAAGTTAAATCGGACATTGAACATACCGATTATTCAGCACTCGTCAGAAGTTGAACGTTCGAAATATGTTGAAAATTAATCAACACATGAATATGAGAAGTTAATATTGGCGGCGATGCAATTTTCCCTTTCGTAAACGGTCTTTGCCATCCCTGGCGAAATTGCATCTTGGGAACTCTCGAGTTTTCACCACTTTTCACCACGCTGTAAAACAAATTCCAAAATGTCGTCGAAAAGCAATTTAAATTTCGAGGGCTTTGACGATTTACTAGAGAGTGCGTTAAAGAAGGTCGACAGCCGTTTTAATTGTGAGAGACTGACAGAAGAAGATAAACAGAAGTTTGAAATTTCTGCTTTGGAAAAGCTTCCCGAAGATTATGTTTATGAAGTCGGTGAATGTTATGGCACTGAATCGAAGTTTAAACTCAAGGTAACTACAGAGAATTTCTCATCTGAGAACTTGGGAGGATGGCTTGCTGAGTTTCAAGCTCTTAATAGTGTTACAATCAAGGTAAAGGCGAAGAAAAAGGAAACAAAAGGCTATTCTGTCCAACACTACTACCGATGCCAGCATGACACCAGATGCTGGAGTCCCAGTAAGGATCCCCAGAGAAAACTGAAAATAACTCCAGCATCCAGGGTCAAAAATACAAACTGTCCATTTCAAATTGCAGTGAAGATAGATGGAGAACATAACTGTGTCATTGATATTGACTGGGAGCACAACCATTCTGTATGTTCTCTGGAATCATCCAATTTTAAGGAATTGTCAGCTGAGACTGTTGATGAAATCAAGAAACTGTATGAGCTGGGTGAAACACCATCAACAGCACGCCAGATGTTTGTAAAGAAATTCAGAGAATCTTGTACAAATGACCTGGATTTCCATGTGAAGAAAGCTGATCGCTCCATGGTTCCCAGATGCAGAGACTTTTGTTACATCTATAACCTGTATGGTGAGGAGCGATTTGGTGGATAGAATGGTGAAATATTTGAGAAGTTGTCAGCTAAGTTAAATGAGTACCAGGAAGCTAACCCCGAGAGCTCTGTAGATTACCAGCTGTATGGCGGTGATAACACTCCTCTTATTATAGCCATAGTGACACCACTTATGAAACGAATACATAAGAATGTCAGACAAAGTGGAGAACTGATCTTTGTGGATGCAACATCGAATATCGAAGAGCACAACCTCAACGTGTTTCTGCTTTGTACAGCAAATGTTTCCGGTGCACTTCCATGTGGCTTGATTATCACCAGTGACGAGAAGGAAAGTACACTGAAGTTAGGTATGTATTAATTACAGTATAAACATCAATATATAATGTGTGTAGCACCACCTACATGCAGTGGCATAGCCAGAGGTGGGGCCCGGGGGCCAGCCCCCCTGTCAAAAGTGCTGCCCCCCCTAGTAAAAATTAACTTTATATATCTCAGTTAAGCTGCCCCCCCCCAATTTTTGGGAATCAGGGTTTAGGATTAAAAGTTCTGCCAAAATTACAATGCTATACAGTATACGCATTGGCAAAAGACAATATTTATTATAGCACTGTCAAAAATGCAAAATTAATGAAACAAATTATTAATTATATTATCAGGGTTCCAGACTTGTTATATCAGTAGTACCCTGATGATAGCAATATTCTCAGAATCAACATTTTAATGCCTTATTGTTTGATTTATTTTCAATTACAATCATTTTCTAAAACAAAGGTAATACTCTACCATGGAATTACCAATACCTGACCAGATGGGGCTTTTGGATACCAGCTGTGAAAACTTTCGTATACTACAGGAATTACAAATTATGATTATCTGAAGTATTCAAAAGGCTAATGGTATCTATTTCAATCCTTAGATACATTGTGGATATGTCAATTGGGGTATGCAGTTGTCCCAGAGGTAAGGATGGATGGAGCACCTTGTAAGCACCAGTACCTCATATGGGCTACAAATCTTGCCACTTGCATGAACTTTGTGCCAATTTCTAACCCAGATGAAAGAAGAAAATTGGCAGAAATTGCATTGGGTAGAACATTGCCACTGTCTAAAGGCCGGTTTACAGTTCGCGTGAATTGGTCGCGCGATCGACCTTTTACGATCATTTTCTTTTGAATTATGAGCCCTCGACCGGATCCGTTCTAGTCGAATGCTCATAATTCAAAAGAAAACGATTGCAAAAGTCGATCGCGCGACCAATTCCGCGAACTATAAACCGCTTTATTATGCTCTCTGCGTGAAGTGAGCAATGCTGCTACTGATGCACATGAATCTGTAGAAATTGAAGATTCACAACAACATACTGATGCAATTCCTATGGTCACCTCTGGCGTAACTGCAGATGTACATGCCACTGTTCCTGTTGATAGTAATGACAAAACAGAATTGACAAATAGTGCAATAACATCAGTTCAGAATGCTTGTAGTGCTCTTACAGGAATGCTGCAAAACTGTCAAGATTCCAAACTTTGCGAAGCTGCCATGAAATTTTCTGCAAGATTGACAAAATTATCTGGCTCAAGTTTGATGAATGGGAAACTTGCTGCAGCTCTTTTGACTTTGGACAAAGTGAGCTGACTAAAGGCAAAAATGGTAAGAAGATTAAAGTACAGCCAAACAGGAAACGAAAGTTGCGAATGGCAGCTGTCAAGCAGTTTCCAAAGGACGACCAGTGGCAATACATGCACTTGAAGTTCTGAGGAAAAAAGCAAAGTCATGACTTGGCACGCAGTGTTCGTGAAACCCGGAATTGTTCAAAGAAGTCGGGCTCTCACATTATGCGATCTAAGACAAGGCATGTTTCAAAATAAAATAGGAGTATAAAAACTAAGGGCCCCCTAAGCCCTTATATTAAATGAGGGTGATTAGATTTGTGTCCCAGGTCATCAGGGTACTGTACACATTTGATAGTTCAGAGTACTTCATCATGCAAATATGATGCAATATATTTATGAGAAACCTCACACTGTGTTGTCAACAGGTTATACATAAGTTAAATATGGAACTTATGTCCTGCAAGAAATTATCTTAATTTATTAACATGAAGTCCTGAATATGAATTGTTACATTGCCACATTGAGTCTATAAATTGCATGTCTAGGCTATTTGGGTTGAACTTGGGGTTTTCTCAGAATACATTGTATCACAGAAAATATGGCTTTTAAGCTCAGAGATATTCCAGCATAGTTTCTATTTTATTTACCTAGGTATAAATTCAAGTTGTAGTTAAGTAAAGTTAACACAGTACTATGCACAGTAAGATACTCTTCTCAGAATGACAATGTACAGTAAAACAATTTAAATATTTCCGTAACTCTGGTACTAATACACCATTTCAATGATTACATGTACAATATGGCACAACTCTTTCTTGGCCTAATAGCCTCATTTTCATACATGGCCAAGGAGTGAGTTATAATCTTTAAGTATATTCTGCACTCTGCAGTTGTACTAAGTATCTACTGTACATGTAATTATGTAAATTCAAAAGTGATTGTTAGTCTCAAAAGCCTGTAATGATAAGAGAGAACACTGATTTTTCAAGCAAAGCCCTTTGTCAGATTAACTAATTATGACAAAGGGTCTTTGTTGGAAATGTCAATCTTCTCTATTACTGTTCCACGCTTGCAAGACTTACAATCACTTTTTGATTTATTAAGGGACCGGTCATAATTTATGAGGGGTGTAATTTAAAACAATTACGACTGAAAATAGGCGACCCTCCCTTTGTTAAAGCTCAAAAAATTGTGACCCCACTTTTTGTTCATAACTGAAAACACATCTACCACCTCCTAAATGATGCTTAATATAAGAATGGACCTTTCAATAATTATTTTCCATAATTAATTGTATAATAACAGTTCAACCCCCCTTTTCCACCAACCCACCCCCCTCATAAATTGTGACCAGTCCCTAACACATGTCTCATGTGTGTATTTATCTAAAACATCTGCATATACACTGTAATACACTGTTTAAATCAGTTTCAATAATCATCGGAAGTGTGGGTGTTGCTCCTTGACATGGCGATTCATATTTGATTTTGTGGTAACCAGAATTCCACAGACAGGCAGTTTCTCTCCTGTGTGGGTCACTTGGTGTCTGCTAAGATTGCGCTTAGTGCTAAAACTTTTCCGCAATCATTGCATTCAAAGGTTTTTCTATGAACTTTATCCATGTGTGTTTTTAACATTGATGTATGGCTAAACACTTGCTGACACTCACTGCAACTGACAACAACACAACCTTTTTCGTGTGATATCGGAAATTTTTCTCTCTATTAAAATACTTCTTGCACTTCATACACTGCTGATTGATGTCTTTTATCCCTGTATCAAGATCTTCCTTTCTTCTTTGGGCTTCATCCCTCCATTCCTAAGAAAGCATATTTTAATAATTTGTTTTAAAATAATAAATATTTGTCCTTTTGCAACATCACATTTGTTCTCAATCTCCCGGGATCTTCATACTTGATATATGAAGTAACTAGCTCTACATTAATTTGTTACCATTGCATTGCCATTAATTTATTACCATTGCAAGATACAGGGTCATTGTACCTAAAAAAGGGTTAGATTCCTCAAGGTCCAGTGTTAGACTTATAAATTGCAATGTGGATGCAGACTATACTGCATTCGGGTGGGCCATTACATTTACTATCCTCTTCCTAGTGCACAACAAAATTTTAACCCCTAAGAAAAAAGAAAAGTGCTGACACAAAACATCCCTCAGAAATTTGTAAATTTCCCGCTTTACCTCTCACCAAAAAGTAAAGAAATTACTTTTGGAGGACCCCTGAGATTGTTATCTACTGAGGGGGGGGGGGGGGGGTATTAAATGGAATGAAATTAATAAAACGATATAAATCTATAATAATTATGAGTGCTATCCAAATCTAATCAGGGCAGCACTTTCCTAAGTTGCTATAGTAACTTCTAGTTAATTATTAATACTTTTATATATGGTTTTGTATGATACTTACATTTCTTAGTTCCCCTAATTCTCTCCACATCTTTGATGCAACAGTCAAAACTTTACCGATGTTTGCATTGTCATCAAGTCTTGACTTTATGCCAGGCTATATTAAATTACAGAAGGGTAAAGATAGTCAAATGTGACAGAGTAAATTTTAGCGCCTTTTTATTTTATAAAATGCTTGATAGATTTGAACGCATTTGAACCATTTTAAAGTTAGATAATGAAACAAACACCCATTTATTTCTATTAAATGTTGTGGCCAAATTAATTTCCATTTCATTACTCGAAAGAAGGAGAAGGTTGACCCATATTTTCCATAACTATATCATGCAGAATATGCTAAGATGACGGCCATAGGCCGCGTGGTCATTTGAATATCGTCTGTATATTAATAAATGTAAATGAATAACGGAATTTAAACGATTATAAAACGAATATAACATACTTACCGCAACTTGTCGATAAAATTCATTCCACCCGGTTGTCTTCTTCAACGAATGACGTGGTACATTTTCGTTCGATTCAGCCATGTTTATGAGTTTATCCAAACACGTTTACACAAATAAATATATTACCTTCGACGGAGACCTAGTTTGCAGTTTTAAATCAGCGCGCTTGAATCAGCGTCGTGTGGTGAAAACTCGGGAGTTCCCAACATGCAATTTGGCCAGGGATGCCAAAGACTGTCAGGGATGGCAAAGACCGTTTACGAAAGGGAAAATTGCGGCGGCGATAGACCATAGCGTGAAATGTCCGCCAATATTAATTAACATAATTCACATCACCCCCCGGTACAGACACAAAGAAAAATATCAGATAGTTTTAAACCAAGGTATAGTGCAAGTCCGTTTCTGTATGCGTACCTAAATAGGGAATTGTTTATAAAGTAACAGTAACATGGGCTTAAATAGAATTTATGAAGTCTAAAACTAAATATAAGAACCACACGAGCAAGACTAACTAGTATAACTTCAGTCGCTGTGATACAACCTATAATTCAATGAGAGCGTGAACTATATATACACAAAAGGAAAAGACCGAAAACTTATATAAGATCACCACAGCACCACGGACGCTGAAACCTCAATAAATCCCAACACTCAACAGTATATGTATAGAGCACCCTCAGCATCATCGGGAAACTGAATCGCTTCAATTGGGAGTTCAATTGGCTTCCAAACTGAAACACTCTTGTGAAATTGTGACACGTACATTGAAGGGATTCATCAAGTATCATACAGGAATTAATTATATTTGTAAACTGCCTTAATTCCTGATAAACACAAAAAGTCTACAAGGCTTAATGGTAAACTGCAATTCGAGGGTAAAGCAGGGATTATTTTAGGGAAATTTTACCACTGCACAAAGAATAAAAAAAGGGATAGCATTTTAACGTAGAGGAATGTTAAACAGCATGGAACCAAAGAACTTACGCCAAAGAAGCTAACTAGAAGGTTGTTAACTGGAAACGATCGAGTTCAGGGGTCAGGGCCCCTGGGATCGTTAGAATTGTTTTTGATTTTTGAGCTTCTGGAGCTCAAAAATCTTGACGTTTCAGACACAAATTTCGATATATTCCATATAGAGAGACCGTGAATATTAGGTACAAAAGTAATGCTTGCAGCATGGTTATGAGAATCTGTACTCTTCTTTGCTTATAATATAATACTTATTTTTGTATATTAAAGAAAAATTTATCACGGCACAAATTGTTTATCACTGCACCTTAAAATAATCCCTGGGGTAAAGCAGCGAATATATTGTCTTGTAATAGGTAAAGTGACTGTCAGTGTTTATCCATTGTTTATCATAATGGTATGATTAATGGCAACTGGGGTTGTAACCCTAACCCGTGTTTCAAACCTACTTCTTGAATCTTTGAAACTGCATTTTCTAACTCGGATAAGCAATTAAGCACTCTCAACCCAACCCAACCCGAAAGCGAAACGCAATTCAAACAATTAAAAGTATATAGCTCTCATGGAAATCATTATCGCTATAGCCCAATTTAAATTTCTTGGTAAAGCAAGATGCTCCTGCAAACCTCGGTAATGCGGTCACAAAAGATAACTCCTTTCACAAAAGATAAGTCTTTCAACGACAATGGTAATGACTTAAGTTGCCATATACAATATTTAATTAATTGCAAAAATACACGTATTATGAGGAGTCTAATTTCAAAATAAGCTTTATAGTTTCCATTTTGGTCTTCCTCAGCAAGTTGTTGTTTTTTATTTCAAATGTACGGTACCGTGGACTAAAGTTACATCTTGCTCCTGTCGTTTTCTATTTTTATAAGGTACGCATACAGAAACGGACTCGCACTATACCTTGGTTTAAAACTAACATGGTGAATCTGATATGTTTCTGTGTGTCTGTACTGGGGGGTGATGTGAATTATGTTAATTAATATTTGGGACATTTCACGCTATTCTCATATTCATGTGTTGATTAATTTTCAACATATTTCGAACGTTCAACTTCTGATGAGTGCTGAATAATCGGTACGTTCAATGTCCGATTTAACTTCAATGTCGAAAATATGTTGAATGATGACAATCATGAATATTGGCGGTAATATGACGCCATACTAGTGGGGTCCATGGACAAACGCTGTTCCCTGCATTTTGAGGAGAGATTTTAACCCATTAAGCGCATCTGTTTTCGATTACACGATTTCAGCTCTGGGTTGCAACAGTTTGCTGTATGTGTTTTTGTTTTAATCACATTCAAGCACATCATTAAAGATAGTATTACGATTCAAACTGTATTGATTTTCTGATTGAGCAGACTTGTACAAGAGCTTGGGGTCACAAATGTTGGAAATATCTGGGCTACTAAAACCCTTAAGGAAAAAACATGTGGTGTAATTTCAAGATAAAAATTAAATCTCAATTATCTTTATCTTTACATCACTCGCACATAATCCTTCTTGTTTATCAAGGTGTAAAAATAACCACAATGTAACACTAGCTATTTTACTCTTGTAAATTTAAAATCTAGTTTGTTTATTCCCATGGTAAATAGAATATAGTTCTCCAACATTTCCTACCATATGCAGTGAAAATATATTCCTTGAAACACAGGCATTTTGCACTGACACTAATCATGAAGTGACACAAGAATAACGTTTTGGGTATATAGATCTGTGCAGGATGTTTACTGCGCTTACGCCAGAGCAAGCAATTACAGTATACCTTATATAGTTGGTAATAGTATGAGTGCTTCCAGCTATAGAGTATGACATAGCACCTACAAGTTTTGATTTCACATAAACATTGTTCATAAACCAAAATATGAATAACCTATCATTGAAATCAAATGCTGTATATAAAATAAAAGAGGTCCAGTAAAACTCGTACTCATTCTGGGAAACCTCCATCGTTTTCATTTTGTTATTACTTCGGATTTTGTGTGAGATAATGGACTACCTTACATACTGTACTTGATCACTCTATAGGTTGTAACCTTTACCAAGGCTACTTACAATAAAAATACCACAAACTTGTATCACTTACATAATATATCTATCATTCATAATATAATCCAGAGCCGGCGCAAGTTCCGCCCGTATAATTACACCCGAGTCCAATGTGAAATGAAAGTTGTCCGCATATTTCTATTTATCAAAAGCTACTATAAACCGTTATGTGCTCATTTGTTAGTTTTCATTTCAAACAAAAAAAATGAGCACATAGGTGAGGAGAGATCCTTGATACATAAAATACACCAACTACTGTATCACATGGATAACCACATGAGTGGAAAAATGTTAATCAAATCTACTGCATGTCGCTCTACAGTTAATCTCTATTTTGACTCGTAATGTATAATTACCATAGATAAACAAGAGAAGTGCAAATGTAATAATATAACTCTGTATCTATAATGTAGTCTCAAATACTAACTTGTTCTAATTGCCCATTACCAGAATTGTTTGCAATATTTTCACCAATTAAAGCGTCAATATCATCCAGACATCTATTGATCTCCTCCGCACGTGACTACAAAAACTAATTGGAATTTTTTAACTGCACTGTTCCTGTGCAAGAATTCGTTTTTACTGTAAATTTTTTTCCGGATTGAAACTCTATGTGCCACCACTGTACTCGCACTACACTGTAATGTAATGTAATGTACTGTAGTGTACTGTAGTGTACTGTAACCCTGTAGCATGATTGTACTCTCCACTGAAAACAAATTACGTTTGTTTAGAGTGCAAGATAGCAATTCATTTTGGCAGAGTAATATGTAATTGTATTTTTCCTAGTCAAATAAATTTATCAAAATTTGTCTTTAATAATCACAGGGCAAAATTCTACCAAAGTTCATATAAATATTTTCAAATTTTGAGCCTAAATGTGAATTCCTTCTTGTAAATCTGCATTAAAAAAGCTATTTTTTATAATCATTTATAAACAAGAAATACATTCATGCAGAATCCCCTTGCCAATTGCAATTAGAACCAAACAATTATTCTCCCGAACACCCCAAAAGTTACTGTAACATGAAGTACTAAATCGATTACTGTAACCATGGTAACACGCAAGTGACACTGTAATATTGTGTATTTCTTTTCTTTTCTGTACAAACTGGTAAGATTTTTTACCTTCAACTATAAAATGACCAACTACCCAACTATATAAAGTAGGTATGTTATTTTGTACTCTTTTAGCTTTGATTTACTGTAAAATTCAATCTTTAAAGACGTTAACTGCTGGACATGTACATTTTATTGAATTACTTTCCAAATTATAAATTATCAAGAATTAGTTCTAGATCTTTTAACTGAAATGAGTTTTATATGTAAAATTTTTCCGAAATAATTTTCTTCTTTCGTATTATTAGTATTATTAGTATAATTGTTTTGAAAAGGACGAATTAACTATTGTTGTATATGTTGAAATGATGAATAAATTTTTTACAGTTAATCTTAGACATCTCACAAAACGTTTCGAAATTGTCATAAAACTTCAACTGTTTTTTAACAGCATTTTTATACTATGAACGTTTTGAGATAAAATATGTTATTTCTTATTCTATATAACGCATTTGAATTAATACTAAAACAATTTTTAAGATTAGTCAATGTTTTTATTGACCACAGGATGTGAACTACGCATTTTCAAAACCACAAACTGTAGTGCATGCCAATTGACGGCAAAACTGCAAAAGCAAGTATGCAAAATAAACATACTGTTTATCCGTTCAAAAATTAAAATGCTTTAATAAAACTCGAAAATCCTCTCCTTTCTCTGCCTTTCGACTGATTTATTTTCCTATTGACTTTAGTAAGTGAAAGTCCTCTAAAAAATTTTCATTTATCTTGTTTTGGAGGCTTATTAATATGTCCCGACTTGAAAAATGTTTTCATATCAATGCCAAAAATAAAATGCCAAGATGGCAGTTATTTTTCTGACTAATACATTGTCTTAGCCAATCATGATGTTGCTAGTTACCAGTTATCTCTCGGCTTGAACTTGCGCATGCGCATAACTTAGGAAAAGGTCCAGTCCTGTCCATGACAAAAAAAAGGTGGACAACTTTGCATTCCACAATGTTTTCACATACCCAGGCATAAATATCCGAGCGGAATTAGTACCCTCGCACGGCGCTTCACGCAGGCTTGGGATTAGAACTTTAATATTGTAGTTGGGGAAACCAAACGTAGAAACCAAAAGATCCTGGCTTATATAAATGACAAAAACCGAACATAAAATAATAATAAAATCATAAAATAATAACAGATATTGCAAGTATATATAAACTTACTTTATTTGGCAATTCAATTCTAATTTCGACATTCCTTAGATTTTTACCATCTTTCCATTCATTAAAATATTATCTGCTAGCATCCTAAAAAGAATATTGGCTCAAGTTATATGCAATTTTAACGAAAACATGTTGAATTGCTGATTGAAACTACTTTTCACACAGACCCTTTTTATATCATACTATACATAGTTAAGAAATTGTACAAATCAGGTAAAATAGCCAAGGCTTCTAAATCTATAAACAATATTCACACAGTGACTCTAAAGTTCTGGTCAATGCTATAGTATTTTGGTCAGATCTACTGTATAAAGAACGATTTTTACTGATTTTAGGTTGTATATACCTCATCAGGACAATAAGGCCTGGGGAATGAAAGTATTAGAATACCGTCCACCACCTGCATCTGTGCAAGGCCCGCGTAAAAACTTTCATTATGCACCTAAAAACAAAAAACTTTAAAACTTGCTTGCATAATTAGGAACTATTAATGAAGCTGAACAATATCCAAACAATCGTATTGCTATATCAACTTTGTTTCAGTTTGTATTGAATGAAGTAGTCTCCCCAACCACATACTAAATATCATTTGAATGTGGGCTCAGCAGTGAATTTCGTAACTAATGTATGTTTTCTGCATGTGCAATTCCTATTTTCTATTTCTCTTAAAAAAAGATGTTGTCAGAAGGCTTGGAATCTGGATTAATCTGGTAATTTATGTCTTTTTTATACCTAAATAGATTATTCTAGTTATGTTTGAAAATAATATTATAATTTTGTTTGTTTTAGAATTTGCATATTAAAAATAATGGCTTTGTGCAAAGTGCAAGTTGCAGTTCGTGTTTGTGAAGCGAACCATATCGTTTTGCCATGGAGAAATGTGCAGTTAAACCACACGTCCTACACATACTACCAGCTTTGGACCGATATTGCTCAAGGGGTACATGGACAGTTTGATTTCATTGATTTAAAGTGTACCCCGACAAGCTATGACTTTAAAGAAGCAACTGCAAAGATGGAAATAACTGTGAATCATGTTGTTTCCTTGCTGAAACAACTGCCAATGCAATTCCCCCAAACACTTTTGTACTCATGATGGCTGCTGCTAAAGATGCTGCTGCCAAAGATGTGCCCCGATCCTAAATCTAGCATTGACAAACTAAAAAGCACAATTCTAAGATATTTGCAAGAAAAGAATTGTGGAAAAGCAGCGACCATGTTTATTTCTAAACTTTGATGGTCAATATTTCAAAATTGACTTGGAAACAAGCAAGGTGAATAAGTTTCCTGAAGTGTTCACGAAGAAGTTCAGCGGATTTAGTTGTCCAGAAAAGTCAAAACATTGAAAACGTGAGCTTAACAACCTCTCAGAAAAGAAGTTAGAGAATCATGCTATTGCCATCAGAGAGATTATGCAGTCCTTTTCTTAACAGCACAGCACGGGCAGAAGTTAAACAGGAAGTTCTTCAGATGGTCCAAGCTGTTGAGCAGTATTGCTTGCATCTCAGAGTAAGCAGTGTTAGAAAAAGTGAAATTGAAATGAAAGCCAATGTTACGATAATGAAAATTAACAATCCTCTGATTCATCCTGGCCAATACAAGCTTGACAAACACCTAAAAGATGTTGAACTATATTGCCCAATATCTGTCCGTGAATTTCTGCCCACCTGTGATAGACAGAGAGTGTACAATGTTATTGTAGAGTTGAAGGGAAAGGGTTTGAAATTCAAGTGTGTTCATTATGCTCATCATATAGGCGGTAACAAACAGGCTCAATAGTTCAGTTGGAAAACTGGTGAGGCAGAATCATCATCAGAAATAATTGAAAAATACTTACCAGTGATAAAGAAAATCGAAGCAGAAGTACCTATTTACGAAAGACAATTTGCCAAACAGCACTTTATGCAAGCTTCTGGATTTGTTGCCAATCCAGTTGCTCTTCGGGCTATGTTTCGAGATTTGAAAGTTTCGGGCTATGTATCGAGATTTGACCCCAACAAACCTGAGCAAAAGAGAAATTGACGATCGCTTTGAATATGCTATGCAATGTGAAGATGCTGGAATTCTTGTTGATCTCAGAAACCAGCCACTTGAAAATCAAAAGGACACTTTCAAAGAGTTTTTGGAGAGACGGAGAAGTACTGGGCAGAAGATATTGGTGTGGCCTGCCATGAAAGACACCATGGTGAGCAATTGTACCTTGCCAAAGCAGTCAGTATCAAAGATTTACATCAAAGGATTAAGGAAAGAGTACCTCCTGAAGCCAATGTGCCATCGGTAAAATGGTTGCATTGTACAGGTACATATCAATTCCCTTCTCATCTGTCTGTGAAAATTTGCTTTCCTGAGGATCCCTAGTTGTTATAGAGTATAAGCTGTCTAATTTTTGTTGACTGTAATCCGGTGCTAGTGCTTTACACAGATGGAGGGCCTGATCACAGATCTACATCTCTTGATATCTTGATCTCGATATGCTGGTGGCATTAAGGACTGCCCTAGTAACTCATAGGCAAATCCTGTAGAGAGAGTAATGAGCATTGTTAACACTTGTCTTCAAGGTGTAGGCCTTATGCACCAGAAAAATGAATTCGAAAGGTATGTAATATACATATCAAAACTGATATATTCTAACCGATTCAAAAGAGGGCTTTTATATCACTAAATAATATCACTAACTTTAATATTTTGATAAATTTGAGATACTTTATAAATATTTAAGGCATTTAGTCCTCCTCCGGAAGAAGAGACGTCAACACCTTGTGGAAAAACTGCCTGGAAATTGAAAAGGAGTTGCAGGTATATAATGTGTGACAACTGACATGTACTTATATATATACGCAATATTTGAGTAGGCATGAAACTGCACTTTCTAGGTACGCTGCTGCTTTAATTTTTATGATTGATTTAACACAGAAGGATGTTAAGAACTTTGAATGTCTTGAAGCTTTTCTTAAGCATTGCTGCATTGCTGCATTGAAGGACATTACTGCTTTCAAGTAAGGAAGTGTGGTAAAGATGGCTGCACAATTTGTCGGTAGGTAAAAAAAATAGATGTGATTTATCTGAATCGTTTATTGTATAGCCTTTTTACAATATGAATTATTCCACAATATATTACAAGTTGAAGTTATGTCTAACCAATACGAGACAAACAGAGCAAAGATGTTGGGTTTCTTGCCTTTTCCAGTTTCATCTGGTGATGGACACTGTCGCTCTTTTCAAGAGGTTTACAAGACCACAGCTAATGAGGTACTTTAAATATTTTGGTAAAAATATATTTAAAATAACTACTTTAATGTTGCTTATACTGCACTTTATGTGATAAAATTTGGCACTCAAATGGTCAATGCCAAATTTCTTTAATAGAACAGGCCAAGTAAGGAGTCCAGGCCAAAGAACACTAGAGCCAAATGACCTTTCTCTCCATCTGTACAACATGCTCGGAACACAGATATGATGGTGCAATGTATCGAGTGTGAGAAGTGGCGACTTGTCTTCGCTAAGAAAAAGCTAACCAAGAGACAAAAGCAGCAACTGACAGACCTTCTGGAAGATACTGAAGACACTTGTCATTTTCGTTTTGGTAAGAATTGTTTAATTGACCATTGAGCAAGTAATTATTGTGCTTCCTGACTATTAAATTTAATGGGTTTTAAATAAATGGGTTAATTTGCTGTTTTAGAGATGTACTGCTTCCTCATGGGCTTGAAGTTTACATTAAAGATCATGACTGCGAAGATAATCACAGGACGAAAAGCGCGTCATTAATTAGCTTTAATAAGAACACTAAAGATATTAAATGTGTATGTTTACACATTTAATATGTTGCTTAAATGTGATTAAATAAAAAAATACATTTAATCACATTTAGTAAGACCAAAAGACGGGTTTTGTATTACCTAGGGATTTAGTTAAACTTAGTCTGGCTTTTAAAACAGCATTTAAACTGACTTTAAACCATGCTTGCTTTAGTCACCTTTAATGCGTGTTTTAAATTTGATTAAAGAGAGTAATGGGATTTAACCACCTTTAATTTGAATTTAAAGAAAGTCAAAAGCCGACAGCTTCATTAATTCTCTTTATTGCGACACTATTAAAGGAATTAAAGATAATCTTATTTGTAGTCATGGTAACCAATAAACATGATGACATTCGATACATTTGTTACAGATTTGAAATTGTGTTCCACCACATGCAAGTTCGCTTTGATTCTACATTTCTACTCGTTTAATTTAGAAGTGAAACGCTTTATATTTCACCAATTTATTATTTTATTATGCTTGGTAAATATTTAAAGATACCGGCGATATGAATAAGGTTGGGAAATACTTTTTTGCGACCACTGCAAGCAAAGCGTTTCAGAAAAAAACATTCCGGCGTCATATGGCTTTGGATCAATCTCGCCAACTAAAGCAGAGATTGAATAAAAGAGATTCTTCGACTTCTTCGTCCGACACAGATGGGGAAACTGGTTTTGACAGTTGCTACTTTCCAGGTATATAAATTCCTTAACTTGAATGCCTTCAAAACATGCAACTTATATTAAAACATTCCAATTCTATATTTTAATAGTAAACCACTTAACCATATGAATATTCAGCGAATTGGATATGTTGACTTATTATTGATATAACAATTGTTTCCAGCATCTTATGCTGCAATAGCATGCTCGTACCAGATGATTTATGTCTTATGAGTATATAAATTTTCTTGTAGATGTGTCCCATGTAGCTTGTGATAAGACTATTTCTGACACAAATATGGCAGGCAATTCTGGAGCTGAACATGTAAGTATGTTTAAACAATCAATATTTGACACATCAACAATTACAAATTTTGTAGAAGGTTTAGGTGGATGGTATAATTTCAATCAAGTGAGATGCAGAAAAAAAGAGTCTTGTAAATTACAAATTTTACCTATTCATGAAATAATGGAATGGTAATGAGAAGGGGTTATGGTAGCCTGTGTAGCTGGCAGCTTTACTGTCATTGCAATGGAAGTGTTCCTGAAATATTGCATCAATTCATTACCTAGAATTGATCAATTCATTCGTTGAAAAATTGATCAACTTCCTGTGTGTGTTACGCTCTGCGCTCGCCTCAAAACTACCTTTGCCTCAACCACTTAAAACCGCCAGCTACGCAAGCTAGGGTGATGGATGCTGGGTTTGAATTTCAACTAAAAATTATTGTATGCTTGCACATTCATCGATGATTTTCAGCCCAGGCTCAGTTTTAGCCCAGTAAACCGAGCTGAAATTTCAGCCCAGCCAATAATAAAATCCTTGTAACATTTCAGCTCCTATTGAGCTACCCAATTTGAAATTCAGCCTTGACAGGAGCCTAGCCAGCCTATGTATTGTAGTTACAATTAGTTTTTACCCGCCTAGTTTACTATTACTTTTATGCACCTATCAATGTAAATCCCAAGGGGGGGGGGCATAGACAGGGGAGTTGAGTTAGATGTTCACCCCTCCACTTCGGGAATTTTACTTTTATTTCGATCGTGGGGGTAGGAATATTTGACTCACGTGAAAGACTACAAGTCATCAACCGAGAGTGCAAGGCCTCAACCAAGAGTAAAGGAGTTGCACTATGTATTACATACATTAATTCCATTTCTACCTGGTTCTTTCATCCTCTATAACCAAGCCTTAAAATCACTGCTACAGTACATTATACTCACCAAATTATCAGTTTCCTAAAAACTTCTCCTGTATTCAGCATTAAATGTATGTTAGTCTTAGACTCTGATCCCTAGGGCATAGCAGGTGATAACCAAGATTATAATATATATAACTATAATAACGGAATAACTACCCATACTATATTCCCTCTACAAGACTAGTGAAACACTGATTGCACAAAACGACATACTGGGACATACGTAAACATACGAATTTGGCTGCAGAGTTTATGGTCTATGTGAATACGGTGAAGATATAACTCGTTCCACTAAAAAAAATTTGATACGTTTTTACCCTTTCTTGCAAAGAATCAGATGTTAATTTCAGTTTATCATTATAATCTGAATATTGGAATAAGTAAGGTTGGATTATGTTTTAAGTTAGGACTTAGATTAGTTGCATGGAGTTTATTATGGACTAGGGAGGGGGGGGGGGGTAAAGGGTTGGAATAGACTGGGATAATGTGACAAATTGAGCAATTGCACATCTACAAAGTGTCCCATATAGTCACCATGTCCAACCAAACTCCTTTGGCTCCAGAGCAAGGTGTGAAGGCGGGTGCTGGCGCCTTAAAACCAGTTTGCTCTTTTTCGGCCTTTCAAAGGCTGTCCATGTCGGAATCACAAGCTTGCGGTGTGCGGTGTGGTTTTTTATGCGTTTCCTAGGCATGCTGATGAGCCCTGATATTGAGTGAAACAGTCGTTTTTGCACCACACATTTTATTTACCGAAAAATCCTAAAAATATCTAGTGGGTGTTTAATAACTAAGTATTTCATTTATTCGTTAGCAGAAGACATTAGCCTAAAACTTTTTCATAGACATTTAATTAAGATGTATAATTTTGTTGGTAGAATGACGTGCATGTACAGTGTATTACTATTAGGCACAAACAAGTTTTTCATTTATCGTAAAACCCACCGACAAACATAAATTAATGCAACGAGTTACTACAAACTCTATAATATCGAGATGGTAAGCTATGACCTATGTATATTTTAGTTATTGGATCAGTGCTCTAGTGTATATACAGTAGCCTATGTGCTCAATTTTTATAAAGTTCGTTAAGTTCTAAAGCTACACCAACGGCTTTAGGTCGTCTTTCAGGTGTTCCATTGATACATTTCTTGGCTATTTTTTGCAGACCTTTTTAGTGTAATAAACAACCAGAGAAATTATTTGGCCGAATGAGTAGATGTCGCTTGCTGGAGATGCTGTACTTCTTCCCCAAATTATTTCTGGTGCTATATGTTTATAATATTTTATATAGCAATCTTGCTCCTTCGAGTTCAGCTTATAAAGTTCTACATTTTCGGCTTTTTTCATTTTCCCAAAATCAATTATTACTGGTTCACGAACGCCTGTGCTGTTGTGCAAAATAATATTATTATGTTTAATATATTAAAACCGTTTTCGTGAATATGAGCAAGAGCACCAGCACATTTCTCCAGTATGAATGCCCATTCCATAATTTCTAGAGAGAGGTTCTTTGCTGCATGACTAATGGTAACACATTGTCCACCAATTCCATGGAATTCAGTAACCAATGCATATGGTTTGGATTGAACATGGACACCAAATAGAAAAGGTAGACCTTATTTAAGGAAAACATATAATAAAATCAGGAACAGATTTTAAGCACAGTATATTTGCATATTACAGTAATAGTACCGGTATCAAAGGGACCATTTGTTATCTATCTGGAAGGGTTGATGACTGGAATTTGTTGAGCTGTCTCAAATCTTTGGCATGGTCCACCCCTTCAAACTCAAAATTTTCCCATTGGCCCACCCATAAATAATGATATTTTTCAGTGTGATTTCAGTGTGATTTCAGGGTGACATTTTTGTAACAGACATTTTTTGCATGGCCCACCCCTTTAAAGGCCATCTTTTTTAGATGACCTACCTTACATAGGTTTATAAAATGTATTTGAAAAAGGGTAATATACAGTACTTCATTTAAAGAGACTATTGATAATGATGTACAGTACATAAACTGTTAGTCTATGGCAAGAAAACAAAAAATATGATTAACCATTAGCTGGCAATAGACAAATTTGGCTAACGCTGTTTACGTCGTTGCTACCCAATTCACAACTTTGGATAACTCACATGCTTAGTTACTATTGTTCTAGTTTGCGAAAACATTGAATAGAATAAAGGTAACTAAGCATTAGAATTATGTATAAGAGCCATTCACTCATGTAGATCATTCTAGTGCTTAGTTACCTTTGTTCTATTCAATGTTTTCCCAAACTAGAACAATAGTAACTAGGCATGTGAGTGATCCAACGAACAGCTCTTTCTGGTTCGAGGGAAACTCTATTGCGACGCCTTGCTGTTCACGAGGGAACAGAAATCCCGCCACGTCCACCACCTCCTGACATGACCGCAAGTACGCCACAATTTTCCTCAGAATCTCTCCTCTCGCTGGCGTCTGACCTTGCACCGTTGCTGCGCGACGTTTTGGCACGCGAGAACGTATCTCCAACAACACCACCTCAACCAACGCCTGTAATAAATTTTCCTGTGCAAACCGCGCCAACGCCCTCTTTGGACCTTGGCAATCCTTCCCACGTTGCTTCCCTGATCGCGTCATCGCAAGCTTCCTCGCTGTCCACCTCTTCGCCATTAGAGACTCCAAGTTTGCCAAAGAAACTCGAGGACCAGATCTTGAACGGTGAGTTTGTCGACTTTTCTTTACTTCTCCCGGGTAATTCAGACCGCCCCTCTTTCGGTCCAATTCGCCTGTCAGTCGAGGGTGATCAGGGTTTTTCAATACCTCTACCAAATGTTTCAAATTTCGGCATGCGTCCAAAAATTGACAGTCTCGATAAGTGGCTTACGGCTTTTGGCATTTACGCGTTGGTCGTTGTCGCTAAATTTCCGCATAAGGCCTCGCAATTGTTTGCCTACCAGCGCATAATCCGAGAAGCCTCGCAAAAGTTTAAAGGTTTAGCTTGGTATGCGTACGATATTGCTTTTCGGAAGCTCGCCGCAAAACATCCAGCGCTCAATTGGGGCGAACATCATCTGCAGCTGTGGTTAGATAAGTTTACCGGTCTTGCGCGTTCTATTTGTTTTGTCTGTGGCGGCGCTGATCACATGTCTGATATATGCCCTCTTTCCTCATCAAGGTTCGAAGGGAGTCGGCCAAGAGTTTCCAGCTACCGAGGTTTCTGCCGAAACTTTAACGGGAATCTCCCGTGCGCAGCAAATCCATGTTCTTTCAAACATCGTTGCAACTGACCTGGCTGTGGCGGACAGCACGGCGCCTATGAACACGTTGACACCAGCTCTACACGAACTGATGACACTCCGCCTCGCAGAAAACACAAATAAAGATTTTGTTGACAGATTAAAACCAGTTACACCGATTAACGTTAATTTACTTGAGTCTATGCTAATTGACCACCCAGATTGTGAATTTGTTGTTAACCTCTGCACAGGTTTGAGGGAAGGTTTTAAAATTGGTTATAATGGGCCCCGTCACCCCTACGTTTGTAAAAATCTTAAAACTGCCTATATGTTGCCAGAAATAGTTGATGGGAACTTGTTAGATGAAGTTAAACAAGGCCACACAGTTGGCCCCTTTACTAGCCCGCCATTTACAAATCTCCAAATCTACCCCTTGGGTCTCGTCCCTAAGAAGAATTCGTCCAAATGGAGAACAATTTTCCACCTATCCTATCCAAAAGCGTCTGATACTAGCGTTAATGCTAACATTTCGTCCGAAGATTACTCGTTACAGTATGTCAGAATCGACGATGCTATAAGAATCCTTCTAAAATTAGGACCGAATTGTTTCATGGCAAAAACTGATGTTCAATCTGCCTTCCGAAATATCCCAGTACATCCGGACGACTGGGAACTTCTCGGCATGAAATGGCATGGGTTGTATTTTTTCGACCGTGTACTCCCCTTTGGCCTCCGCAGTGCACCCTATATTTTCAATATGCTTTCGGATGCCCTTGAATGGATTCTTATAAACAAATTAGGTGTTTCAAATGTTCTCCATATTTTGGACGATTTCTTTATAGCTGAAGCTGCCCCTCGTTCTTCGTGTCTAACTTCGTTGTGTAAATTGTTGTGTCTGTTCATTGAATTGAATGTTCCTATCACCCCTGGGAAAACCTTTGCCCCTACTCAGACCTTAGAGTTCCTTGGGATTACCCTAGATTCTATTCGCATGCTGGCTCTTCTGCCCGAAGATAAACTAAGTCAGGCTAGGACTCTTCTTGAAAATTGGCAAAAACGCTCTTCCTGTAAGTTAAAGGAGCTTCAATCTCTTATTGGGGTTCTTCAGTTTGCATGTCGTGTCATTGCCCCAGGACGCGCGTTCCTTCGTCGCATGATTGTCCTAACATGTGGTGTTAAACAGCCTTATCATTTCATTAGATTAAACTCGGGGTTTTATAAGGATTTAGCTATGTGGGAGGTTTTTCTAAAACACTGGAACGGTATTAGTCTCTTTCTTGACTCTGACCAGACCCCATCCTCATCACTTCAGTTATATACCGATGCAGCAGGTTCAATAGGTTTTGGTGGTTATTTAGCAGGACAATGGTTTCAAGGCCGCTGGCTGCCTGACCAAAATATTAATAAAAAAAACGGTATTTCGATAGTGTGGCAAGAGCTTTATCCAATTTATCTAGCCTGTTGTCTCTGGGGTTCCCAGTGGACAGCTGAACGCATTGTGTTTTTCTGCGACAACGAGTCCGTCGTTCAAATTCTTAACCAAAAGACGTCAAAAAGTCCGAAGATAATGGATCTACTACGACCGATAGTTCTTTGCACACTACAAAATAATTTTACGTTTACGGCCAAGCATGTACGCGGACTTGACAATGGCATTGCTGACTCGCTCTCTCGTTTTCAGATGGACCGCTTCAAACAATTAGCGCCATTGGCCTCTCCTCTGGCTTGCGGCATCCCTGACTCAAATTTAAAGGACCGTGTTCATGAACTTATTCAACATTCTTGGGCAGCATCAACAAAACAAACCTATGCTGCAGGTATTAAACAGTTTATTTCATTTTGTCTCGCCAAAGGTATCGTGACACCCTGTTCACCATTACTGCCTGCGACTGAAATTACTCTACTTTACTTTGTTGGTCATTTATCAAAATCAGTTTGCTACGCAACGGTTAAAACATACCTAGCTAGCGTGTCTTACCTTCACATAATTTTTCAAGTTCCATTTGATATGGGAAGCATGCAACTGTTACAAAAATGCCTTAAGGGTCTGAAACGCCTCAAGGGTGAAAAGATGAGGGATCGGCGGCCTATTACCGTGAACGAACTCGAGTGCCTTCATTCCGCACTACGTCCTCAGTTTACAGACTCCTTGGACAATGTGATGCTTTGGGCTGCCTTTACACTGGCCTTCTTTGGTTTCCTCCGGTGTAGTGAATTTACGTGTAATTCCCCATTTGATCCCGATTACCACCTTTCACGAACTGACATTATTTTCCACCCGAACATTTTGCATGCGGAATATTATGACGTAGTTATCAAACACTCTAAAACCGACCCTTTTCACCGTGGATGTCTTTTAACAATTGGATCATCGCTTAATAAACTTTGCCCTGTACGGGCTATGAAAACCTATCTGCTCCAGTCATCGTCTGTACAAACAACTCGGCCGCTTTTCGAATTTGAGTCTGGTGTTCCACTTACCCGTATAACACTAACATCACATCTACGTAGTCTACTTCAAGGTCAAGGTCTAGATGAAAAGCTGTATGTCTCGCATAGTTTCAGGATCCGGAGCTGCCACGGCCGCTGGTTCCGCAGGACTACCTTCTTGGCTCATTAAAACACTGGGACGTTGGTCTTCAGACTGTTATGAAAGATACATTAGAACTCCAAAGGATGTTTTAGTTCCTATTCCATATAAACTGACCGCAAGTACCAAACATTAAACCATTTTATCAATATATAGTCTCTATAATTAGTCGCCTAATTTTGGATATGTGGATCCTTCTCGCGTACTTCATACCGTATAACCTATATTTTCCTAGCACGTTATCACGACGACTATACGGTACCCTCGAATTTGCGTCAATGGTCCACATACACAAATCTTGCTGACAATCTTTTCAAGAAGGAGTAATAAGGGATGGACGGTCACTTTTGAGATGGGTCGAGACAGAACAAAAAACCATGCTTATCGCTATTTCGGTTTGGTTTTCCATCCACACAAAACAAGAAAAATATTTTTAGCCATTTTTGCACATATTCCAGTTAATCTTTCCAAAATCGATATTTTTCCCAACGTGGGCAAAAAAAATAAATTATTTCCAACACGAAAACAGTTATAAGGAATATGTCCCTAAACCAAACAAACGCGCAACAGCACACTGTTCCACAGCCTTTATTCTGAAAGACCCATTTTCTTCAGTTATTTTGCCATCCTTTTTCTGCTCTTTCGAACGTTCATCCCGGCCTTGCTTCCCGTGGCTGAAATGACAATCTGTACTTTGTACAGACAGTCATTAATGGCAGGGAAGTGCTGTCCTTCGGGACAACACTTCACCACGTGAAGTGCAGTTACAGGACATTCAGGTCGTAAATGCGACCTAATGACCTGACCTAGAGACTCGATGGGTCAGTCAGACAATAGTTGAGTACCCTGCACCAATAGTTGGTCACCAAGTCCAACTAGGACTCAATTTCAACAAGCTGACTGACCTGAACGGGGGTCCGCCTGTTCCCCTGTTATCTAGAGGTCCACCTGTTCCTCTAGAAAAACCTACAGTTTTTGCATGCTCTGTCAGGTCTTGAGTGCCCTTACTGTCTCAGTATAACCAATGGTGGTCTCTAGATCATCAGGTCTCAACTCACTGAACAACATACACAGAGCTGGCTCACCCCCTCTGCAACCTAGAGGTCCTCCTGTTCCTCTAGGTAAAACGTAGGTTAGCTAGAGCCTCTAGACCGTTCGAGCGCTTCCTTGCCCAATATATATGCCACAAAAATGTGTCTCAATGTATTTGTTGTCGTGCTAAGTTGCCAGTAGTTCAAACTATTTATGATTGATTTCAACATATTAAACTACATTAATTAGCATTTAACTGTGTCCAATGCCAGATCATATTTAACTCTGGGTGCATTGACAGCTAATGGGTTAATCTTTTCACACCATAGACTAACAGTGAGACTGCGCAAGAATGTATACACAGGGTTCTCCTTATCAGGTGGGAGATTGTAATTAGTGAAGTGCATTTTACAGGTCATTCAGGTCGAAAATGCGACCTAATTACCTGACCTAGAGACTCAATGGGTCAGTCATACATTGTTGAGTACCCTGCACCAATGGTTGGTCACCAAGTCCAACTAGGACTCAATTTCAATGAGCTGACTGACCTGAACGGGGGGCCGCCGTTCCCCCCCTTTATCTAGAGGCCCACCGTCTCCTCTAGAATAACCTACAGTTTTTGCATGCTCTGTCAGGTCTTGAGTGCCCTTACTGTCTCAGTATAACTAATGGTGGTCTCTAGACCATCCGGTCTCAACTCGCTGAACAACATGCCAGAGCTGGCTCAACCCTCTGCCTTCTAGAGGACCTCCATCTCCTCTAGGTCATTCCGCCACGGGAAGCCAAGCCGAGTTTATTGATTACGCATATTTATAAAAATGCGTAGGAGCAGTAAAAAGATGGAAGCGTAATTAGAGAAATAGGTTTGGAATTCGAAGCTGTAGAAACAGTCTACAATTTTTGGGCCATTTTCCTTATTTATGTTGATTTTTGCACTTTGATGTGTCGATATTTTCTGACCTGCATGCTGGAACTGGTCTGAGTTCTCGCAATATGTATTGGCACAGTTAAAGTGTGCAAAAATAAATTATGTACGTTGTTGCTATCACGAAGACCCATTTCAAAGGTAACTTTCCATCAGTTATTACTCCATGCTCCAAAGGAAACGTATCTAAGTGCAAGAAGGAAATCGAAAAAACTGAGGGCTAATATTAGAATGCAGTGCACATGCATGATGTCAACACTTATGCTAAGGCTGGATAATCAGGGAGGCCAGAAAAAAACTGCTGTACAGGAAAAACCTGCAGCTCTGCTATCTTTACAAATGTAGGAAGTATCAGCATCAATGCACACAGCCTCGTGCCAAGGCTAATAAACAGTGTCCGAACGAAAATTTCTGCATGGAATTGATTGCATTAATAACTTTTACCCGCAAGCTTAAATTAGCAAATAGGGACAAGCAGCAAGATTATATCTTGATCTTGCATTATATAAATATTTTTAAGTTTAAACTTCAGTATAAAATCTTTGCGCTGTAAACTAGCTGAGCCCCAGTACTAATTTCATTCTCGCAATGCATGCAGTAATGTGAACAATACAGATAATACAACATAATGCACTAGAGTTCATAATTTAGTTGGGAACGATGCTGCAGCAAATCAGGGATTGACATGGAATTCAGGAGTTAACATCGCCTGGTTTCATTCATATCTTTACTCTGTGCTTTACTTCGTCTTACTAACAACGAGAAAACGGAAAGAAACAAGTACTCTGACGTGGAAAATTTGGGGAAAGGGGGGATTTTATGTACCAATGAATATCTATACCACGCGAATTGAAACCCGGCAATGCAGATACAGGAGTATCCAAAACATTTTACAGTGCCTGGGTTGTTTGTGCAGTTGTGTGGTAGTAGACAAAGTAGCTGTTTACAGATTTACTGGGAAATAGGAAATTATAACAAGGGAAATGTTTTGATGTTCATATCGGTCACGCAAACTCATGCACTGGACCTTATGTGGCATGGAGTAATAGAAAGTTGTAGTAGAGAAAATATTTGAAATACATTGTTTAGAGTCGACATGACTATCCATCATGATACGACTGTTGCATACAATTTGTGCTACATCCTCCGGCTTTTATAACAACATTGTGACTAATGACACTCGTAGAAATATACCAGGCAAGGGCTAGTTATAGTGGATCATATGAATAGTTTTAAATTCGGGATTTGATAGGTAGAGCCTTGTAGCACTATATACACCAGACAAGAGTAGACTCATGTATAGCATCCTATTAATAGGATCATATTACAGCTATAAATTCAAGTTGAGATAGCTAGCATAAAACGCTAAAACATGAGACTCGTATAAGCACTAGACCAGACAAGAGTATATTCATATATAGGATCATATTAAAGATTATAAATTCAAGTTGAGATAATTAGCATAGTACATGCATATATACATGTATAGATAGGATCATATTATAAAAGCCAGAAATTCAAGTTGCGTTAGTAGCAGAGTACGCCAAACACGGAACTCATAGCAATATACCAGACAAGAGTATATAGTCAGGTATAGGATCCTATTGAAAGCTAGTCAAGCTAGACAATTCGAGTCACTAAACATGAAAACATCCTAATACTAAACATGAGACTCGTATAGCACTATATCAGACAATATATTCATGTATATATAAGATCATATTATTCAGGTATAGGATCATGTTAAAACCTAGAAATTCGAGTTTCGATAAGTATAGCATAATGCACTAAACGTACTAAACATGAGATTCACAACACTATACCAGACAAGACTATATATATTCAGGTATAGTACCATATTAAAAGCTAGAAGTTCGAGTTGAGATAAGTATAAATAGCGCTAGACATGACAAGAGTATATCACTATATTCATGTAGAGGATCATATTTTCTTGGAGACTAGATAAATAGCATACTGTAACACTTTAAAAGTACATTATATAGTTATAACATAAGAAACGAACTCACTCGGTTTTAGTGTCCCAGAAATAAGATTAGGAGCGACAGCGATTTCCCAGGTTCAGAACAGAGGGTGCTTGTACATCTGAGGAAAAACCAATCTCATACCGAGAGGAAACTACGTGTCTACGTCGGCCGTTCTTGAGTAGCTAAACATATATTGTTCGTGACTGGGCCATTTATCCCGGGCCGTCGCATTGCAAGCGGTCCTCTTCAAAGTGCGGGATTTGTATATGGAAATCTGGATATGAAAGCTACACCAGCCGTTCTTGTGCAGGGAATAAACAAATATCTTTGTCTCTGATACACTTTGTCTCTGATATTGGTGGTTGTACCGCAGCGTAACCGATCCTCTTGAACTTGTAACATTCCCCATGGTCTTCCTGAGGTTCGAACCAAGACTGGTTATTCTTTCCATCCTGAAGCCTTATAGCTTTTGCTCACAACATAATCATTACATGCTTTTTGTTGTTGTTTTTTTTGTGTGTTTTTGTTTTTTTGTGGTACAAGGTTTGATACCTTGAAACAAACTTTGAAAAAAAAATTCACTAGCACTGTTTACACACTGAAGGAAATCTTGCGAATGAGCAGCACACGCATATACTGTACCCAAATGCCTTTAGTACAAAGAGGGCCATTGTATGCATGATGGTGACAGCTATCTTTGGGAGAACTGATTGGTTAGACCCAAGTTTGCATCAGTTGTTCACATGCTCAGTTTCCAAAGTTCAAGTTCTTATCATATTTTATATTTATTAACAGGACACGAGAATAAACGCCTTGTTCTAACAAGGTACTTGAGTTTTCCCTGAGCTATAAAACTATATATCACAAAATGACGCTACATGTATCGATCTGAAGAGCAGATCCGGGGACCATCTTAACCCATTAAGGCACAACGCACCCTGGTGCACCCTGATTTGTTATTTTACTCTAGGCTGTCTAACATAAAAATGTCAAACATGTCTAATACATCAAAGTGTAAAATCATTGTGCCTTAATTAAAGTTCTCTTTATGCACATTTAACTAATGTATCATGTCCAATTACTAATTAATACTGATGAGCTTTCAAGCTGTGCAATGTATTACTACACAATAAGAATTCCATCATATGATATATAGTAATATATTAAAACTCAATATTATTAAAATTATAAACATTTTCATACATTGGTGATCAAATGAGTTGATCATCGTGGCTTCTTGTTCGACATCAGCTCTGCTAGTTTTGCCTTTAAACTGCTTCACAGCAACCACAAACCCTCGGTTTCACGCAGATACCAAATGTTCCTTCTCCGATTATGTTGTCACCTTTATTTTCTGAAAATTCCTTCAAATTAGCCAGCTCAATTTCATGGAAAGCAGATCTACAAAATATAAAAACAGTTATAATATTTACCACTAATTACAAACTAAATTAAACAATATCCTTAAAAAGGAATTATAATTATAAACCATTACAGTAGCTGGCAATGCACCCAGATGCGAACTACTGTAGTACTTTATTTTGTCTAACACCAGACAATTTTAGTCGTCACAGGTAGAGACAAAACTATCTGCCATAATGTCTCTTATTGTTAGCCCATTCTGCCCATCATAGCTGGCAATGCGCCCAGATGCACCAGGGTTGAGAGAGCACTGTATGTGACTGAGTAAAGGGCAGTATTGGACACTTCGTGAAATATTAGGGGTGGACAGTTTGTGAAATATTGGGGTTGCAATCCTAAACCTTTTTGCTTAAATACCATGCAAATCTGGCTAAATTGTAACCTATCAAGGCTTTGTAAAATAATTAATACAGCTTTGTTACAAAGTGAGTCAGGTATCATAAAGGATTTGAGAAATTATTGTGGGGGGTGTCACCCCCCTAATGGCCCCCTGGTGTCTGATGGGTCACTCTTGGACAATTCAATCATAGCATTTCAATACAAAAGAAATGGATATTTTTCAGGTAATTATAACATTTATACCAAATATACCCAGGGGTAAATGCTAAGCCAGGGGGGGGCTGATAGTATGCAGGCAAATCAGGGGCATTTTGGGGGGGGATTATCACCAAATCTTACAAACGTTTCTGTACTTTTAGAGTATTATGTGATGGTTTCAGCTACCCCATCGCTCCTGGTTTATAATATGCATTATATAGTATTAAAAGCTTGTATTAAATTAAAGTACAAAGTAATTATTTGCTAACAATTTATACTGTAAAAACAGTGTTAAACATGAAAGCCATCCAGCTTCAGACCCCCAACTGACTTATTTATTTTGTACAGTAACCAATATATACAATTCCTATAGATACTTACACACAGCTAGTCGTAAGCAAGGATCATTCTTCTTTCCACTTTCTCCAATAATAGTTTGCCCTGGACTGTAGTTGAGATGCTGCTGCACGGGTTGTGGCTTTGAGCATGTTCTTGATCTGATTCCTTATTTTCTCTTTTATTCGCCTTTGTTTGGCACTTCTAGACTCTTTGCGATTTTTTTCTCGTACGTCTGCGGCGTTTAAGACACAGTTCTTCCACGTTATTCGGTCTTGAAAGACGTCGTTGCTTGGCAGGTAAACAAATATTCTGTGCAGCCTTTGTTGGCACTGGGATTGTAGCGTGCAGACGGCTGCTCATTCCACTAGTAACAAGTGAGTCACTCGCTTTCAAATTAGTCAATTTTCAAATTAGTTAGTATACGTACGTTAACAAGCCAAATCTGTACTTTACTCACTGCTTTTGGGGCAAATGCGATTTGATTTACATGTGTGTGACCTCCCTAGTGTACAGAAGAAACATGATACAACGAAAGATTCCTACTGTGGAAATATTCTACAACCAATAGAATGACTTGTGATCGGATTATATGGCACTCAGTTACAAACTGCAGATGGTTCGAAGTCCTTTTACGACGCTTTATAGCTCTCGCAGTCACAGTATTAGCACTAGCAAGCTGAAATATCAAAATGACCACCGGCGTTTCCCTACCAGATTTAATTTGTAATATTGGCGCCAAAATTGGAATCATTTTCAAAATCAATTTTATATACTGTACAGTATATATAGTATATATATAGTCCATATGATTTGAATTGGTAAATAATCATGTTATGTTTAAGATGGCTATGCATTTTTACATGCATTTAACAACTTTATTGGTACCATAATGTAGGAGTGGGTGAAAATCATCGTGAAATTCCCCATGGTATGGGTAAAAAAACATAGTCAAATACCCATCTGCCTTGTAAGATTCCCATATATAAATTCTTAATAATGTGCACGTGAAGAGGACCAGGACTTTAAATGTATTTTGTTTGAATGAAATAGTGTATTACTGTTACCATTCTTAACAACTAGAACATAAATTTACAGTGCTCCAACAAAACAAAACAAACATTTTGTTCATATACATGCATGTATACTAGCTGTCCACACTTTTCAAACTGCAACTCATGCAGAGGGTTCTGATCTTGTTAATGGAGAGCTTAAGCAAGCAATATTTTTTATTCACAAATGCCAACCGGAATACATTGAGCCGTTATAGATGGTGACAGCCGTTCTTGTTTCACATCACAAAAGTGAAATTAGATTGACTACCATTCTTCAGATTTCAAGCATGAACTGCTGACACCATACGCATATTACAGCTGTTCTATAAACATCCCTAGTGCGGATCCAAACTTTTAAGGCAGGACTTTACGTGATAAATTTTCACATTTATATAGTGACCCATAACCAAGGCGAAATCATAATCAGACAACTACATATTCCAGGAATCAAACCCCGGGCACAGTAGTGAAAGACACATGCACTAACCACTGTGCCACCAACTCCCTTCTTGAAATTGAAATTTGAACTCAGAGATCCCAAGGATAGTGCAAAGTTCATGGGATATACTAGTATTACTATATCAGTGGTATTACTAGGCTAATGAATACGAAATGTTTGGCAATATGAACATTTAACACGAAAAGTCAAATCAAACTATTTGTCAATGTCCCTTGTGAACCTTTAATTATGTGCTTTGCTTCATTCAAGTTTGGGTAATTGGTGAGTGTCAAAACTCACTGCAGTTTCAGTGTTGAGACTTGAAATTTGTTTGTTGAGACTTTATAAAATCAAGGTTGAAATTGTCCCACCTCAGTGCATGCAAAACAATCAACTGAGCTAGTACCCTATTATGCCACATATTATCCCTGGAGTACCGGGAGAAAATCCTCAAAGCACAGAGAGAATCAACAGATCTCAACTTACATGAGCCTATCAAGCACACTGACGTTACCCAACCCTGACTAAACCTGTGCCCTTGACCTGCTGTATAGCCAGTTTATAGAGCATCAGAGTGTATTGATTAATTGCCAGCTAATGTGTTAACATAGCTGCAATTGTACCCAAGTACACCCTAATTTGTTATTTTAGTCTATTGAATACTAAATTATTTTTCTTGTCATGTGAGGCATATTGGGCATTAATGGGTTAGTTAACTCATTGCACTTCAAATTAACCCATTAGCTGGCAATGCGCCCAGATGCGCTCTACTTTAGTATTTTACTCTGTCTAATGCCAAACGATTTTACTGGTAGAATACTGGCAGTTAATGGGTAATTATTTACCAAAGTGCATCCAACTTTGATATTCACTCATTTCACTGTTACATATTGTACCACACCAAAAGCCAAATACTTTACTTGCCAATATAGGCCGGGACGGGTCAATTATTTACTGGGCATAAGATCGATGTTTCTGTTAGCTTAATCGGATACAATCTTAATAATTTGTGATACTTTGGTGGAATGGAAAACACAAATATATTTATTGCTTTACTTTACATTTATTAGAATAATGTCCGAAGAAAAATCAAGGCCCTCAAAAGTGCAGATGAAGATTTGTACTTCCAATTAAACGAAAGGTACAGTGAGACGCAACTTTGTATGTAATAAAAATATTTAAATGTGTGGTCTTCAATAGAGAGTGCCCGCCAGAGTCCAAGTCACAACTTGGTGTGCACTTGGTATTGATTCTGACTTTTTGTGGGTCGCACCCCCCCCCCCAGTATATCCGCCTATCATCCTGACGAAAGGCCTTTGCTTGAAAACCCAAGAAGTTTCTCCTTACAATACCATTTCAGGCTTAGGAGAATCCACATAAGCCTGAAATGGTTAGTAGAAGCGTCCGGGTGTGGAAAGCATTGATGCAGCTAATGTCAATTACCTGATAAAATTATGATAAAACCTTACAGTAAATCTGTCATGAAGTGTTTTCAGGTCCTCTTTTTTATTGCATGGTTGTGATTTTATATTTGCTCTGTATTCATGAATTAAAAAAAGGTTACTGTAACATAAGCAGATCTAGAATAACCAAGCAATGCAGTTTGATAGTATGTGTATTTGCTACAAGTGCTTATTTAATATTTCATTTTTCATTTACTGTAGCCCAGAATCTCAGCAAAATGCTCTACTGTTTAGAAGATTAGTGCAAGAATTGCACCGTGAATTTGGTGGAATTGTCCATGGTCACCTGTTGTTTTAAAAGGTATATTAGTCTGTTTTATCAACGCTAAAATTTTGTGATACTGATTTGTCTACCCTGCTGCCTCCTTTGCAGGCTCGGCTAATTTTTGAAAATATTTTTATAATTCAATATTACAATTAAATATCGAGAAATACTGAAATGCGAGCAAATGTATGACTGCATTTGAAAATGACCGCTTTGAGTTTCGGACTTTGTACTTTGCCCTCGCGTGACCAATTTTTGGCCAAATGAATTGTTTTTGTTGTTGTCTGAAATGCCATATAATAAACAACTTACTAACTTCGACTGTTCTGTCTGTACGGTAAAATATCAAGCCTCGGTCTTGCTGTATTGACCTCGCTATCGCTCGGTCAATACAGCAAGACCTGAGCTTGATATTTTACCGTGCTCGCGCTCAGTTAGTAAGTAGTTAATACTGTAGAATACCGCGTCATTGCTGTGCATTGCCTTGACCTCATCAGAAAATGAGAATTTTAAATTTTTTTAGTTTATTCTACATTATAAATACCCAAACAATATATATTAATAAAAAACTTCGTACCTGGAGCTGCTTCGCGAAGTTGAGAGCAATTTAAATTTTGTTCAGTTTTTTTTTATACACCCTGTATATTGTCATGTTTTTCAGGTTTTGGTGAAACTCGAAGGAAATGGTGTAGGAGAGATGTTTCAACTTGACAAAATTCTAACTGGGATGCAAGTAACAATGACCCAATTCATCCATGGATGTATTGCTGCAGGGTGCGACTACCTGCCCAATGTTCGAGGCATTGGTATTAACAAGGTTTTACATATGCAAGATCTGGTCAGTTATTCGTGGAGCTGAAGAAAAAGGGATCAGATGATCACTATCCAGATCTATTTAGAAAGGCATTTGCAGTGTTCAAACACCAAACCATTTTGAACCCAGCACTTAGTGCGCATCAGCCTTTGAATGTCTGGAATGAGAAACCACCTGCTGAATTGCAGAGTTACCGTGGAGAATATCCTTAAAATACATGCACCAATAAATAGAAATTAGTTCTCTGCATGTTAAATGCAGGCCTGTATCCATGCATTCAGATTAAAGTGCCCCAAGGAGGTGGGCAACTAGCCATTGGCTTTTTAAGATTGAAATAAGATCTAGTATTGCAGTTAAAGATATGTTAAAATCCTTAACTAAATTATTAGCATCTGTGACAAGAAATTTGCTGGTGAATTTTCTGCTGGGAATATCAACTCTGTTACTGGAAAGAAACAAAGTAGCTTCTCTTAACTTCAAGTGAGGATATGCAGAATTTTAGTGTCAATGCAGTGAAATAATTTGTGTATTATATAACCTGCTGTATTATATATCCCCTTCTCCCTTTGGAAAAAAAATTACTTTCAAATCGAAATAAACTAACTGAGAGAAATAGTGAAATAAAAAGATTTGATGCACAAATTTTTTTTTTCAGATTTCTCTTCCTGTTTGTCAAGAGAAATTCATGCTACAGGTACCGTACATAATATATATTATGTATGTTTTATATATACCAGATATATAATGCAACCCATAACCTACTCAGCTGATATGATTTTATTCAAAGCCAGGTCCAGATGGTTTGTCAAATCATGGCAATTCAGAATCAGTGTATCTAGTTTTTACTCCAGTCCAGTAAAAAACTGTAAGTCTTTGTGTCAATTCTCTTGCTGAACTCACTTAAGATTTTTGATTGCTCGCCAAATAACTGCTTTAGGTCGAAAATATCCCATAGCATCTCATGCAAGAGAGTAAGACCGTGGATGCTCCAATGGAATAGATCTTGTAATATATTCTTGCCTACGTAGCCGCCGACTTTCTAAGTTTGCCACAAGCCCAACAATCACGTCCCTTATAAACAATACCTAACATTTTACTTATATTATTATTACATGAAGTTTAAGCTAGGCTCGCGCGTAATGGCCGACACATGTTTAGCCTTTCATTTCAGTTTGTTTGTTAAATAAATATCACTTTGTTATTTGACGAATCTCGTTTATTATTGATCTTAAATATGGCGCTGCAACTACGAAGTGAACCTGAATGGAAGAATTTTCTCACGGCAGCTAATATACCGGACGAAATCGCGAATATTTACGCCAAAGTACTGTCAAAAATCGATTAACGGAAGCAACATTATCTCAGCTTACTGCGGAAAACCTAACTGCGATAAACATCACTGTCCTTGGCGACATTTTATCAATTCGTGGCCATATTAAGACTGTACTTTCCTCTCCAGCAACACAAGAACCGCAAGTCGAAAGTACAACGTCTCCACCCACACAATTCAAGCAAATGTTGGCCAAGGCGAGCAACCTCAAGACTATCAAGGACATTGTTAAGCATGCTGAGGTATTCAAGACTGCTCTTCGTGACCAATCTTAGTTTCAACAATCTGCTGATGTTCACGCAGCTCGAGCTTCGCCTTATCGCAAGCAAAAGAAACAGCACATCCCACCAAACAAAACTTGCAATGGTTGTGGCAGCAAAGAACATGGCATCCCTGGCATGCCTCCTCGTCATTCCCATTGTCCTGCCTGGGGGAAGACCTGTAGCTCCTGCAAGCATCCGAATCATATGTCTGCAGTATGCAGACAGCCCAGCACAGCCAGTGGACTCATTGCACATGTGCAATACCAAGCCGAGGGCGACACCTTTACTTCTGCAAATGCAATCCAAGAAATTCCAGCCAACTTAACTTCTGACATGAAAGGTGCCACAACTGTTCCGCTTCATATCTTTCCTGACAGTGGTGCTAATATCTGCTTAGCTGGCCCAACACAGCTTACTCAATTGGGCTTAACTTCCCACCAACTCCGCCCTCGTAACAAACGTGTTAAAACGGTTGGTGGCTCCATTCTTACATGCACCGGTTGGATTCCTGTCAAGTTTGAGGTAGAGGGAAATGCTACTACTCAGCCCTTGTTTATTTGCAACAAAGTCGATCGCCTGTATTTTAGTAAGCAGGGATGTATCGACACGAGAATCTTACCTCCACAGTACCCCCAACCAATGGCCAATTCAATTTCAGCAGTTCAGTCTTTCCCCACTACACAACCACATCCACTACCACCTAAACCACCGTCCCAACTCCCATATCCTGCTACACCTGAAAATGTTCCCAAGCTTGAAGCCTACATTAGAGAACAGTTTGCCTTCAACAACGCACCACCTTTCCTGTCTTTATATGGCCCACCTGCACACATCCACCTGAAACCTGATGCTGTCCCTTATGCCCAACACACACCCATCCCAGTTCCCCACCACTGGAGGGCCAAAGTCAAATAAAGCTTAGACCGAGATGTTCAAAGAGGCATCATCACCCCAGTGCCTATTGGAAGCCCTGTTACATGGTGTAGCCCGATGGTTGTCGTTTCTAAGGAAGATGGTTCTCCACAACGCACAATCGACTACCAGCGGTTGAAGGCTCAGTGTCTACGAGAAACTCACCACACCTCGACTCCATTCCAACTTGCATCCAAAGTACCGGCACACAGCAAGAAGTCTGTCATTGGTGCTGTGGATGGCTTTCATTCTGTGGCTTTAGATAGCGACAGCCAACCCATAATGACGTTTATCACAGAATGGGGTAGGTTTATGTACCTGCGACTGCCCCAAGGTTTCGTGGCCGCAGGTGACGCATACACACATCGTTGAGCGGAAATCAAAATTGTCGATGACACCCTCTTGTACGACAATTCCATTGAGCAAGCTTTCTATCACATGTGGGACTATCTTACACTTTGTGCGAACAATGGCGTCGTGGTAAATGCTAAGAAAATCAAATTTTGCCAAGATACAGTCGACTTTGTCGGTCACCCCTTCTGACAAAACCTTCAGGGGGGTCACCCCTTCAACTTTGTCGGTCACCCCTTCTGACAAAGTCACTCCTTCTGACAAAACCTTGTCATCGATATGCGATTTTCCTAGACCGACCGACCTCACCAGCGCAAGATCCTGGTTTGGACTTGTGAATCAAGTCGCTTGGGCCTATGCTATCAGCCCCATTATGCAACCCTACCGTGAGCTTATTAAACCTAATCAAAAGTTCTACTGGGACGATACCTTAGACACTCTGTTCGAGTCATCCAAGTCTGTCCTCATGTCAATTTTCCAAGGTGTCGCCTTGTTAGGTCAACGCCTGGTCATTCCTGCAGAACTCGGGAATGTTGTTCTAAGCAATCTACACTCAGCAAACTAAGGAACAACCGGCATGAAATTCTGTGCATACCAGTGTGTGTATTGGCCAGGTATGGACAAATACAAATCCACTGTGATACCTGCCAGGATTGTATTCGACATGCACCCTCCCACCATGCAGAATATTTAATCTTAACTCCAAGGTGTGCACCGATTACTTTCAAATTGAAGGCCACTCATATCTCACTGTTGTCGATCGATTCAGTGGCTGGCTCTGCATCTATGCCTTCAAAGCACACAAAGTCAATCATCAAACTCTTCAGCGCGTATTTTGTGACCTTTTTATCGCTTATGGTGTCTGTGAAGAACTGAGCACAGATGGTGGCCCACAATTCATGGCTCAAGCCTTTCAGCAATTCCTAAAGTTATGGGGAGTCAATCACCGGCTCTCATCAGTGTCTTACCCACAAAGTAATGGAAGAGCAGAAGTGGCCGTTAAGGCTGCTAAAGGCATTATACACAACAACTGCTCGTCAGATGGTGGTCTCAACACAGATAAGGCTGCTTGTGCCATACTCCAGTATCGCAACACTCCACTACCAGATATTGAGTTGAGCCCTGCCCAAATTCTGCTTCACCGTCAACTACGCGACAGTGTTCCAGCCCATCCTGCTCACTATCAGCCCCATAAAGAGTGGGTCCTTACAGCCAAGGCATGTGAAGAAGCACACAGCAAGCGAAATCACCTCTTGGTCAAGAACCATAATGCAACAGCACGAAAGCTTCGCCCCCTCGTTCTTGGCACCAATGTGGTCGTACAAGGAGAAAGTAAGAAATGGGAGCGAACCGGCAGAATCGTAGAAGTATTACCCCATCGGCAGTATAGAATTCGAATGTGTCATTCTGGAAGGGTCACCCTCAGAAACAGACGATTCCTTCGCGAATACACAACAATCCACCCAGAAGATATTTGCCCCTTGTCCGCTGACAAGCGTCAGCTCCAGCACCTTCTACTGCACCTTCTACTCCGGCACCTTCTACCCCTGCTCCCGAGTCAGGGCGTACCATCCCCAGTAGTTCTAACCTACCAACACAGTCTCAGGGAATTGTACCGTCAGCAAACAGCAGTCAAGCAAAAACTCCCAAGAGCTTTAAAGAACTTAGAAAGCTCCAATAAGCCAGGACTTCAGAACCACTTTCCTGCAGGAGGAAGGAGATAAACAATACCTAACATTTGACTTATTAGTATTACATGAAGTTTAAGCTAGGCTCGCGCGTAATGGCCGACACATGTTTAGCCTTTCGTTTCAGTTTGTTTGTTAAATAAATATCGCTTTGTTATTTGACGAAGCTAGTTTATTATTGATCTTAAATACCTTATGATCCGTTTTCATTCAGCTCTGGTTGGTAAAGGTTTAATGAGAAGTCAGCAGGATCATCTGGAATTTCTTTCAGTCTGTTCACCTCCTTTCTGAACACATAAGTTGCCAACACCGATTTCAACACTTCCGTGGTACTGTCCGTCCGCCCTTTCACCCACGGATTAGGATCAATGAGAATGGAAACAGTTTCCTCAAATTATAGTAAAGAACACCATGCAAAATATGAAAAAAAGAAAACTCCAAAGCATTTGACTGGTTAAATGATCCTTACAAACAATAAAGTTTTACACGATTAAGGGACTGATCACATGGTGTTATTTCAGGCCGGGCTGAGATTTTAGGCCGGCTACTGGGATATGGAAAGAGGAAGTGAATGATTTGAATAACAAACACGAAGTCTGGACTACAAAAAGCACCTTGTGTCTTGTTAAAAGCAACAAAGAAGTAATTAACAGCTTGACTGATTTCTTCACTTATTCAAATAATCATTCACTCCTTCTTTTCCATATCCCAGTAGCCAGGCTGAAATAACACCTTGTAATCAATGGCAAATACTGCAATTTCATTCGTTTAGTAGTTTCAGGCGTGCGATTTGAGCATTAATAGCACCCTTTGTAAGCTGTAATTGCACCCTTGCCCATAGCCAATGAAATTCACTGTAGCTTTTCCAAGTAGCCAATCAACATTCAGGATACAAAATGTGAAGATGTAATTGCCGCCGCTCCCATCGTTTGGCCCTCAATGCCTTCCACTGTGTTGTCTTCCACTGTGTTGTCTACAGTTTTGTCAGTGCCTAGCCTCTCAACATCGGGGTCGTTTTTGACCGGTTCGACTGCGGTTTGGTTGTCTTTAGCACCGGTTTCTACACCGAATTTTGCCTCGGTGCCGAGCAGTACTATCGCCTACATGCCATCTCACTGTTGGGCGACGTTTGGCACCCCTCCATGCCGTCTCCATCAGGTATATTTTCGCATTTTTCGTCTACACAGACATCGCTGCCTCGGGTGCCATCTTGGTTTGTCGGCCCAGTCCCAACTCCACCCCAGCATTGCTAAATCCCATCCCTCAGCAGGCATGTGCATGCAAAAGACTCCTGCAGTAGCTGGTCCTTCGGTGTGGCATCCAGTGGGGCAGCTCCCAGCTAGCGTGATGCAACAACCCACTCATTTGATGCAACCAACCATGCATTTGATGCAACAACCTGGTACCTTGCTGTCTCAAGGTATGTCTCATTGTTCCACCTTTGCTAGAGTCTTGTTGTGGGCCAAGGCTTTTTGTCCATACCTCATAAGACGGTGGTGGCTATTACGTCGGGGCAATTTATAGATTTGGCTTCCCTGTTGGCGAAACCAATGGACCGCCCTGTTGGGCCCTATAATTTCCTTGGAGGGCAGGGTGGTGGTGTCCCATGCCCCGAAGCCACCTTGTCGCCTCACGGAACTCATCCAATGGGTCCATTTACAAGCTAGTGCTCGTATCGTACTGTCCTTCCCGAGCGGTCGACCTCCTGAGGTATGAGCTCTTAATCCTTAATCACCCAGGGGGGTGACCTGGCTTAACTACGACAAGGCTTTTAGATGGGATGCGGCAGCCCGCCATGTTACTGATTGGTCCACTATGTATGTAGGAATTGTATAATTTCCATACGTCGGCATTAGTTCACATCCGTTTTGTCGATATGTGCATGTGTGCGACGTACCGCGGTGCAGGGGTCTTCACCGGCGTCTTGTCTGCCCAAACCGTAACCCCAATTTTCCCAAGGCTCCTGCCTTATCTTCGCCAATTCTACTAATTGGCACAAGTTCTGGCCAACGCCCCTGGGATCGCTGACTTTTTGGGGTTTGGTGCGTGGATTGTAGGGAATGCCTGTTGGGTACATTGACTGTATATATCTTGGTAGTCTGACTGTATATATATATTTTTTGTTATGATTATTACATGTGGTTTGCTGTATTTTTCTTGTTTGCGTTTTGGTATCATTTTGCATCTTGTTGCTTGCCGGTTGCCATGCTATGTTTCCTATTGCATTGTGTGTGTTTATTTTTATTGTAGCTCCCATGACTCAAATTCAATTTAATCTTATCAAGGTTTTGTGGCAGAAAATAAAGACAGCTTAGTCAGGACTTGCTGCAGTCTTTTCATGGCATTTAAATTTTTGTCAAGAACGTCTTTCTGCACAAAGTTGTACAAATCCATGCCTCCAAGTTCTACAATGACAAGCTTGTATAGCTAATTCAACAATTGTTCCTTTAATCTTTGGGACATGCTACACTTGAAGTTTGTGATGAAATTTTGTACAATATCACCAAGAGTCCTTGTGATATTTTTGGCAGAGTCCTTACATGGTGATTCTTTGAAAATGGATGAAAGATTGTCATTGCAATAGTTGAACACAGCAGCTGGACTTGATGGTACAGGTATAGTCGAGTTAGCAGAATCTAGTACATAATCAATTTCAAGATATTTGTCGGCATCACTCAATGTTCTATATTCTATATTCTTTGGCCAAACTTTTAAGAACTCTGGTTCTACATGAAGTTCCCAAACAAATTTTGTTTCAACTTTTACACTTATACTATTAATACATAAAGAATATATACCATGAAGCTATTACAAATTGAAATACATTGTAGATTGCATTGGTTTATTTTACAGATGATGATGACATTTATTGATCATCCTCTAACAAGGGGCGTTTCAGAATAAATTATACAAATTACAACAATTACTACCTAAATTAATTACTTATAAATAGTAAAGTGGTACTTATAAATAGTATAATACCTGTTCGTTGGGATTTACATAAATTGTTTATTGATTGCGCACATCCATCCCAGAATTTATTATCTTTAGTAGTTGGCCATTTGTCATTCCATGCATCTTTCCAGTACAAGCAAATATATTGTACCAGCATACTGGTTTCTTGTTTGGTCCATGGTACTGGTATTTGTTTTTTGCAGTGCACAGAACTTCGTGTGGCTTCTTTGAAAAGGCTTTTCCTCTAACTACCTTCATATGAAGCAAATTTAGGCTTTGGTTTCCCAGGACTGTCGCCAGTTGACAGCTCGAAACGCCTCTTGGAAGCCATATTGTTTGTGTCCCTTCCCTGTTAAAATAGGCATTTTAAAATTAAAAATAGCAGACAAACTGTGCGAGGTGCGTCAGGGTGCGATATGCATTTTGGATAGTTTGTGATTTAGAGAGCAAAAATATATAAGGAAAACTACAAATTTTTACTCTTGGTTGGATATGTATAAGAATATTCGGACGCTACTAAATTTCTGTGTTGGAGCATGTCAAATATAGGTCAAATTCGATCGAGTATATTTTTCAACACAGATACGGTTTTGCGAATAATTGTAGTATAGATTAAACCCGTTAATTTCATTTTATCACAACATTGGAAGAACTTTAAAAAACGACAAAATACAATAACAAAATAAAATATAAACTTACCCATCCCATAGTGCCTCGCGGTCATATTGCACACACTGCCTGGGTTAAATCTTTAATTTCTGTAAATAATCTCTTGTTATAATCAATCGTTCAAAACGTAATAGTCGTTTGTTGTTACTTTGGGGGTTGAATACATGCACAACATAAAAATACACTAAACTTTCGTTTCAATGATATATTTAAAAATGTTACAAGAGTTTACTTTTTTCTAATATCAACTAACTTTTTACTATTCTGAAAGTTTTTACCATCTAATATTTTGCTTACATTAGAAAAATGTTTACTGACAAACTTTATCAGTATCAAACATATGCACAATAGAGTTAAGACTATGCCAACGTGCCCTGTGATTGACTTAGGTAAAAAATACAGTATTGTCCACAGACATCACTCCAGATACTTTTATTTAGCTTCGCCAACTAGGGCTGGGTCACCACAACAGTTATCATAATTATGCCAATTACTGTGGGCCCTTTTACCTAACCCACCCTATCAACATTCCCTGTGGGAGAAAACCGGAGTCTCCGGAGAAAACCCACGACTTTCAGCAGAGCGTTGACTTTACTCTTTTCACTTGAGGACTGGGATCGAGTCACATTGACAAAGTTCTCACTGAGACTTGAAACCCGCAGCCTTAGAGGTGAAAGGCAAGTGCGCTTTGCCACTTTGGGCACCGAAGCCACTTTGCAGCTTTCGTTTGTTAAAGTCCCATTCAACAGCATGATTGTCCAAATACTCCTTAAATATTTTGTGATAATAACTTGGTGGTTTTCCATAACTGTCAAAAAATTGTCCTTTATCTCTTGATTCAAAGTATAATGCTACCCAATGAGTCCCAGGTTTATCACCTGGGTCAGTGTTTACTATAAACCCACAAGGAAACTTTTCTATCACTCCCGGGAGCCTGTCCGATGCAAACACACCACAAAATATTTTTGTTATAGGATCTGATTCGACCTCACATTCAATCTGTTGCGTGTCCATTTAGTTTATATAATCATGAATCACGTTTCTGTCCACATCGATTTGGATCTCATTTTCAAATTCCCCATAGCGTACCAGGCTAACTGCATCTGTTGGTGCAGTCACAAACTGTATGTCAACGGACAAGTTTCCTTTCTGTACCACATTAAAATGAGAAGAAGCACCACACATGTCAGGTGTCAAATCAAACATGTATACAGCATAACCATTAGAATTTTTATTACAGGATATATCATTTGTTGTGTAATTGTAATAGCTTCTTTTCGTGAGAATTGAATTGGGTATAGAATGCTTCAAATTGAAGAGCCAAGGGTGCAAATTAAATAGCTTTAAATATAGCTGTGACTGTACGAGAGATGACAGAGAAGACAGACAAAAATTTTAAAAGTTGAAGGGGTTTTTCTTAAAAGCTCCATTGAAAGCAGCACTTTCCACTAAGCCAAAGACGAATGATCTTAAGCCACTAAAACTGTTATTTTTCTGTAGGGAAGGGTTTCCTGCAGGAATGATGAAACTTTTGCACTCGACACGTCGAATAGGATAGATTGCTGGGCCCTTTGTTAGTGCAACTTCATGTGCCAAGGACACGCTTGGATTGACTTTAACTTTGCGAACTTTTAGATAAGCATCGACCAACTTTACTCTGAAATCGGCATCAGCCGCGGACGACACAAGACAAAACTGATCGCTGCTTCGGTTCATGACAACTTTCAGATCGACATAGCTTAGCAACAGGCGTTCAGAGAAAAAGATATCACAGAATATAGGACCTGCCATTTCAATAATTCCACTCTCCTTGCTAAACTCATATCTTTTCTTGAAGCAGAGATTCACGGTATCAACTGCTTTAGTAGGGTCGGCCTCATCCATGAAACCAGCCGTGTGTTTGTTTTGAGGGACGGGGTAAGTTGAGATTGCTTTGCTGAGGGACCATAGTTCAAAAAGGGTTTCAAGATAAGCACGATAGGCATACATACCCGTAGCTTGAGTGACTTGCTTTCCTTTTAGAAATACATCCACTCACTTAAACAGACTGTGTAAAAACTTATTAACAACAGAGACTTCCTCGTCAGTAATAAGATTTGTACCGTCAGGTTTAGTTACTTTTTAGCTCTGATCACCAAAATCGTCTTAGACAAATCAACATAGTATACTATTTCTTAACACTCGCATTCATGCTCAGTTGAATTAAGGTATGGAAATATTGATCAGCGTCCTAAGCCAAGCTGATACAGCTTGGCTTAGAGTTGTGGCGCACGGCTCACCCGAATTTGGGGTGGGTGGGTGGGTCGTTTGCCACAAGCTTCTCAACTGGAACTGAACAAGAATGGAGTTTCTGGGTGTTGTCCTTGTAATTTATAGCTCTGCTAATCACCCATGCGCATAATATATTCCAAACATCCCAAATAACTGTTGCTTTCGTCTTTAATTGTCTTCGCATATTATTATGAGCGTTAAGAATAGTATACTATTTCTTAACACTCGCATTCATGCTCAGTTGAATTAAGGTATGGAAATATTGATCAGCGTCACCCTTTATCTGATCTCTCAGGCTTTTCCTACTACCATCCTATTCTCTCCTAATAACAAGCCCAACACTCATAACTCATTGTTCCCAACACTCATAACTCATTGTTCCCAACCCTCATCCCTTAATTTCCATCCTCCTACTTCCCAATGTATACCCATCCAATTCGCCCGGATTAATCCGCGCAACGATCGATATCATGTCAAAATTCAAGTCAATATCCACGCAAACGCATGAAAATACGGATATACAACCCTGAAACTGATTCAAACACACATCGCATTACATTAGTCGCCCGTCCTAAGACGCACCAATATGGTCTGCTCAATAAAATCATGAAATTGATCGCAAGTCTTATTGTTTGGGAACACTTTGCGAGGTGGCCGGTCGGAATCATAAGCCTGTTGGTTAAAAATCCCAGTGAAATGTTGGAAATACGGGAAAACCGAAACTTTCTGAGTTATCCACTTCAGAACTTCGTGCTGATCGTTGGAAGGATTTCGTGCGGCCAGTTCTTCCCAAAACCGACTATGATGATGAAGTCCGCCAGCATGAAACGTTGCTGGGTCCCGAAAAATTAGATTATCAACATCACCAATAGCTACTCCGCACTCCACGTTTTCAACATAATCCACAAGACCAATATTCGGCGTCATATCCTCACCGACCTTAACGGGGTGCCCTGAAGAATTGACCCAAGCAATGATATTTTCCGTTTTGGCGGCTTGAACAAGTTGTCTGTCAAATTCTGCACTATTCACAGCTTTTTTAAGTATAATTATCTAAAACGGAAAACGTGCGTATAAGCAACCCCGCTAAGTCGGCAAGAATATGATCGCCATGACCCCGCGAACGCAGGGAGGGTTGATTTAGATACCCTTTTTCAAAGCTATCATACCTGACGACTTAACCGAGATTAGAAACATGATACTCATGTAGACAAATTAGCCACAATATTGCCAAATTTTTTTTATTTTTTTTTATAGTTAATATAATTATATACCGGGTGTCCCAAAAAAAAGTATCGCTGTTTGAGTTAATATTTCGTAAAAACTACAACACGTATTTTACTTAAATAAATTTCATTATATTTAAAGAGGGCTAACTTAAATTTTCGTATATAACATTTGAATTTTGATGCAATATTGACCGAGATACAGATGTTTGAAGTTGAGTAAGCATTTTGAAATTGCTAAAATTAGCATAAAACGGCCCCATCAAATGTCTATTTGGTTAGACTTGATAAATACTTCTATGTGGTCAAAATAACGCGCATGTACAACGATATTGTTCCAAAGATCAAGATTTGATCATCTGGAAATTCTCGTCTTTGCGCATGAATACACCGTCTTGCTCTGGAAACCATGCCAAAAGAATTTTGGATCAGTTCTTCATCCAAAGTTTCACATGCCAAAACAATTGCCTCATGCACAAAGCTGTCTTCAATGTTTTTAATTAAATTTTATTTCAATGTGTATTATTATTCCATTTTTATTCCCAAGGGTTACAAAAGACTAGCAAAATAGTAAATCTACTAGGAAATAATGTGAAGTTAAAGTTAACCTTATTGAAAATGACAATACTCGTGATAAAATGACAACTGTTTTCAAATCAATTTAATAAGCCGTTTTTTCTCGATTTTTCACTAATTTTAAAAACGTACCGCAATTTGCAACATCTGTATCTCGGTCAATATTGCATCAAAATTCAAGGGTTATATACCAAAATTTAAGTTAGCCCTTTTTGAATACAGTAAAACTTGTCTGAGTGAAATATCTGTTGCAGGTTTTGCGCTACATTAAATCAAACACCGATACTTTTTTTTGGGACACCCGGTAGTCACATAATGTTACGGTCCACAATATGATATCATGACATAATTGTTAATATCATGAGAAATGTTTTTCAACACACATTTTACGCTAATAATACAATAATTAATCTATTTGTCCTTTTCTTGTGTAATAGTAGAAGTTTCCATTCTTTGCTGTCCATCGTCCCTTTTCTTTTGTATGCACTGCGCTTGGATGTGTCCAAACTGCTGACAATAAAAGCATCTACCGACATTACGACGATATGGAAAATTTCTATTTCCAATACGTCCACTAGCACTCTGACCAAAAGCCTGAGTGCGGCGCTGATATCTCTTTTCCACCTTTGTTACTATATCAAATACTCGCTCATGGTTTTTGTCGCCCAGCAGACGCAAAAGCAAACAACAAAACTGGTCAGACGAGACGGACATCTTTCCTCGTAAAGTTTGGTACACCATGCGATGATACGAGAGTTTGGGGTGCTTTTGTTCCTGTGACACATTGCTTAAATTCTCAACCATTTCTAACGCTTCGTATTTATTAAATTCGGAGACTGGACGAGCAGCATAGTTCATAATTTTGGTAATGACACTCTACTGAAGCTTTAGTGAGTAGGTCGACACTCTGTCGCAAAGTCTTTAATTCTGCTTTCAAATTCGAATGAAATTAAATAGAAAAATAGAATATAGCTTAGCCACGAAGCTCAAACCCACACAACCGTTCAAGACTATTATACTGGTGATTTCAATACCATATCGATATGTGAATTAATAATCATATGACATAGGCAATTATTAAATGCCCATTTCCCTGCAGTCATTAATACCTCATTAATCAACACTGCATGCCTGTCATATATACATGACTGCGTATGTATTATAATATTATGCATGTGTTAGATATTTTTCAGTTCAACAGTGCCAACTCGGCGCTCTACTGTTGACGAACTCTCGTCCCTTGCGACACCTCGCCCTTGCTGTACTCACCCTGTTGACGAATTCTCGATCGTCCCTGGCGATGCAGTGCAGTGCTCTACATTTTATATCCACTTCAGTTAGTGAAATCTCACTCAAGAACTGACGAAATCTCGTCCCTGGCGAAACCTCGCCCTTGCTTTATAACTATTTCAGTTAGTGAAACTCACTCAAGAACTGACGAAATCTCGTCCCTGGCGAAACCTCGCCCTTGCTTTATAACTATTTCAGTTAGTGAAACCTCACTCAAGAACTGACGAAATCTCGTCCCTGGCGAAACCTTGCCCTTGCTTTATAACTATTTCAGTTAGTGAAAAACCTCACTCAACAACTGACGAAATTTCGTCCCTGGCGAAACCTCGCCCTCGCTTTATAACTATTTCAGTTAGTGAAACCTCACTCAACAACTGACGAAATCTCGTCCCTGGCGAAACCTCGCCCTCGCTTTATATCTGTTTCAGTTAGTGAAACTTCATTCCGCCAGTGACGAGAATCTCGTCCCTGGCGAAACCTCGCTATATATACTCACCCAATATGCAGTTGACGAAATGTCGTCCTGGCGAAAAACCTCGCCCCATTCTAAATATGTTAACGAGTGTACCATACATAATGATATACCTATAGACAAAACTCATCCATAATCAGAGCCTAAATATATCTATATTTGAATAGAACTAGCTCAAGTGTAGCGATAAAACCCATCCCCAAACTATGACCTAGCTTGTAGTTGTATTTTAAACAAACAAATTAGCCAAGACCCAAAACAAGTGGATCGACGATCAATTTAGATATTCTATATTGTTATCGAACTCACACATTTAAAAATCCTCGCAATATTGCGAGCTGATGAGTAACGTTCAGAACTGTATAGCGAACTCTCATCTCGATGTAGTCGATGTAGGCCGGGCACGTTTATCACAATATAACACAGTTATAGTTCCTTAGGATATACACCATACACTTGTTCAGTCGGTCCACGCATCGTAATACTGGTCTAGGCCTGAACCGGGACATAAATGACTACGAACTATAGAACCACATAAAATGAACAAGTAAATAATTATATATATACCTCCAAGTCATTGCCTTGTATATTTTGATTCAATGGGTCATCTGCCACCGGTTCTGGCGGCGCTTCGACATTCATCTGTTCTGGAGGGGCTAGTACTTCCACTGGAAACTGTTCGTTGTCCTCGGCCATTTGCGAAAAATAAATTCGGGTGAGTCGTGCTAATTCATCGTTTGCCACAAGCTTCTCAACTGGAACTGAACAAGAATGGAGTTTCTGGGTGTTGTCCTTGTAATTTATAGCTCTGCTAATCACCCATGCGCATAATATATTCCAAACATCCCAAATAACTGTTGCTTTCGTCTTTAATTGTCTTCGCATATTATTATGAGTGTTAAGAATAGTCTCCTGTGCCGGGAGACAGAAATGTAATTAGGCCACTATCTGTTACACTTTCAACAGGTTGATGAATGCAAAAGCAAGAATAAAGCCTCTTACAGACGAGCAAGTTTTCTATGACAAGTTTTATTTGTCAATTGTATGTGTGTACGTACAACAAATTTTCTATGACAAGTTTGTGGTTTTCTGAAAGCCATGATAGCTAATACAACAATAGATTGCTGACCAACCGCACCTAAGTGCTCAAATTACTTTGACAAGTTTTCCTTGTTGACCCATACAGACGAGCAAAATTTGTACTTTGCCAATTTTTTCTATGACAAGTACACTTGTTCAAAAGCTAGCATGTTAGCTTTTGAACAAGTGTACTTGTCATAGAAAAACTTGCCAAAGTTGCGTATACAGCTGAGCTAATAAAACTTGTCATATAAAACTTGCTCGTGTGTAAGAGGCTTAAGGTGGTCATTCACCTTTCGAGCAATTTTTTTCATTTTTCAAAACAGACTTAATACAAAACCATTTTTTGAAAGAGCAAACTAATAGAAATGAACTTCTAAAAAAAAATTTCACTTAACTCACTAATTACACTAATTAGCCAACATGGCGGCTGTCAAATTAGCGACAATTTGACTTAACGTGTAACACGACAACACAAGAACCATTAATCAGAATGAAGTGAATGATATATATTTTTAATGCTAATAACATGGGCTAGTTCCTGACACTCTTTGATTTCAGTTTAAAGCTTTATTTCAAAAACTGCAGTAACAAATTTGAATAGTAGGTGAAAATTCAATGTTTTAAGTTAATAATTAAGGTATTAAACCTCAATAATTCATTGTCAATGAAATATATTGAAATTTGAAGAGTGTCAGGAACTAGATAAAGTCATTAGCCATTGGCATGCCAAGTACCAGCCTTGTACATCAAATATTAGAAAAGTTATGGTGTCACAAAGATTCCCCATGATGGCGAAATCATTGAAAGCAGAGAAAATGCCATTTAAAAGTTTAGTTTAGTGTTTTTTCCCTTCAGAAATGTTTAGTTTTTCCTAAGGTGCCCCCACCCCACTCTAGTATCTAAATCGAAAAAAAATAATTTTTAAAATTTTTTTTTTAGAGATCACTTTCAAAAGGTGAATGACCACCTTAAAGAAAACACAACACAGACATAATTTTAAAGCGTATTTATTTCGGAAGCAGGTACCCAGGAGTTAAACTTGTCTGGATAAGCTAACCATATTGTATATTTTCCCTTCCCACGTTTCTTCAGTACTTTTTCAATCTCATATTCACCATCTTGTTTAATCACCTTCTGAAGTTCTTTGTCATAAAACGTTCCATCAAGCTCTTCCCCATCGTAATTTTTCAATTTGTACACCGGAGGTTGTTGAGCAATACTCTTACTTATTGTAAATATCTCTTCTGAAAAATTGGGCAAGTAACCCTTTTCAAATTTTCGTTTTATCTTACTAACTCTTACTTTATCACCTATTATTTGAAACTTATATTTTACAGGTTGAACGTTGTTCATATCCTCATCATACAACGTGTGCCATATCTCATCCTCATTCTTACTATTTACAAGTGCTGGTTCAATTTTAATACTACGATGTAAACTGTGATTCTATGCATGCATCAGATCAGGCAACATGTCAATATATCTGATGGTTTTCTTTGTGGTAAAATAAAGCCACATCCTTGTCTTCATAGTACGAATCAAGCATTCAACAATCGATGCCTTGGTCTTGTTAAAAGTATGATAAAGGTGGATTCCCTCTTCGCTCATAAGTGCCTGATCAGTAAGTATCTTCTCAGGTTTTCTACCAGATTCTAAAATCTTCTTAAAACCTTCTACAAGTGCTGGGCCAGTTTTTAGCCTTCAAAGGTATCACCCAGGCATCTTTCGAAAACACATCAATGCATATGAGGAGATATCGAGGACCATCATTCAAAATCTTTCAACTTCTGCATATCTGCTAAATCCATTTGCCACTGTTTATCAATACCTCCCACTATAACACAATTTCTTTTAACGTTTCGGCATATAGGTTTATGTTTGGTGTATGCATCCTGTTTCATTAACCATTTCATGATCTGCTTGCGACTTTCCTTCATTTCTCACATCTCTATACAAAGATTCAACTCCTCCAAAACTACCAGGCTGTTTTGGATTAAAGTATACACTTGACAAATATTCATCAACGTTTTCCATGGTAATGCTATCTCTACTGTACTTTACACCGTTATGGAACAATTTTGGGGTACGGCTTCATTATGAAGACTACTCCACATTCAATGTTTCGGATGTGTGAATATCCTCACCTGGAGAAACTATTACCTCAGACTGACCTCACACCATGTTTCAACATGTCTCTACTGCTCTCAATAGGACCATAGTTTTTAATCGTTTTGCTATTATATCCCATTGCTATTTTCTGTCTATTGTGATTTTTGTTTCTCTTAATTTTATCATTTTTACTCTGACAAATACTAATGTTTAACTGATGTTGATACTGCAAGCAACAGTGTAGAATGAAGAAATAGACAATAATGCAGTAGGGTTTCAAAATGATTTATTTCTTAGATACATTACACAGTTTAATTATATTTCAATTTACAAACACATATAATATAGTCCATAAGATTGTCAATAGATACAGTTTTTTCGAACTTAGAATGTATCTGAGACCAAACAATACAGGATATCTGAAAAAGTGCTTCAAAGTACTCTCTTTGTGTTCCTGATGGTTCAGGATACTTCAAAATCTTGCATGCTTCCACGATTCGTTGCCAAATAACTTCGTGATTCATAATTGAAAGGGCCCATTCAGCATATGTCACTCAGCATTCTTCTTCATCCAAAACCTCGAGAGGTTGTCTAAGCCTTGTCCACTTGCTACCGTCATTTTGATTTTGCTTTGCACATGCATCTTTCTCCTGTATCTGACATCAGACGTTCTGTAAGTTCAGACTCAGTTGTAGATGAGGCGCCAACTACTGCCGCAGTTACTGCGAACAATGTGCCGCTCTTTTCCAATTTTAAGATGCTTAGAGAAGAAGATGTTTCAGTGTTAATTAAGAGCACATTACGAAATACCTGTTCACTCGATCTTATGCCTTCTAAACTGGTTAGCAAGTGTGGTTGTCTCCTACCTGTTATTACAAAAATTCTTAATACTTCTCTGCAAACAAGCCATTTTCCCGATGACTGGAAAGAAGCTTTGGTTTTCCCGTTGCTGAAGAAAATGGGACTTGACTTCATATTCAAAAATTTAAGACCAGTGAGTACTTTTCCATTCATTTCAAAACTCACAGAGAAAGCTGCCTCCAATCAAACTCACTGTCATATGACTGTCAATAATTTATTCCCACCTCTCCAGTCGGCGTACGGAAAGAATCATAGTATTGAAGGTGTTGTTTTGGAGTGGTTCTCTTCTTACCTTAAAGGTAAAAATTCGACCTAAATTGGGGGGTGCCACAGGGCTCATGTCTGAGTCCCCTCCTTTACACAATATATGCTAGTGAACTATTTGATGTCATTACAAGTCATCTTCCAAGTGTCCATTGTTTTGCTCATGACAGTCAGTTATATCTCTCCTTTAGTCCTAGTGAAGAACAGGGTGGTAAGGAAGCTGTCAGAAGCATGGAATTGTGTGTGAATGATATCAAGAACTGGATGTCCAAGGACAACTTTTAATGGATGATAGTAAGACATAGTTCCTCATAATAGGGACAAGACAGGAGTTAAAAAAGGTAAATATCAACTGTATAGCTGTCGGTGCTCAAGATATCTCTCCTTCTGATTCACCAATTAAGAACTTAGGGGTATGGCTATATGGAAATTTATCAATGGATGCACATATTACACGAACATGCTCAGGTGCCTTTTATTATTTACATAATATTAGGAGGATTAGACCTTACCTTTCCAGACAGGCTACTGAGCCACTTGTCCATGCGTTCATAAATTCTATGCTTGACTATTGCAATAGCTTATTCTATGGTGTAAAATGCGGCAGCGTGCTTGATCTTTGAGGAGAGTAAGTTTTGTCACATTACGCCTCTATTGAAATCTCTACACTGGCTACCAGTTAAGCAACATGTTAATTTTAAGATATTATTTATTTATTAATTTACTTTTGTTGTTTTAACACAACTATTAATGTTATATGCAAACATGAAAACGACAAGGAACACTAACACAGCGTCAGCCAATTACGTTAGTGACCTTTTACAAAACACATATAAAACTTCATCTATAATATAATATTAGACAAGATTGCAGCATAGTCCATCTTATATCGAAAAGGAGAGCGCATACCTGTCCATACTATATAGACCAAAAACTATATAATATTAAATTAGATGGATTGTCAGGAGGTACTAAACTATATCTATACCGATTTTCAACTAAAGCTGCGCTCTATGATTATCTATTGTCAAATAAAGTAAACTTACTGCAATGAACTTTTCAAAACAACATTTCATTGTTCCAGTAAGCTGTCTAGCTTTATGACACTTTACACAGATTGATTTCCATGTCTGAATATCATCCTGATAAAATACAGTCAGCATTGCAGTGTAGTAATGCTTGTAAAGACCTGCTTTGAAAGTCCAATATGACATGTCCGGTTTGTGCAGCCCATCATGGAGGGTGTTCCACACTCGCAATACTTGTATGAAGTAACTGTTCTGGGGACACAATGTTCAAAACGTAGTTGCGACTCCGTTGCTGTTCAAGTAATAGAGACCTTAAGATTTGCGTTTACTTCAAACCGCAAACGTGAAAATATCATGTGACCTTTACCTTGCCGTCAAGTTTGCCGTCCGAGGTTCACGTTTGAACGCGAAGGAGTGCTTCTAGAGGTAAGTCGATTACTGCAGAGTTTTATTGCTACTAAACCATTGTAAAGCCACGTTTATATCCTACAGAATGCTTATTTAATTTCATAAGTCCTGGATTTTAATATTTATGAGGTTCTATACAAAGTTTCCAGGCGAGTTTTGACTTTTAAAAGCAAGTTGTACGAGCACGATGAAAACAAATATGGCGCCAGGCATTCCAAAACAAGTTGACTTTCGCTAGATGTGCACAGTGGCGTGCTGGCTTGTGTTCGTCAGGGGAGGCCTGCTGGAAATTTGGCGCCCCCTTGTAATATGTGTATGGACCCTCTAGGGGGTCCGGGGCCATGCCCCCCGGGAAAATTTTGAAATTTAGAGTCCCTGAAATGCTATTTGCGTTTTGGGTGGTGATTTGACAGAACTCTGAGAATTATAAAACATCGTATAAATTAAAAATGCGCAAGAAACAACACATTCAGGAGTTTGAATAAATATATATCATAGAGGACTTACTTTTTTCTTAAACAAAGAAAAGTAGACGGCGAACATTCATGAAGTAGACGGTGAACTTACCAGTGATCGTAAGCCAAATCACTTCACATTTCACAATTTACATCCTTTGAGATATTACAGACTGGACAGTAATGCTTGTTTGTAGCTAGACTGGTGAATTTTCAATCCTCGTATAAGTCGTATTCCGACTAACAGAACTCAAATTAAGCGCGCGTACTAGCACTTTGAACAGTGCTTGTAACAATCTCAAACCCTTTTTTCTCTCGTTGGCTCATCGGATCTGACAAAATTCCAATTCGGACTAGCGCTTTTGTGTGATTTGTGCAATTTCGGCGCCCCATTTATGTTTTGGCGCCCCCTAAAAAATCTTCGCTGGGGGGGCCATGGCCCCCCGGCCCCCCCTGCCAGCACGCCACTGGATGTGCAAGAGTTTATAAATTGTGTACATTTCTTGAAATATCGTCAACTCAGACGTAACTTAGACCTTAACTGATATTTTAATTCTAGAAAATGGCCCCGTTCAGATGGCCAAATGTGGCCTATGACATATTATTGTGTAAGGAAGTTCTCGCACGAAGACCCTCGTCGCCAATGGAATGGGAAAGTGTAGCTGAAACCTTGAGTGAAATATTCAGCATTGCAGAAAAAGTGGTAATCCTAAAAGGAAGAGGTTGTAGAGAGAGAGTTGACCGTTTACTTATAAAATACAATGAAGAGGATAAGAAAAATCTTAAAAAGTAAGCTACTGTATATATTTTGAATATAAATTTTAGAGTACAATAATAGGTTGATATTTATTAGACTTGTGAATGCAAATGCATTTAAATCGATGTGTCTGATTAATTCTACGTTTTAGATCAGGTACTGAAGAGTACTCTGAACTGCATCAGTTGTTAGAAGATATAAGTACTTACAAGAGAGATATAGAAGAGTTAAAAAACCTAAAGATCAAAGGAAGAGAGAAGAAAAAGGAAAAAGAAAGGCTGGACAAGGCAAAAGGAATTGAGATGAGGGAGGAAGCTTTATCTGGAATGTCAAGTAAGATTTCACACTCTGCAATGTATAAACTTGTGTGCCCCACTCTGTATGTTTTACTCTAATGCAATATGGCTTTAGTATAATTAACTGTTTAAGGACTCTTCAGCACCTTTAGTATGTCAACTTATTGAGCAGCAACATGCCTGACTTTCCCCTTTTACTCTGTCTAAAGAAAGCTGAAGGATTTACTTGTCAAGAGATTCTTGCAGCAGCTAATTGAGTTAATTCACTTAATTATTAAATGAACATCAATAATATACTCTGAAGGTGTACCCTATGAATGTGAATGTGTTTCCACTTGTCAATGGGAACCCCCATACCCCCACCCCAGAGAAACATGGGGCATTAGACTTAAGGTGAAACAAAATCTGGAAAAATGCCCTACTACATGGGCAATATTTAACAATTAGACAACGAGGCCTCATTGTCTATGAGCGAATAGTCAACGAGGCGAAGCCTCGTTGACTATTCGCTCATAGACAATGAGGCCGAATTGTCTAATTGTTTTAGTATAAACTGTAACATTAATTTACAACTAGGCAAACACAATACAAAATACACAAATATATTAATACTAAATTTTAATAATTTATTCTCTTTTTGTTCGCCTTAAATTGTTTTAAAATTCAGTTTTAATTTTAAAATTTCATTGAGTGTATGTTGTTTTATCTATTTTCCTTACCCTTAAAAATTGCCATTGTATATTTTGTTGCCTTTTTGTTTTTTCTCTGGTACGGAATTGTCCAACAAGTCGTCCAAAAAATCATTAGACACTTCGGTAAAACGCGAATTTTCCGCCATTGTTTTGAATTTTGCTACTAGTAGGCTATCACTAATAGCCTACTAGTAGCCAGGGTTCGAATTAACAGTGTGCAATGTGCAATTTGCACATCGTTCTGGATCAAATAGTGAAAATTGCACATCACTTTTCCAAACGATGTGCAAAAAAATCAGACTTGGGACTATTAATGAACATCCATCCATATTTAGATTTAAACAGGTTTTATAGTGTGTTTGCATGCACACTAGCAGCATGTTTGCAGACTGGAAGGTGTCAAATTTTAGCCACCATGACAGACAAACACATGACTGATTATTTTTATGTGTTAGGTTTGAATATCAATGATTGCAAACAATGTTTAAAAAGTATTCAAATAATTAAATTTTCACAGTTTGATTGAGTAGATGTTTGACCGAGTAGCTAAGACAATCATGAACTTATTTTATAAAAATTTAGAACCACATTTTTAAAAAAAAGTTGCACATCATTTTTTCTCAACTAATTCGAACCCTGGTAGTAGCGTAGCCAATCAAAACGCACGATACGTGATAGCCTACTACTGAGTTTATACTAAATGTATTTAGTCTGAACCCCTTAAAACCCCCACTAAATTCTGATGGAAAAATTATTTTTCAATTAATAGTTTGATACCCCCAAAAATTATCCTGCTACACTGTGCTGATCACCCACCCACTGGGGGAAGTTTTGCAATATGTCCCATATATGCCCCACATTTCCCAGGATGGGGGTTCCCATTGACAAGTGCATTAAGTGAATAAGTACAAGCCTATAAGTAATTATTGTGGTGTTTGTTGATTTATTGCAGAGCGGAAGCATGAAAGTGATTCTGACTCAGAAAATGATGACGATTTAGATGAGGAGGAGGAGTCTGATCCGGGTGCTCCTGCACCAGCAAAGAAAGATACAGTAACTTTAGGTTTTAAACAAGGGAAAAAGCACCATCTAAATAGTATCTGATTTTTCTTACAGTAGCAAGGTTTCCTATTTAAATTTATCTTATTATATTATATCAGTGTCTAGAAAACCAAGAAAAAGAGCTAGCAGGCTCTCTGTTATGAACATGCTGGAAGAAAAGTATGACAGGAAAGCAAGTCTAAAGGAGCAAGAGCTCAAGCAGAGAATGTTAGAGTTTGAGTTTGAGAAACACAAATTTGAAATCGAGGCAGCTGAACGGAAAGAAAGACTTGATTTGGAACTAGAAGAAAAGAGAATGATGTTAAGTCTGCTAAAAGACAAGTTGTTAAATCCTTCATGTTTCATACTGTTGAAAAGCAAAAGTTAACACTTCACCAAAGTTATTTTTTCGACCCTGTTGATAAAGTGGGTATGTACAGCACAAAATTTGTACAAAGTTAATTATATTGTGTGTAAATATGTATAAATAATGTATTTTATTGATTGTTATATGAATAAATTAAGTTATATGAATAAATATACTCAACAATAACAATTGTCATGTTTTTGTTCGGCATGGTATGGACAAAACTGGGCCTTCTAGTACTTCCTAGTTCCTATTGGTCAAGTAATCTTCAAGTAATGGAGGGTCCATGTTAAAAAATGAACTGGCTGCAGAGCCATAAAGACATGTATGGCAGTTGGTCAACAGGGCTCCCACTGCATAGTACTTAGCAACTGGTTGGAGGAGAACTTTCAAGTTCTTCTGGAAGTCCAAGTATGCGAAATATTGTGCGATTTTGCCAAATCCCCATTCGACACTTACACGAGCTTCACTCATATCACGATTAAATTGTTGTTGTGGTTCAGTTAAATGTGCTCCTTTAAATGGGGATATAATATGGCGTGATATTCCATAAGCTGGGTCGCCATAGACAACATATGGTTCACCGTCAGGTTTGATAATCCTTTCAAGTAGTGGTAGTAGGCCACTAACTCGTAGCATGAAAGCGTCATGTCTTCTGCCTTCTATGGGCCCAAACAGGTGAGCGATCAAACCATTAGGAGCAAGTACAAACTAGAAATGGAAAACAAATGAGTATAAGATTTGGCTTTATTGATATTAGTTCCAGTTCCAAGAGATGCCCTCCCCCCTGCCAATGGTCTTGTGAAATATTTAAATCCAGAGATATTAGGGAGGGAATCCCCCCAAACAAATGACCACTGAAAATGTGAATATCATAGTAAGTCCCAAAATATATATAGGTTATTTTTTACATTCCACACCTGAAATTTAATGCAGTGCATTCTTTTGTGACCACTGTACATCACATTCTGGTTTCGAACAGGCCTGGCAATACGTCGGGTAGTCCCATCTATAAATCCCCAGCACTGGTTAAGTGGTGCTCCTTTGCGGTGTACTGCATCAGCAAAAATGGCAGGATCCAGCCACGCCAAATCCAAAGAAGTGAGCAAATGGTTAAAGCGAGTGTAGATGTCATTAATTACCTACAAGAGTAATAACATCAATTTTTATTTTTTTTGTTTGATTTCATGCCAACAAATGTCAATAATTATATTTATCAAGTACATACTGTATGGTACTGCAAAGATAAAAATAATTCTTGAGGTGGATTATAGACAGTTACATATATAAAGAAGCTTCACTGAAAATAGGGTCTTATATCATTTAGATACTTTTACTAAGCATGTAAATTTTAATAAGTTACCATATTAAAAAGTATGCTAAGCTCAGCCTCGGATCTGCCAAAAATGTTCACCAAATCACACCATCTATTGGGATATGTTAACCGACGCAGCATAACCATAAGTCCTTCCATACCGGTAAAAACAGAGCCCTGATAACCAGTATAGACAGCTGGAATTTGTAACGCCTCAAGAAGACGAGATATATCGCCTTTCTCAAACCTGGCAAGTGAAAATAATAAATTAAAAGACTACATGCATTGAGATACACTCATGCACATAAGTACACTGATATATTAGCAATAAAATAAGAAAATAAATATCAATAGATTATATTCAATGTGAAGAACGTACTGACGAAGGGTAAAACTATAAAAGCCCGGCATAGTGTACATATCAAATATATGTATATATACTGTGTATATATATATATATATATATATAAATTTATTATTAATATTACAAATAATGTGGTGAAAAGATAAAGGGAAGAGAGGGAATATGTATTAATTTCTATGCTGGGAAATAGAACAGAAGAGGAAACTACTGTACCTAAACATTTCTTCGCACTCTATTTCTGTAAAATCCAAAATGTTTGGCATGCTATCGAGCACTCTGCCTTCCCCAAACGCTATGTCAACAAATAGCAAATCGTCTTCTTCATCACTACTGCTATTTGAAGAATCGCTACTATCATCGTACGACATCACTGTTAGAACATCTCTAAAGCTTCTCCTAAAACCAGAGCAAATATACATTAAATACTTTTTATCTGAAAAGGAGAAAACAGCAATATAATGAATGTCAAATATGACAGACGTACCTTCGCGCCATCGCCATTTTTGTTTGTTTTGCTGCCACATTGAAATACTTCATGTAGCCTGTCATATAGTAATGGCTTGCGGTATTTTCATACACTTTAATCTTAATAACCTAAAAATACTAACCGCCAACGGCAAACGGCTGACGACAAACTGCAGTTTGCGGTTCGAAGTAAACGCAAATCTTAAGGTCTCTAATAAGCCTCTTCAACGACCTCGAAGCCTTGTACGTTCTCTTTAGCAAGACACAAAGAATCCATGACTTGTTCGAAGCTGTCCAACTGGAAGACAACCTGAAAGTCCTTTCTCTAAAGAGACTTAATACTGTTTGTTGGCATTCACATGAGCTTTGTCTAAAGGTCCTTCTCTCTCATCTTTTCTTTCATTAACTAATTTTCTTTTTTTTTTCGTTCAACATTTTATTCAATTACCATGGATAAACGATAAGCGGGAATATACATTTATGAAAATTACACAAATTGTTAGTTCCAAAATTGAAATTAAAAATTATCGCATTAATTATTTTGGAACTCTGTTTCTGCAAAATTAATTTATTGACTTTTAAAGCTATTTATGGATTTTCTCTGCAGTATATTATTGACCTTATCACCATCAAGCAGCCAACCAGATATTCCCTATGCTCACAAGCCAGCATAGAACTTATGCGACCTAAAAGGTACATTTCTGGCTATGTTGGGAGACAGGTCATTTACAGCAGCTGCACCTAAACTGTGGACCAATATACATGCGGAAATACGGAACATTAAGAGTATAAACTTGTTGAAATCGTCACTTAAGACTTTCCTTTTTAGAAACACTTTTTAGATTAGATTTTATTGATGTAAATAGAATATCTTAACTAATTTATAGTCATATTGTTACATATTATGGTTGTAATGCGCATCTGAAAAACCATTAAGTTGATATTTGCGCAATATAAATTAATAAATTTTTAATATTAAACAATTAAGATTAAAAGCTTTGTATATACGAGCAAAGATATGTGATGGATGTCTGCTATCGATGTATTTTGTTTGTTTTAAAATTTCTTTATATAGAGAAAATATGTTGCAATTTTTTGAAAAACTTGTATGTTATAATAAAAGAAATTGCATTCTGAGCTGCAATTTACTCCAAAATTGTCCAATAAACATGCAAATTTGAGACGAAAAAGAACATGAAAAAGACACCAAAAAATCGAAATATCTTGGTCAATACTTACAATATCAAGTTATTATCTTAAAACACAAAAATAGTTAGGAATATTCATTTTGGTACATGTTGTAACAGCAGCACAATAGCAGTTAGGAAAAAAGGCTTTAATGAGACTTTTGAGTTGTCTTACAACAGTAGTTAGGTGTTCAGAACTTTGAAGTCAAACCGGAATAATACTTGGAATTTAGACCATTTTCCATTAAGAAAGATCCCTTGCATTTGAACCATAGAAATAAAAAATATATATTACTTTATGATTTGAACAGTAGAAGCTTATACATAGAAATCTCTTTTGCAGTTAATCATTTTTGTAAAGAAACTCAAAACTTTATTACCTTGACGCCATGAATACTATATTGCAATGTACAATTCAACCACTTAAGGGATAAGAGAAACATAATTTGAATCACAGTGAAACACATTGTATTGTATTCTGCCTTTCACACCAGACAATATTATTCACTTGATATACCATTGCAATAATATGAAAGGTATAGTCTGATGATATATAGTAGACATTCAATAATGAACACATAATTTGGATCATTAGATGTGGCTTTGCAACCATTATTTAGTTGTTGTTCTTATTAATTAACCCCAGGCTCACAGAGCCAGGCTAAAATTTAGCTATTAATAGCTAATTGGCTATGTTAACATAAATTGATAGTGTGTTATGTTTGTCAAAGTGGCAAATGCAGGGGATTCTTCAGGATAAGGTATATCCTTTGGGTTGTAAGCAGATTTTAGTGCCGTCCATAGTGTTAAAATATTCTACAACAGAAGATTTATAAACAAATACATGTCAAGCATTGCTAGAATTTTGTTCTGAAAATCTCTAATCCTACTGTAGTAAGGTGCTTTACCTTCAGCCTGCACAACAGTGACAGGGTAGAAAACAAAACCAGGCTGACTAAGTACTGAATGAAGAGATAGGGAGAAACAGACCAGGAGAAAAGGATGAGAATAATTATCATATATGGACAAAAGGATGAGAATTTTTATGGCATTTTTATAATTGAATAAGTGATATATATTTGTAGACCATATGGTACACCAGCTAAGTAAGCTTAGGCAACTAAGCGGTTCTACTTAGCAACAATTTTCCTGAATTAGACGAGGTCTGCCATGGACCCATATCCAATACCGTACAAGAAAACCTGCAAATTATGCATTTATAAAACTTATACAGTATACACGCTATGCATAATGCCTTGTTCGCGTTCGGGACCTGGAATCGAGTCGCATCAAAACGAGGCCGGTAGGTCGGACGCCATATTGTTTTTGTATATTTGTAACTAGAAAATAGTTTCTCATTTATAGAACTATTCTTTAAAATGGTTTAATATGCCACTAAAATGTTGTGTTCCTCAGCGTACATCTAAGGGATATCGTTTGTCTACTGGAGAGAAGATTTCCTACTTTAATTTCCCCAAATCCGAAGAAATTAAGAATGAATGGCTACTAGCAATACGACGAGAGCGGGGAAAGGACTTTAGTTTGAAGCCAAAAACTAAAGTGTGTTCACAACACTTTAGGGTAACCGAGTTGAATAAGTCCTTCAATGGCATAGTAACGTTGGAAAAGGGCTGTGTTCCGAGTAAATTCTCCTGGTCTAATCTCCTGGCCGAAGATTTATTACGAGAAGAAATAAACGAGCTTAAATCGCTTAATTGTACTCTCGAAGAAAAAGTCACTGTACTTGAAGCTAAGAATGCTGAACATAAACAATCTGAAGATTTATTACGAGAAGAAGTAAACGAGCTTAAATCGCTTAATTATACTCTCGAAGAAAAAGTCACTGTACTTGAAACTGACTTACTAAAAAGTCGAAAGAAAGCTGAACATAAACAATCCGAAGAGCAGTACCGCACGCTTTATCTTGAAAACAAAACAACGAAGCAGACATTGACTAACAGTGAGAAAGAAGTACAGGGCCTCAATAAGGAATTGGAAAGCTTGCAGTCAATAATTTTTACCTTGGATCGATTTAAATCAAATGAAAACATTTCATTTTATATAGGATTTCCAAACTTTGAGACGTTTATGTCCATATTTAGATTTCTGAACGTTGGTGAGAATGGAGAAAACATAAGATATTGCTCAAATAAGCGAGATGTGCCTGCAGAATTCTACAATTGTGTCAGTGAGGAAGTTGAAAATGTTGACGAACAAGAAAAAGACCCAGGATCTAAGAAAGGAAGGCCAAGAAAGCTCAAGCCTGTTGAACAGTTCTTTTTGGTCATGTGCAGACTTAGAAGAGGGTTCAGAGAGCAGCACTTAGCCCACCTATTTGGTGTATCACAGTCAACTGTGAGTCGAGTTTTTATTTCCTGGATTAATTATATGTTTTTAAAGTTTGGCCAAATAAATATCTGGCCCACAAGAGATGTGGTTTTGAAAACTATGCCTAAAGCCTTCAAGGTGAGCTACCCAACCACAAGGATCATCCTAGATTGCACCGAGATTAGAGTTGAAATGCCAAGCAGCTTGCTAGTTAATACTGAACTATTTAGTTCATATAAAAACCATCAAACATTCAAAGCGTTAGTAGGCATTGCACCCAGTGGGGCTATCACTTTTATAAGTGAGCTCTACACAGGGAATATATCAAATTGTTGTTCGAAGTGGTCTATTAAATCAGGCATTTGAATCTGGGGACAGTGTTATGGCCGACAAAGGCTTTACAATTGGGGACATTTTGCCTCTAGGAGTCTCTCTCAATATTCCACCATTCCTTGGTGAAAATGCTCAGATGTCGGCAGAAGAAGTTGCTAAAACTCAAACTATTGCTAGTGTTCGGATCCATATAGAACGCGCCATAAACAAAATTAAGAACTTCAGGATCTGGCAAGGAGAGTTCCCACTCAGTTTAATTGGAGTTGCAAACCAAATGTGGGCAGTTTGTGCTTTTCTTTGTAATGCCCAGGGTCCTCTCATCTCTGTATAGACACAAACTAACATCAACATTCACAAACATTTTTATTCATAAATAAATATTACGCTCAGGTGTTGTCTTAAATACATTTAATTCAAAATGAGCATTTATTACCTCCCATTGATTGTTTACTTCACAATTTCAGTGAATGGCATTCATGAAGTAAACACTATTGGTGGTTGACAGGTGGTGGTAAATGCTCAGTGTGTATTATATTAAAACAATTCAATTATTAAATTAATTACATAATTATACTGAATTAATGAAATTATTAATTATCATTAAATTAATTTATACACAATTATATACAAAAATGAAATGATTTTAAAGGGAATCTACAGTCATTTTTTTTCGGCTTCGCCACCTTAAGTTCAGGACTCCCCCAGCCGGAAGTGTATTTCACTGTATATTACGTGTTATGTCACTCCTTTGTCTTTCTCGGTACAAAGACGCTTTTAAAGCAAGGAAACTTACCAATACGTCATGTAGCACAAATCAAAACACAGAAATGTAAACATTATTTAAGGTGGCAAAGCCGGAAAAAAATTACTATAGATTCCCTTTATTGTCAATTTCCACTCGCTTTTTAATCAAATGTTCCGAACTTTGCAAGTTTGTTGCCAAGTTCAAAAGTACATTAGGTTGGCTGCTAATAAAAAGCAGCCAATCAAATGCTCCGTTAATAAACTGGTTAGTACCAATAAGGTTTCAGTTTAAATTGCAAAGGTGTTTTTGTTACTTTTGCATCTGTTTGAATGGTTTTCTTACCAATTAATACTATTCTTCTTTCCTACTACAGTATTCAACTGCAGCTTTTTTTAAGAAATGAATAAAATAGAATTCCTCCAGCTTCGGATGAAGTAAATGTCGGATGAAGTAAATGATAAACTAGGGTGTCATGAGAGCGCTGGCGACGGCAAATTAAATGGAAATTTGACAAAGTTAACATAAACCTTCGCTTGTTTCTCCATGTTTCAGATGCGGCTTGTGTCTGTGTGTTCTCCTCAATATTATTTAGCTTTTGGACATTAACACTTAAGTGTTCAAGGAGAGTTTCTGCTGGAGAATTTAATTGTTCAGCAGGTATCCTGTATTTATCTGTAGGTTGTAAGGGAAATTCAGGATACTTCAAATCACTTCTGCAATCCGATGCACTTCTTTGCATTGTGTCAATATCACAATAAACAGTAAAGTTCGATTCTGTAAAGGAGAGTTGGTAGCTACCAAAAGAACCCTTTGGACATTCTCCAAATTTTGTCTTGATAATTTCTGTTTCTTCTGCAGGAACCATTATCTGTGCTAGAGCCATATCTGAATTAATGTTTAAAATATCTTTTTTTAACTTTTGTTCATCGTCCTTTTGAGTATGAATATTATTTCTGGCTTCATATATCAAACATTTAAGCCCATCGTGTTTTCTAAAAGTACATGCAACCGAGTCATTCACTTTTGTCTTCTTTATTACTCCATAACTGGTTTTGGTTGAATGTTTTCACCTCTACCAACTTTATGCCAAAGCTGAAGCGAGGAAGTACAGGTAACTTTAGGGCACATATCTTCCTCTTCATTCAGATCGCTAGTGTCTTTGCACTCATACAAAGTGTACTTGCATAGCAGCATCATTAATGCTAGTACATGGTTGCAAAACCAACTTTACCTGCTACACATGAGCACTGTGCATATTTTACTTCTGCAGTAACTAAACAAAGTGCAATCCTTAAATTATGTGGCGGATCGTTCTTTTTAAAACTGTGATGACATAAGGATTTAACAAAAAAAAAGTTACTGTCACTTGCTGTCTTTATGTCCTGTAAATATTCATCATTTAGAAAGGATTTTGCTTTTCGTAAACCTGTAGGAACAGAATGTTGCTGCTTTTTTGGGTCTAGTTTCTTGCCAGTTTTAGAAATGTGAATGTTCATCTCGGCTTTGGAGAACATAGGCATTTGTTCTAGTTTGGTAGACCATCCATCATCTGGAAATTTTACTGTACAGTTTGTGGTCTTGTCTCTTTGTAGTTGACAATTAGTTTGCCTTTGCTTTCTTTTGGAATATATTTTATCTGGATCAGGATCAATTACATTCTGGTCATGTCCAGTGTTGATATACTCTTCTACCCTTTGGAAAGAAAATATTTTGGTGTTAAAAATAGGACCAAGTTTATAGAATGAAACACAAACCAAATTTAACGTTGGAGTTTAAACTTTTCTACAAAAAGTGGACGTAAATAATAATGACTTACAGCGTTTGGATGTGGCTAAACTTTGTAGTTTCTTTGTAGTTTACGGACACATTCAGCAGCTTGAAATGCTCAATTCACAATAGCTATTTATATATCTTATATGCATGTCTTAGAGCTCTTACTTCGGTTACTTGTCTTCACTATTTCTTGTTTTATACAGTAATAATTTTGTTGTACTTTAATTTTTTAACTTTCAAAGCAGCTTGTCATTGTTGCTATGATAATAAAGGGGCGTAGTTGAGGGTATGTCACTGCAAATATTTGTGTTTCCGTTTCCGATTAATACTTGACAAACGTCTTACCTTTTCACTAATTGAGTTTTAGTTTTTAAGCCTTTGCAACCATCTCCCCGACATTTCAGCCAAAAACGAAGTTCATTTACTTTCAATTGGGCCGGTAATCTGCCATTTAATGAAGCTTCAGGAATATCATTTTCAGAAAGATTCATTTTTTGATTTTTATTAAAAATTATAAATACATTTTCTATTTACAAAATTTACAAAAACAATATGGCGTGATTGGCGTCTGACCTACCGGCCTCGTTTTGATGCGACTCAATTCCAGGCCCCGAACGCGAACAAGGCATTATGCATAGCGTGTATGCACTATCCTAATGAATTGTGCGAATAATGATAATTCTCAAATACATTCTAAAGGACAATGTACAATCACACGTTCTGCATATTCCAGCATGTGTCCTTAAGGTACCCGGACATTTTGCCGAAAGACATTTGGCCGAAAGACACTTTGCCGAACGGATATTTTGCCGATCGGACATTTTGTTGAACGGACATTTTGTCGAACAGACTTTTTACAGAAAAGACATTTTGCCGAACAGACCATTTGCGAATTTTTATATTCTTTGAGTTTGACATGCACATACCAAAAATTGCCATATCAGAATAATACCATTCATAAACGTAAAGGTTTATTTTACACAATTTTTTATTAATGTTGAGCATATACATGTAGAAATTTTATGAAAAGCATCCCTAGTTTAAAACATTATTTCTACAAATTATGAGCAATAGCCATAATTGAAGTCGGAGAGAACTTCATCTGTATCGTCATCAAGCGATGCCATTAATTCTTGGAACACTTCTGTTACACGATGCGGTGGGACGAATGCAAGGGCCTGGAACGACTTGATAGTCAATGCATTGTTGATAGTCTGCCAGAGCATTCTTTACGTTTCTCGCACCTCCAGTAAGCCGATTCTTCTTTCTTCTTGTCCAAAACATAAACTTAACCTTCGTAAAGCAGTTTACGATTTCCCCGAGAAGTTTGAATGTATTCCATGATACTAGAATAAAATGTGCTTGCGCCGTTGCCTTTATATAGGTAAAAACACATTCCAAACAAATGAGTCACCCGCTACACAAATAAATTTCCCACCGCTAATGACCCAAGCATTTGACAAACCTTTTTCTCGAACCTTTTTCTCTCACCAAGACACTTTTCGACAATCAAATAAGCACCATCAAATCATTCATGTCTTGGAATGGCTATCCCAATGGTTTAAAGAACTTTTTAATAAACAAACTCAAACTGAAATACACCGCTTCTTCGACACCTATTCAAAAACTGACCGATGATGATCTACCTAAAGTTTGGAATCGTATTCCTTATCTTGGTACACAGGGTGACACCTGTTAAGTTTATAGTTAAAACTGATTGTTGCCTTCAAAAACGTTTTCCTTAACATGCGACTACACACAACACCAGTGCCAATGCACAACATTTCTTACAATGTGAACACGCACAATTCATTGCTAACCTACACTCATTGTAAGATAGACTTAATGACAATTCCTTTTCTCCCAAATAAGCTCATCTTTAATAATTACAAAATTCTTTACTGTAACAATTCATTTAACACTAACCAAATGCTAATAATGGAAGCATTACATATTAAGTTTAATAAACCCTGAGCTAAATACAGGGCTGAAGGGCAGCAAAGAACTGTCTCTTTTTAGCTAATGACTTCCTTTACACTTTGCATTGCATATCATATATTTATCTCACCTTATCACCTTATCACATATTTCATATTAATAGCTTTTCTTTCTATGATGTAATCGGACCTTAGTATATATAGTTATGGCTTGTCTGTGTAATTTCATTCTGTCTGAAGATGACTTTTAAATAAAGTTGAAATATTACAGTGTATAGTATTTGCCTCTTGTTTTTACTCATATCTTGAGTTTCAAGATGGCATTATTTTTCGGAATATGTTTCATCCTATATTTCTTCAAGTTGTCAGCTGGTCGTGGTTTTTGACAACAACGTGGGTGTTGTTTTGAAGAAAAAATATTCACAAAGTATTGCTATTTTCGGCAAATGGTCTGTTCTGTAAAAAGTCAGTTCGTCAAATGTCTTTTGGCAAAATGTCCGGTCACCGTACTTAAAGAATGTGCCCCACAACTGTCATCATCACATTGTCTACTATTTCATAAATCGCTTTCTTGCTCACTAGTTCCTGCTGAATGGAAACATGCCAACATTATCCCAGTGTTAAAAAATGAGTATGTTGAGAATTATCGGCCAATATCCTTATTATCAATAGTGAGTAAAGTTCTCAAACAATGTGTTATCAACCATCTATCAATCAACCATCTATCAAGCAATATCTAGTCACTTGTCCATGCTGCACAACATGGGTTTGTGAACGGAAAGTCATGTACATCTCAACTGCTTTCAGCTCTAAACAATATTGGCAAAAATTTAGATAGCGGTAAGCAAACAGACGTCATTTTTATGGACATCTCTAAAGCCTTCGATTCCATGGATCATTCAATATTGCTAAGTAAACTGCAAGATTTTGGAATCTCAGGCTCCATGCTGCTATGGTTTAAAAATTATTTATCAGATCGATTCAAGGGGTCTAGCTATTTTGCGGGTTGCGGGCCAACACGATTGCGGGCCGCGGGCCAAATGACAAGTTTTATTTAAAAATGACAAAATTCAACCTCGTTCCCAGGGCACGCCCGTTTTTTTAATGTTGGCCGACAAAATTTTCTTAGTTAAACTGGTCTAAAATATCCTAACTACTAACCGCGTGCTTGGCATGATTGACTGTGGGCTCTTGACTAGATGACAAGTTGACAACACAAACTACAAGATCATGGAGGACGAATTATTTTTCAAAGACAAAGGTGAGCAAAATTTGCATATTAAAAGAATCCAAACCAATCTGATACTGCAAATCGGAATAAAACTTTGTGCGAAATCATATTTCAAAGTCAAGTGATTATTCGTTAATTGTATACACTGGATTTCTTTTAGCATCAGTTTATTTTTATGCTATTCCACAGCTAAACGTTTCCGCAATGTGCGTTTTAGAAATACCAATAATTACAGTCGAAGATTTGCCCAAGAAACGAAAAATTGAAAAGGTCGACCTCACCTTAGATTCCCCAGAGAAGTCATATAAGGTAAGGTCTCAAACGGCGTTCTCGAACCCTTGTTTGGTCACTTTGGTGCATGAAACTTGATAATAAAATTACTATTTTTAAATTTAGGCGTCTACGACTGCGCGTGCTCTTAGTATTAAATACGAAAAAGAAGAGGAAGCATCCGAGGAAGAAACATCCGGAGGTATGTTTTTACGTTTGCATGGAGATATTAATGGGCATATAAATATATTAAATGCTTGTTGACACCACGGTTTTCCACGAACCATTTGAACACAGAACAGGTATTTACCATAGTATTCCTGAATCTTGTACATGTATTTTTGCCCATCATATAAACAACTCGCATTGTTTACATTTTGCCAAGGGACGGGGGGGGGGGTTGGTAAGTGGTCATGAAGCAGTGTGTAGCCAGCGATCAAGAAAGTGTGAATCACCACTGAGGACCCCATGCAGGGTCAAGCGGGTTATATCTTGTCGAAAAAACCTCAATTGGCTGCTATTAAAGTGTGGTTCAACAATACGTATCACAATAATGAAATTCTCCTGGGAGCTATAAGAGACTTGCCTGACAAAATAACGCAAACAAGGCTAGTGGTCTATTAAGAATGGGAGGAAAACCATTCTATAATGTGAGGAACTAAAGATACAGACAGACGGACAGACAGGCAGGCAGGCAGGCAGGCAGGCAGGCAGGCAGACAGACAGACAGACAGACAGACAGACAGACAGACAGACAGACAAGTTGGTTTTACGATGAGTGGAAAAGAGCCTTTAGTCCTCTGACAGGAATTGAATCTGCGGCCATGCGATTCCGGTGCAGCGCTCTGACCACTGAGCTACGGAGTCCAGTTGCCAACTCTTGTAATTTACCTTATCGCAACCCGCAGTACCCGCATCTATATATACATGAACTTGTCGTTAACGCTTGGCAACTGGACTCTGCAGCTCAGTGGTCAGAGCGCTGCACCGGAATCGCAGGGCCGCAGGTTCAATTCCTGTCGGAGGACTTAGAGTTGCATTTTTCGCAGCCATTCCGTTCAGGTCTAAAATATTGTATATAACATTTCACTCGAAATATCCATCCACCTAAACCTTCTAGATAGATAGATAGATAGAACGTTATTTATACACGCTAACCCTATTTTTGCCTTGCCTTATTGGTACAACAAAACACATCCATTCAGGGCATCAACATATATATATATATAGCAGCCAAAAGTTAAAAAATTACTTTTAAATAGAATCATACATTAATCCTGGAGATTTTAACCAAGTTTCATATGTACAATAGAGTTTGAACAAAATTCTAAAATCACGCTAATGTCAGTAATAACATAATTAGTCAAGTCACTAGACAGAAAATAATAGGGGGATCTATAGTGAGTGGAATAAAGCATCAAATTTTCCTCAGACCTTGAACTGGTTAGTAACAAAGTTTATTTGGAGGCGGTTTACAGGAAGATTTTTTGTGTTTTAATTTACTTACTAAAAAATTCATATTCAAAGTTTGGCATTTTTATCAAATCTGTATTATTTCTGAGCAACCTGATTAAATCTATCCATGGTAAACGGAGGATAGATGTTAAAGTGGAATGGTTTGACAATACACCCATCGATAATTACGTCATGAATACCTCCTTGGCCTGGAAGCCTTGCTCTCATGAATCAAGACGAAAGGCTCACTATTCATGAAAACGAGGCTTCCAGGCTAAGAAGGGATTTATGACGTAATTACTGAAAGGTAAACATTATTTTAATGGTTGTAGTTATCTTGAAAACATATTTTTCCATTTTAATAAAATTTAGATGAAGAAAAACAAGTATTTACTCGCACACATTGGGAAGGATTGGAAGTGGAAGAAGTTTCATTGATGGTGAACATGTTTTCAAACTGACTTGCCACACATCACCAGGCCAGTCTATGAAAAGCACAGTAGATGGGCGACCCTGGGCTCGTTATAACAAGTCCTACCGGAAGGGATTCAACAAAACCCATGGAAAACGATTGCGTGTAAATTGCAAAGGTTGCCACGAGTGTGTAAATGAAAAATGTCCATTCAGAATACAGTTCTATAGTTTTAACCAATCCACAGAGGGATTATGTTGTAAGGAATGTGGGGTTATAGTAGTTTATCAAAAATGCCATGCAGTTAAAGTGTGGGAATTCCCCAACAATGAAGAAGGATATGTCTATGTATATCACACCGGTACACACAAGTGTTCTGCATAAAAAAAAAACCCACATTCCTACAAGCAAATTGCAAGAGCTGATTCATCAGAATCCAAAGGTCAAACCACAGCAGGCTGCCAACCAAATAGTAATGAATGCCACTCGCAACGATGCATCACGCGAAGAGCTTGATGAGCTATCTTTTAATCTGCTTGACTCGAAACAGATAAGCAACCGTTTGATATTATCCCGAGGGAAGTATAGATTTTATTGTCTAGATATGCTGGTTTACATTGTTCTCGCGGGGATTGTGTTTGACATTTTACGATTTTAAATGAAAACAAAATGGTGAATATTGAGATTCTGTCTTCTTGAAATTTTGTCATTTTTAATAAAATTCGTTAGGCCCGCAATTTGGCCTGTGGCCTGCAATCGTGTTGGCCCGCAACCCGCAAAATAGTTAAACTCCGATTCAAGCGGGTAAACATACTTGGCGTAACCTCAAACTCATTGCCTATTACATCCGGCTTTCCTCAAGGATCCCTTTTGGGTCCTTTTCTGTTTTTGATGTATGTGAACGATCTGCCAAATTATGTATCTCAATCCACAGGTTTAGGTCTTTTTGCCGATGATACAAAGTGCTACCGGTCGATACAATCCACAACGACTCCCTGGCCCTACAAAAAGATATTCATGGTTTGTCCTCATGGTCCAAAGACGTTAACCTATGTTTTAACTTAGACAAGTGTAAAGTACTTACGGTTACAAGGTCATCGTCACCAGTCGTCACCCCGTATATTCTTGATGGCCATTGCCTCGTCCACTCTGATGTCGAGAGCGACCTGGGCAGTACAATCGAGTTGAAAAAGTGCGGTCTAAAGCCAACAAATTACTTGGAGTGATAAGAAGATCTACGTCAGAAATAACAGATGTTCAAGCTAGAAGATCTCTGTACCTGCAATTAGTTCGAAGCCATTTTGCGTTTGCATCTCAGGTGTGGTGTCCTCAGTCAGTGCAACTGATCAGCGACATTGAGAAAGTGCAACGAAGAGGGAAAAAACATCCTAAATTTAGGGTTTGTAACTGATGTTCCATACTCCTAGACTCATAGACCTTAATTTGCTACCTATAACGTATTGGCACTAGTATTATTATACAAAATTATAAACAAGCTTACTGTAATCGATGTGAGTAGTCGCCCGGCAATTGTACTGCCTGGAAACACTAGAAGCTCGTCTTTCGAGAATATAAATAAACTTGTTATACCATTTGCTAAAACTGTAACATTCCAATCATCCTTTTTTATAAGAGCTTGCAAGGCGTGGAACATACTGCGAAATGAACTACGAAATAAAAGCTCTAGCTTTTATACGTTTAAATCAGGTCTTAGAGCGTACTATAGAAATGCTTTGCTGAACATTTATAACTGTGACGATCCTTGGACGTGGAAATCCGTCTGTATTAAATGCAGAAAGACCAGACACCGGAATCGCAGGGCTGTGGGTTCAATTCCTGACCTAGTGTTGCATCTCTCATATATAGTTTTAGAAGATTTAAATTTAATTGTATGTAACTTACTATATCTTATATATAGTTTTAGAATATTTAAATTTAATGGTATAATTGTAGCATGATTATGTACTGTAGGTTTTATATGGGATCGCCGTAATTGGGGTCGCCTATGGCGAGTTCCCTAGCTCTACTTTTATACTTTTTTTTTCATTGTAGTAGCTGAAGCTTATTAAATCATCATTAAATCATATAGACTATATAATTCGGCCATTTTATGGATTAGAAAGGTCACGTTTGACATAAACACACACAAGATTTTCAACAACGCGAAATTACGGTTCAATTAGTTGTTAAATATTGTGACTTAATTTACATAATGTACGTATTGGTTTGTATATTTGTCTAATAGAAGTATATTCCAAGAACAAAACGAGGAATCCTTACCTTATAAACATTGCTTCATTGATGTTGAAATCTCACAAATTTGCAGGCAACAGCACTAGATATAAACATAGTTCCCTAAATTTGTATGAGGTTGTATAGCTGTATCTTTAATACAACGAAATCACCATCTTAATTCAGCTTTGAATTGAATATGAATGAGACAAATTCGTTTATCATTTCGTCCTTGAACAAGGTTTCACAAATCAGGATCGCAAAAATCTGACAGTGTCTTCAGCCACGTTTGACACCGCCTGGATCCGCCCCTGGAATGTACATGTACTATACTGCATGGTGTTGGTACTTTATAATAACACAGTCTTAAATACAGGATATGTCTTAAATTATATAGTCCAAACGATTAGATTTTTTCTTTTAAATTGTCGTATATACTGTTGTCGTAGTATAGTTTTACAATTGCTTCTTCAATCCAATTTGAAGGCATTTTCTCAAATTCATACATTACAGGTTTGCCTGTTATTTTATTTATTTCTTTATTAAAAATTGTTTCTCTAAGTCTTGTCATTGTCCCAAGTAATTATTATTGACGATGCTTTTTTGGTTTTTTGTTTCATTGCTATAAACTAAATTGATTTTTTAACATTTATAATTCTAAAAAATTTGGATCCTACTGCAGAATATTGCCAAATTTGTTTTATTTTATTAAAAAAACTTTTTTCTCCTTTTCGTTTGTTTTTTTTGTTCCTTTTTTTTTCATTTTCTTTTACAAAAATATGGTTTTTTAATATTTCGTTTGTGTTAGAGCATTCGCATTTTTTTACGTACCAAATATGGAAATATAACCCCCCCGAATTTTGGTTTGAACATTTTTTTCTTTTTGAATATTTTTTTCTTTTTCCTCCTCGGCTTTGTTGGTGATGACAACTGTGAAGAAGTCGTCTTTTACGGTCTCTTACGTGGAAAAATACTTAAACTAGAGTGCATTCAGAGATGGTATACATCCGCCAGAAATCAGGTATGGACTTATTACAGCTTTTGTAACTAAACAAAACTAGGAAACTACAGTTGATAAAGACACAACCTACACTGGCACATGTCCCACATTTTGCGCTATTTAGTACAGTAGTTGCAGAGCGTCAAGTACAATAGGTCAAGCCTGTCCATCAAACATCATCCACGAGGCAAACAATTTGCATGTTGAATTAAATTGGGTGTGATGCATCTGATACTATTGTTTGGTAGTTAACTCAATACAACAAATTGAGGTTTCATTGTTTCTAACGATAGCTAGAATGCTCTGGACACACTTTTGCATTTTAAATATTACTTAACTGCATGAAATATAATGTATGAGAAAACACTGAGAAATTATAGGTCTCGTTGGATGTTAGATTCACATTTTATTAGTATATTATTACTCGTACTATTACTGAGTTTATAATTGTTAAACTGTTCACTTTGTTAATTCCGTTTGCTCAGGACCTTTCTCAGAGTCTTCATCAATGTCATCAAAGAACGTCTTCTCCAGTTCTGCGATATGTTCTCTCAATGATGATATCCTAATGCTTTGGCGGCATGTTGTAGAATTTCGTCAGTCTGCTTCTGGATCTTGTCAGATAGGGACATTAAATGGGCTTGCAGAGAAGGCTGGAACTTTTTCGATAATGCCGAGGAGATGCCATGATTGTATTTGCCTTCACTGTAGGTTTTATATCGAAGAACTAATTATATAGATGTTAGACATATATATGTATATATGATGATGACAATTGAACAATTCTTAGTGAAACTGTGATAATCATAGCAAAACATGTTTCAATGCAATCATATGCATTTGAGCTCTCTACTTTTTGGCTGTTTTCTCCTATTCTTGAATTGTCTAGACAGCAACTATGGCTTTAGAGATGAAGGAAACTATGTATTTCATAATGATCAAGTTTTTAGCGGGTTTCTTTGGTCTGATAAGCCCGGAGATAGGAAAAATGTTAGCGGTATCAACCACTTCAAATTAATTGTCGGAAATCTAATTTGCATGGCATGTAATAAAAGAACTACCGAAGCGAACTCTTGAAATAGCTCAAGTTTTCACCACTGGAGATTGACATAATAAACAGTATATTCACAAAACGTCCAAGAAAACACAAAACCGGTGTTTGTACTACCCAAACTCTTGTGCGTCTCGTACCTTCCACGCAACAACAACAACAGAGTCAGAGAACTAAAGACAAACAAAGACCTTCAGTGCCACAATGCATTTAATGCGAGAAACCTGTTGCAAAAAATCACTGTGTGTTTTGATCTAACTCATGTGAAGTGTACAAAAATTATAAATCCTAAACGTGTCTTTAGTACCTAAAGAATGGGTCTGTCACAATTGCACAATCAGTGTTTTGCCTTTTTACAGGCAGATACCAGCACAAACAGTCAATCTGACAATGAGGATCTTGATTCCGATTCAATCGACAAACACCTTGAAACTTTGCAGGAGAGGTCAAATCAACTTAGGTTGCTACACATAAATACGTAGAGCATGGTACCTCATTTGATGAATTACTTGTAACTATGAATGAGTATCCTCTTGATATCCTTACTATGAGCGAGACTTGGCTGAAAAAATAATCCCCATTTATTACAGCATGTTGTTACCATTCCTGGCTACTGTAATGTCTTTCCATCCTTTATGTACACACTACTGCAAAATAAATCATTATAAATAAGGATGTCTTATGTGCGAAACTACTTTATTTAAAAAAATTCTGCACTACTTTGCAATTATAATTTTAAATTTAGTTGTCTTTTGTAAAATGCACTTCTGTATTCGGCACTCAAAGCCATGTTATTCTGCCTCTAGACAACTCGATGTTTCCATCCATATGACAATTATTACGTTGTATTCAGTTGCAATATATAGATCAGTGTGAGAGACTGCTGAACTCAGGAACTCTTATTCGATTTGTTGTTCTCGAGATCATATTTTTGTAATTTCCTTCCAAATACATGTACTTAGAAAGACAGCTATTATTCGGCAAAAGGAAGAATTACGAGGGCAAGAAACTAGCTAAAACACTGGGTGAATGGCCAGTTAACAAGCAAAAATGCCATTTGCCAAGCTATTAATAAGGTAAGCTCGGAATATGATATAATTCAGAAAATTATTAATACCTTAAAGGAAATTTACGCTATTAGTACAACCCAGGACGAAAATACTGATATGATTATTGATAATCTCGATAAAGAGCTTGAAGAGATTGGGGCTCTGGTTGACGAAAGGTTAAAATTAGGGTATGAACATATAAAAGAACGAGAAGAAAATGGCGAAACAGTGTCTGTAACGTTATCAACCGTATCTAAATTGCATTCTGTCGAAGAACATACACATTCGGAAGTCAAAGAGGCAAATGAAAGGTTTTTGCAAATACAAGGAGAAGAGTTAGAACAATGGTATATTCAGCTGAACAATAGACTATTGCAATTCCAGCAAGAAAAAGACAGAAACAGGATGAGTTGCAAAAACAAGCAGCTGAACTCAAGCTTACAAAATGCAGAGCTGAAGAAGCACAAAGAATAACCAAAGTTAAACCAAGAGCGGAGACCTCTGACCATGCCTCCAATTTCCACCATGACGGTTTAGGAAATACTTTCAATAATATTAACTTGCTTCCACCCCCACCTTCACGGCAACCCATTCATAACCCAATTGGTCAAATCAACACCAACCAAGCAAGAAAAACTACTCAAAAAATTGGAACAATCAAATTGAAGGGTGTGGATTTTTGGGCAAAGACAAAACAGACTGAGTCATGGAACATTCCTGTTTGTGAAAATATGTTATGCCTCCAAAATAGTCTACCCGGAAAAGCACAAATGATGGTCAAAGACCTTGGCTACTCAGTGAATGCATATGAGAGAGCAAAGTGCAAGCTGGAAAAGAAATATGGCGGAGAGCGACGACTGATGATTAAACCTTTAACAGCCCTGCGTGATTCGCCATGCAACCTAGAAGACATGGAGAACTTTCCAGTCATTTTGGAACGTGTTATAATTGCATTACAAGACAGTGGACAAGGTAAAGAACTGACAGAGAAAAATTGAATCTCACTGCGAAAGAGAAGTTGTCTCAAACCCTAGAAGAGAGACCCTAGAAGCAACAACAGATGTCGTAACAGGGGATTTAACAATACACACAGGCCGACCAGTTGGATTGTCACCTCATGCAGAGAAAATCACCCACCGTAGGTGTGCGGTGCGAACTTACTTGTCTCTCGTCTCAACGAGACGAGACAAGTAACCAAGCCCAAGGAACAGCTGTTACCAGAACTCATACAACCCAACAAGCAGACTCTGTATCACTTATGGTTTTACCAGCAGTGATTGGAACAATGAATAAAACATTAAAGGTGAATGTAATGTTGGACAATTGTTCAACTGGATTGTACGTATCGGAAGCTGCAGCGGAGGAGCTTATGCTACAAGGAAAGAGCCAACAGCTTATCATCTCAGGAACAGGTGCAGAAACATTCACGCCAAGTCGAAGTGATGGTAGTTGGTTTAAACAACAAGTTCTCTGCAAGTTTGCAAGCCAATGTTTTGGATAACATATCAAGTGATACCCCATTGCATTTGAGTGGTCTAAGTTGAAGACGAAGTGGTCCCACCTACAATCAATCCCATTCAAGAATGCTGCGAAGCGTCAACAAATTGATGTTCTAATGGGCTCTGACAATCCCATATTCCACTGTGTCCTAAAATAAATACATGGAACTGAAGCAAGAGATCCAATTGCTCGGAGGACAAGTCTCTTTGCCTTGTTACAAACTTATATTCAATAATCCTTTACACTTGATCTGTATCACTCACAGTTAAATAATGCCAGTTAGTCAAATTATGGTGTTTTTATGCCATGCCATCTTCCGCAGTAGGCGAACAAGGCTATTATGCATACAATATGTTTGATAAAGTAGTAACTCTTACAATGAATCAGAGAGTTAAAGGTTCAAATACTTCACAAAATCTGTTTCGAAGTTCATTGCTTCGTCTATGAAATGGCGAATCTACGAAAGAGGATTGGAAACAATTGCTGACCAGACAACCATCCCACGTTTCTAACCTTGAAGAATTTCAACACTCTATAAGATTGTTTTATATTGGGCTATTGCATTTAATATCCGAACCCCCCTGTTGAGGACCTTTGCTTTCTAAATCCCCCAAAGAAATATGATTTTTATACACCCCTGAAGAATTCCAGTGTAAAAATACTGTACCCCTGAAGAATTCCTGAGTCCTCAACTGGGTACACAAAAGTAAAATCGTTAATAAATCTAACATGTCAATCACACAGGCACAGCATAAAGCTTACTATACACCCCTGAAGAATTCCAGTCTAAAAATACGGTACCCCTGAAGAATTCCAGTCTAAAAATACTGTACCCCTGAAGAATTCCAGTGTAAAAATGTACCCCTGAAGAATTCCAGTGTAAAAATACGGTACCCCTGAAGAATTCCTTGAGCAAATATAAATTCTAGAGATAAATGCACAATGAATGATACATAGCAATATTTACATACTTAACAAAATCGCTGTATTAATAATAGTTCAGAAATCATGTGCACAGGACTATACACACTATAAATCAGATACTATAATTGTGTGTATACAGTACCCTACAAACGTTCGAGATAAATGGGCTTGCAAGTCATCATAGCGTACAAAATAACATTTTTTGTAGACATGTATACTTGTTTGTTTTTTAAATATTACTTTCCGCAATTAGAACATGTTGCAATACGCCATTTGAGCGTTTGGTAAATTGATATGCCTATAATATATATTATTAATAAATATTAATGGTAATGATTTTTGTAATTAGAACTACCGCTTGTATAGAATTTCACACCGCGGGCTCAACCTACATATAACTGAATTATCCAGTAGATAATCTTACCAGATAACTCGGCTATATGTCAGATTTGTAGGCTGCATCATTACCATAAATAGCTGTAAGTTATTAGCTGTAAAATTATTGATAATTTCTCCTTTCTGACTCAAGTGAAGAATTATGAAAGTGTTACAGAACCATTTTGGCCTTCAGGGACATTTCATCCATAATTTTCATCTTGTTAGGATACTGTATGTCTGTATCTATAACTATCTTAATTTTCTATTTATAAAGTCATACTCTACATACGCAATTTTCGTTGGGCTAAATGTGGCGTCACCTCCACTGCATAAACACAGTCTGGTTCACTAACATAAACCACAGTAATTTCATCATTTTCGATTGCGGAAGAATGTACCTCTGCTGAATACCAGCCTGGTTTCCATCCAGAATCTCCTATCTCCTCTGATGTCCATCTGATTTTTAAATTGGAGCCAATTTCAAAATAATCTTCATACTCAAATTCTTTACCTCTGGTTTTGTCTTCTGTTGTGTTTTCATCCTTATTGAATTTATTGGAAGTGGAACTGGGACTGGTTTTATGATTTAAATATATTGATAAAGGTTCAAATAGTTTTTCTAGGTTCTCCCTGGAGACACCATATGGAATTTCTACTTGAGACTTGCTTGTTAAAATCCTACCAGGAAATTTTCTTGTTCGGTAAACTTCTGGTTGATCAAGAATTTCATTCTCCATTTGATGCAATATTAATGACTGAATTATTTTAATCAAGTCTTGCACTTCGCGTACTTGCATGTAAGATGCCAAATGAGATCTTCCATGCCGCAGCAGAAATACACGAAGGACCAAATTGTCTTTCTTACCAGCTGCAGACAAATTGTGGTATTTCAAAATGTACTGAAGAGTTGCAGCAGGTACCTTTTTTAACATGGAAATACTTTTTGGCAACGAACCCAAATCACCTTTGTAGTCGGCTCGAAAATCTTCAGGAATGTCTTCACCTTGACCAAGTGCCAATGCCTTAACAATGACATATTTCGGCCCTTTAAAAGTAACGTTTTATTTTTTGCAAAGTTGTTCTAATTCGCCCATGCTAAGTTTGTAAAGGGGATGATTGCGCCAAGTCTCCCGCCCAATATTATCACGGCAGCTTTTGTCAGCTTTCTCTCTATTCTTTGTGAAATACGCTGTTACTTCTTCGATCGGTAGCCATGAAAGGAGAGCTAGCTGATGTAAGATATCGTTTAAAGGATCATTTTCAATGTCGAAAAACATGTCCAGGATTCGTGTTGGCAAAAATATGTCACATTCAGTAAGTTCGAATTCAGGCTTGTCTCTTGCGAGCTGCTCAGTTTTTTCTTGCGAAAGGTAATGAAGTTCCCCAGAATCTATCCAACGGATGTAATCCGGTATCGGCTGAAGTATTTTCCCACTACCATCAAGACTTGACATGTTATGTAGCATTGTTCCATATTTATCTTTGTTGGCTGTTCTGACACCAACCTGGTTAGTAATAATTATATAATCTTGTGCATACTGACCACTGAAGTTTTCATCAATCTTCCATGTTTCAACTAAGGTATTAAAATACTCATTTTTCAGTGGCGTATATGTCCAACTGCAGTCTAATTTACGCTCTTCGTTTAAATTGAGAAATTCTTTCAATCTGAGCTCGTCATTAAATACAACGTTTTTCACGACACCCCTAAAACATTTGATAAAAGAATTTCCAAATCGTGCACATGATATACATTCTATAACATCTTCAGCCATTGCTTCCATATTTTCAAGATGTTCAGGACTATGTTTTTCCACGTTCTGATAGATTTTTGTGCTGCAAAATGCCCCATGTCTTGATAATGCAACATTTTCAGCGGCGTGGACACGTTCTACAAAATTTCGTTTACTGTGGTATTCAGCAAAACTTCGCTGATTTATTAGGTTGAGCTGTAATAGGTTCAGTAGTCGAACCAAGCACATTTGTGTGAGCGCGCTGTCTGGATCTTCTCCGTGTCCATTGTCAACAACGAAACTAAACAGACGCTTCAGAGCACCAGTGTCCGGGTTTCTAAACACAGAATCTAGAGAAGGTAAAGTTAACAAGTAGAACATCTCGTTCATTGCCCGAAAGGTAGTTTCTGGTTCTGATATGCCAAGGTATATTAACGTAACTGGTTTTCCTGTTCTCGTCACCGATACTTCTTTAACTTTTGTGTCTTGACTGGAATGCAAAAGTTCACCAGCGCTATCTAAATCCAAGAATAAATGGGTCATTGGAACAACGGCATTTGCCCTGCTTTGGTCAAAAGTGTGATCTTCATAGGATATGGGCTTCCATGATTTGCGAGGATATTGAACAGGCTGTATATCTCCGCATACTATGGCTTTCGCATCTCTGGAATCGATCACGTGATCATTTGGCGATTTTTCTGCTTCCTCCAACATCAAATTTACCGCTTTGGTGGACCAATGAAGGTTGACTACTAAGTGGGATACTGCGTCACGTGGTGGGCGTTTGAGCGATATTCTAGCGTTAACGTTCTTTCCTGCGTGATGTCTTTTTGCAGCAATGGAGTTGTCCTTATACGAGTCTGTGTAGTTATAACAAGATGACAATGAAATAGAAAAGTTTGGAGGCGCGACTTGTAACAGAATTTCTCTAGCCTGTCGCATAAAAAGATTGTTGTCAGTACTTCTATACATTATATCTGTTGTCAATCTGCTGTGAGACTCTAATCCTCCTTCAATGCCCCTATCTCCAGTAGTAAATATGCTCTCAAGGACATGACCAAGCTCTGGGAATATGTCTGCTTTAAGGGGAAGGCCTCTACCTTCGTACTTATTACGAAACTCTTTACTTTTTCTCAAAGCGATAACACGCTTGTGCAAACGGCGTTGCTGCTCATTGGTCATGTCATTTCGTACTGTTCTAGATGTTGTTTCTATATCTTGGTATTGAAGTAAATTTCCCTCTAACTCATTTTTGCACGCCATAATTGCATTTTTGTTCTTTACATTTGAAAGTTTGGCTACAAAGCTTGTGCTAGTAGCCGTTGCAAATAATCCTTTAATCAAGTCTCGATCTTTCTTTGTATCTGCAAATTTTAGCGCTGTGTTAAAGAGGTCTCCAATTTCGTTTTTGATGTGATTGTTCATTTCCTTTCTCGTTCCTGCTCTGCTTAACTCTTCCAGCTTCTTAACAACAGTATTCAAGTTTTGTCGATTTTCTACGAAAAATGCGGTTTCTTGCAAATGTATCTTAGATATGCTCAGATACGGTGAAAGAACTGCCAATAATTCTGTGGCCTTGGGACAGGGTCTCTTAGGTTTATTATTTGTTATCTTTTCTTTGTGAGTGTTAAACACTGTCCCAAGCTGTTTCGCACTTATAATAGGACCATTTTTTAAGAAATATTTCCCAACCTCAAGAATAATTCGATATTTTCCCTTCAAATGTTGATTTGTTTCAACTATAATCTTTCTTTCTAAATCCACGACATTATTTTGTAAATATCCGTCGGCATGTACAATCCGATCTCGACTATTGTTTTTAGAGAACAATTTACCTCTTCTCTTATACCATCGTTTTGATAACTTGGGAAAAATTCTATTTTGGCAGGTTTCATGTGCATCTCTTATCTCATTGGAATCATCACCAGTAACAAAGGAGTACCACTTTTTTGACATGCGAGGAAAAGGTAGAAGGGAGCTGTTGTGAGGAAGCAATGTTTCAGAATGATTGTCAACCGACATTGGTTCAGAGAAGATTCTATATTCAGAATGTTTACTTTGCAAATTGTCTACAGATGGTTTATCTGTAATATCGTCGGATTCAGAAGAAGCACTCTTCGTTGTAGTTTTAGGGTGCGGCGAGCGGACGTGCTGGGAAGCGCTGTGTTCAAGTGATTGAAAGTGTTACCAGTCACGTGACAAAGACGGAAATGGAAGGGTCAATAATTCACAAGATTGAGTGCCCTTAACTTTATTTTCTTGACATGAAATCCTTTCTTCCTGTCCTCTTTTAGCAAGAGCTTGCTCTCGATATACTTTTCTTTTCTTCGAGAATCCTGCAGTAACATTTGCAGCATGGGTTCTAAGAGAGTAGAGAAAGTCACTTATGTCTTAATAATATTTCAATGAGCATTTCTCGAAGCTTAAAATATTGCATCAAGAAACAGTACAAGTTTCTATGCCATTGTAACAATTCAGACACTGAATGAGCATTACATAAAAAGTCATTGAATTACAAGCGAGGGGGGAAACGAATACTAATATAGATAGTTTAAACGAATTAAAACACTTAAATCTCACTAAAACCAGGATAAAGATTATTTTTAAGAATCAGTTTAAACAATTCATGGCTATGTCCCCAATTTTCGGTAACCACTCAGTACTTTAATAAAATACAAAATAATGGAAACAAAATGAGATATGCTCAGAAAAATTACAAAACTACGTACAGATCAAAGTAAGACAGATGTTATATATCTGTCAACACAACATTAATTAAAGATAATAAGTTCTTTCAACGCTTTGGTCCTGTGATTAAGCAGTAGGTTTATGTCGATCTATGAATATGTAAAGCTTCTTTATACAACAATAGAGACCAATGCCTAGATTTATCAATTATTTTAGTTTTTTCCCGTATTATTTCTGTTAGTAGGGATGATTCTTGAAAAGGTAGATTGAACAGAAAATGGGATTGTTTGAAGTTGTCGCAAGAAGTAATGTGCTTGCGTTCAATCTACCTTTTCAAGAATCACCCCTACTAACAGAATAATGGAAAAAGCTAAAATAATTGATAAATCTAGTCTCTATTGTTGTGTATAAAGAAGCTTTACATATTCATAAACATAAACATGCACTTAATCACGGAACCAAAGCATCCAAAGAATTTATTATCAATAATTGATGTTGTGTTGACAGATATATAACACATGTCTTACTTTTAACTGTACGTAGTTAACTGTTTTATCTTAGCATTCATAAGTATCCTGATGATGACGAAATGTTAGTCGAAACGTCGATATTAAAATGAAATTATTCAGAGTTTCCATTATTTCGTAGTTTATGTCCCGAATGTCCGCCAAAAGAATGGTCCAAAAAGTTGGTGCGACGAACATAAACTACCAATTGCTAAGCGTTTCCTTAGATTTAATAGGAGGATAGGACAAAATAGTGCCGTTTTAGGCCGCACATAAATTGCAACGACTAGGGGCCGGTTGTATCAAACAAACGAAAGTTGACCAAACAGAATCACTTATTTTTAAGAGTATAGTTAAGAGGTTTATGCAAATCTAACCCACATCTTGTGACATAATTTTTCAGACTACGGACCTATACACGGTATATCAGTGTAGGTCAGTGGTTCAAACTGGTTGTGTTGTCCCGCGTACGACGACCGTACTCCGGTGTCACTTAGGAGCGAGTTTGATAAACTGCATGCACAAATTTTTGGAAATTAGAGAATAGTATAGCATCAGAGGATCGTTAAAAATTATTGTTGCTATTATTTGTCTCAAAATATATTTTCGAAAAAAATTTAATTTAAAATTGCAAACTTAACACTTAAACTAAATTATAGATATTGCATGAAAATTATTTCGTACCGTTTACAAGTATCCTGTACTTGACTGTTCCCATTAAGTAAGGGAGGGAATTCATCTTCGTCAAACACGAATGTCTTAACTTCAGTATGTTTTGCTGGAAACAATGGCGCAAAATGATTAGGTTGGAAACCAACACCAGACGTATTATTCAAGTCCGAATCCCTTGTAAACATGATAAAAAGTGTTTCTTGTGGTGAACTTTGTGATTGAAACTCACATTGTTGTAGTCGAGGTAATACCTTTCCATGAAGTACAGCTCTGATTGATTCATGCACTGGTGGATAGACAGAAAACAATGGTCGGTTCAAAACTGTAGACAATCCCATTATTTGAAGAAATGCACCCCACTTTTGTGGCGTGCTCGTCGCAATTGCTTCTTGGCGCACAATATTCTCCTTGTTACTGACATCTTTATAATCACACGATAGCGTAAGAGCAAAAATACCATGCTCGCTGTAATGCGTCTGGGCAAAAAAAGGTGATTGAAAATGAGGATGATTGGCGTAGTAACGTGCATTCACGTAGAGCTCTCCAGCAACAAGAAGCCTTAAAATATGACATAGTTCATCATTGCCGTATATAGCCATGGACGCGGAATTATATAAGCAATTTCCATTTGACTTTGAACGTTTTGGTACAAGCGAAACTGGGAGATCTTCAGGCATTAGTAATGTAGCTATATGGTCATCAGGAACCTTTCCAATAAGTGAATGACTGCTACCGCGTTGTGATGTTAACAGCCGAAGCTTGTTTTCATACTTTAGAACAATACCGCTGCATTGAGTAACATCGTTTTCGATCATTGCTTTCTTCAAGAACGCCATATCTCTCAGAGTATCGTCAAAAGACATTTCGCGAAAATGAGAATAACAAGTTCTACAAGAATACAATAAATTCTACTCCTGTAGCCAACAACAAGTGAAAAGTTTTTGATGATTTATAGCAGTAGCATGCACGCTTATTTATACACTTAACAGGGTGTGACCATCAGTGGGTGTGACCTGTTTCGGTATTAATTGGACCAACTCCTTGATAAAAAACACGTACCAATTTTGGACTAAATGCAAAAAATTGCCTCTTCCGTGTGCTGACGTCCGTTCTTGGTACGCCGCCTACATTTTTTATATTTTAAGATCTCCGGTCGCACCCAGTTGTTGTTTTCCATGTGCGACTATGTGACAAAAATGCAAGAATTAATGCACCCAATTTGAACCGCTTGCCGCCACTCTTCTCCGCAGAGGCTTCTTAGTATAATTTTATTTGTAAAAAGAGACGATTAAATTCTTACTTATTAGGTAATGGTTATTTATGCGGGATAATTAGGGATGCATGGGGATATTGCCCTGATTTCGCCCGAAGAAGCCTCTGCAGAGGAGAGTGGCTTGCCGCATGGTTTGACGCTAGTATCCAGCTGACCAGCTCTAAAATGTCTGCGCATATATATAGGATATATAACTCAACCATGTTTATCGGGACATGTAAACTATGCCTGTGGGACTATGACCTATGGGATATATCGAAATATATATGTACATATACATATTCTTTGACTTGGATTCAGTATTATTTCATTACTGTTATAGCGTAAAACATATTTTCCACCCACTCACAAGCAAGAACCGGAGTGCCACAGGGTTTGTTTTAATCAGATCTTTATCCGATAAGTGGGAAAGTGGCATACAGGAAATTGCTAATGTTGCCGAGCAGGCTATGCTGATTACCGGCTATTAGTAAAAGACGGAGCACGGAGCAGCATGAAATTTAAAATCTGATATAATAAACTAGTTTTTTATAATTACTCATTTTTATAAATTATTACCTATTACAAATAGTTTATTTCAAATATAAAGGGAAGGAGCTGTGTTTAAGACGATAAAGTCATGCTGACTTTATATTCGTTGTTTATATTAATTTACCTGCAGACGCATACAGTATATAGCTAAAACCTCTTAATACAACTAAAAGATCGTTAGTCTAATTTTAAGCAATCGTATAACTAGACTTTGCGCAAATTAATTGTTTCGTTAATGCAGAACTCTCAAGTCATGATTAATTTTGGATTCAATTTCGGGTACTGCTATACCAGAGGCAGTAAGAGTAGTGTCATCTGCAAACATTCTTACTGTTGATTTCTTAATACAATTTGGCGAATCGTTTATGTAAATCAAAAAAAGAAGAGGTCCCACGATAGAGCCTTGGGGGACTCGATATTCTATTTTTTGAGGTTTGGATAGACACCATTTACATAACACCTTTGATAACGATTTTCTAAATTTAAGGCGGATGACTGCATACCGTAGAAACCAAGTTTTGCTGTTGAAATTTCATGATTCACAGTGTCGAAAGTTTTTTCTAGATCAAGGAAAACTGTAATATTAAGTATACCATCATCCATATTTCTATACCTAACCATTCATTAGTGGAATGTAGAATTGCATCCGCTGTTGAGTGCATTGGTCCAAAGCCAAACTGATGTTTGGAAATCAGATTATTGTTGTTTAAATAAGTAAATAATTGTTTATGAAGAATTTTTTCAAAGATTTTGCTAAATGCTGACAAAATTGAAATAGGACGATAATTATCGGCTAAGTTTTTGGACCAAATTTATGCAAGGGAATAATTTTGGCAACTTTCCACTCTGTGGGAAATGTTTCGTTTGAATCGACAAGAGGGCGTTCAGTTTTTTATACTTCTTTTGGTTGGGTGTTACAAAGTAACCGCGAAGCCTGGGGATGAACTTGTTTTGTATCTTCAACTTGACCTGGCACGTTGTTTATTGTTTGTTATTTCTTCGTCTCCATTCAATTTTTTAACGACAGTGCAATCTTGCACAAGGGTTTTAGACTCTTGTTTAGGTTTCAATGGAGTCCCAAACAGTAAAAAATTAAAATTTTGTCTTCGTGTGATATCGACACGTCTGCGAACTGACAACAAACTATCAGTACGGCGTACATTCTCGATTTCTGCAAATATCTTACCACAATTGGTTTTCAAAAACAAAGAGTTTTCCATTACTGGTTAGGCTATATATGCTACTCGTTGTCTCACGGCAAGTGCTCTGATAAAATTCAACTACAGCTGGTTTCTTAATAAGTTCCGGAAACGGATTGCAGTGTTTGGCTTATCGTTAATTAAATACTTTTTTGAATTCCTTAATTCCTGCCCACATATGACAATGTTCAAATATTTGTGATAAAACTGCGTCTAATTTGCCTTCAGTTACATGACCAGTGCTCTACAGGGTGAGTCAGAAAAAACGGACACCTTTCAAATTCAAATTAGCCGCATAGCAGCTGTAATTTGACATAAGTTGCCTACATATCTCCCTTTGGGAGTTATAATAGTACACGCGCTGCGCTGCGAATTATAGTTAATAAACACTTTTGCATTAATAAACGACGTCCTGTTGTCACATGGGAATTGACAAATTCCAGCTATACGTTCGCGGCTAATTTGAATATATGCAAAGTGTCCATTTTTTCTGACTCACCCTGTATACTGTGTTATGTGGAAATTTATTTAGATACATCACAACCCTAATAATTGTGCAAGCGCGCGCACTCTGGACTAGGGTTGCTTCCTTTCAAATGCACAGATAATGAGGGTTTTACTTCCATGGTATAGAAAATTAACCGATTAAGCGTGAAGCAATAAAAAGCAAAACTCATTTAAAGAAATAAATCACACACACTTTCTAAGTTTACAAGTCAATTAATTCGACAAACGTTGGATGAAAATGCGCAGTTGGTATCTGGTCTACAACAGATTATTATAGTCCAGGGTTAACTTATAAACATTCGAGTTGATGTTTACTTTAAAAATTCAAATTATGTGCAAGTACAACCAAGACCAACGAGCTTTTATATAATAATAATAATAATAATAATCTTTATTCATCAAATACCAATACAGGCACATATGAAATTACATGAAAAAGATACAAAACGTATCGTTATAATAACTATAAAATATTGTAAGATATATGCACAGTCGCGCGTCTACTCGCTAATTTTGTCATGTTTAATATATAGGCCTTTAAAAACATAAAATATGTAGTCAGGAAGAAGAGATGGGCATTTCACTTTAAAAAAGTGTAACGGGATTTGAAACGGTTAAACAATTATTAGTCAACATTTTTAGCATACGCTTTCTTCCACATGCAATTAAAGTGAGTATACTTGTCATTATTTGGTCGTAAATAATGTAAATTTACAGAAACAATAGCATATTAATGATTAGGACACCAATATATTGTTACAAGAACTTTCTACCATGAAAAATGCATAAAACATAGACCCGCGAGATTTTATTCTCGACCTCGACGTTCAACCCTCACCATTGATTTATCTAAAAACAAAGTGTGGTTGTAATTAAACTAATCAAACTCGGATATCGCCACCGCCCTCAAAAACAATTATCACCCACTTACAGATTAAGCTACCTCATTTCCTCAACGTTTAAATGAACACACTCCCTTGAACAACGAAGAATTTCGACAATGTTGGACAACCTAGTTAGCATTTCCTGTTTGCAAGTTTAAAAACGAGCTGTGGTCCTTATGCTCTCCAAACTCCAGCAATTAGTCACTCTAAGAGAATATAAGGTTTGCCACTGTTACATATTTGATTAATATTGATAATGTCCGCGTGTATAAAGATCCAAAAGGATGGCTCTGTTGTTGCAGTTATCCCAGCGTTTGAACTTACAAAGAATTTAGAAGAACTCAGAAATAAAATTGATGAAGACGAGTTGCTAGAAGGGAAATTTGCTTTTACTGCCGTTGCCAGTCAAGAGGAAAAAGAAACCACAGTTGAAGACGTGGTACTCTCTGATGATGAGCATGGTGAAAGTAGCAGTAGAAAAGTCGTCAAAATACAGGTAAAGACTGATCAAAAGTGCAAAACTGAGGAAAAAGCACATGGAAAAACAGAAGAAACGTCCAGTTCGCCGAACGCAGTTGAGGAAAAATGGAAAGCTGCTTTCAGATATCAATCACCGTGGGAATTGAAGAGAATGAAAATTTACTCTGATGACGAAATTAGAAAGGCAAGGGGAATGCGTTCAGAATATTTGAAGTTCTGGAACAAACGGGTAAAAGAATTGTGTCGACAAATGCCAAATGCATCAAAAGCGAAAATATCCTCGCAAGTGAATGAAGAATGGAGAAAAGAACAGAACACAATATTGAATGCAGAAGCAACCGTTTTGGAAAAAATGGGTGGAAAATCGCCTGAAGGCCTCAAGCCAGGTACTCTACACAATAACTTGAAAGCCATTGATCACGCACAGAATAATTTAGAAGAAACTGAAGCAAAGTTGGCAAACAAAGACATTTCAGCAGTTGAGAAACAGCGACTAATTGCCAATCAAAAACGCGCAAGACCACAATTAAAGCGTGCCCAGGAAGCGATGAGAAAGAATTTGAATGCGAAGAAACAGAAAACAGACTGACTATACATAGTGTTTTTATTGTGAGGCCTGTTCAGACGGTTCAGATTTTCCGAATACTGTAGTTGTTGATATATAAATGAAAATCGGAATACGTCTTTAGATAAATATAAGAGATTGACATTGAATGAACAATTACTGTGAAACTAATTAACTTTTGTGTTATAGAGAATATATACAACTGATTGTTGATTGAAACAAATTGATTTATAAATTATATCAGCATAAATATACTTAATATATGGGAGCAAATGTATTAGTTATTGAAATTAAAATTCGAGTTGTGTTTATTAATTAACCTATAACAAAGTCATAGGTTTGACTCAACAATTTGTGGTACTATAAGATTATAATATAATGTCACTATAATTAGTGACAACTTAAAACAACATGAACAGCCTAGTTCGCGAGCGTCAAATTTAACGGGCGAACTGATACGCGCTAATGAACTAGATTGTTTATCAACACGCGTAATACGACACAATCATGATGAGCTGTCTGTACTGGGTGCTTAAAATTGACTCGCGCGGAATTAATACATTGACGTCTTCAGTAAAAGAGGGAAAACGAAAATGGCAAAACGAAAAGTAAAACGCTTAATAATTTCTGTTCACTCATTTAGTGTTCGAATATTATGAAGAACGCGCATTGCTGCGTGCAAAATGTTACTAAAAGCCGGGAAATGGGCTCACAAATGATTGGATTTTGTCGCAGAATCAGTTATTGGTCTATCCATCTTTTGGCAACCGATCAGGCAAACAGACTCAGCACCAAACAACTCTATACCACGCTAACATTGTCAGCTAAAGCTGGTTTCCACAATGGGCGTGTAAAAACAAATATTTAGAAAGTATATATATAAATTATAAGTACAAAAGTCAAAATAGATAAGCCAATAAAATTGCAGAGTAGCATATATAAACCATATTTACACTGAATGATGCGATTTTAAAGGTGATGAGTAGCAATTTTTCTTTCAAAGCTTGATAGGATTTTAGTTTCTCGTATGTGTTCAGGTTGGAGTTCCATATGGAGACTCCATCATATAAGTAAAGGCGGTAAAGCTCTTTTTCATAGTATTCGTACGTGGCTTTGGCAAACGTATTGTACTTCAGCTGTCACGAAGACGGTAACTGAAACACGGATGAATTATAGTACACCGATATAAGTGAATATGAATGAATCATTGTACACCGATATAAGTGTTTTTAGATCAACAAATTATTTTATACGTTTGAGAGCGTATCTACATTGTATGCTCTTATCCGCTCTTAATTATCCGCATTCGCTCTTTACTAAGACCGTCATATTGTCATTTTCGCGCGAGTCTCCACGTTGAATGAAAAACGTCTATATATCTTATTGACTCTGTCATTTTAATAGGGTTAAATACGCACAGAAATGAGTTGATAAAATGCAAAATAATGGAAACTGCGAATAATTTCATTTTAATATCGACGTTTCGACTAATATTTAGTCATCATCAGGATACTTATGAATGCTAAGATAAAATTACAAAAACTATATACAGATCAAAAGTAAGACAGATGTTATATATCTGTCAACACAACATCAATTAAAGATAATAAGTTCTTTCGACGCTTTGGTTCGGTGGTTAAGGTGATATATAACACCTGTCTAGAGTACGTTAAAGGGGCAGGGGTGGATAATACATAATACCTAAAGAGTAAAGTAGAATGACCCCGGAGCATTTATATTTTTTAAATTCTATGTGCTATAACTACTGTACTTGTTTTATGCCAACAAGTCTGAGAAGTGCCAAGAATATATGTTGAAGACAACCTACATGCATACTAATATACTACACGCCCCACAAAATTGTTTAGGTTTTGTATTTTACTCATAACATACAAGGCATATTAGTTATCCGAAAAAACACACATTTGGTTTCAACTAAGCTAAGAAACACAACAAGAATGTCCGACTACTGTCAGACTGCAATTTTTGTCAAAAATGTTTAACAGATGAAGATTAACATAGAAAGCGATAAATTTCGGGTAAAATCTTCAGCTCAATTTCCATATTAACCACCTTAATTTTAATACAAACTGAATCTTAATCCTAACATTAATCCTAACCACAACCACAATTCTAACCCATCATCCTGACCCTAATCCTTGTGACGTAATTTCGGAATATCAATATGGAAGTCGCACAAATTAATATTTGGGAAAACCCCGAAGAATTCCGGGTGAAATCTTCTGCTACCCCAAAGAATTCCGGGTGAAATCTTCTGCTACCCCAAAGAATTCCGGGTGAAATCTTCTGCTACCCTGAAGAATTCCGGGTGAAATCTTCTGCTACCCTGAAGAATTCCGGGTGAAATCTTCTGCTACCCTGAAGAATTCCGGGTGAAATCTTCTGCTACCCTGAAGAATTCCGGGTGAAAATCTTCTGCTACCCCGAAGAATTCCGGGTGAAATCTTCTGCTACCCCGAAGAATTCCGGGTGAAATCTTCTGCTACCCTGAAGAATTCCGGGTGAAATCTTCTGCTACCCTGAAGAATTCCGGGTGAAATCTTCTGCTACCCTGAAGAATTCCGGGTGAAATCTTCTGCTACCCTGAAGAATTCCGAGGTCCTCAACAGGGGGGGTGCGCATATTAAATGCAATAGCCCATTAACGAACAAGTTGCTAAATTCAATTATGAGAGCATTTACTAGATCTTAAACAGCCAAGGCATTCAACTAACAAAGCAAAAGTGACAAACCCTCAAGATATGTATGGCTTACAACCAACATTGCTTATTGCTAACAAGGCACAAGTGATGTTGACAATGAATTTGTGGCCATCAGCAGGCTTCTGTAATGGTGCAAATGGATATATCGAAGATATAATGTATGCACAAAGTCAAGAACCTCCTCTTTTACCCATTGCTGTTGTTGTTAAATTTGACAACTATATTGGTCCATCATTTTCTACAATACCTTGTTGTGTTCCTATTCCGCCGATAACAGTCAGTGTAAACCTAAACAATGTTATCCACGAGAGACAGCAACTACCACTAACACTTGCATGGGCTTTAACAATTCATAAAAGTCAAGGAATGACTATAGACAAGCTCTGGGTTGATATTAGCAAGAAAGAACATTCCTTAGGAATATCATGTTGTGTTAAGTCGTGTTCGAAATCTTTCTTCCATAGTTATCGAACCAATGCCATTTGATCGACTTAGCTCAATGAAGAAATCCGACACTCTCCACTACCGATTAATAGAAGAAAAACGTTTAGAAAACTTGGCCAGAACCTGATCGTCAAGTTTTAGCTGTGTGAATAAGTTTCTTTTCATTTTTGATACATGTGTATTCTAATAGTAGCATATAATTCTTACACAATTTACATTTAGGCGCTATGCTATCCCCACTTTGTTTTTAGATGTAGTATGATATTGATTTAATCATATAGTAAGTACTCAGGGTTAGCAATCTTTTTTTTTAATTTTCCAACAGATACCTGTACAAAGACATGGAACCAACTAGCAATGAAGGTACGCAGTAAAGATTGCATTAAATCTAGCACACAGCTTAGGTTAGGGGATCACTCTTGGTGGCCTATTAGTACTCAAAACAACACATAATGCTTAATTTAAGTGTGAACGTTTTTAATGCTAGCTTTTGAACAAGTGTACTTGTCACAGTAAAAATTGTCAAAGTACAAATGTTGCTCATCTGTATGAGTGAACAGAGAAAACTTGTCAAAGTAATCTGAGCACTTGTATGCAGTTGGTCAGTGACTATTGTTGTAATGGGTAATAATAGCATCTTGGCAGTCAGAAAACCAAATCTTGTCATATAAAATTTGTTGTAAGTACACATGTGCAACTACAAATAAAACGTGCCATATAAAACTTCTCATAGAAAACTTGTTTGTCTGTAACCGGCTTAGGTAATAATATAATAGCTCAGCTAGTACTTGTAATAAACCATTAACACAAAGCACTAACTTGTTCAGAGTTTATATAGGACACATACAGTACTAAATTATGCTAAATTAGTATAATTACATAGGTAATTATTGAAAATCCTCCACAGTGAATGGTTGCCGTTCAATTGATTATAACAAGAGTTTTTCAAAAGCCGTTTTTGTCAAAGTATTAGTGACAAAGAAAGGTATATTTTGTATTTTTTCCAAATAATTGCCTATGTAGTTATACTAATTATTCACCTCAGGCTCAATGATAATTGCGAATAAAAACCTTGACTTCGCATGATTCATATTGTTAAATCTTGAGACAATTTGCATGCTGTATACTATATATTTAATTCTAGAGACTGCTAATATTTTCAATGTACAATACTTCCTGTTTTAATAAGGAATTTTAGTAAGGTTTTATTACAAAGTCTTGATGCACTATCGTGTGCATCCCGAATTAATTGGAGCAAATGAACTGTTTTTTTGTTCCCACAGGTCCTTAAACTGTTAAACTCCCCATCAGAAGCAAACCCTCCATCAGAAGCAAACCCTGAAATATAAAAAAGTATAAATTATGAACGATTGGTTGAAAGAAACAACAGAATATCATTATGAGCTTGTAAATGTTGGTAGCATTGCTTAATTTGGTTACCTGATGTAAATGGTCAAATGTTATGTACGTACCATACATTCAAACATGGTAAGGGAGCAGTCATTATTAATGACATGGGGTGGGGCAGAAGATATTTCACAACTCTTGATAAATTTTTCATGGTCCACCCCCAAGGTCACCGTTTATTGTCGTAGCCCCCCCTCCCCATGCGCGAAGTGTTTGCATGTTGTATATCAAGAAGTAGGCTATATGTTATTTTATTATATGGCAAGTGCTTGTTTTGGTAAATCTCGCAATCTGATTGGTCCCTGACGAGGCAGGATTTTCCCGTATTGCCCACGGGCAATACGGTATTCTTATTGCCCTGCGACGACTTGAACACATTTCAAACCAATAAAAGCATTAAAAAATCCTTAAAAATAATTTAAAACAATGAAAAATAAACGGAAAATACGGAAAAGGGATAACTACAAGGGATAAAATCAAGTTTTGTTGGCTCAAGTCGAAATATTAAGGTAAATTTTACGATGTTTTTTAACTAAAACAATCAAGAATATTTTTGTTTTTTCGAACATGCAAAGTTGTTTTTGTCCTTGATCCGATAGCTCAATATCACTATATTTTCTATTAATTTTATATTTTATTCTATAAATGGTACTGTAGAGTAGTTTTACTAAGCTAAGATTAGATAAATTTGTAAAAAACTAAGACAAATTCGTATCATTGAAATTATTTTGACATTTGAAAATGACCGGCTTTGAGTTTCGGACTTTGTACTTTGCCCTCGCGTGACCAACTTTTGGCAAAATGAATCGTTTTTTGTTGTCTGAAATGCCATATAATAAACAACTTACTAACTTCGACTGTTCGGTCTGTACGGTAAAATATCAAGCCTCGGTCTTGCTGTATTGACCTCGCGATCGCGCGGGCAATACAGCAAGACCGCAGCTTGATATTTTACCGTACAGACCTCACGCTCAGTTAGTAAGTAGTATGTATTATGCTTAATCACCTGGCCTCTTTTAAGAATTTGTCAGTGAATGGGGCCATCAAGAATAAGGGAGCCAATTAGGAGGTGGTGAATGAGAAAAGTAGGAACTTGTTGGGGTGTCTGGGGACCCTCTCCCAGAAAATGTTTGTATTTTTAAGTGTCTGGGGCTTGATATTCGGAATTTTTAGACACATTTTTTTATACATTTCATCTGCTAGACAAAGATTTGGTAATGGGAACACTAAAACACTCTTCTTAACTTCTTTGCTGATATTTTATACAAAAGGGACCCTCATTGGGGGGGGGCAACATAGTTCACTGAAGGAGCCAAAACAGGGCTGGGGGGACAAGTCCCCCCAGTCTATGGTATGAAAAGAGCCCTGTGCTTAACTAATGACTAATGTTGGTAAATAGCCTTAATTAACTGCATTCTGAATAACTTACGACACTTTAGATACAGAAGTTAGCCTTTTTTAGTCATTCTCAACTGACATATGATATCCTGTTCAAAAATACCACATGTCTGCTTATAATGTCATTTCTGTTTGATATTGAAGTTCATTTTACAAGCCAGTGAAGTACTGATTTCTTTCAACAATTACACTTTAAATTTTTGGTAGCCCACCCCTTCTAGTCACGAATGTTTTGCCAGCCACCTTTAGTAGTCCAAAACATTTTCATGGGCCCCTCCAATTATTTTCTGCCCCACCCCCTGCCCTAAAATATAATAATTTTATAATATTAAAACAATATTTAGTCTGCTCGCAGGGAGCAGGCTAAACAACCTGCTCGCAGCAAGCAGGCTAAACAATATTATATCTATTATTAATCCAGTTATGTAGATCATAATCATTAATACACTATATAAACATTGCTACACAACATACAAATGTGTGCTCACCTACAGTTGTCATTTCCAGATAATCCATTTTAGCTTTAATTCCATTTGCAATTTCTCTTACAGAGTGACCCTTCAATGAATGATAAGGAACGTATTGAATGGGAAGGCAGTATGGCTTACAATCCCTTCGTTCTTCGGAAATCAGCATAACAAGAACATGGGATGCTGCAGGCTGTTGCTTCTTTATATACAAATTGGAGATATAATTAAACCAGTCGGATTTAATTGATCACAGTTCCTTTTGAACATTATGATGTTATTTGATGGCTGAAGACAAAGCATAAGTTCAGAAATTTTTGAAAGAAGAAGAGATTGCCTTTGCTGCAGAAGCTGGCTAAACTCCACTCTCTCCCATGATAATTCCATTAACTTTTTTGGATGTAGTATGGGATGCATACTTAGTTTCATACTGTTTATTTGAACGGATCAAACCTTGCGACAAAAAAGGATTTATCACTTGTCAACTGTGCAGCTAATGTCTCGAGCATTGACAGCAATGCTGTATGATCCGACTGATTACCGAGCAGTTGAAAATCATTCCTTCTTTTCTCATACTCAGTCCTCAAGGCTTGTAGTTTACCATCTCTCATATCTACATCACCACTCCAAATTCTGGATACGGACTCTTGCAAAGCACCTTTGACATCACATTCATCCATAACTTCCAAATGGAAGGTATGATTTGTGTAAACGTATTAGATAAACAGTATTATTATCCTCAAAAAAATCATACTATACTGTATATCCACTCATTTGTATTACTGGTTCAGTGCTAAATTCAGAAGCTGCTGTTCGTTTTTCGGTGACATTGGTGCTGATAGTTGCAATATTAACCTTGGCCTGTACTACAAAATAATATATATAAAATTATAAATCATTGTATAAAAATAAACTCGAAGAAGTGCAATGCAATGCTTGATGTGATTGGATGGATAATTAAGACTAGTTTGGGCAGGGCAGGGGAAGGTTCTAATATCAGCATAACCTCAAATTACATAGTTAGTTCGAGACAGTTTTAAATTGTCAACTAAGAAAGTCTTTTGAACTAATGATATAATGAATTAGTATAATAACATATGTGATTATTGAAAATTATCCAAATTGATTGGTTGCCATTCAGGTGATTTTAATGCAATAATCACCTAAAGAGTTTTTCAAAATAGCGAAAAGCCTTCTTGTCAAAGTAAGCAATGAAGAAATGTGTATTTTTCCCAAATAATCACCTGTGTAATTATACTAAAACAATTACTCATCTCAAGCTCGGTGATTATCATAAATAGAAACCTTGACTTAATCTTGGGTTTTATTCACTGATAATCACCTCATCTTTGGCGAATAATTGTTAAATGTTACAAAATGTCTGCCAAACCATTACAATTTTGTGTAAAGTCAAAATATTATTTTAACATATTAAATAACATACTGTTAGTGGTGAGCCTTGATCTTGCTTAGGGATACCATGCCACATTGGACCTCTAAATAGCCTATTAAACCGAGTTGGAAACTCTGCACACATTGTTTCATGCCATTGTGCAAAATCTTTGGGCATTCTGATCTAAAAACATACAAAACAACTGTTAACCATATTACCATGTATACATTTCATTTCTAATTAACTTACAGTAGATATATGTAGGCTTAAAGTTAAACATAATAATTAAGCCTATGATAAAGTATCTATTAATACCTTATTGCTGAATCTCCTACACAATACAATTAGAATCATTATATCTTAAATTGAGATAGACCAATGCTAAAAATACTGTTGTAGTAAATAATGAATATGTTTAACTCGGTTAATTAATTTAATTACAATATGTTATTGCCAATATAATTGTATTGCACAAAGATATATTAACCCATTTACTGGCAGTACTCTACCACTGACAAGTAAAATCGTCTGGGGTTAGACAGCATATATATATATCAGCATATATATATGATGATGACCGAAACATAGTCGAAACATAGATAAATATTAAAATGTTATCAATTTTTGGAGTTACCCTTGTTTTGTATTTTATTAAAATACTCAGTGGTTCTAAGAATTTTTGGTTTATCCTGATGATGACTGAAACATAGTCGAAACATAGATAAATATTAAAATGTTATCAATTTTTGGAGTTACCCTTGTTTTGTATTTTATTAAAATACTCAGTGGTTCTAAGAATTTTTGGTTTATCCTGATGATGACTGAAACATAGTCGAAACGTAGATAAATATTAAAATGTTATCAATTTTTGGAGTTACCCTTGTTTTGTATTTTATTAAAATACTCAGTGGTTCTAAGAATTTTTGGTTTATCCTGATGATGACTGAAACATAGTCGAAACGTAGATAAATATATACTAAAGTAGGGCGCATTTGGGTGGATTGCCAGTTAATGAGTTAAAAGGATGTAATCAGTCCATATCTGTATGCATGATTCTATTTCTTTAATAGAAATGCAAGAATTTAAATTGATTTAAGATCGATGCAATTGTGATTTCTACATATTGGTGTTCATGATACCTGTTTTATATTTGTGCACCTAAAAGCAAAATTAATCTAATGTCTAACGATGCGTATCATTTTACATTTGAAACGAAGGCGTCTGGTCAAGCGAAGCATGTCCAAAATAAACCAAAAAATGTCAAAGACACTTACATTGTTTTCAAATAATTTCTTGCTGCACTTCTCTGGGGGAAAATAAGCATTGTTCCTTTCTTGTTGGCCTTTTGAGGAGTATTCCCTTCGGATGCAATCGTTAATTTATTCCTGTAAAGTATCATCTTCATCACTTGAGACCATTGATTCCTTTTATAAAACACACAATAGTACATGATCTCTGTGAGGTACTTTGTAGAAAATGTAAACAAATGAATGTATTAATGCAAAAAAAAAAATGCGAAGCACGCCACGCTACATTTCAAATTTCGCCGTAACTTTGTCAATTTTGTATTGTTTTTCTTTGAAAGTTGGTCAGTAGGTACTGTTTTTAAAGCTCTATAAAACGGTGTATTAGCGTAAATCACACGGTTTTTAAGATAGAAGTTATAATCGATCAAAGGTACTGAATATATAATTAGTTTACCGATATGATAAATATATCAGATTGTTTAGCGATTTGTTTGGCATTATCCAAGAACATTTTTTTTCTGAATCGATTGGTGGTATTTTCGTCCGTTTTGGGTGAGGGGCGCCAAAGATACAAGCGCTCAAAAGTCATCCTCTGGAGGATGATATTCGCTGGTGCCGTTTAGAATGAGTTAAACACAATTTCTTCAATGTACTAATAAACAAAATTCTGTTATTTCACTGTTTAACTACCGCGGCCGAGAGGAAAATAAAATATTTGAACGCAATGCGTTATGGGAATACGTTCACTCCTCCTCTGGATGGGGACACCAGCATACATACTTTCTGATAACAGTAATAACTTTGTCGGAGCGGAACGGGAACTGTGAGAGTTGGTGGAGGCAATTCAATCAGGAGAAAATAGCAAGCAAGACAACCCGAGATTATAATATTGAATGGAACTTCAACCCTCCTTCTGCACCACACTTCGGTGGAGTATTCGAGGCAATGATGAAGAGCAGTAAGAAAGCCATAAAAGCCATCCTCGGAAATGTTAACTGCAATGTTTGCACAATTTGGAATGTCCTTCATAAGATCATGGATTATGTTGTGGAAGTTTTCACCTGATGCTGATGCTCCCATTATTATACGCTTAAAACGGTTGGGGCCATATCTGATTAGGACTGTGTTTGGAACATGCATGTTGAGAACCAATCTGACATAGCAGGTTTTCTTTGGAATTGCAGTGAGTGGGGATAGCCACGGTGTTGTGCCATCCACTTTTTCAATAATTCAGTCTTCACACCTTTCACATAATTTCTTGTTTACTTTCTTCTTCATGTTATGTGGAATTGGTCTTGATGAATACACTGCGGGTGGTACAGTGTTGTCGATTTTGAGTTCTACCTCAACATCTTTCAAATTTCCAGTTCCTTGGAAACGTTTCTTTTGTTTATTGAGTAAATTTGCTATGATTAGGTCTTTGTGTTGCATAATATTCAACGTTATTAGTCCTAGTGCAGTGGATGATTCACAACTGAGGATACATCTAGATTTCCCCATGATACCTAAAATGTTGCTTCTGTGGGGGAAAGTTCTATAGGGGTTTCCTTTCCATATGCACACATTTTTGCGTTAGTGTTAATTAGTTTAATGCAGTTGTCTTCGTTTTTAATGCGCTTAAATATCTCATGAATAATGTTGACAGTAGCGTCAGAATCAATTAGCACTTTGACTTGAGTATGCCCTATTGTGATCTGGGTCTCAGGTGTAAAGTAAGTATCATCATCTGAGTCTTGCAAGTATCTGTCATTGGGTGTCTTGAGTGGGATGATATATTTGATTGATTTACTGCTCGATTTACACTATTTTGCGAAATGTTCCGTTTTTCCACAATTATCACACGTTTTTCCTCTAGCTGGGCAATTAGACAGGTACTTTTTACATTGGTGACTGGTTTATTATACGCTGAATGCCATCTTCAATTGAATGCACCCTGTGGTTGTCTCTGGTTCATGTTCTGGATTCGCGATGCTGTTTCTTTTTGAAGCATTTAGTTCTGTATTTGCATTCTCTAGTCGTCAGGCTTGCTGGTCCGTAATTTCCAACAAATTTCCATGCGCTAACAAAGCTTTTAAGTCCATGGTTTCACAAACTCGGGTCTCGTGGATAATTTGTATTTTGATCTCTTTGTCTTTGTTCACAAATTTGCAGTCTGCTGCTTTGGTTTTGAGTCTTCTATAGTATTCTGTCAAGGTCTTGTTGGTGTCTTGTACGAGTTTGCGGAATTCGAAGATAGCTACGTCTTTGTTTCCACACAGATTAAAATACTGCATCAACCAATCAATCAATAGGTCTTTAATTGCATAAAATAAAAAATACATATTCTATGTTACTAAATATTGTAAAGATTCTTATATTTACATCAATTAAAAGCAGAATATACTCAATATATATGTTATAATAGTTTCATTATTAAATATCTTGAACGTGCGGTGCCAGTGTGGGTAGAGTATAGCAAATACGGCGGTTGACTGTTGTATAAAACTACCTGAAAAAGACAATGAGAACTTCAACGTTTCGAGCGAAGGCCCTTCGTCTGGAAGTTAGTAGAATGGGTTGGGGGAAAACATATGCTTTTATAGTAAATACAACAGTGATCATGTGATAAAAAATAAACCAATCAGATGGATTTAATCAGGCACAAAAGGCCATCTAACCTCACTGAAGCTGAATTTAGTGCTCTCAAATCACCCTGTGCTCGGGAAGACATTGTTATCAAACCTGCTGATAAGGGTGGTACCTTGGTTGTTTGGAGAGCTGACTTATATCGCAATGAAGCTCGTCAACAATTGAGTGACAGCACCTTTTACAGCATATTGATGATGATTTGACTTCTACCAATCTGTCATTCCCCATCATGATGGTTTGAGAGCACTAAAATTTGTATTAGATAAGTGCCCCAACCAGGAACCATCTACCACTGTTTTACTCCGTTTGGCTGAATTAGTGCTCACCCTCAACAATTTTTCATTTGATGGTGAGCATTACCAACAAGTAAGTGGTGTAGCCAGGGGAACCAAAATGGGTTCCAACTATGCCAATTTATTCATTGGTTTTGTGGAAAAGCAGATCTTCGAGCAATACACTGATCCCATACCTGATTACCTCGGTAGGTACATTGATGACTGTCTCAGCACAGCATCCTGTTCCCGTAGATATCTTCTCTTTACTTCTTCCCATCCCAACCACACTAAAAGGTCTATACTTCTTCCCATCCCAACCACACAAGGTCTATTCCCTTCTCTCAGTTTCTTTGCCTTTGCCACATTTGCAGTGAAGATGAGGACTTCCATACCAAAAGTCAGGAAATGAGAAACTTTTTTGTCCAATGCGGTTATCTAACCCCTCTCTTAGATACCGCCTTTTTGAAGGTCTCCAATATTCCCCTATCTGAAACCCTTAGAGACCATGTGTTTAATTTTCCCATCCCTTCAATTTCAAAGTAAGGGATGTCATTAGGAAGAATTTTCATATCTTGAAAATCGACCCTGAAACATCTTCCATTTTCACCAATAATCCCTTAGTCTAGTTTCGGCATAGTAAAAATATCTGTGAAACCCTAGTCCACAGCTCTTTACCACAGGACTCGTCGTCACCTAATGGCACGTTTCCTTGTGGTGTGAAGCTGTGTAAAACCTGTAAGTATATAGATTCTTCCACTACAATTTTGGCACCAAAATCTAAGTACACCATTAAGCACCATTTCATGTGCACCTCATCTCATCTACTGTCTTTCATGCAGTAAATGTGGGATGGTCTATATTGGTGAAACTGGTAGATATTTAAGGATAAGGTTTGGTGAGCATTGTCGTGCTGTCGTAAACAATGATGCTAAACAACCTGTTGCCAGACATTTCAACACTGGCAATCACAGTGTTCAGACATGAAAATTCTAGCTCTGTGTCCCATTTCTGGTAGTAATGATAGCCGCAAAAGCCAAGAAATGTGTCTCATTTTCCAACTTGGCGCCATTCATCCTCTCGGCATTAATGCGCGCCTCCCTTACATTTAACTCCTATCTGTTTATGCCTGCCACCAGCGGATACTCTACATCTCACCTTATCTACTATTTCGTTCCTTGTTTTCTGTCTTTCTTGCTTTGTTATCTTTTCTAGCTGCTCCTTATATGAAAATTTCTCAAATTACAGGCCTATTTCTCTGTTGACCAACTTCTCCAAAATTTTTGAAAGAGTTATGTATAAACGTCTGATTACTTTGTTGAACAATATGAAATTCTAATATTGTTACCAGTTCGGATTTCAGAAAAACCACTTTACTTCAATGGCTTTAATCCATTTAGTCAATAAAATAACCACAGCCATTGATCGTAAAGAAATAACTGCAGGTGTCTTTTTGGACTTATCTAAAGCGTTTGACACCATTGACCATGATATCAGATCCAAAACATTTAGAGTCTGTAATTAATGAAGAACTGAAAAAGATTGATGTCTGGATGAAATGTAACAAACTTTCTGTTAATATCGAGAAATTACATTATTTCAAATCAAATAGGAAGACAGTTGCTACTAACTTTTCTCTCTGCTTTGGTATAAATTACTTGAGCAGAAGAAAACTGTAAAATGTTTGGGAGTATATATATATAGATGAACACCTAACGTGGAAAGACCACATAAGCTATGTCAGTAAAAATATCTGTTGGTATATTGTACAGGTCACATTTCAATTTATCATCTAAAACCAAATTATCTCTATATTACACTCTAATTTATCCATACAGTACTTATTGTAACCTAGCCTGGTCATCAACATATGTAACAAACCTAAATAGAATATTTTACTTACAAAAGCGTGCTGTGCGTATTATTACTAATGCACATTTCTGTGCTCATTCTGACCCTCTATTTATTCAATTAGGTATACTAGATATTTTTAAAGTTAATTCACTTTATGTCGCTAGGTTTATGTTCTGCTATAAAAGATTTATTGTTGTCACCAATTCTTCTGAACCTATTTATCATTAACAATCTGTAGGTCCACAACTACAATACAAGAAGAGCTGACAATTATTGTCCTCAAGCTTGTCGAACTAATCTAAAACAATTTACTATACTCTTCCAAGGCCCCAAAATCTGGAATGCTCTACCATCACATATAAAAGATTTGTCTAATCTTTCAACTTTTAAAAAACATATGATAGACGCTCACTCAAGTAAACTATTGTATTTATTTCATTGTACTATTTGTTGTTAGAGGTGACCTCACTAGAAAAGCCCAGTGTTTTCATGAGGTCTCCTTGCCATTTACTATTTTCTTTTGTTCTTTCTTTGTAATTGTATTGTATATTGTATATGTTTATGGCGAATTAATTAAAGTTTCAAAGTTAATATATTTTGTGATGTGATTTCCATATTTTGTTTATAGTTTGTTTTGATTAAATCCATCTGATTGGTTTATTGTAATTTATCACGTGATCGCTTTTGTATTCACTATACAAGCACATGTTTTCCCCCCAACCCATTCTACCAACTTCCGAATCTCAACAATTCAAAGTAAGGGATGTCATTAGGAAGAATTTTCATATCTTGAAAATCGACCCTGAAACATCTTCCATTTTCACCAATAATCCCTTAGTCTAGTTTCGGCATAGTAAAAATATCTGTGAAACCCTAGTCCACAGCTCTTTACCACAGGACTCGTCGTCACCTAATGGCACGTTTCCTTGTGGTGTGAAGCTGTGTAAAACCTGTAAGTATATAGATTCTTCCACTACAATTTTGGCACCAAAATCTAAGTACACCATTAAGCACCATTTCATGTGCACCTCATCTCATCTACTGTCTTTCATGCAGTAAATGTGGGATGGTCTATATTGGTGAAACTGGTAGATATTTAAGGATAAGGTTTGGTGAGCATTGTCGTGCTGTCGTAAACAATGATGCTAAACAACCTGTTGCCAGACATTTCAACACTGGCAATCACAGTGTTCAGACATGAAAATTCTAGCTCTGTGTCCCATTTCTGGTAGTAATGATAGCCGCAAAAGCCAAGAAATGTGTCTCATTTTCCAACTTGGCGCCATTCATCCTCTCGGCATTAATGCGCGCCTCCCTTACATTTAACTCCTATCTGTTTATGCCTGCCACCAGCGGATACTCTACATCTCACCTTATCTACTATTTCGTTCCTTGTTTTCTGTCTTTCTTGCTTTGTTATCTTTTCTAGCTGCTCCTTATATGAAAATTTCTCAAATTACAGGCCTATTTCTCTGTTGACCAACTTCTCCAAAATTTTTGAAAGAGTTATGTATAAACGTCTGATTACTTTGTTGAACAATATGAAATTCTAATATTGTTACCAGTTCGGATTTCAGAAAAACCACTTTACTTCAATGGCTTTAATCCATTTAGTCAATAAAATAACCACAGCCATTGATCGTAAAGAAATAACTGCAGGTGTCTTTTTGGACTTATCTAAAGCGTTTGACACCATTGACCATGATATCAGATCCAAAACATTTAGAGTCTGTAATTAATGAAGAACTGAAAAAGATTGATGTCTGGATGAAATGTAACAAACTTTCTGTTAATATCGAGAAATTACATTATTTCAAATCAAATAGGAAGACAGTTGCTACTAACTTTTCTCTCTGCTTTGGTATAAATTACTTGAGCAGAAGAAAACTGTAAAATGTTTGGGAGTATATATATATAGATGAACACCTAACGTGGAAAGACCACATAAGCTATGTCAGTAAAAATATCTGTTGGTATATTGTACAGGTCACATTTCAATTTATCATCTAAAACCAAATTATCTCTATATTACACTCTAATTTATCCATACAGTACTTATTGTAACCTAGCCTGGTCATCAACATATGTAACAAACCTAAATAGAATATTTTACTTACAAAAGCGTGCTGTGCGTATTATTACTAATGCACATTTCTGTGCTCATTCTGACCCTCTATTTATTCAATTAGGTATACTAGATATTTTTAAAGTTAATTCACTTTATGTCGCTAGGTTTATGTTCTGCTATAAAAGATTTATTGTTGTCACCAATTCTTCTGAACCTATTTATCATTAACAATCTGTAGGTCCACAACTACAATACAAGAAGAGCTGACAATTATTGTCCTCAAGCTTGTCGAACTAATCTAAAACAATTTACTATACTCTTCCAAGGCCCCAAAATCTGGAATGCTCTACCATCACATATAAAAGATTTGTCTAATCTTTCAACTTTTAAAAAACATATGATAGACGCTCACTCAAGTAAACTATTGTATTTATTTCATTGTACTATTTGTTGTTAGAGGTGACCTCACTAGAAAAGCCCAGTGTTTTCATGAGGTCTCCTTGCCATTTACTATTTTCTTTTGTTCTTTCTTTGTAATTGTATTGTATATTGTATATGTTTATGGCGAATTAATTAAAGTTTCAAAGTTAATATATTTTGTGATGTGATTTCCATATTTTGTTTATAGTTTGTTTTGATTAAATCCATCTGATTGGTTTATTGTAATTTATCACGTGATCGCTTTTGTATTCACTATACAAGCACATGTTTTCCCCCCAACCCATTCTACCAACTTCCGAATCTCAACAAAGTTTTGAATTGTACCTCTTTTGACAAATGTTAATTCTTTGCATTTACTCAAGTTACAGGTCATACAGTTGTTATTGGACCAATCAAAAACCTGAGCAACTAGTTCACGAGAACAGTCTATACCTATCCACACTGGTGCAATGATTGTAGAATCGTCTGCATACTTGTGCAAGGCAGGAATTAGACCAATTTCAATCTCTAGGTCATTCAATAGGATATTAAATAGGTAGGCTCCACTTACGTAATTATAAACTGTGTGTTGTATAGCCAACAAGGCATCAGTACTGTTGCTGCCACTCCTATACACATGCGGACTCGGGTTAGCCTTCAGGTTATCCCTAGCATGATATTTGTAAATAACCTTTTCAAAAGCACATGCTATAACAGGCGTTATGTTAATTCCTCGTTGTCTTCTATAGGAAGATCAACTTTATTTAGGGGATTGATATTAGCTCTTTTCCATGACCGGGCCCAGGATTGGGTATTAAAGCAGAGATTCCATAACTTACAGATAACAGGAGTAAACACATCAGCTAGATCTTTTCAAATCCAGTAAGGGATATTATCAGGGCCAACTGCAGTTCTTTTCAGTTCTCTTAAAGCCTGCCATACTTGCCTTTCATTTACATCCGGGATCTGCATACTGTTGTCAACTGTAACAGGTACAGGCTCGATATAGCTATCGTCCGTGCAGAGAGACCCAAAGTAATCGTTTAGATGCTCTAGTCGTTCTCTAAGGTGACACTGGATGCACAAAAATGTCTCTGCGGGACAAAAATCCACTTCCTTCCACCATTTACAGCTGCCTATCGGAGTTACTAACAAGCAGGCAAAATAACCCCATAATGATCAGTTTTAATTAGCATGTTCAAAGGGTAATAAACTGTTTCTGAATCAGTGATTAGGTAGAATGGATGAAACGGGTAGAATGGAGGAAACAGGGGTAGACCACTTCTCATCACATTTATAAAGCTTGGTGTGGTACTTTTGGTTTCGTTTGATGCAGCTAGGTCTGTCCCAGAAGATGTAGTGCCTTCATTGTCGCTCATGGTTGTTACTTATTGTTGTCCCATCACCACTTTTGTATCTCGTTATATTCGTCTGATATAGACCTCTATATTATTATGTACACAAGTGTGAATCAAAGACAAATTTATTGTCATGATCAAGGATTATATATGTACAATGGATTGACAGGTAATTTGGATATATGATATGGGTGTATAAACTAGCTGAACTAATGAAATTAACAGGATACAACATAAAGGTAGAGAAATCTACCATTAAAAAACATTGCTGTAGCTTTTTTCCACTTTTAGCTTCTTCTATGGTTTCTTCAAGCACATAATTTACACTCCCATCACAACTGCAACTCCCGCTTGATGATGCTTGTATTTTTTTCCAACATAATAAGCCAAGCTTGTTTAGTATTGCTATCATAGCTTTTGGAAAATATCACCAACACTTGTTTGATATATATATTTAACAATTATCCCATGAGCTCGAGTCGTATACGAGCTGTATATGACGAGAGTGTATTGTAATTACGCATTAATAGACAATTTTGTATTGTAATGTTTTGACAGTTTGTTTAGCCCCAATCCGTGTTGCAACTTGGCCTAAAATACTCAAATGTTTTTGTTAATCATATGCTTTCACTTAATGAAAGCGAAACAGTTTTAGAACAACATTCCTGAAGACTTGAGATATTTTTATATAGGTTTTCATGTGAAACAAATGCTTGTTGACTGCATTCAGTTTTCCGAAAGAATTTCTATTCTGAACATGTTCTTCGCTGCTCTTTCTGTACTAATTGAAAAAAACTTTATTTAACTAGTTTCTAAATTATAAATCCTTTTGCTAACCTGTAGACAATTGCTGGAAGTTTTCTCGTGCTAGTTTTTTCTCTAGTACGGCTCCAAAAAGTTGTTTTCGGGTTGACAAAACTCTTATAGTTTTTGTGCCACCATATGGTTTTTACTACTCACTGTATATGAGCTGATATACTGTGAGTAGCTCAACCAATCAGATTGCAGAATAGCTCATATACAGTGGATAAGTATATTATATAAATATATATTGGTTTATGTGTTCCTTATTTAAACGTTTGTCCGATATGAGTAAGCAGAATTTTAATTTTGTGTTGTCGTATATCTAAATTGTAAGCCATTTTTTACACTGTTTATACATTTGTTTGTTTATATACATAAGAAATATGGAAAGGATAAGATATGTGTTTTATATTGGTATGCATATGTTATTGGTATTGTTACATAATAAATATCGATATATTATGAAAAAGACAATGATTTTGATATATGTGAGGTGTTGAGAGAGTGTATAAAAGAGAAAAATTCAGTTGGAGTCATAAAAATGGATATCAAACAATATTTTCATGATTTAAAAGATTATTAAGGAGAGGTCATTATTTATGGGGATGGGGTGGTTGGCAAATGGGAAAAAAAGGGTTAAAACTTTTTGACCCTCCTCAAGGTTAAAGGAAAACGTTTAGAGCCCATTAATATTATGTCCAAACTATTGTGACCCTCGCCCCTAGTCATTCATTAAGGATGACATCATAAACTAATGAAATAAAGTGTGTGCTTAAATGTCACATTGCTGATCTATAGCAAGACTTCTAGCGGTGAAACAGGATTAATAGTTAAAATAATCAGAACATTTGTACTGCGTCGTTTCACATATCTGCCATGGCGAGTGACCTGATCATCGACAAAACATGGAAGTTAAACAATTTCGTCATGATCAGAATTTGTATCTTGTATTGTCTCAGGTTCATCTGATTCAGAGTCCTTGTTAGTCGCATACTCTGATTCTGAGTCATCACTATCAATCTCAGCAATAATGATTTCCTGGTGTGCCTCTATCATCAGTCTCGATCAGTGTGTCGAACACTGACATATAGTGATATGAAAGTAGTTTTCCCATATGGCTGTGGAATTATGTTTATGACAGGTCCAAGGCATGTTAGCACAGTAATCACAGAGTTGTCCTGTCTTGCTTTCACATGCACCTTCCAGATACTCCATAAATAGTTCTCCAAATACAGGATTAATAATGAAACAATGGATTTTCTTTACATATGAAGAGCCTGGCAAGGTTTGTTCATGGAACTACTAGTATTGTTTAATATTTTAAGCTCTGACTTCTGTGAAACAAGACCATGAATATAGCTGCTCAGCATTGGAGCACTGTCAAATGGATTACTCAAATGATGAGCAACAAGCCGTGCATGTCTTTCCATGCGATCTAGTTCACACTTCTCAAAATCTCTCATTGACATGGATGATATTTCTTCACTTGTAAGCCTTTCAAACTTTTTGTGATATTTCCATTCAATAGTTTTTCCATCAACAATAGCATCACCTGCAGCATAAATACGGAAAGAAACAGAAACTCACAGGATGAACTTGCTTGTTTCCATTGATTGACGAATGCATACATACACAAAAGGTTTAAGACACACCAGATGCCAAGTTGGTTCTTGCAGCTTCATTCTGTCTCCTGTCTGCACAAGCTCGATTTACACAAATTCTGTAATCTGACCATTCCAGCTGGGCATGTTCTGCATCTCGAAATTTAACAGCGTGGTTGGAAACCCCAACTCCAGGCCCAGCATCAGTAATTGTGCAACACTTGGCTGCATCTAAGAAAATGTGAAAACATATTAAAGTAAAACAATGATGTTTTTTACTACAATTTACAAAATTTACTTCCATTTTTACAACAAGAATGTTACACAATAATCCCTCCCCCCCTTTTGACAAACAAAGAATAGATAACATTGTGGTAGCATATGGCTGGCTTTCACTGATATAAATGTGATGTATTTAGTTGCCTGTATGAAAATTAAAAGCTAAATTAGTAATTATAGATTACCTGTGGAAGGTCAAGTTCTTTAACTGTTGCCAAAATGGATCTATAGCAGCTCTTAATCATAACAAAATCACTGGGTGCAACTGGATCAGAAACCATGGCTGGAAAAACATCCAACTCCTGAGCACATTGGTTCACCTGGTCATTTAGAATGACTGGCACCCTGAAAAAGGCAGTGGGTAAAAGTTTAATTTTGGAGCAAGATGCTTCTTAAAGTAGTTGAAACTACAACAATTGTTTCAAATTAATATTTAAATGGTATAATTTTAAAATGTAGGCCTGCTATTCTCAGTGTAAGTATTTTTCGTTTGTTTGCTTTATACATGTATACAGTATAATTTAATACTAAGCTTTAGAATTTATACTTGCATACCTGTTCACATACATAACTTTGTTATGTCATCTTCCATGGTAGGTAGCTTTATCCTCTCTGATCTTTGCAACATAATCTTCATCTTTGTCATCTAGAAGTGTTGGAGCACCAGCCCCAAGTCACCTTTGTTTTAGTCGATGATACTCTTGATCATCAAGATGATCAGTTGTTCGTTTTACCATTTGCTTAAATTTCTGCTTAGCGATATTACTGTTATGTTCCTGAAATATAAAATGGTTTACAATATCTTAATATTTACCTATCCATCCACCCTTCCTGTTTGTGTACCTGTTTGAGTCTCTCTGTCTATAGGTCTCTTTCCTTTAAATCTTGCATACAACACAATGAAGTAATCCCATTAGAGGCGTTATACAGGGTGTAAAAAAAACACCACTTAATATTCTAAGATATTCACTTTGTTTTCAAGCACAATAGATTATAGGCCCCTGGGAATTTAAAATGGCTTCTAATCGCACGAATCAGCTAAACTAATAAAAGTGCAGCTCATAACCGAACAACGAATTTTCATAATTTTACAGTACAACCGAAATCAAAACACAACTGAAGTGCAAAACCTTTTTCAAGCAAGATTTCCTGATCGGAACCCTCCTCACAAAGCAACAATCTTGAGGAACAAGCCTTAATCTCAACAAAGGTAATTCTGGCAGGCGAAGAACAGATAAGGGGGAAAACATTGCCACTGAATTCCCAGGGGCCTAAAATCTATTGTGCTTGGAAACAAAGTGTTGTGCTTTTTTTATACACCCTGTAATTTGTATTTAATAAATTACAATTAATTTTCTGAACATTGGGTAATGCTGATTCCCGATCTTCTTTCACGTATCAAGACCATGACTGTCCAAACGGATGAGTAGCAGTTTCTTTCTGAGTAATCTTGCTGTATGACTAAATCTTCAGCATTCATCTTAGGCCACATAAAAAAAATTACTTGTTTAGCGTCCTCCTCATCAAAATTTTTCAGGTCGGGCGGGCGGATTTTTATTTTTATTTTTTAAATACATAATGTATTTTATACTCAATTCATCAAAATATGATGTACATATGGCTCCAAATCCAAAACAGTAAAACGGTGGCCATTTTGAATTTTAGCCAAGGCCAGAAGGAGGAGGACTGGGTGCCAGGATCAATTTGAGGTTAAGCGGAAGTGAAGCTACAGAATACGAATATTTACAATCGAAATCATCATTTTAACGTTTCCAAAAGCACAAAAGCGTTGTTTTGAGGGTTTTTACACACAAATTTTGAAGGCTTTCTAGAAAATAAAAAATGAAAGAAAAGTTGAGGTCAGGTGCTATGATCAGGTCAGGCGGGACGCTAATGTGGCCTTATTTTGGGAAATTTCAGCAGCTACATTAATAACAGTTGACTTCTTTTACAGTAGTTTGTCCACATTGAAAGAAAGGTGTGCTAGTTCATCTCAAGACTTTCCATAACACAACAAAGGAAGCTTTGCACATTTTTTTGTCTCATTCTGCATCCATTGACAATATTATAAGATACATGATATCAGATTGTGGTCCCTTGTCTTCTGTAATCTCCAATACTTGTTCAGATCTTTGTGAAATAACACTCGACAATTTTTTATTATTAATGCCAGAAGATTTTAAGATAACAATCCTGTGTGGGTAATGTGTTGTGTTCACAATATACACCAGCAAAACATGCACTGGATGCAAGAGAGAATCTCGAAACTCAGTGTTATCTATGTGATCAGCTTTCTGATGCCCACTGTAGATCTTGTACGCCTCTTGAAAAGCAAGAAAACCATCAACCCTGTTCTCCTCACATATTCTGGGCATGTACAAGTGTCTTAAGAGGCTGTCTCTCCAAGAACCAACCAGTGGCTTTCAATCAGAAAAATTATTTTCTCTTGTAATTTGCCCATATGTTGTGTTTACCATGGCAACATTTTAGCTGATATTATAATTTTTAGATTTAACTTTGAAATGGCAACACCTTACTCGAATTTCTTTTTTCATTTTCGTTCACAATTTTTATGTTGTTCACTTCTCAGAACCTCCGTTTAATAAAAAGTTAAAAAACAAATTCAATATTTCTTTTGCATGTTGAACTTACGCGTCAATCACCCTGCTGATACAAAACCAGGGGGGTTAGCAGACATTTATTAAATTTCAAACCGATATTAATATGGCAGCTTTAATTAGATATTAATATGGCAACTTTAGAAGAAGTTGGTGTTGAATTTGTGCATGATTTTTTGATAAACAAGAACAAACGTCAACAGAACTTTCGGATCTGCTAAGGGAACAATACCAGAATGCCAGAGGTTTCAGAGTTCAAAGCATCAAACGTTTGTGTGTGGAAAATGGCATCCAGATAAAGGGTTGTGTATCTGATGAAACATTTGATGTACCTGTTGAAAACGCAGTTTCTCAGGTACGCATGTTATTTACTCGCAACCTTGAAGCTAGGAACGAGTAGTGCGAACACATCCTGATAACAAGTTGTATTATATATACCAATGCAAGTCTGCTGCAGGTGTTATAATATTCTCTTATTTATTAAACATATAAATGCAGCTTCATTCTTGTTGTTGTCTGTATAACTATTGTCACATCAGACTCTTGTCCACATGCTATCATGTCCATATATATGGCATTGTTCTCAATGTAATGTCAGTGTCAATTTACATAATCTGTTTACTATATCACCCCCCATGTTTTTTAAAGAAATAAAACACAACAAGCTTCTCGAGCTTCTTTGTGTCTGTTTGTGTGGTTTTTCTTGGTAAGGACAGGTAATTGCCCTTGTACTGTTCAGTTAAATAGGAGTTCCGGCGTGGTACTCCTGTTGAGCAATGCAGTGATGTTTGGTAATGGAGCAAGGAACGACTCATTTCCTGTTTCCAGGGCCTTGTTCTATTTTTGCTGTTTTCAGCACCTTACTGAGTGGTTACATGAACTGTTCTGCTTCAGCATTCCCTTGAGGCCATAAGGGAGTTGAGAATATCGTGTAGCTTTTCACATGGACGTTTAGGCATTTCAGTGCTGGTGATTGGTTCATGAGTGTTAGACTTTCCAACCGCTTGGCATGGGATGCATTCGTCTATGGTTTTCTTAATCATCGTGTCCATTTTTGGAAACCACACTTCTTTGCATATTAATGCTTTCATTTTGTTTACGCCAAGATGAGTAGCGTAGTGATTGTGTTCATCCTTTACTGCTTTAAGTGGTTTAACCATATCGTAGTGCCACTTATTTAACTTAATAGCTGCTCTGACTCCCTTAAGGGTTTTGTCAGCATTCGTGGCAGTTTCAACTTCTAATGTTAACGTTTTTGGCACACTGCAACATGCAATTAGCTTAATCCTCCGTCATTTTCTATTGCTTTTTAAGCTTGTTAAATAATTCACTAGATTATTGATTCCAGGCTTATTAATTTGAAAGGTATATGGTTGAAGTCTGAGCACCCAATGTTCTATTCTTGCAGACGTTTTTGACTTTTGACTGCTGTATATTACTAGTGGCTTGTGGTCAGTTATCTGGATAAAATTGTGTCCATGCAAGTATAAATGGAAGTGCTCTACCCCTCCAAATAATGGCAAGAGCTTCCTTTTCTGTTTGTGAATATCTCGCGTATGATAAAATTTTTATTGATCATCCCCCATAGGGGCTTTTCAGAATCAGTATATAGTTACAAAGCTGTTACTAACTAATTATAAAAGCTATATACACATACTGTATATCTACATTCTACATATTATCTAAAAATTCTCTTAGTAAGTCTTTTCTCAGATTATTTTTAAAACGACTTATTGAAGCACATCATTTAATATTTGAAGGTAAATCATTCCAAAGTTTTGCTATACGTTACTGAAATTATTTCTGACCATTTGCACTTCTAAATAGTGGAATGTTAGATGATCTGATTGTCTAGTTGACCTTCTACTTATTTATTGGCTGATATTCCAACTGGACTAGCGTCAACAGTGACATATGCTTCCTTGTGGTTGGTAAAATGGGAAATACATGGTGTGGAGGAGAGAACTTTGGTTAACTGGTTGAATGCATCTTGGTGAATTTCGTACCAAACAAATTTGACATGTTTCTTAGTTAAATCACATAAAGGGGCTGTAATAGTGGCCAAGTTTGGAATGTACTTTGCACTATAGTTTGCTATTCCCAGAAGGCTTCTCACTTCTGACACATTTGTTGGTATTGCTGCATTCTTTAAAGTGATCTTGTGAGAAAATCTGAGCAAATAATTCCAAAGTGTCCCCAAGAAAGTATATTTTGTATCATTGAGATGTAGACCCTTGTCTGAAAGGCGTTTCAGACATTTATCTAAGTTTTCATCATGTTTGTCTTGTGTAGTGCCATAGACAAGTATATCATCCGCAATGTTTTTAACTCCTGGTAGTCATTAGAGTTGCGTTTGTAAGGTATACTGGAAAATCTCAGCTGCGGAGTTCGTTCTGTAATTCAGACACTTATAATTGAATACAAGACACTTATACACCAATATGTGTACTGAATGTTGTTATGCATTGACTGTCTTCATCAAGCTCTAGCAGATATGCTTGTGAGAGATCTAGTTTAGAGAAATATCTTGCACCGTGTAACTCGAAACTGATATAATCTACCGTGGATATTGGGATGATCGAGTGTCTCATCTGCTGGTTGTTTTGCCTGCTGAAATTGATAGTCTGCATAATGGCGATTTTGTTGTGGTTCAAAACATTCTTTGAGCTTTGCTTTGGCTGTATATCATAATCACTGTCCCTTCCTGTATCAGATAGTTGACGAAAAATTTCTTGAACGTGTTGTCCTGAACGTGAAGTTCGAAAAATTTCTTGAACATGCAGTGCATGTTTCCTCTTGGCATCCGTAATTCCACTTGTTACTATGAACAAGTCTTCCATCCAAAAATTCCATTTTGTACGTAAACTCGCGCCTAATTCAGAATCTGGCGAAAATTCAGGCAGAGGTTGAATCGATACTGACTGCATGTGAACTTAGCTTGTTGAGTTGGCTGGTCAACCATCCTTGTCGCCAATATAATATTATCTTATTTATTAAACATAAATATGTCTGTCTAATACATGTTGTCCACATGCTGTCGTGTCCATATATGGCATTGTTCTCAATGTAATGTCATTGTAATCTAATTATAGTGATGTCCAATTTATGTAATATCTGTTTACTATAGGTGTGTTACAACTTGTGTGCTTTTATGCATGTGGATATAGCATGTTTGGATGACATCTAATGTATTTTTCTGATCCTGTATAAGGTTTAGTTTTAGAGGACATAGAGTACTGCCAGTTAATGGGTTAAGATAATTTGCTGTAATGAATTAAAATGTTTACTTCTTTGTATGCACCATTCATTTGAACTCCCCCTCCCATATTGGGCATAGACAAAGGAAAAGCAGAATCAACTCTTATTTGCTGGTTTGTCAATCCCTGGTAGGCTGTGCAGCTTGTACTTTGATAAATATTTTGTATCAATGCAAAATACTCAATGTGATAATTACTCAATGTGATAATTGAACACATGACTTACCTTCAGTGGGCAAGTATGTGGCCAGTAATTACATGTATTATTCACCTTGGTGAAACAATTTGACTCATTTATTTAACACCAAATATAGAATGAGCTACTTTTAGCTAAAAGAGGCCAACAAGTTTGCACATGTGTAACTTCTACTAGTTATGTTAACATGTAATAAATTCCAACAAGCATTTGGGGGTCACCAAATGGTTGTAAAATCATTCATTGCAAAAATATTTCTTAGTGTTAATTTTTAATTTGCACTACATGTACTTTATTGAAAGGTTGTCCTTAATGAAGGCTTGTTTGGCCAGATTCGGGAGGAGTTTTATTTAAAACTGTATGGTCAGGAATATTTAGCTTACTTAAGAGGAAATCCAAGGATAGATCCTAACCGTCATACTGAATCTAAAAAGGTATTTTAAAATTTCAACTTAAAACGTTGTGTTGCACCCATGGCAATATACTGTAAACTACAAATATAGGGCCCACTCCAAATTTTTCTTGTGCCTTCGCACTCCTTTTTTGGGAAATCCTGGATCTCCACTGATAATACTACTGTACCCTGTAAATTGCTTCATCATGGTCGGGCCTTTTATAGGTGGTACTGCAATCTGTCACAGTTAGAATGCACATTACAAACAAGCACTTTTCCCCTATTTTACAGAATCTGAGAATTTAACGATTTTAGTAGAGGTTAATGCTCAAATTAATTATCTCATCAAGAATGCACTGAACTCAATGGAAGCAGATAACTTGAATGATGAGGGGGTTAGGTCAGGGGCATAGGAACATATTCAATATTGGGGGGGGGCCAAGCTCACGAGGCGCACCATGGTTGGCGCCGAGCGAAAAAAATTTTTAATTTGAAGCCCGCAGATTGCCGGAAACGGCCGTTTCAGAGTCTTATCTACCTCTTTTTGTAAGCTTATTCAGGGAACTAAGCTGTTTCCATCATTTCCATGAAAATTATTTTATTTTTTGGGGGGGGGGCCGAAAGGTATTCCAGTCCCCCTCATATAATATTGGGGGGGCCGCCATATCGGTTAATTTACAACAGTTTGGAGGATAATAAATTGAATTGTGAACCTATTATCAACTGAATTTTTATGAGTTGGTAAACCTGTTGATATTCGCAATGCGAAGAACAGGGCTGTTCAGATTGACCCACATTTTGTACCAAGTGAAACAGAGGATGGTGCATCAAAGAAGGAATGTTGAACCAGAAAACTGTGGACATCAAGTGACAATTAGATTTGTAAAATGCAGTAAACGTTTGCGCGAAATATAGATCCAAGTATAGCTAAGTTCTCATTTTCCTGATACTGATTTTAATATGTTAGTGAGGAAATTTTTTACTCTTTCTCGCTTTCACAGTTTACAAGATTCTTTTCACTGAATCTATTCATACATAGTCATAGAAATCTACCTTTTTATTCAAAGTAAACGCAACATCAGAGACGAAATTAAATAAGAACATAAGTTTTGACAGTTGCAGCCACTGTGGGCCGGCTATTTTCACTCATCAGCAACTTCGAAACTTAATCCATGAGCAAATTGCATGAAAATAGTTTGCTCTTTCACTTTATTTAGCAACTGAATTACATGTAAACTATAAAAAGTAGCTAGGCGGTCAACAGACAATGTCCGGCCAAAATGAGTGGTTGTCAGGCGAAACTCTCGCATGACCAGTCATTTTGACCGGACATTGTCTGTTGACCGGCCGTTATTTTGTGCCCTGCCTATAGATGACGTCATCATACGTAATAGCAATTTTCTCGAGACCTGTGGATTAACTGACTGACAACATTCGTGTTTTATGATGGCAGTGGTCATCACTAGCATATAATGAACAAATTTTGTGGTCTCCGGGTCGGTGCAACAAATTATGGGAGTGGTGGATGGCCTATTAGTTTGTTGCCGCAAGCAAGCGTGAGTTAACTTAATTTCAATTAAAGGTTAGTGGACAAAACATACTCAAACGAAGTTAGATTGCTTCAACACAGAAGAACAACATTTATTGGGGGTGTTCGAGTACGAATTACAAGTTTGCATGCTATAATGATTGTAGCCAGTAGCCATTTTGGTGTAAGTAGAGGTTCAGATTTGACTTCCAGGTTAGATTGTCAATTACTTAACTTCAAGAAGTGCTTTTTCTCAATTAATTTATTTCTGAGACCAGATAGGTGTCACTTTCGATTTTTTCCCGATTATAATTGCAGACTATCTGGTGAACGACTGAGTGACTAAAGTGTTTAATAAAGAATAGTTCTTGTTAAAATATCTGGAAGAATTGTAGAATTTGATGCAAAACTTCCCGAGATATGACGAGGGATTTACCGGGGATTTATGGGCGGCGCGCTTCTTCTGTTTTGTTTTTGGCATTGCTTCTCTTTGACATCTCGAGTTGATAATATTAAAGATCACATTTTATTTTTTAGATAGCCCATGTTTAAAAAACTACATGTTGTTTTCGAGCAGATTGGGTATGGTATGGCTATTTAACTGAAAAGTATTAAATATTACATTTTCATAGCACCGATAAAGATATAGTGCTGTGAAAATTACTCTTTCTGGTTGGTCGCATTTTCATTATGTTGTCGCAAGAGCAGTTTGAGTACGATTTCCTTTGCAAAATATTTACCCCCTGGCAAGGAAATTAACACCATTGGAATCCTTACAAAATAAGCTTTTTAACAGTGGGCTATTTTGCCGACTAAACATTACAGAATCAAAAATACTAAGTTTAATCCCAAACATACCTCCAGTCATACTCAGTTCAACTCAAACAATCTTTTATATCTTCTTTATAAGACCATTTTACGACAGACTTCTAATCGTCGAAATTTAGCTTTTTATCTGTTCATTTATTATGTAAAACGTTGCTTCGATACAGCGAGTAGAATTATTTATTTTGAATTTTTTTTTATTTATCGGCTATTTTCCAGCATCCACATGCTTGCCAGTTGGTCCGTATGTACTGTTTTTAAAGCTCTATAAAACGGTGTATTAGCGAAAATCACACGGTTTTTAAAACAGAAGTTATAATCGACCAAAGGTACTGAATATATAATTAGTTTACGATAATAATAAACATCAGATTACAAAGGTGTTAAAACTCACGGAGATCTGTAAAAAAATGTGTTTAGCGATTCGTTTGGCATTAGCCAAGAACAGGTGTGTTTGCTGAATCGATTGGTGGTATTTTCGTCCGTTTTGGGTGAGGGGCGCCAAATATACAAGCGCTCAAAGTCATCAACCTTGGCGGTTGATATTCGACGCTGCCATTCAGAAAGAGTTAAAGGTGTTTGTGGTCAGACATTGTCATTGAAATCTTAATTTTTTATCTTATAAATAGATTCTAGTACTTCAGATGGATACAAAAAGCTTAAAGTGTGGTTCAAAAACCCAAAGTACCGAAGGCTACATACAATACTCAAATGAGATTCTGCCAAAGATATACACTGCAGCCTATGGTGTGAAGGTAAATTTTGACAAGTACTTCAGGCAGCAAGCCAAGGACTGCTGGAGAAAAATATATTTCAAAAGATAGAAAATCAATCAAATTTCTTAAGGGTAGGGTATCAACTTGTGTTACGCAGCTTCTTTCTACGTTACATCGTATTGGACAATTGCTTGACAAAAATACCCAGACGGACATTCTATTTCTTGACTTTGCTAAAGCCTTCGATTCAGTGGACCATGTTATTCTTTTAAGAAAGCTGAAAGATTATGGCATCGCAGGAAACCTTTACAGCTGGTTCTCTAACTACCTGAATAACCGAACCCAGCGTGTTGTTGTTGAGGGTGCTGCTTCATCATGGTCCCCTGTCACTTCTGGCGTTCCACAGGGAAGCATCTTGGGTCCAATGCTTTTCATACTTTTTATTAACGATCTTCCTGATGTAATTCCTGAATCTACTTCAACAGGACTGTACGCTGACGATACCAAATTATTCAGAGAAATCTCAACTCTAGAGGATTGTTCACAGTTGCAAAAAGCTTTGTCGTGTGCGGATGTTTGGAGTAAGGATAACAACATCAACTTTAATCATTCAAAATGTAAAATATTGTTTTTGAATATTATCTGGGATCATCCAAATTGAAGCGAGTGAATGATGAAGTTGATCTGGGAATCACAGTGACCAGTAACCTTTCATGGACAACTCACATCAATAAAATAAAATAAAAGTCAAGGAGAACAGGTTGCTGGGTCTGCTTAGAAGAACATGTCCATTGCTTACTGACCACAGTATCCGGCGCACTCTCTATCTCTCGCTCGTCAAGTCACAATTATGCTATGCCACAGAGGTCTGGTCTCCCTCTCAATATAATAACAAATATAATCTGGAGCAAGTTCAAAGGCGTGCAACAAGATGGATCCTTCAATCTAAGAAAGGTGACATAACCTACAGGGACAGATTGCTGGCTCTGAATATTTTACCATTGGCGTTTGACAGGGAAATGAAGGATTTGACATTTATGTTTAAAACTTTGCATGGTTTTTATGATTTCAATGTTTTCGATTTTGTGTCATTTGTTAATCATAGTCGTACCCGTAATTGTAATAATCCGTCCCTAGTGCTTAAAGCTGCATCATGTAAAAGTAGCACTTTTCAGACATCGTTCTTTAACCGTATTGTTCCACTCTGGAATCACACTTGCAAAATTGCTTCTCCTGGAGATCTTCGCAGTTTGGCAACGTTTAAATCCTTCTTGTCAATAACTTATTTCAATTTATTAAGTAGTAGTTTTGATGTTGACATGTGCTGTACGTGGTCTTTGTATCGTAGCTGTTTGTGCCATAGAAATAGTTAACTCTGATGTAAACATATACCAGCTCCTCGTGTCAGGTTTAGTTTTATCTTGATTCAGCGAACTGAATTTTTCACATGATTACATTATGCATCATAAATTAAATGTGGTGCAATAGCGTATATGTTTACCTATTTATAATATTCTTGTAATTACCGAAATTAGTTGTAAACAAAATTGAAGCGGGAGAGTGCCTCACATGGGTCTCCGAGTCCCGTTCGCACTCTTGCCGTTTGAACATCGTTCAATAAAGCTGTTAAAAACCAATAAGTAATATTTCTTGTTTAAGATGTTACATCTTAATGTTACATCTGGAGTGCCTCAAGAAAGTATCTTGGGTCCTGTGTCATTTGTAATCTTTATCAATGATATTCCTGAAGTAACTGATGGAACATCTCCAGCGTTGTTTGCAGACGACACTAAGGTTTACAAGGACGTAAGATCGGTAACGTCTTCAGCAGACCTTAGATAAGTTAGATATTTGGAGTCAAGACAACAACATAACATTTAACGCTTCAAAATGTAAGGTACTAACTGTGACATGTAAAAAAGCTCCAATTCCCTATCGCTACCACCTCGGTCGAAACGAATTGTTGAGAGTTGAAAACGAGAAAGATCTTTGAGTAGTAACCCTCTCCTACAAACTTCACTGGCAAACTCACATTAATGAGATCATTTCTAAAGCAAATAAACAACTTGGTGTGCTGAAAAGATCCTGCCTATCATTAAAGGACATCAATTGATGATATTGAAACTATTGCCTCTCACATACGACAGAGAAATCAAAGATCTCAAGATTCTTCACAAGACGCCACCATATGGATGGTTATGTATATGGATGGTGATGTGCACGTTAACTACATAGACTTAGACTTAGTCAAGCTACTAGTGTTATGCTTCAAACACCCTTGTGTAGAACAACGACCTTTCAATCGTCTTACTTCAACCTTTCAATCGTCTTACTTCAACCGGATGGTTAAACCATGGAACTATATATTATGCAAAGACATTCATCCAGATACATTTTCCAGTCTGATCTCCTAGAGGTAAATATGCCCAACTTGTTAAGTCAGTCTATGATGTTGAATTATCTTGTACGTGGTCGCTGGTAATGGACTGTCTCATACACATAATAGTTAAGTCAGTTTGTCGTGGGCTTGTATACTGTCTGTGCTGTGTCTGTATTATGTATATGCTCATCCCAAAAGGCTATTTCCAAAGTTGTGTGGAGCTCTTCTGCGGGATGAGGGTGTAAAGGAAAGTTTTTCAGTTTGCCTTTGCACTCTTTTGTCAATTTCAGTAATTTAACACACAAAGAAAAAGTTTTCCCTGTCGTTCTTGCTCTTGCAGGATTTTTCCTGGTGTTTGGCCTAATCTTTACATGCATAAGTTCAATCTTGTCCAGAAGCCTGCCACTTGCCCAAACTCTCTGAAACGGTGAATATTGACGGGACTGTCCTTGCCACAGGGAAATAGTTAAGTCAGTTTGTCGTGCTTGTATAATTTGTTCGTCTGTGTCTGTTAATATGTATATGTCTGCAAAGCGCTAGTTTCCCAGTTGGGGAGTCTTCCCAGATGAGGTGAGTGGAAAGGAAAGTTTTTCAGTTTGCCTTATCTGACCTCTTGGTAAGAACTTAAGAATGAGCACAAAAGAAACCTGTTCTTGTTCTGTGATGTTCTGGTAGTTGGGCTGAACCTTTACATTTTAACTAATGACATGTCTCATAAACGCTGTCTCTCCAAACTCTCTCAACTCATGCAGATGGAATTAATTTTGATTTTTGAGACAGTGCTGGGTTTTCTGGGTGGGACTCAACATATTCATTCCATATCTTCAATCATCTATAAGCCCGCCTCAACTCTAAAGCAGTGAATATTGCAATTTTTGAGATTAACTACTCAGTAAATATTTTTTACCTCCTGAAAATCTTTTAGTGAGTTTGAGTTTGTGATGTTCTATTCATTTTCATAATTACTATTTCGGAGGTGGGTGCCTTGCATGGGACCTTTTATAAGAGTCCTGTTCGTACCTTACCTTTTTGGATCAACATTTGATAGCTAGGTTATCTTACTTAATGTGATATTTGTTCTGTTAAATTCTTTGTTTGTTCAAAATTGTGTATATATATAGATCCAAATAAAATTTGTTAAAAAATTAATTTAAATAAATTAAAAGCTGTATGAAGAAATCTTTACTGCAAAGGCACAGAAGAAAGATATATACAGAAGGGCCACTCAGCGGTGCAACGTGTCCTCGGTTTCTTATGCAAAAATATGCAGTTTACTGGCCAGGAAAATGGCGGATCAGCCAGTTCAGCGTGCTTATTGGTCAGAAAAAGCAATTGACTGGCCAGAGAAATGGCGGCCAACATGCGTAATGCGATATGCGCGACCCCAAAAAATTCAAAGGTTCCCAAGAGAGTGAACCCTCTATATAATATTTACTCTATGGCAAAGGTGTATGGGCCAGAAGACTGAGGGAGGGGGGCTATGGTAGGTATGATTTTACTTTTACATTCATGTTTCCATAATAGAACTATTTAGATTGTCATGGACAAGAGTGTTTTATTGTTTTCCAATTAATGCGCGGATCAATTCCTTCTGTTACCATCCCCCCCCCGGGCCACCCCCGGGACAATGCTGAAAATTTAGTCCCGGGGGTGGGAAATTGTTTGAACAATTTTGTCCCGGGGGTTACCCCGGGGTAAAAAAGCAAAGATCCAAACAATAGATGCCAGAGGTCAACCCAATGGGTCAATCTCGTACCCAGGGCTTTGTTTGGACCGCGCATCAAGCGCATCTAAAAGTATTCAAAATGGCGGCAACCTCAAGCCTAATGCAAAATACTTTTTCTGGAAAATCGTGCGAATTTGTCGGCGATTGGTTAGAAAAAAACAAGTTACAAAAGTTGAAACCTATTTTTGAAGGTAGAAGTTTATCAATTTAACAGAATATTCAAATTTGACGTATTTTTGTCATCAGTATAACACACGTTTTGTAACACAAGTTTTTTTTTGAAAAACTCAAACTTATTTTCCAAACATAATTTTTTAAATACAAATGGTTCTTTTTCAAATCACATACTTTTTTCAGAGCACAAACAGTTTTTATTTTTAACAACATAAATTCTTTGTTCGAAACACAAACAGTTTGCAACAGACATTCATATAGTCTTACTACTGTTCAGATTTTTTAGAAATAGTAAAACTTTCTTCAAAACATTTTTATAATGATATGTTCAGAAAAAATTTAAAATATGATAAACGAAGTGACAGGACAACCGTCAGCTGGCTGTTAAGTTTTTACTCAATAGCCAGTTTCTTCTAAAAACTAACCCTATTAACCCGCCAAATAGATCATTTTTAACTAAATTTTAATGCGTGGATATTGCATAATATTTACAAATAATGTTTTCCACTCTGTGCACTATACTTATCAAAATACATTTCAACAGGGCCTTTTTTAAGAAATCGTTAGTGGGGGGGGCATTATTGAAAGGGGACGTAACAAGTAGGTGGTGTATTACAGTTGTGGGAAGAGGAAAGGGGGTCTGGGGGTACTCCCCCAGGAAATTTTTGTATTCTTGAGTCTCTGTGTGCATTTTCAGAGACAAGTTTTGATATATCCCATCTAAACGGAGCCAGTTTTGTTGTGAGAATACCATAACTGTCCTCTAAACTCAGTTTTTTCCCCTTTTTGCTTATACTTTGGACAAAAGGGACCTTCACTGGGGGGGGCAAAATAGCTTACTGGGGGGGGCAACATGGGGGCTGGGGGGGCTTTGGCCCCTCCAGTACATTAGTTAAAAAAGGCCCTGCATTTCAATAATCTTGATTCTACTGTTAGAATATATAAACGCATTTTCCCTTTATAAAAATTGGAAGGTTTTGCATTTTCTTCTAGACAATGACATTGATGGAGATGCTTTTATCTTGTTAGAGGAATCGAATCTAAGGAATATGATAAAAAGTGAAGGTCTTTTAATAAAGTTTAAAAAAGTATATGCTGAGCAATTCTCTAGTGTAAATTGTAATACAGATGGCCAGAGCTCCACCAACAATATTGGCCACGCTCAGGAGAAACAAAAAGAGAAATGTTCAAATCAAGAATATGTTAAAGAAAATTCCCAGATATATGGTAGAGGCACCCAAAAGCAGCTTACCAATTGGCAGATTGCTGTGAATGAAGCTGCGTATCAAGTTGTCCAGAGTAATAATTCCATGCTCTTTGACAGGGCTGGTCTTAAATTTCAAGCTGAAGCAAAAGCACGAGAGACCTATATTTTCAAAAAAAGAAGTGGTTCAAGATCTAGACTAACCCAAACCGATAGCGAAAATCAAGTGAAGCGCACAAAACTGAATAACTCACAAAGACTAAGTCTGCTTTCAAGTTTATCTGAACAGTTAGATTCCGTAAAAAGCCAGATTGCGATAACCCAGAAGCATATTGGACAGTCAAAAAATATCTCTGACTTTGAGACGTGCAGCAAGGCACATGTGCAACTTATAAAGTTGTTGGGAGAAAAGCAAAGTCTGCAAAACAAATTGACCGATATAGAGTCCAGACATGCAAGATCACTTCCTCAAATAGCAATTCAAGTACCAACTCTGTTGCCAGCATACGTAGCATTACAGATTTCCTTTCGGTAAAAGGAACACAAAAGGAAACCACGTCTCTTGGAAAAGATGGAGAAACATCAACTAACTCCGTTATGGAAGTTACCGACGCAGAAGAAATGCACCAAAATGAAGTGTATGTAGTCATCCAGGAAGACAAAGATCGTGAGAGTAGTCTAAATGATGGGAAGAAACCCGAAGATGCTGAAGAAATAACGTCAGACGAAAGAATGAAGCCAACAGCTGAAAATGAATCATGCGTAGCCATGGAGGATGTAGAAAGTATTAAAGAGAAGGAAAGTGCAAGTGATGGAGAGAAACCCGAAGATGCTGAAGAAATAACGCCAGACGAAAGAATGAAGCCAACAGCTGAAAATGAATCGTGCGTAGCCATGGAGGATGTAGAAAGTATTAAAGAGAAGGAAAGTGCAAGTGATGGAGAGAAACCCGAAGATGCTGAAGAAATAACGCCAGACGAAAGAATGAAGCCAACAGCTGAAAATGAATCGTGCGTAGCCATGGAGGATGTAGAAAGTATTAAAGAGAAGGAAAGTGCAAGTGATGGAGAGAAACCGAAGATGCTGAAGAAATAACGCCAGACGAAAGAATGAAGCCAACAGCTGAAAATGAATCGTGCGTAGCCATGGAGGATGTAGAAAGTATTAAAGAGAAGGAAAGTGCAAGTGATGGAGAGAAACCCGAAGATGCTGAAGAAATAACGCCAGACGAAAGAATGAAGCCAACAGCTGAAAATGAATCATGCGTAGCCATGGAGGATGTAGAAAGTATTAAAGAGAAGGAAAGTGCAAGTGATGGAGAGAAACCCGAAGATGCTGAAGAAATAACGCCAGACGAAAGAATGAAGCCAACAGCTGAAAATAAATCATGCGTAGCCATGGAGGATGTAGAAAGTATTAAAGAGAAAGAAAGTGCAAGTGATGGAGAGAAATCAAAGAGCGAGACAGATAACGAGGACTATTTTTTGTCCAGAGGCTCATTAAAGAAGAAAGTAAACAGCTAACAGACAGAAAAAAACAGAATATTTGTCCTGGTATTTATGCTAGCTTATTGGAAGGACTTACGCTTGAACAGTACATTAAAGCAAAATCAATTAAGTGTTCTGCGAGTCATACTCGTGATTGTAAAGTCTGTCCACCAATGATAAAAGCTGGTACAATTATACTGGAAAATAAGTTTATAAAGTTGCCGGTTGTATGGAGCATGGTATTTCAAACTGGAGCATATGACTGTGAAAAAGCACAGACGGTTTCTGCAGATGCCCGTTGTTTCGGTTAATGTTAGCGGTAAAGTCTATTTGTGTGAAAAGAAGATAAATATGGATTTTGGTTTTCTCAAAGACGAAATTGCCTGCAAATTATCTGAAGTGTCGCAACCTATTATGTCTTTTCAAGAGTTCGACAAAATCTTATATACAAGTGAAAATGATGCCGAGCGTAACAGATTAAAGCATACTATTGCATCTGCCTATAATCTTAGTCGACGTCAAGCAGCATCATCGTTTAAGATTTCCAGAATGAAAGAACGGGCAACCAGCATCACTGAAGCGTTTAAGAAAGCCAAAGAAATCTACGATATGCACAATTACTTAGCAGAAGTTGAACAGCGTTCATTCTTAATTTCTCAAGGCATTAATTCTGAATCCTACCTGAAAGACTCGGGCTCGGAAAGTGAAGAAGAGAGTGAAGATGAGGAAGACTTTACGGCATGCAAGAGTTGTGTAAAACAGGGAATTGTTCAACCTGACGAAGACTCAAATGCTACAATACAAAGGAATATCTTATCAGACCATCATTTCGACTTGAATTTTGCATTGAAAGTTCTCAGAGATGTACAATTTAATTGGTTTGCTTTTGTAGCGATTTTAAAATCACAATTTGAAGCGCAGGGTATTGAAGATATGTTGGATCAGTATGTCACTCATGTAACATCGCAACTTCCAAATTGTGGACTTACTAAAGAGGAAATGTGTTTAGCCAACCAATCACGCATGGTCTACCTTGATGTTATACAAGCGAAGCAAGTTATCAGTGAGGGCATAACTTGTGAATCAAGCGATGATGAAGTTGATGCGGAGATTGCGACTACACAATACAATGATGATATCAGTGAAGATAATATACGAAAGGAAATCATGCGAATTAAGGACAGAGCAAGAAAAAGGGCAAAAGTAGATATTGCGAACGCTTCCTTAGAAGAAAGACAACCAAGTCTGCAAAGTCAGTGGAAAAGTTATACCCTGATATTGGCGAGGTGATGGAGGCAATTGCAGAGAGTTGTGACGTTGGAGCAGATAAATGGAGAAGAACTGGTGTGTACACATTTTCAGGAGATCCCAAAAAGGTTAAGCGTCTTACATTTAAGAGGCTACAGCAGAAGCTTACCGACCATTATGGATGGCATTTTAGTTATGGAACAGTCGTACAGTTATGTGTAGCCAGAAACAAGAAAAGGTCATCCAGCCAACGGTATAAGGGTTTGGCAAAGATAAAGTACCAACGTACGCAAAGGATTTTCGCTAAAATTGAATCCAGATACAAAGTGGAGTAGATCGTTGTACAAGAATCTTGACAAGCTCCAATGTGATGGTGGCCACTCTGTGTTACTAAACCGGGATGATCAGGCCGGATTTCGTTTGGACACCACATTTACACACAAAAGTCATGGTCAACTTGGAGTAAATCAAACAGTTACTACCCATACTGATTTTGTGAATAAGCACCCCTGCCAACTCCAAACCACTTGTTACAATTTTAGTAAAACAACAACAACAAGTGAAGTGTGTTCTGGCGTTGTCAAGACATCAGTAATTCATGACAAGTCACCATCTCAGCATGCCGCAGACCTTCAAATGCTGTTACAAAAGGACTTGCTGAAGCCTGTCTTCTTCCAGTCAACACAGTTTCAAACAAATGTACCAAAGGATATACACTATATTAGAGTAGATGGCGCATCGGATGAGGGGCCAAGTCATGTAGAGGTTCAATTCTTGTGGACTGAGTTGCATGTTTCAACACCAACCAAAGTAACATTGGTTAGCACAAGATGCAGTGGCGACAGCTTCCTAAATCGAGTGGAGCTCCAGAATGGATGCCTTGCAAGAGGACATTCAAACTTATTTATTCCCTTGACACTGCTTGGCGCCCCATGCAATGATGACGGTTCATTTAGTACTGAAAAGCACAAAGCGAACATGTCTAAAGCTGTTGAACAGTATATTGCCAGAGTAGATGGGACATCATGTATGAAGACCACAATTAAGCTTTACAGAGGGCGAGAACCATGAATATGTGAATCGAAGAGAACAACTTCTGATTTTCTTGCAGGGCAGTAATAAGCAAAGAAATATGTTAAAGAAGAAGCATCCAACGCTTTACAAGTATTTTTCAGAGATATGGAAAGTCCGATGCAACCACATGGATAGAAGTCTTCCTTCTAACTACATATTTATGTTGAAATGCTGTGGAATGGTTCACTGTCCTCATCCTTTATGTCAAGGTATTTAACTTGTTTTTCAGTTTCCCATTTTTATACAGTTTGTATAGCATTCCTTTGTTAAATTTAAGGTAATATTTTTATTTCTAGTAACCTATCTAAACATTTCCATAATTTGATCATACTGTTTTCTTATTTTCGTCTTCTTGAAAATATTTATTAAGATCATACACCAGATCAGAATTCCACGCCTGTGCCAGCGTTAAGAAATCTTGATAATACAACGCCAGTCTATTGTATTTGTAAGGAAGAAGAAAAAGGGTAAGTTTTAAAAAATAGAAAAATGTGGTTGTGAATAACACAAATTTAAAATATGTCTTTTTATTTTAAATAATTGTTTAGGTTTATGATTTGCTGCGATCAATGTGGTGAATGGTACCATGGGAAATGCGTTGGTGTATCTGAACAAAGTGCAAATGTTTTAAACTATGAAGAAAAGCCTTACATTTGCCAGACTTGCCAAAACGTTGGTGTGTGTTATGTGTTTTTACATTCCTAACAAATTTAATACCATTAACCGATTTGCAGCTGTACAGCTGTAACATTGTTTTCTGCGCAGCAAATTGTGTACTCATTTACTGTTTTTGTTTGCTTTAAGAATTGCCATCATTGCCAATTGAGGCTCATTGGTCCCCAGATGGTCCTTCTCTTGCCTTTTTCCCCTTCCCAGTGATAGACAATAAAAGGTCTTGGGGGAGTTCAGATTGTGAAAGCTGTTCTGGAAATGAGTGTACTGGACACTATGTCACTGATTTGCCAAGACTACTTGACTTGCACAGAAGTGGAAAAGCAGTACGTGCCTTGCCTCCTAGCAAGATCATCAGTAGTTGTATTGACGACCGCAGCCCAACTGACGAGATCACTAAAGAAAAAATTACTGAGCTGGCTAAGAAATGTTGTCTTTCTGTGCATGATGTGACGTGCTGGATACAACATCTTGAGAAAATTGCTGAAAATCGACGGAGAGGTGTTGAAAAAGCAAAAATAACAAGAGCTCAGAAAAAGCAATGCCAACAAAAATGAGCCATTGACACATTGTTTTAAAGCCAGTTTGTTTGTTTAAAGTTTATGAGAATGGCCAATACCATAATTTTTAACGGATTTGCAACGTTCGTTGCGCGGAAATTAATCGTTACGAATCGTCTCGTGTAACATTAGCTTTAAGTTTATAATATTAGATTGCCTTTATTCAAGTATTGATGTTACAGTACTGCAAAATCCCACGTACAATAATCTACTCTATATCAGGTCAGGATGAATATGCTTTTACATAGTTGATGTATATCAAGATATCTTCACAATGTCACTGACACATTGTGCTTGTACAACTATTTTCGAGCCTCTTGTTTCTGGTTTGGTTCTCAATGTCAATATTAACTAGTATATTTATTGAATAAAGGAACAATATATACGATACGGGAAAAATGAAAAATATATTCCACTATCAGCAGCTTTATAGGTCTTCTAATTTTCTTGGGCCGAAATAAATTCTTGTACGTGAGATTTTAATGTACATATTCTGTACCATCATTAAAAAATAACTTTTGGTATGTGTTTTTACAGCGTTTCAACACGTATGTATATGTTTCAAGGGTTTCAGTCTTTTATTGATATTATAATTTTGCGTGCTTATTGATATTAGTCATGTTTTAGTTTTTTATCTTTGCCCCGGTGTGGGGAATTGTTAATTTGAAAGGCCCGGGGGTGGGGAATTTACTACATGCTTAGGAAAAAAGTACAAATCCCGGGGGTATTGCCCGGGGGGGGGGATGGTAACAGCAGGAATTGATCCATGCATCCATGCATAAACACTGTAGGAGAGAATCCAGCTGCCTATGGTCAGTTCATTAGTGATGAATGTCCAAAAATACTTCCCAAGCATGCTAATATAGTGCAAAAGGGGGTCCAAGAGTTTTCACAAATTAAAATGATGTTGGAAAAAGAGGTAATAATGACCCGATATTGAATAACATCAGTGTCGACATGTTCACAGGTTTCGAGTTTGCTCGAGCAAATGCATTGCCATTGATAATAATTCCAATATTTTTAGGTATTCAGTATTTATGACTTTCCATGCAACGTACGTTTCGGAGATTATGGTTTTAATGTGTTAATATCAAAATAGCTAGTGAAAAACAAACTACGGACTACACTTGATATTGTATGCCGTTCAGATGAGTCAGATGAGGGACCAGTGTACTGTTCGAAGATTTGTTTTTCCATAAACAAATCTTCGAACAGTACACTGGTCCCTCACCTGACTTCTATCGCCGGTTCATTGAGGATTGCTTAGGCACTGCATCATGCTCGCGTGCTGATCTGAATTGCTTCATTAACTTTGTTAATGATTTCCATGCAACACTTCAGTTCACATGGGAGATCAGTGAGACCAGTGTATCATTCCTAGACATTCTCATTTCTATCAATGGTAATAGGCTGAGCACATCTGTCTTTTACAAGCCTACTGACTCCCACAGCTATCTTCTCTTCTCATCCTGTCATCCTAAGTACACTAAAACTGCTATCCCTTACTCTCAATTCTTACGTCTTCGTCCCTCTGCAGTGAAGACGACGACTTTGATGCCAAATGTTCAGAAATGAGAAGCTTTTTTGTGAATCGTGGTTATCCTTCCCACCTTTTAGATACTGCCCTTAACAAGGCCTCCCTTATACCCCGTTCAGACACCTTAAGAGAACCTTCGGTTGCAATTTCTAATCAAAAAGTACCTTTAGTTTTAACCTTTCATCCCTTCAATTTTAAAGTAAGGGACATCATTTGCCGGAATTTTAATCTACTTAAAAATGACCCTGCCACATCTTCCATTTTCTCCGAGACCCCACTAGTCTCTTTTCGCCACAGTAAAAACATGTGGGAAACCCTAGTGCACAGCTCACTGCGACAGGACTCTGTATCACCAGCTGGCACTGTTTCCTGTGGTCGTGCTAAGTGCTATACTTGTAAGCATTTAAACCCGCCACCTGTATTTTGGCTCCAAAATCTCAGTTTGTCATCAAGCACAGTTTCATGTGCATCTCCTCCAACCTAGTTTACTGCATCTCTTGCAGCAAATGTGGCGTGCTCTACATCGGAGAGACGGGAAGACGTTTAGGCGATAGGTTTGTTGAGCACTTGCGTGATGTTAAGAAGAATGTGCACAACAAACCTGTTGCTAGGCACTTCAACAGTGCCAACCACTCCTTTTCTGATATGAAATATGCGCCATTCGTCCCATTATTGGTGGTAATGATACCCGTCGGAAGCAAGAAAAGCGTCTCATTTTTAAACTTGGCACCATTCAGCCTGATGGTATCAATGAGCGCCTCTCCTTCATCTAGCTCATTCTTTTCTCTTAAATACTTCTTATATACTTTCCTCTATATCCCCTCTTCCCTTCCCTTGTACGACATTTATAGCGCTTTGATAAGTGTAACGCCTGTGCGCAGGCCTTCGACCCTATAATCGGGCCGAAGCCTGTACGCAGTTACATATTAATTCTATTTTGTTATGATTGTTATGACTACTTTATTTTCATTGGTTAATATTTTGTTCACGTGACAGCTTTTATGGCGTTGCTATAAAAGCTGATGTAATGTGTTTATCTGTCTACTAATTTCTCCTGACGAAGGGCTTTAGCTCGAAACGTCGAGATTTTGTTTATATCTTTTAGGCACACGCGAATCAACCCTAATTTGTCCCCACTGTTAAAAAGCTTATTTTGTAAGGATTCCAATGGTGTTAATTTAATTGTCAGGGGGTAAATATTTTGCAAAGGAGAACGTACTCAAAGTGCTCTTGCGACAAATTGCGACAACATAATTAAAATGCAACCAACCAGAAAGAGTTAAGTAAATTTGTCTGTAAGGTTTATACGTGTGAATATACACTGAATAATACAATTTGTTATTATAAAGATCAGTTTGCTGTTGTTGTCTCTTACTGTTGTACCATAAACAAGCATTGTAAGTGTTCAATAATCGTAAATCATCGGAACAAATTTTGTAACGTTGCAACCAACAATTCGAAGTATCGCGACAGTTGTAGCATTTAAAACACTTGTTTGATAATTTTTGAGAAATTATTACGTCATTTACAAATATGTGTTAACGACCACCTGTCATTTACAACCGTTTCGTGCAATCTGCATGCATGTTTTCCTTGCAGAATCCAGAGTTGACTATTAGTATGAACTCATTAACTGACAGGCTTTTGCAACATTTCCACCCCTTTTTCTAGTCGTTCACTTTTTAATTATGTTGTCACAAGAGCACTTTGAGTACAATTTGCTTTGCAAATATTTACCCTCTGGCAATGAAAAATAAGCCTTACAAAATAAGCTTTTTAACAGTGGATTATGTTGCCGACTAAACATTACAGAATCAAAAATACTAATACTTGTGGGTTATTTTGTGAAATAAAAGCTACATCTTTGAGGCTGTTTATCTCCTGTCTGAAAAGCAACCAGATATTGAAGGTTTTATTTCATCATTGTACAGCAATATAGAACACCTAAATATTAAATTATGCATTTCATTTGAGAATGAAGATTCCATATGAATATGTCGGTTGTCAAAGTCTGGTTTAAATACACCTCACCAAATGCCCGATTTTCTGACCCTTTTAAAAGGAGGTACAAACACTGCGTTTTGGCTTATACATTTTTTGACCCTTGAACAACAACCTACTGTTCTGCATTTTGTTGTAAACATGAGGTCATAGACTAAGCCCAAGATAATTTAATTTTTTATCATTTTCAAATTTATATCCTAAAAGATAACTAGGGATCCAAGGATAGTGCAAAGTTTGAAATAAGAAATGTACTGTAAAAAGTGCATATGTTTTGCCATAACTGAAGACGAGACGAGATGAGACGCATCACAGCTCAAAAATGTGGATGTGGATAGTATTCTGATTAGCCACTTGGTTACTTTGAGAGCAGGAAGAAAGCAGAGATATTTCCCTGTCATTCTTTCGTAAGTAGTAAGGTATATGCTGTAATTAGTTAGTTGGAGTACCACATAGAATAGATTTTGAACTGCTAATGACCTCGAGCAACATGCAAAATGAAAACAAGCCTTAGTAATTAAACTCTTCATTCGTCACTAAAGTGCTCTACAAAAGTACATATATTTTGCAAAACTATGAAGTGTTTTATACAAATATTCAAATATCAACAGTTACAAAATTTCAAACGTAGGAACCAGTCTATGTATCATTAGTAGAATCATACTAGTATACTATTGCAAATGCTGTAATTTGATTGGCTACGCTACTCGCTATCTAATTGTCGATAGATAGTGAGCAGCGAAACAGCCATCTCCTCAGCGCGATTTTTAACGAATTTATTTCAATAAATGATGATAAACGTTTTGAAATACTGTTTTCTTGTTGGTTTCTACTAAAACAATTAGATTATTCGCTCTTGATTTCTATGAGATTATAGTTCATTCGGGCTTCGCCCTCCTCAACTTTCACCTCATAGAAATCTTGAGCTCATAATCTAATTGTTAAATAATGTTGACAATATCAAAAAACCTATTATGACCAAAAACAACTTAATGGTGCATGTGCAAGCTAAACAATTTCTATGGTGAACCAAAGTTAGAGTAGAATAGTTCCAACTTTCGCATGTTTAAATTTAAATAAATTTCTTCATGTTAACATATTTTAGTAGCATTTTGATTAAAACCGCTTTGGTCATAACTGTTGTTAATAGACCTTTTTGAATATTACATCATGAATGTTTTCTAGTCTGCTCTCAAGCATCAAGACATAGTGTGATTGGGCCATGATTAGGTCAAGAAAGCATCTATGGCGTATTTATCAAAAAGGTCTATTGTACACCTCTAAACAAACATCAATCCACAGAACTATTAACACAAATAAATTATTGATTGCATCACAATCGACCTTCACTCTCAGTCTGACATTTTTTCCTAATGATATTCAGTTCTTAACGCAACATTAAGTTTATTTTTGTTTCCGAAAACATAGCTTTGATAGCATGTATCCATGAATGAACTGCCGTAGTTTGTGTTATTGACGTTAGTCCGCAAAGGACTCAGTTTACTCATTAGTGGCTTTTGATATCTGGAAGTGACAGTCTCTAACCGATGTTCACTGTTTCAAATTTTCATTTCTTTTTATACTTTCGTTTCTGGTTGGCTTTGGCCTTTGGTTGAATCAGGGAGCGTGGCCTCGTAAAAGTCCTTGTATTTTCTTCTGAAGATCAAATCACGCATTTACATATGAGTTACTGATGGGTGGTGGCTGACTAACTGAGATGCAGGAATATTCTATTGTCAAATACTGGTTTCAATGTGGATGCAGACAAACCCAGTCGTACTTCCAAATTGTTTGTAACACTCTGAGGATTGAATATCGTTATCTGTTTGGATTGACATGATTTTATCTGCAAGAAAGATACACATTTACTTGGTTTACTTCAGTTTGGTTTATCATTATTTGTTAAAACCTCTGTTTGCAGGAATCTTAAAGGCGGAATGAAGTGTATTTCCTCGTATGTTAAATGCAGCTTTGCCTGTTGGAGCTACTTTTACAACACTGACATCATCAGGATCGTTTTCTGGCTGAGCATTCAAGAATCTTATAAGAACTTCATACAAAGCATTTGTAACAGTACTTTTACCTACACCAGCACCTCCGCTTAAAAACAGTCTTAAAGGAAGCTTACCAGTCTTAACAGAGTTCAGTACATGGTAAAAAAACTATTTTTCCTCGACATTCAGTGATTGTAGAAGTTTTCTAAAATCAGCATCTTTCAGTCTCTTCACAACAAGTTCTTCACCATCATTTGTTCTTGGATATATACCAACATCATTTATCAAGTCGTATTCAACATGTTGTTTATCTTTTCCAGGATCGAAACATCCAAATAATTCACTTACTTTGGGACCAATTTCTTTATCTTGTTCATCTCCATATTGTGCCTTTGCAGCTACTACGTTTCCAAACTCCTCACTTTCAATATCTTGTACTGCCCGATCAAGAGCTTCGGTATGATTTTCGTATTGTTTTCTGTTTAGCTCGATCAGATCTTTGACAATTGCAATCGATCTTGGTAAGTTTGGAAGTCTTTCAGAAGATCTGTCGTTTCATTTCTCCAAGCAGTGTAAAGCATTATTTGTTCTCTACAGTAATTTTCTGGATCTTTGTTTTTATTAAATCTAACTGACCGTATTATCCTTGGCTTTTGTCTCTTTACTAGCATTATCCCTCCTTTCATTTCATATTCATCATTCTCAGACGTGTGTTCCATATTAGAAAAATCATCATCTAAATTATGATCTTCATTACTCTCTGGAAGATAATCATCTGCCAAAGGTTAGTCTGGTTTAGGTTTTCTCTGCTCATTACTGTCACTTTTGCAGTTATACCATGCAACAAAATCTGCTAGACATACGTTTTCCAATTGCTTTGGTCGTCACTGATACCTTTTGATAACGTTGTCTGACTCAATATCAGGCGAATTGTCGGGAAGTTCTTTAATTTTATCCATGCTTTTTAATAAGAATGTTCTTTCATCTGCGTCAGATGTATTGATAAACTGGAATTCTCGAGACAATCTTCTTAAAGGCATTTGTAGAACTAAGTAGACGTGCACTTATTTCAACAGCATTGAGAAATTTGTTACCAATATGTCTGACCTTGTTAACAATATTCTTATTGCCTTCTTTTGCTTCTTCACATGCCTTACGAAGTAACTTGCTCATTCCTCTTTGACCTTTAGTAATATAAGAAAGGATATAAACAGCACAAGCATAAGGATCTAGTACAAACTGAATATCCATGTTAGCTTGCCAAGCTTTTAGTAAGTGTGGATTGTAGCAGTTGATTCTTATCTTTACTGGTGATCGTTTCAATAACAAAGTATTATGTTTCAGAGAAAGTCTTATAGCCTTTATATATTGCTGTTCCGATAAATCCAGTTTTTCAAGAAATTCAAGAAAGCTCATGGTTTCATCTGCTTTGATAGAGTCTAATAACGAAGTATTCGTTCGAAAGCTTTCTTTAATATATCTGCAACATTTTCGTCTAGATCAGTCTCAGATAGAGGCTCCAAAATCATAGTTCTTGGCATCGGTGGTAACGGAAAATTAAATCTGCAAACAGCATGACCTGTTTAGAGTGTTTATGCCTTTGTAAATTTACGATATCAGTTAAATCATCTGAGTCAGCTTTGCATGAAACATAACTATCAACAAACGTAGCAATATCTTCGTCAGAATCTTTACCATATTCAGGTGCATTTTTTATCCAGAATAAGCCGTGGATGTATGGAGAACCTCTTTGCTGGAATTCAACACGATAGAAAAAATCAACAACTTCTCCAATTGGGTGACTTGAACTTTTAATAAAGTTGTGAATAAATAATTGCACCATATGTTCAAAATTTCTCCCACATGTGACTGGATCTTTCTGTATCAGTTCAGATTTTTTCTGCCATGTCATTTGTTTAACTTCGTCATCAGTATAGTTTTTATTGTCAGTAATACGGCCCAAAATTTTAATCAAGTGAATCCATCGTGTTTCAGCAGCTGAAAATGAACAGAACCACATAGGTTTACCAAGCTGACGAATCATTACCAATAGATCTTTCTTACATCTTTCAAAATATGGAGGTGATCCACGTAAATTTCTTAAAACTCTGAATCCTTCATCTAAATTAATCAGCTTATTGACAGAACTTTCTGACTTTAAATCTGCAGCTGTGTACGTTTTACCTTTGGTTTTACATTTACGTAATGACAAACTTGCACTTCCTTCAATTTGTCTTATCTGTAATTTCTTTAATTTGTAAAAATATTTGGTACTGACTGCGAGACTCTTCTATCTTTGCTTCGTAATTCCCATCTACAAATTGTACTATAGTGAACCGGCACAAGTCTTTCACTGTTATCAGCTTGACGTTTGCCACAATAAATGGTAGGAAAAGAAAGAAATTCAGAATCTTTGTCTATAAATATACCAAGTGGTCTATTTCCTTCTCCTGGTGCAAAACTGATTATTTTATCACGATCTTGAGTAATGTCTGGTTCTTATAATAACGTATCCATAACACCTGATGGTTGTTCATTTGCTTCACACAACTCATCGTCAGTGTCATTACCAACAACTGCCTGTATAATAATATAGTTTGCCCATGTACCTAGCCGTGACATGTTCTGTAAATACTGCAACCATGATTGATCAGTATTATATTCCACGAAATGTTCTGGACAGTTTATTAAATGTTGAATTGCAATAGCTCTTATTTGTGCATGACGATCTTCTGTTCTATAAAGTTGGTGGCTTACACTACGAAAGAAGCAATTACCATCACCGACAATATTTACTGGCCTTCGTGCTATGTGAGCTAGTCTTGCAGTCAACACTGACATGCATTATTATTATAACTTTATTTACACACGGTATTCTCATCAGGATTTAACATGCAACAAACTAAATTAGATAAATTACAAAGTAGAACCATGCTAAATATAAAATATAATACCTGCTTTTCATGAGGGCCGTGTACTAAACTAATATAACAATATATACAAAGAAAGTTAAAATAATTTGGCACAGCCCGATCGGAAATTTATCAAGTTATTTGCTTGCCGTAGCCCAATCGGAAGACTGTTCCACAGCACCGCACCACTATAGCTAAAGCTATTCTTGAGATAGTTTGTGCGGGGCTTAGGAACAGCTAGTTTGTTCTCAATGTTTCAATGAATAAGGAACACTGTCACGGTTTACAAACATGGAATGCATGTAATCAGGAGAAAGACCATTTAATGATTTATAAACCATGACAGCTTTTTGAAACCGGCGCTGGGATGATAATTTTTTCCAGCAAGTTTCTCAATTAAAACATCAGCATTAGTGTCATAACTGGAGAATGTTAGTACTCTCGCTGCACGATTTTGTAGTTTTTTAAGTTTTTCATCTAGGGTTTTGTTGCAATTGTCCCAAACTGTGCAACAGTAATTGAAATATGGCTGAACCAAGGAATTAAAAATTAATTGCAATGTTGCGACTGGGACAAATGATCGAACACGTTTTAAAGCGGCAATACCAGAAGCAATCTTTTTTGTTAATTCATTAATTTGTATATTCCAAGATAGATTCTCGTCAAGGTACACTCCAAGAGACTTTGCTTGTGAAACCTTTCTATTTCTAAACATGGAACTGATCGAAATGTGGCTATTCTTTGTCGTGAGCCAATTAGCATAAATTCAGTTTTGGATTGATTTAAAGTAAGCCTATTGGCGATAAGCCATTTGTTCACATTTGCAAGGTCATGATTAAGGTGATAATTTATGTCGTCAATATTGTTACTTGCAAATGTTAAATTAGTATCATCCACATACATTCGTGCCTGGGAGTGCTCAAGGCAATTTGGTAAGTCATTTATGTACAGTAAAAATAACAATGGTCCTAAAATAGTCCCCTGTGGAATACCACATAGTATAGTACGATTGTTAGAAAGGTGACCATTAACATAGCATTTTTGACTGCGGTCACTTAGATAAGACTTAAACCAATTACCCACAGCACCCCCCAAGACCATACGCATTCAGTTTTGATAGTAAAATTCCATGGTTAACTGTGTCAAACGCTTTCTTAAGATCTAGGAAAACTACAGCATCAACTCGGCCTTGGTCAATGTTGTATGCCCAGTTATTGGTGGACTCAAGAAGCATGGTGACAGTTGAATGTAGACATCGAAACCCTGACTGGCTATTACATAGTAAATTGTTGTCAGTAAGAAAGGCATAGATTTGATCATAAATAATTCGCTCGAAAACCTTCGCTATAACAGGGATTATCGAAATTGGGCGATAATTATTCAAGTCCCTACGCTCACCGTGTTTAAATAATGGAATGACTTTTGAGCATTTTCATTCGTCGGGAAAGATACCGGTATTAATAGAGCAGTTGAAAATTACGGTAAGGGATTTCCAGACAGTAGGTCAGGACAGTAGCGAAGAAGCTTAGCAGATATTTTATCTAGACCAGTTGCTTTAGATTTACAGAGTTGCTTTAGATGTCCAAGAGTGAACAAACCATTGATGAAGTTGTCGACTTAAACTCAAAAGTATTACCACTAATATGGCAATTGAGATATTCTAAATATGAGCAGTTATTTTCATCACAAGGTACCTTCTCCATAAGCTTAGGTCCAATGCTAGCAAAATGAGTGTTAAACGTCTCTGATAACCCCGGGGGGTCACTAACTGAAGAACTATTTAGTTTAATCTCTTTTACATGTGAATTATTTTGTTTTCTTGAGGTTAATTCATTAATAATACCCCAAGTTTTTTTCACATTATTCTCGTTTTCATGAAAAGCATTCATATAATGGGCTTTCTTCGCAAATTTAATTTCATTGTTCACAGAATTGCGAGCTTTCTTAAAAGCAGCCCAGTCATAAATATCTTTAGATCGAATAGCCTTGATTTTTAAAATATCTCTTTCATGCATATGTCTTTTTAACTCAGGCGTGATCCAGGGCGACTTAGAAAGTCTTACCCGCCTTGTCCGTAAAGGAGCGTACATTTCCACTACGTTATTAAAGGTCGTTTTCCACACACACCACATATCATTCGGATTATTATACTCCCTTATGACGTCCCAATTCTGTGAAAAAATATCACTTCGAAAACATTCAGAGTTAAAATTTTTAAATTTTCGATATATATACTGTAGAATGGCCTTTATTGTGTAGACCGGTTGAAAGCTTACGGAATGCATATATTAAGCTGTGATCACTAATACCGACATGAGAAACACCGGAGCAAACGATTTTATCTGGTGTATTGGTGAATATATGATCAATCATAGTTGAGGAAGTTTCAGTAATTTGAGTCGGTTCACTTATCAATTGATGTAAACCATAGAGCTCAGTGATGCCTGTTAATGATCTCGAATTACTGTCTAAATCAGGCGACCCGAGGTCACAATTTAGGTCACCCAATAAATAGTACTCGACATTTTCAGCATCAAGCATGTCAATAAATGTCTCAAAATAATTAAATTTATCAACTTTCGAATGTGGTGGCCTGTACCATGTCCCAACGAGAAATGGCTTAGAATTTGGTTTTTGAATTTGAATACATAGATTTTCTAAATCATCAATAGACATGTGTTTACGCTGTATGAAATTTACGCTGGAGCGTACATAAAAACAAACACCTCCATACGTTTTTCCATCTGCACTTTTAAATGCCCTGTCACGATGTATGATTTCGTATCCAGGTATATATACACATCGTTATCGCTTATTGTAGAATTAAGCCATGTCTCATTTATTGTTAGGACATCGATCGGGCTAGTAGCAAGCAAAACTCGCAGCTCATCAATATGATTTACTAGGCTTCTCACATTAAGTGCCGTGAGCTTAAACCCGCGCGAGTTAGGAATAACGGACTGAGTAGGATAAAGTCAATCTGAAATATTTTTTGCAAAACCTAGTAACTCATTTTCTGGCCAATAATATTTTTAACAATTGACTCCCCTGCAATAACAACTGTTTTCTTGTCTTCCCCCGTTGATTTAGGACTAGAGGTGTTCACAATACCACCAGAAGTATCTACATCCGCAGTTTGTTGGCTGGAATTTTGTGTTGGAGGTTTGGACTTTACGATTTTTCCCAGTACTACAATCAGTGACATAATTATTGGACCGATTAGCCTGAAAAGGCAAAATTCCCCCCTTCCGCCCTTATCAATGTTGGTAGTCTAACATGCATTTTCTATGTTACATGCTATTGTCTCGTATTAGGCTGTCGATGCTTTTTCTAGCAGATAAAGCAACATTGAAACGGGGGGGGAGGGGGTTTACCAGTGAATTTTGCACAATTGTGTACAAAAATACCCTTTCAATACAAGTGTCCCAAATTTCAATGTCACTGATTGTCTGAGTTTTTTCTTATGGCTTGCTGTTAGTTAGGAATTTGTTGGTATTAGTTTGCTAGATATTGAAGTCTTATAAATTGCTATGGTGATTCTTTAAACATCGTTCTATCATATAAAGATGTGATTCGTGTGAAATTGTACCCCAAAGCTACGTTTGTTGCAGATTTTGCTATCTATATATATATATTTTATATATAGTGTAGCTTAAAACGCGCGCGCTATATTATTGTAATTTTGCGTGGTTGTAATACAAGCTATGCTTGCCGCCACTATTTGAAATATTTATTATTGGCCATTCAATGACACATCAACTCTATCTATGACTGGATCGCTTAATTATTTGCTAGCATGAATTACATTTCAAGTATTTGGACAAATACACTATCAGGTCTAATTTTACAAACAAAATGTGAGTTCCCTATTTGTAGACAAGTAATTATCATGCGGGAAAGTCTAAATAGCACAAGTAACCGCACGTCTCCACAAGTAACCATCTTTAAGCATTCAAATAAGATGCAATGTGTAGTTATTTTGGACAAATATAACTGTCTAACGTTACACACAAATTGTGAATTCGCTATTTGTTAACGAATAATCATCATCCAAGTATAAATAGCGCAAGTTACCACAAGTAACCACAAGTAACCATCAGTAAGCATATATAAGTAAGTATATCATATATAGTTATTTAATCAAATGGTTACTTGTGGTTACTTGTGCAAAAAGTCTGTTATTTTTAGATAAACATATGGTTACTTGACATTAATATATATGTGTATTATATATACATATATAATCTGTATATAAGCTTAATATACGCAATAAACACAACAATTTTGTTTGCATTAGCCGGCTATAAGCATTATGTAATACGACACCAATGCATTAGTTGGGCGAATTTATGAGATTTAAAAATATTTTGCTACTAGTATGCATGTATTCAGTAAACATTATACAACAATAAAATAAAATAAGTATGATAAGTATGAAATTAGGACTTCTTTCTCGGAGTTGCATAATTGCTCTTTTGAGTATGCGCTCATCTCGTTGTGTCAATGATTTACGCCGACCTTGATAAGACTTTTTCAGCTTTTCGGTATTTGTATTTTTAGTATCAAACCGCTTAATAACTATTAGAACACTTGACTTTGACATGTTAACGCAATTTTCCGATACGAATATTTGAATTCGCGCCTCAGCAAGAGGGCTAAAGCTCGCTGCTCTGCAGTTAAATCATGAATTCGTGCCATGTTTGTATATTAAAATGAAACTATTGTTACGCAATATAATTAATTTTGGAATGATATCGACCTATCAATAGCTCAATTACCACTGAATTCCTGCTGAAAGTTTCATAAAGATATCTTGTTTAGTTTTCAAGTTACAGACATTTCAAAAGTATGATAACGCAGTAAAATACTCAGACAATCAGTGACATAATTATTGGACCGATTAGCCTGAAAAGGCAAAATTCCCCCCTTCCGCCCTTTTCAATGTTGGTAGTCTAACATGCATTTTCTATGTTACATGCTATTGTCTCGTATTAGGCTGTCGATGCTTTTTCTAGCAGATAAAGCAACATTGAAACGGGGGGGAGGGGGTTTACCAGTGAATTTTGCACAATTGTGTACAAAAATACCCTTTCAATACAAGTGTCCCAAATTTCAATGTCACTGATTGTCTGAGTTTTTTCTTATGGCTTGCTGTTAGTTAGGAATTTGTTGGTATTAGTTTGCTAGATATTGAAGTCTTATAAATTGCTATGGTGATTCTTTAAACATCGTTCTATCATATAAAGATGTGATTCGTGTGAAATTGTACCCTAAAGCTACGTTTGTTGCAGATTTTGCTATCTATATATATATATTTTATATAGTGTAGCTTAAAACGCGCGCGCTATATTATTGTAATTTTGCGTGGTTGTAATACAAGCTATGCTTGCCGCCACTATTTGAAATATTTATTATTGGCCATTCAATGACACATCAACTCTATCTATGACTGGATCGCTTAATTATTTGCTAGCATGAATTACATTTCAAGTATTTGGACAAATACACTATCAGGTCTAATTTTACAAACAAAATGTGAGTTCCCTATTTGTAGACAAGTAATTATCATGCGGGAAAGTCTAAATAGCACAAGTAACCGCACGTCTCCACAAGTAACCATCTTTAAGCATTCAAATAAGATGCAATGTGTAGTTATTTTGGACAAATATAACTGTCTAACGTTACACACAAATTGTGAATTCGCTATTTGTTAACGAATAATCATCATCCAAGTATAAATAGCGCAAGTTACCACAAGTAACCACAAGTAACCATCAGTAAGCATATATAAGTAAGTATATCATATATAGTTATTTAATCAAATGGTTACTTGTGGTTACTTGTGGTTACTTGTGCAAAAAGTCTGTTATTTTTAGATAAACATATGGTTACTTGACATTAATATATATGTGTATTATATATACATATATAATCTGTATATAAGCTTAATATACGCAATAAACACAACAATTTTGTTTGCATTAGCCTCGGCTATAAGCATTATGTAATACGACACCAATGCATTAGTTGGGCGAATTTGCGAGATTTAAAAAATATTTTGCTACTAGTATGCATGTATTCAGTAAACATTATACAACAATAAAATAAAATAAGTATGATAAGTATGAAATTAGGACTTCTTTCTCGGAGTTGCATAATTGCTCTTTTGAGTATGCGCTCATCTCATTGTGTCAATGATTTACGCCGACCTTGATAAGACTTTTTCAGCTTTTCGGTATTTGTATTTTTAGTATCAAACCGCTTAATAACTATTAGAACACTTGACTTTGACATGTTAACGCAATTTTCCGATACGAATATTTGAATTCGCGCCTCAGCAAGAGGGCTAAAGCTCGCTGCTCTGCAGTTAAATCATGAATTCGTGCCATGTTTGTATATTAAAATGAAACTATTGTTACGCAATATAATTAATTTTGGAATGATATCGACCTATCAATAGCTCAATTACCACTGAATTCCTGCTGAAAGTTTCATAAAGATATCTTGTTTAGTTTTCAAGTTACAGACATTTCAAAAGTATGATAACGCAGTAAAATACTCAGACAATCAGTGACATAATTATTGGACCGATTAGCCTGAAAAGGCAAAATTCCCCCCTTCCGCCCTTTTCAATGTTGGTAGTCTAACATACATTTTCTATGTTACATGCTATTGTCTCGTATTAGGATGTCGATGCTTTTTCTATCAGATAAAGCAACATTGAAACGGGGGGAGGGATTTACCAGTGAATTTTGCACAATTGTGTACAAAAATACCCTTTCTATACAAGTGTCCCAAATTTCAATGTCACTGATTGTCTGAGTTTTTCTTATGGCTTGCTGTTAGTTAGGAATTTGTTGGTATTAGTTTGCTAGATATTGAAGTCTTATAAATTGCTATGGTGATTCTTTAAACATCGTTCTATCATATAAAGATGTGATTCGTGTGAAATTGTACCCTAAAGCTACGTTTGTTGCAGATTTTGCTATCTATATATATATATTTTATATAGTGTAGCTTAAAACGCGCGCGCTATATTATTGTAATTTTGCGTGGTTGTAATACAAGCTATGCTTGCCGCCACTATTTGAAATATTTATTATTGGCCATTCAATGACACATCAACTCTATCTATGACTGGATCGCTTAATTATTTGCTAGCATGAATTACATTTCAAGTATTTGGACAAATACACTATCAGGTCTAATTTTACAAACAAAATGTGAGTTCCCTATTTGTAGACAAGTAATTATCATGCGGGAAAGTCTAAATAGCACAAGTAACCGCACGTCTCCACAAGTAACCATCTTTAAGCATTCAAATAAGATGCAATGTGTAGTTATTTTGGACAAATATAACTGTCTAACGTTACACACAAATTGTGAATTCGCTATTTGTTAACGAATAATCATCATCCAAGTATAAATAGCGCAAGTTACCACAAGTAACCACAAGTAACCATCAGTAAGCATATATAAGTAAGTATATCATATATAGTTATTTAATCAAATGGTTACTTGTGGTTACTTGTGGTTACTTGTGCAAAAAGTCTGTTATTTTTAGATAAACATATGGTTACTTGACATTAATATATATGTGTATTATATATACATATATAATCTGTATATAAGCTTAATATACGCAATAAACACAACAATTTTGTTTGCATTAGCCTCGGCTATAAGCATTATGTAATACGACACCAATGCATTAGTTGGGCGAATTTGCGAGATTTAAAAATTATTTTGCTACTAGTATGCATGTATTCAGTAAACATTTTACAACAATAAAATAAAATAAGTATGATAAGTATGAAATTAGGACTTCTTTCTCGGAGTTGCATAATTGCTCTTTTGAGTATGCGCTCATCTCGTTGTGTCAATGATTTACGCCGACCTTGATAAGACTTTTTCAGCTTTTCGGTATTTTTATTTTTAGTATCAAACCGCTTAATAACTATTAGAACACTTGACTTTGACATGTTAACGCAATTTTCCGATACGAATATTTGAATTCGCGCCTCAGCAAGAGGGCTAAAGCTCGCTGCTCTGCAGTTAAATCATGAATTCGTGCCATGTTTGTATATTAAAATGAAACTATTGTTACGCAATATAATTAATTTTGGAATGATATCGACCTATCAATAGCTCAATTACCACTGAATTCCTGCTGAAAGTTTCATAAAGATATCTTGTTTAGTTTTCAAGTTACAGACATTTCAAAAGTATGATAACGCAGTAAAATACTCAGACAATCAGTGACATAATTATTGGACCGATTAGCCTGAAAAGGCAAAATTCCCCCCTTCCGCCCTTTTCAATGTTGGTAGTCTAACATGCATTTTCTATGTTACATGCTATTGTCTCGTATTAGGCTGTCGATGCTTTTTCTAGCAGATAAAGCAACATTGAAACGGGGGGGAGGGGGTTTACCAGTGAATTTTGCACAATTGTGTACAAAAATACCCTTTCAATACAAGTGTCCCAAATTTCAATGTCACTGATTGTCTGAGTTTTTCTTATGGCTTGCTGTTAGTTAGGAATTTGTTGGTATTAGTTTGCTAGATATTGAAGTCTTATAAATTGCTATGGTGATTCTTTAAACATCGTTCTATCATATAAAGATGTGATTCGTGTGAAATTGTACCCTAAAGCTACGTTTGTTGCAGATTTTGCTATCTATATATATATATTTTATATAGTGTAGCTTAAAACGCGCGCGCTATATTATTGTAATTTTGCGTGGTTGTAATACAAGCTATGCTTGCCGCCACTATTTGAAATATTTATTATTGGCCATTCAATGACACATCAACTCTATCTATGACTGGATCGCTTAATTATTTGCTAGCATGAATTACATTTCAAGTATTTGGACAAATACACTATCAGGTCTAATTTTACAAACAAAATGTGAGTTCCCTATTTGTAGACAAGTAATTATCATGCGGGAAAGTCTAAATAGCACAAGTAACCGCACGTCTCCACAAGTAACCATCTTTAAGCATTCAAATAAGATGCAATGTGTAGTTATTTTGGACAAATATAACTGTCTAACGTTACACACAAATTGTGAATTCGCTATTTGTTAACGAATAATCATCATCCAAGTATAAATAGCGCAAGTTAACAAGTAACCACAAGTAACCATCAGTAAGCATATATAAGTAAGTATATAATATATAATTATTTAATCAAATGGTTACTTGTGGTTACTTGTGGTTACTTGTTACATATGGTTACTTGGCATTAATATATATGTGTATTATATATACATATATAATCTGTATATAAGCTTAATATACGCAATAAACACAACAATTTTGTTTGCATTAGCTCGGCTATAAGCATTATGTAATACGACACCAATGCATTAGTTGGGCGAATTTGCGAGATTTAAAAATTATTTTGCTACTAGTATGCATGTATTCAGTAAACATTTTACAACAATAAAATAAAATAAGTATGATAAGTATGAAATTAGGACTTCTTTCTCGGAGTTGCATAATTGCTCTTTTGAGTATGCGCTCATCTCGTTGTGTCAATGATTTACGCCGACCTTGATAAGACTTTTTCAGCTTTTCGGTATTTTTATTTTTAGTATCAAACCGCTTAATAACTATTAGAACACTTGACTTTGACATGTTAACGCAATTTTCCGATACGAATATTTGAATTCGCGCCTCAGCAAGAGGGCTAAAGCTCGCTGCTCTGCAGTTAAATCATGAATTCGTGCCATGTTTGTATATTAAAATGAAACTATTGTTACGCAATATAATTAATTTTGGAATGATATCGACCTATCAATAGCTCAATTACCACTGAATTCCTGCTGAAAGTTTCATAAAGATATCTTGTTTAGTTTTCAAGTTACAGACATTTCAAAAGTATGATAACGCAGTAAAATACTCAGACAATCAGTGACATAATTATTGGACCGATTAGCCTGAAAAGGCAAAATTCCCCCCTTCCGCCCTTTTCAATGTTGGTAGTCTAACATGCATTTTCTATGTTACATGCTATTGTCTCGTATTAGGCTGTCGATGCTTTTTCTAGCAGATAAAGCAACATTGAAACGGGGGGGAGGGGGTTTACCAGTGAATTTTGCACAATTGTGTACAAAAATACCCTTTCAATACAAGTGTCCCAAATTTCAATGTCACTGATTGTAGCTTCGGTGTTAGAATGCCTATCGTTTGTGGGCTGATTAGATGAAGGATTTGGTCGAGTGACTTCACTTCCCTCTACTGTTTCGCAAACTGATTCCACATTATTCTCGCCGTCATTTTCCACAATTGTTTTCGTGCACGTTTGTTGGTAGTCATTTTGTATTAATTTAAGAGCTGTCAACAGGCTGCTCTTTTTGCTTTCCAGATTCTTGTTTGCCATTTTCAAGTCGGATATAATATGAGACATATCCATGTTTTGTTCCCTGAGTTTGTCGTTCTTTCTAATTAGCACAAGCTTATCATGCTTTGTACTGATTTCGGAATCCATACTGGCTTGGTTTTTTAATTCCTTTGCAATATCACATTGATCACTGAACGATTCTTCAAATGTATCATCTCTGACATCGTCAGAATCGTCAGCTAGCAAACTTTCAATCGACTGTTCTAGGTCAAGTTCAGCAGGATTAGCGATTTCTGAAGCATTATCCGGGTCTTGCTTTAAAAATGAATGTATTCGTTCCATCAAGTCACTGCCCTTCTCACCGTCGAAATGAATGTTCTGGCTTCTTGTTAGCCAAGTAACTATAACAACTTGCTGTTAAATAGCCATTTTCCGCCACTGGGCGAGCGCCATGTAGTTGTTTCAGCAGTTTGTTCATCAATCTCTGTGAGGACAAACGCTTTCAGAGTTTCGAGTGATCCAGTCCAAATCAGTTTGCTCCTTTTAAAGCTAAAATAACTGTACAAGATGTTCGAAACGGTTGAGGAGGCCGCCATCATATTCCTGTTTCAAGGTCTATCCGGAGCACAAGAATACACGTCTGCTCACTTCGAAGGCATTGCTACAACTTGTTGACAAGCTTACTACAAGCCTGGTGCGAACACATCTTGTTGACAAAATGTGAAGTATTTATGGGACCTGGATTTAGCTCAATATCACTGCATAAAAATAAGAAACGTTTGTCAGTTGTTTTTATTCTTTGCATGTTGCATTTATTCGAGTTATTTTAACGTTGTTTAATTTAAACAATTTGTGTTTTCTTGGCTGCAGACTTTCTTTCTTTGCGAACTTTTTCACTTTTTTAGCACTTCCTAAATCGCCACGTGTTTGTACTTATTGCTTTCTGAATGATATGTTTACGGTAACTTGTAGACAGCAAATTGTGCCAAGACGATGATTTAGGAATGAACTGCTTTATTAAGCTTTTTATTTTACGCCTTCTTTTCTTGTTTTTGCTCATTAAATGAACCAACTTTTTCATTGGAATTCTTGATGGTTCTTGATCACGCTTTTTAGCATGTACTAAATGGCTTCTAGTTTGTGATCTACTTCGACTGAAAGCATCACGCTGAGAAGTTATTGATAATGTAGGTAGAAGTTGACTTTTTATATTTCCATAAACTGTATCGTTGCTTTCTGGTAGTGAAGTAGGATTAATTGGTTCTTTTAAATTATTGTGATATGTTTCTAAATTGCAAGTCTCATTGACCTTTGACTTATTCCCAAGGTCACCTTGAATTTCATCAATGCAAGGAAACGTTGCATGTGTAGGTAATTGTTTCTCATATAAAGTTACGATAGTTTCTGATAAGTTTTCATAGTTTCTCAGAAATGCCTCAGTTTCAAAGAAACTTTGCACTAAAAATGAGTTTTAATATAGATATGTACCAACCCAGTAGTTGAATTTTTTTGCCATTTATGTAGGGTTATGGAGATATTGGCCCTCAGATATTAGGTGTCATGAGACACAAAATGTCAGTGCTATAAAATTTACCCACACCAATGATTTACCCCTCACCCAAAACGGACTAAAATCGCTAAACACATTGTTTTACAGATCTCAGTGAGTTTTAACCTTAGTAATCTGATATATTTATTATATCGATAAACTAATTATATATTCAGTACTTTGGTCGATTATAACTTCTGTTTTAAAAACTGTGTGATTTTCCTAATACACCGTTTTATACAGCTATAAAAACCAGGGGAGGATCCAGGATTTGTTGTACGTTAGTCAAAATATCTGACAATCCAAGTTTGCACAGCAGGTGCAAAAAGGCACGAGCAAACTAGGGGCATCTGGGGGCATCCCCCCCCAGAAAATATTTGATTTTTGGACCTCGGAAACACCATTTGCGGCACTCTGGGAGCAGCTTCAGCCAAAAATTAACCTCATAAGATGGGACCCAATTATAGCAATTTTCAGTCTCACTGACTCCCACAAATCACTCCTTAGGGAATATTAAAAGAGTAGTTCTTGCAGAAATACCACAGTGTGCTTCTCAAAGTCCAGTATATATTTAGGCAAGAGTAGAGGCATTTAAAACCCTTATTTCTTGGCTCAGAGACTTGCACGAAGCCAAAAGGCCTGGTACTGTTGCACTCATCACAGCAGCAAATCTTACACAAAAAAACAACTATTCCAATATATTGTACGCCTGTACTATGCACATCTACGGTATAAATGCATAATGATTGTAAGGATCGATAAGTGATGGATTTGCCATTCTCTATAAAATACGTTTAATAAAAGTCCAATGAACATTGTCATTGATCATAAATGTTTGCAAACCAGACAAAGTGCTACAAAAAAGCAAAGAAGAATTCAAGGGATAGTAATGGTACATTTATAATATTCAGAGACAGTCTTGTATGGGGGATTTGACCTAGTGGTTTGTTTTCCCACTGTTCTCAGTTTGGACTCTTCTACATTAACCTTCTCAGCCAAAGCCAATGCTTCTGCATACCATACATCATGAAAAGAGTCAATAGAATTTCTAAAGGTAATAAAATCATCTTTCATAGTAGTTATCATATGAATGCCATCCATAACATCAATACTTCTCCCCTGCAATAATAAAGTAGCATTAAGACGTTTATCAAGAATATTATGGGAGATAATTAATGCAGCAATAAACTCAAACTTTGTTATATTAGAAAAATGATCATCAGCATCAGTGACAAGGGGTGGTCTATACTTGTTCTCTACGTTATCTTTCATCTCCTTGAGCGTATCATACAAAGGAACAAAAAGCTCAATAAAGGTGTCTAAATCAGCAATGCGCTCAACCCATCTAGTCCTACAAACATCTACCAACCTTCTCTTCTGAGATTCTCTCTCACAGGATTTACAGACATTTTCCTCAAAAGGCATATTGCACATCTGGAAATGATTAATAAAGTTTGAAACTTCTTTAACATGTTTCATCATTTTATTGACCTCAGTTATAGTCAACGAATCACAAACAGCTAAATTAAGTCTATGGCTAAAACAATAGGTATAGAGAGCCTTGTCATTAAGGCGTAAAATATGAGCTGACAAACCATTGATGTGTCCAGCAACAGCACCTGCACCATCATACCCTTGCCCTCGACAATCATCAATGGATAAAGTCAAGTCATTGAGAGCTTCAAAGATTAACTTGGCCAGTTTTTCACCACTTATCCCCCACTTGCAATGAAGAAAAGCTATAAATTCTTCCCGAATATTCATGTTGGTATCTACAAAGCGTAAAACAAAAGACATCTGCTCTATGTGAGAAGAGTCTGCAGCTTCATCTGCAAGAATAGAGAAACATTTACTAGCCTTACATCTTGGATGATCTTCTCGCTGATCACCTGACCACAACATTTAATAATTTTATTCTGGCTAGTCTTAGAAATATAAGTTTGATTTTTACCACAATTTTTTAAGTGGTCTTCTAAAACTTTGTCACCTGCTCGAATCTAAAATTAAGCGATTCTACAAAAACACCAACTCCCCCTGTGGAGTAGCTGCCAACTTCTGGGTGGTACCTAGAGTCATCACGATGACCACGCAATGGTAAACCAAGGCGGCCACAAAAAACAACAGAATCTACAATTGGGGCAAGTTTCTTTCTGTTGTCCTCAATTTCCTTTTTAACGTTGGCATCTAAAATAACCTCTGTAGGTTGTACAGCCCCTGACATTTGAGAAAGCAAAGAGGTTAGGATGGGGAAAGTGCAAGCATGCAGGCCCCATTTCCCCACCTGTACCATGCCCTGCATGAAGTTTTAAGGCATAAGCTGCACCATTCCAATGGCGAAGGGGTTCAACAAACAATTTCTGGGGTTTCCCAGCTTACCAGGAAAGCGATGCCCAAATAGCACACACGATAAGCAATATGCACCATTTTCGGAAGGAGAGTAACAAAGCCAGGAATATAACTCTAGCCAATTATATCTAAAGCTTCTGCCATTGGTCTTCGGAAAATAATACCTTTTACTTTATTCTTGTATGTTGCAACATCAAAATTAGTGTTAGACTTAAACTTTTCACCACAGCTTTCTTGTGTCTTGGTTGAAGTGCTAGGTTTACTAAGTTGATCTAAATTATTAGTATTAAGTTTTGCAGCAGAAGAAAAAGACTCAATGTGTACCTTTTGAGGTGTTGGATCGACAACAGGTTTTTCTGCCACATTAAAAAAATGGAACATACTGGTAGATGGTTTTTTTAGGCCTTCTTATGGAGAATTGGACAAAAATTTTGCCGTTTGGATGCCGTAGAAGCCTTTGAAGAAGCAGTTGCATATTTTCTTTTCAACTGGTGTGGATAAAAAATAAGAGGAACAAAATGGTTTGACTGGAAGGTTTTTCCAGCTGTAACAGTACCTGCATAGCAAAATAGAATATGAAGATCATCTAGATCTTTCTTGGTATTTAAACGGGGTTGAACTTTGCGGTTAAATGACAATTTATACCTACGCTCTCCACAATCAGGATAATATGTAACAATATTTCCATTCAAAACAGAAGAGAGACCCAAAATACAGAGAAATTATGACCATTTCTTATCCCTACAATTCAGAATGGCCTCCTGCTTGACCAAGTCATCCTTGGTAGAACCAGTGTCTAAGCACTCTTTAGAAACAGACATTGGTAAAAGATTATAATACTTTTGCTGAAGTACTCAGCATGCTCATCTACAGCAGATGAAAAGCAGGGGTGTTGGGAATAAAAATTATTAATAAAAAGCTCTATTGAGGTAAAGACTCTCAACATTTGCACAAGACTGTTGTCACCTACCAGTACCAATGATACAGAGCTGTACAAGCAATTCCCATTAGCATCAGATCTAAGATAAACAAACCAGGTATTAGTAAAATATTAACCCAGCTATCTACAGTGGTAGCTACTAGCTTTAACTTTTCTGTGATCTATCTTTTAGTCTTATAAACATGCTATAATCACTTCACTTGATCAGACATTTAAATATTTGAATAATTTAATGTGTGCCCTATGAAACTATATCCGTGGATTAAAAACATGAATTTCACAAAATAACACATGATCGTATTACACATTTACACCAAGCTGTGCCATGTGGTATTGCCTTTGTATATTGCTCCATATACATTATATAAATCCAGTATAGATATAGATAATATTAAACTAATATTTGTCCACAAAAAGCATAAACAAACTTCCGATTCGCCTGGGTATTAAACTTGGTTCGCTGTAAAACTTATCTATAAAGTATATTATTATAAAGCGTTGAGTCTAAGTCTTGACCGCAATATTATATAAATCAGTTCACCTCATCACCTACGCGGGTCAATACTTTGCGCACAAATAAACAGTATAGGAGAATGTATTAATAATGTATAGGAGTCAAATTTAGTCAACATATAATATATTTACCTTAGGGCCGTACTAACCAATCAAATGACCAGATTTGCCACCAAGTTGGTCAAGATTCAAGCGGAAGACCGCTGTTTTGACTGATCATATTGCTTTACAGAAACCTTTACCGCTGAACGCAATGTAATTACTGGACTACAAACTTAAATATGCTGACGCCACTGAACCAATTTGATAACTGGACCGCGATTTGAATTTGAATTAATTAACTTTGCAATTTTTTACCCTAGTTGTGTGACCGGGTTGACTACCCTTAGATCCGTCCCTGATAAAAACAGTACCTACTGACCAACTTTCAAAGAAAAACAATGCAAATTGACAAAGTTATGGCAAAATTTGAATCTTAGGGTGCGGGCAAACCATATATAGTCCACTACGGCAAGCACATGCGTGCTGGTAAATACAAGATAAATAAAAAAATTCAAAATAAATACTTCTACTTGTCATATTGAAGCAAAACTTTCTACAAGAAATACACAGATAAAAAGCTAAATTTTCGCCCATAGAAGTCTATTGTCAAATCCAAGAATAAAGAAGATATTAAAGATTGTTTGAGTTGAACTGGAGGTATGTTTGGGATTAAACTATTAAAGCGATTTCATGATAAATAAGTGAACATTGGGTCCAAAGTAGCTGAAGGAAGTCATTGCATAGAGGGAACCAGCATTTTGCAAACAGGTGTCCTGACCTATTTTACATCTTTCCCTTCAAGTGCTCAATGTGTAGTTCTTAGAAAACGAGTTTGCACTAATTTTATGATGAGCTTTATCGATTTAAAGTTTTATGAGGATTTTAGAACTTTAGAAAAAAGCATTTTAGAAGCTTTTGAAATCGGATGTGATAGTGGTAGTTTTAAGACTTTAAACTAGATTTAACCTGCTAAAATATGCTGTAGAATTTTGGGAGTTCTTTCAAAACGTTTCTCTTCAAAAACATGCTCAAAAAAGATCCTATGTACTTACTTGTGTTTGGTGTTTGTGTGCCTTGTGATTTCCGACTACTATTTTCCATAAAATTTGCAGAAATACCCATCTTTTAGGCTCGAAATTTCATGAATGGTTAATAAATAACGCAAATCATTTTGTGGCCTAATCTGGGTGGCGGAAAGTGCGGTTTTTTGGAGGTAAGGGCCCCCAGAAAAGCTGGAGAAACAACGTCAGGGTGAGAGTAAGGGCCCTCACCGTTATGGACACCGTTATGAATCCCATGTCCGAGCCGGGCTTCCCCGTGGTGAAGTGACCGAGAGATGCGAAGATCAGGACAAGGGTAAGGGCCCCCGCCGTTATGGACCTTGCTCTCCTTTGCCGGTGTGTGCTTCACCGTGGGCGAAGTGTGGCTGTGTGGACACCACTTCCCGCCACAGATCGAAACGAAGTGTAGATCCCCCCCGTGAAGCATGCTAATATGAGGTGAGCTTGAGAATAGAGAAACTATGTTAAACATTACGTAGAAGTATGATTATGGATTAAGTACTGCAGCTAATTTCTGAGGAACTGAGTTAATGATTGTTCGCGGTGTGCGAATGTACAGTTCGTAGCAGTCCGATCGCCATCTACCAAGAGTTTTTATTAACCATGGTGGTAGATTCGCGGCTGCAGCAGTTGTCGCAGCGCCTATCCTAAAGCTATGCGGAGCGTATTCTTTCTCTATGTAGCCTAGAATGTTTAAAAATTCTCTTAAATTATGATTAAGTACAGTTCGTGTGAACGGTTGACCATTCTGTAGCATAAATAAAGGTTCATTGGTATTTGATGGGTTTCGTTGTAGTAAATATTCTCTCAAGGCGATGACAGCACACACTGAAGAGTGACTTTTAGATATAGCCAGGGTAGTTCCATGGCGAAACGGATCCGTTTTTGATTGTTTTATGCGTATTTGGATAGACTCGGCGTTGGTGATACTAGGGATGAAAACAATGTCATTGACGGCGAGGAATGTCTTAGGGCTTGAGTATGTAAATTCGCTAACTCGTAAAAAAACAAAGAAGGCCAAGGTAAAGGCCGCCCAAAGCATGACAGTATTGAGTTCCTCGGAATAGGCTGGGCGGAATAGGGTTGATATTTCAGATAGGATTTGTATGGTTATTGGACGACGAATTCGTTGTTGGGAGCTTGAGGTCCGTTTAATGCCTTTTAGGATACGATGAAGGCGCGTTGCACAGACCAAAAGGCAAAAATTTGTCGAAAAAATAAAGACCTTTCCAATGCATGCCTAATAATTCCCAGTCATGAGTGTGAACAGGTACATTACGAAAAGCGGAACAAATATCAGTTTTAGCCATATAAGAACCTTTGCCGAGTTGAATGATCAAATTAATAGCGTCATCAATTTTGACGTATTGTAGAGAATAGTTTTCTTTTGAAATGTAAGCGTTAACGCTTGTGCCGGATGATTTTGGGTGCGAGAGATGAAAAATCGTGTGCCAATCAGTTGAATGTTTTTTGGGAACAACGCCAATTGGATAGACTTGAAAATTTTGAAAAGGTGGGGACAAAAAAGGCCCAGCGGTACGACCCAAAGAGACTTCTTTAAGTAAATTTTTGCCACCAATATCAGGGTGCTCATTCGCTGATTTTAGATTGCGTGAAATTCGTGGCATGCGGGGCCCCTCAAAACCGATAAAAAACCCGTCGTGAAACCCTTGGACTAAATTAGAAACAAATAACACATTAGGATGATATTTTAATTCATGTTGTAAGTAAACTACATTAATTGGTGTTGTAGGGTTTAGGTGCTGGAGGTAGGTGTTAACGTCCTCGTTTCGAATTGCTCAACTCTGCAGTGATCGTCCGTGGGTCTTTGGGTGGATCTGTTGGGTGCAATGGGACAAGAATTAACAAAGTGGTCGGCGCTTCCACAGACGTGACAAACCGTTTTTGCTAACCCAGTGAATTTCTCGAGGTAAAGTTGGGGATCACGGTGAGCCCAAGAAAGGGAAGCATCGATCGCGGCCTTTTTGCGAAAGGCTATGTTGTAAGCATACCAAGCCATGCCGGAAAATTTTCGTTGGGCGTCGCGGATGGTTTGTTGTTACGCGAAAAGTTCAGACGCCTTGTAGGGTGCGAAATGGACAACTACACTAGCAAACATGTTGAAGGCATTGAGCCAGCGTTCTATCAAGTCAACTCGTTGGCGCTTTTGTTGTGTCAGGGAAACTGGAATGGAAATCCCGGACCCTCCTAGAGAGTCAAACAATATCTTTAAATGCTCGTCGTGACCATCAACATTATCAGGTAATAAATTAGTGAAGTCAATGTACTCACCATTACGAATTGACGTGATAGTTTTGGAAGGTAGATGCGGCGGGAACAATGTTGAAGTGCCAGGAACCTCTGGTTCTACCCATCTTTTAGGCTCGAAATTTCATGAATGGATTTCGACAAGAACTTGACCAAAAACACTGAGACATTCCCTTTCGTCTTGGACCAAATTTTCTATGTTGAACTCTTGAAAAACCTCTTTTTTTGCTCTTAAAACTTGCTGTAAAATTCCCTTCTTGTAATATATCATCAGTGCGTAAAGTTTCTAAAAAAAAAAGATAATTTTAAACTTGAAAATCTTTGCGATCAATTCCTTGACACCCCCCCTAGATTTTTACCTCGCAAGAAAAATCGACAAAGAAGCTTAGAATTTGTCAATTTTCACAATTTATTGTCTAAAATTACATGATAAAACTGCACTAGGTTGAAAATTCTCAAGGGGAAAATTGAGATTAATCAATTATTCATATACGTGGATGGCTAGTGGTTCGGAACGAAGGTAAGGAAGTGCGCTGTAAATCGCAAACTAATTTGCATATATTGTGTTCATTGTGTTTCGCCATTTTGATTGCTCGACCCCTGTTGTGCGTTCAATTTCAGCTTGCCTTCACAATGTCTAAACAGCCGAAAATGCAGCAAGGAGAGACATCATATTGGAAAGTGCAATTCACAAAAGCAAGTTAACTGTTTTTGGGAAAAATCGCCGTATTATCAGTTGAAAAATAGCCAAGGACATCTGTCAAAGGCCGTCCACAATGTCGCCCTAAAGAAAGCAGAGATTCATCACGCTGAGCAAGAAATCTTGGCAAAGCATCAGGAAATCGCCAGCGATATTACCGCCACTGCTGAGAAAGTGGCACTTGCAAGTATGTCTCATAATCTCATTTGCCATGAATAACAAATAACCAACTGAGTTTGTATTTTGGACCTTGTGGATTTTCCACACGAAGGAGTCGAACCTTCGCGCGAGCACGCCGGTGTGTGTAGTCGGGTGTGCGCGGGTGCGCGGGACGCGCAAAAAAAATGGGTTAAGAATTTCGGGCAAAGAACCGCTTACACTTTAAGCTTTTACAAAATCTGTGAAAGAGAACGCGCGCGTGTGTTATATAGTGAAATTTTTTTAAAAATGATTATAAATTTACATACAAAAAGAAATCCATACTAAGACACATCAATTACAGGAGATTTTCTTTATTATTTATTGTTTTCGTTTATATACTTATGCGATATAGGTCTTAATTTACTGTTTATATGCTGTTCTTCTTCAATGCATGACTTGAAGATATTAAGACAACCAAGCATTAACCATGCTGATATTTTGTCGGGGTTTTTCCGATGATGATGGTGGGTATAGGTGTGAATATTTTAATCCCTCCAACCACGCTCAAGACCATGACTCCTTCTTATTCTCACTTGAGATCCGTGCTCGAGACCATGCCGCTTGCATATCGAGATATTTCTTGTCGGTGAGATAGGTACTGCTTGTCTTGGGTAAACGTTTATCCATGCTGTTGTTTTGAAAGCTATAACTTGTAACTATGTGTTAGGAAGATTTCTGATCTCTTACTCACACTAATAAATTTAATCTGACCAATGAGGCTTAAGATGACCATATATGGACAGCGAAATATATCTTCTGTACACTTACACTATCATTAACAAGATATGTGTCGTGTGCGTGTGTTAGATAGTGAAAATTTTTTAAAAATGATTATAAATTTACATACAAAAAGGAATCTAACCTTTTCTTTTAAAAAAAGCACGACAGCGTGTATGTGTGTGGGTTTTGTGAGAACCCTTTATGCAAAAATTGAAAAGTGATTTGCTGATAGTTTACTGAATTATAGCAAAGGCCGTATGATTGTAAGCGGAGCGCTTCGGTTATATAGACGGCATTTAAAAAAAATGATTACATACAAAAAGGAATCTAACCTTTTCTTTTAAAAAAAGCACGACAGCATGTATGTGTGTGGGTTTTGTGAGAACCCTTTATGCAAAAATTGAATATGTACTTAAAAGAGAAGTTTATTGAAGACCGTATAATAAGCGGATGCCCTTCGGTTATATAGGAGATATTTTATATACCAACAGGAATCTAACCTGTTCTTTTTTTACAAAGCACGACAGTAGGTATATGTGTGTGGGTTTTTAAAAACCCTTCAAAAATTATTGGACAATTAGCTCTAGCATTACTGACTACTACAGACCTACTTAAGATATAAAAATTTTATTGTGTTTTTATAGCAAATTATTTACATTTTTTTAAAGCGTTAATATATTCTTCGGAATTGATATTTTTTATTATATTTTTTCTTAACTCGTCCAAGGAAAAAGATGACAAAACAATATCGTAGCCGTAATCTAAAAAATCAAAAAATATTTTTAAATATTTGTTACCTTATATAAGACACTATGTAGAAATAAAAAATTAAAAATGGAGAAAGACAGAACTGACGGTTATGAGATTATATTGGATGTGAAACATGCAGAGTATGTAGACGTTAACAACGGCGCCTTGATACAATTAATAGCCGACGAATGGGAGAAGAATTTTAAACAAGAAAGATCCGGACATCTTTTTGAAACCGTTCGCGTACTCCCGTTGTATACTTTAAAATTGAACGATACGCGACGTTATTGGATATCGTTTGAGTGCGATGGAAGACGAAGCGTTGTAAAAATCAAAACCATGATCGAACAAGTGTTCTCAGAGAAATTTTATATTACTACAATATCGGACACGTTGATGAGATATGATTTTTGTGAAAAATCAATAAAAAAATTTATATTATTAGACGGTAGTTGTGATAACGGCGACGAAGATTATAGAAAATTACCGCGACATTGGGGTAGTGATTTTTATTAGTCCGTGTGTATATAAGCGTGTGAGATGCGCGTGAACGATCAGAATTTCAAAGTGTTTAAATCGTCTATTGTTATTTATCAATTTTTGTAAGAGTTCTTAAAAAACTCGTCAAATATACATGCTGTAGCACTCTTATTTGTACAGGTTAGATTCCTGTATGTATAAATAAAAAACAAAAACAGATTTTGTATAATTTATTAGTAAATAAATTTTGACACATAAATTAATTTATCTTTTCTATATATAACATTGTAGAAAGCGATTAAACCTTCTTCTTCAAATTCGCGTTTTATTCTATGTTCGAATAGTTTGTGTTCAATTTTCTTTACTTGATCTTTTACATGATGATAGATTGGTGATGGTATAGACGTAGCCATTTTCTCTTTTTGTTCTAGAAGATTCTCATATTTTTTAACACGTTTTGCCACGAGACCACGAGGTATATTGAAAGAAGTTCCATAACCTACCCATCTGCGACCATTTTTTCTAACGCGTTTTCTAACATTTTTTCTACCACATTTTCTTCTTTTTCTTCTAAACATTTTACCGTTTTTTAAAAACGGATTGAGCCAGCCACCAATAAAATGTGCCAAGACGTATTTACGCCAAGACTTACTTTTAAAAATTTTACTGTTTGGGCTTGGGATTAAACCACTGAGAAATCCTCCACGTTGTATTCCTTTTTTAATCGTTTTAAAATTTTTTTATCGTTTTTACTAAATAAAATTTTTTTACCTGCTCCGCGTTGTTTTTTATACCTTTTTGATAATAGTCTTCGACGATTATTAGAGAATATTCCTAGATTATCTAAATATTCTTGTCGAAATATACTCCCGCCTTTCATTTTTTTAGAATGTTTTTTTTCTTCTCATTTTTAGTCCACAATCCCGCACCGTGTTGTTTTTTATAACGACGTTGCGATAATATATTTTATTTTGACCGGATATATAACACTTATAATACTTATAGCACTTATAACACTTATACCACTTATACCACTTATAGCACTTATAACACTTATACCACTTATAGCACTTGTGACAATAGAAGAGGTACTAGGCCAAAAAGACCGCCACGTTGCTTATATTTTCGCTTACGATTGGACGAAATCATTCCAGAATTGTGGTAATTGTATTTGCGTCGAGAACGTTTTTTACTTGATCTTTTTCTCATCTTTGTTTATGGTTTAAACACTTTATTTATTGTGTGTATTATTTATTGTGTGTACAAGTTCAGCTTTAGACCAAAATCCCGCACCGGATAACGTGTATATTACCGATAAAACCTGCTAATACGACCTTTTCTTTTAATTAAATTTTATTTTATTTATTTTATAGATGGAACGAGAGAATTATTATACTTACGGAAAAAACAATTATACTATAGAACAATTAAGCATAATATTTAAGATAATATTGTACGAATTAAAATGTAAAATGAAAAATGCAAAAAAATAAACATTTTTTAATTATAATCTTCTATTTGATACAGCGCGTAACTATTATAGTCAAAATATTCACAGTAATGATCGCTATGTTAAAAAAAAATTACATTGTCATCGTCAATTATATCTAAATCTTCATCCCTGTCTTTTACGTATCCTGATACGCATACATTTTTTAACGTTGTTAGCAGGAAAAAATCACATACTTCTTTTATATTTTTTTCCTTTTTAAACTCGATTACTCCTTTCCACCAATGTTCCAGAACATTTTTCCAACACCATATTTTTAAACCGTCAATATTTTTATTAAAAATATAACTATATTCTGTTAGCATATATCCTATATTTAGAGATAAGTTTTTTATACGTGTTAACGATTCTACACAATCTATAGTTTTATAACAATTAACGACAGTATCTTTTTGTGATATTTCCCAACACAATTTTTTACTATCCGCATTCACGTTGCTGTTGTTGGAATGTTTTAAAGACTGTATGTATTTTTGCAAATCATCATTGTTTTTACTATATATTTTTTCAACTGTTTCCATTATCAACAATTTCAACAACCGTCTTTTCTTTTAACCTTTTTTCTTTAACCGCTAGCTTTTCTTTTAGTAACCGTGCTAGTCTTTCTTTTTCATTATTATGTTGTATTTCTTCGTATATTTGCATTTCCTGAAGTATACATTTTTCGCAATCACATCTACCGCTACAGTTTTTTTGCAATTTTTGACCTATATATACACCCCAAGCTTTCTCAGTACTATTCTCATAAGATGAGAAATGATCACCGATACTTGTTCTATAAAAATATACCGGTTTATGCGGTTGCTGAGACACAGGACCAATTTTTGTTATAACGATTTGAGCAGTTTTACGTTCGATCTCCATATCTCTTATGCACGGTGTTTTGTTTTTTGATATTTATATGTTTTTTTAAATGGCTAGGCTAAGATATTTCTTTTATAATTTTATGACTATTTTATACGGGATGAATTATTTTATACGTTATTCCGTATTTTTCCGTACATTCCTGACGAGGAGAATAAAATGTTTTATTGTGATAATGTTAACAGTTATTTAAAAAAAGTGCTTGCCGAAAATGTTTCATTTGCGTTTCATCATATACATGGAGATTTACGCGTTTATTATGTGAGCGATACGGAAATATTAAAAGATTCTATAGAAATTGAGCAGGATGATGATGAACATTTTGAACAAATGCTGCACGATCAATTTATAAACTGTGTTATGTACGTCACCGTGCCGGAAAAGAAAGAGAAATTTTTTTATATTTTGATATGTAAAATTGTCAGATATGCAGACGAAAATAAGATTTTAAAAAGAGATGAGAATAATAAACTAGATTATAGTCCTTATTCGTTATTATTAAAAGACTACAACGATAGATTTTGGATACGATCGCAAGAAGGATATACAGGAAAGTGGAAAGATTTTGAGGTAGGTTATATAAACACGAGGATTTTTTATGTTTATTAAAAAATGGCACGCTATAGTTCTGTTGACGATGGTCTTTTTGATTACGTTTATGCGGTGAAAAGTATCGAGTTTGATATACGTTATTTTCAATCTGGTTTTCCAAAAGATGACTCGTCGCTGTATTTACTAGTTATACACAAAGAAGATCTCCCGTTTACTTTGGAGGAAAATCCTGAAAATACTCGAAAAATAAAAGAGGAAAATTGCGATATAATACGATATTTTACGCATCAATTTCAGGGATTGTTTTATATTTGTTTTTATATATTCTCCGATATATACATATATTTTCAAGATAAACCAAGATTTGTTGAAGTACAAAACGTAATAGTAAAAGAGGATGTTTTTTGGCGTTTGGCTTACTAAGTTTAGGCAACGGACATCGATGTGTTTAAACCCGTTATCTGGTAGTAAAACAAATATTACGTCTTTAATGGGAATAATAATACGTGCGTATGGCGACAGCGTTTTTCAAGAAAATATTCCAGAGACTTATCATAAAATGATTTATACGGTACTACGTTATTTAAAGAACGAAAAAACTATAAAAGCTTTGACGCTCTTACCAGTGCTTTAAACGTTTAACTTTTTTGAATGTGTGAGCCGTCCGTTTAACTTTTTTGAATGCCGTTTGAATTTTTTCCGTCCTGCCGGTCCCACATTACCGTGCACTAATATTCGCGAAATTAATTTGACCTGTGACGAACTTACTAAATATACACCTTATATTGACACATGTTCTTTCTTTATAATCTACCGTCACAGTTCTAATGCGTGTTCTAAAATGATGGGAAGCGAGGTGAATAAAAGAGTTCATTTTCATGGCATTCTAAGCGAGCAGGAGGAGAAAGATGACGAAGATTTATTATCTGAAGAGATTGTCGAGCTGCCCGAATCTCTCGATGGTTCACGTATAAAATTCTACACACATGCTTCGCTTTCTACGTACGAATTATTGGCAATGAGTACTGTAAATCAAGATATGGTGATGCAATATGAGAAGATGAACGAATCTATGCGATATGATTGGAAATTGATGTTGGCTTTAGCAGACGAAAATATAGAGCCGTTTGTAGATATGGTGTTTAATTATGACGCTGCGCTTGAACGATATCAAGACGAATTTAAAAAAACCGTAGGGGAGAATAGAAAACGTAAACGTGCTAGATTAGAAGAGAGTATAAAAGACGTGTAAATAAAATCGAACAGTGAAAAAACGAACACATGGAGTTAGTAGGTGTGAACACACAATTAGTTTTTATTGAATTTTTTAAATTAGATATTAAAGAATATAGCGTTCGTTGTAATAGTTGTGGATATAAAATAAAAGTTATGGCGTGTTTTGCAAGAGATAGTGGCGGTGTAGTACAGGATGGTCGGCTTTCTACACACTTGGCAACATATACGTTTGATAAAATAAAGAACAAAATTGAAATTTATTTTCGCGCTATGGAAGGTTATGTAAGAATAACTTGGGGATGTTATGTATGTAAAGATACAATGACTTTGGTCTGTACAAGATATATGGAGTCGGAGAAAGATCGGTTATAATTTATTAAAAAACGATACAAAAACAAGTAAAACGCAGTGAATAATTATTATTATAAACAAAAACATTGAATAATTATATAAAAACCGTAATATATACACATAAATTATTTATCGGCTTTTGCCTTTTCGTGACGAATATACATTTGATGAATGTTATTTAAAGTTCTACTTAAAATTTGACAATCTCTAGAGAGTTTTGCACGTTCTAATACCTTTTTTTTCAATACTATAGCTACATCTTTCATAGAATCGTAAGCTAATTTACTATGAACTATATATTCGGCAGTTGTTTTGTTCTGTGTTAATATATTGTATTCACATTTGGTTTTGTGGTCTTTTTTTTGCACGTATATAATTTTTGCTCGAGCGCCGACAGTTTTTAAGTCTAATACTTCGTCTAATTCAACAGCTGTTTCGTAGGGATCGATGTCTTCGTCAAGGTGTGTTTCTTCGTTATTTTCGTTTATATATATATTATTACTGTCTAATAAGTTTTGACGATATAATTCGTCGAACACGTTTTTCGAATATTGATGAAGATTTTTACCTTTACTTGCGCTTTTTCGTGGTTTCTTCACTTTTTTCGGTTTAGCGGTTTTTTCTGCTACGTACATGGATGTTGAAGGATTTGTCTCGTGCGAGAAATCTGGAATGATAATAGGTGTGCGTGCGACTGTTTCGGATGTTGAAGGAATTGTAATAGGCGTGTGTGCCATCGTTTCTACAGCTGGATGTTGTACGAATGTTTGTTTAATGATGTTGGGATGATTCGGTGCTTCTGTAGCGTTGAAGAATGATGTTTGAGGAGGACTTTGAGGTGGACGCGGAGTGTTTAGAAACAGCGGAGGTTCTTCAAACTGATAATTGGATAGGAGTTTGTCATTGTAATTTTCGTCGTTAGACAGATTTAAACTCAATAAAAGAGCCGTTGCCGCTTCTATGTCATTGTTCTTCTGTACAATGTTAGGAATGACGGTGGTCGTTTTGGGTTTCTTGTTCGATGTAATTACGGATTCTTTATTTTTTCTTTTATCGCCACGACGCATTTTATCTATTTTTTCTTTTAATTTTTTTTCTTTACATAATAAGTCCTGTAGAGCTTTTGGTATATCGTCCTCCTCGTCGTTGTTTAAAGAGTAGTCATCCATTGTGAAAATATTTTGCTAACACTGTTTTGTAATCGTGTTTGAGTACGAATGATTCTTACACTGTAGTAACTCTTTTTTTATCCTTATTTTAGAAATGAAAATACAGCGACACGATTGGCTATATATGATATTCATTATACGATAATGTCTTATGTTGATATAGTAAGGAATGTTAAAACGATTTTATTTTTTAGATCTGACCAATGAGATTTAAAACATCCATATATGGTGGTTTTAACACATACACACACACAAACAGAATGTTGAAACGATTTTGATTTTTTAGATCTGACCAATGAGATTTAAAACGTCCATATATGGGGGTTTTAACACATGCAGACACGGAATGTTGAAACTATTTTTGTTTTCTAGATTCTAAAATAGTTTTTGATTTTTATAGAATGCCGAACCGTTTAGCCTTGATATGGATCGAAGTATTAACTCGAAAGTTGACATATGTTATTTACATGTGACGGGATTATTAAAACCATTACCTTATAAACCCTTTTTGAAAGTAGTTCTAAATCGTACTTATCTGATAGAAAGGGTTTTTTTAAACTATAAAGACATTCGAGATTGGATAAGTGTATGTAAAAAAACTGGCAAAATTGAGATTACCGATTATTTTAAAGTTCATCAGCTAGTTATTTTATCTAGCGGTGCTCAAACACCGTTCTATACCGTATTACCCGTCTATGTATTTACAATTTTTGACGAATACTGTTATTATTATATAGATAAGAAAATATTTAACGACGTGCAGTTTTTATATAGGTTTTTTAAAAATGTTAAACAACCGAATATATATAACCCACATGAAAAAATATCCACATTATATAGTTATGGAAAAGGTTTTTTTATAATATTATCACAAAACTTTGCATGTAACGAGAAGAGTTGGCGCTTATTTTTACAACAAAAATATAAAGACATGTTAAACAAAAACGACGCTATCAAATTGTATTGTATAAGCAAAGTTCTATACGAATATAAATATATCGACCCAAAACTCTGAAAGAATTGGAGGCGGTGGACCGACCCTGTACGACGGTTCAAAAAATTGAAAAAAAACCCTCCTACGTACGGATATGAACATGGAGAAAGCGTACAGCATTTGTGAGAAAAACCCTAAGCAGTTATGCGACGAAGAATGGAGTTATATTGAAGAAAATAGACACATTAAATAGTATAACACATATAATAGACATAGACGGTCGGATTGTTGATAGAGATACTCATTTATACGGTGAAGTTAGTATTTATGATGTAAATAATATGAAGAATGTATATGTTTTCTTATACCATCCTGAAATAAAAAGAAATTCTTACATATAACGATTTTTTATACTAAGAGGAATCTAACCTGTTTTCTCCTAAGGAGACGCAACAGCGAGCATAGACGCGGAGCGTTAAAGCTCCTAAAAAAATTAGGAAAGCACAAACGGCAACATTTAAAACATATCTGGAATGCGTGCTAGCATATGCAAATGTATATATACTGTAGGTATATTAACAGGAATCTAACCCGTTTTTCTTTTTTTAAAGAAACACAACAGTGAATATATTAGCGGTGTGTGTACACCTTAAAAAATAATTGTGTTTTTTGCTTGCAAAATATTGGAGAGGCTTTCGTATATTGTCGATAACTATATGTCTATATAGATTTGCTAATGAACCTACGCTAATGAGCCGCAACGTTAATGAGCACAAATATTTTTATCATTATCACAAAATACTAATGAACAACCCCTATATAACGATATGAAAATAACCCAGCATTATAATCAAATACTGGAATGTTATGTTCAAGAACACCGACATAAAAGAATGCTGATGGATAAGCCGACTGTTTTCGTAAGTCTTTTCGGATGTCTATCGCAAGCGAAAAAAGGTGGGGAATGTTATTTTTGTCTCGAAGATATAGCTAAAGATCAATTTTCATGTTTGACAATGTGGTGCTGCGGACATACGTGTCATGTTATATGTCTGGAGAAATGGGTGATGGTACGCGAAGCTGACAAATTAGATCCAGAATGCGGAATGTGCCGTGTAGCGTTTCATATCGCGTATGATGATTATTGCGCTATATGTTTAGAAAAATATGAAAACGACGAGCGCACCATCGAAGAGGTTATGTTGAACTATTGTAATTCGTTCGCTCACACCGACTGTATTGTTCAAATGAGAGAAAAAAAGGATTTAAACCAATACTCTTGCATGTGTTGTTGTCAGATTATGACTAAAAAAATTCAAGAATCTGAACTTGAGAATGAACTTGAACCTGAACTTGAGAATGAACTTGAGAATGAACTTGACTAAATTTGCACATCCTAAAACTTATCGGTCAGATACTTGTGTGCCGATAGCTTAGCTTACATGTATTGTTAGTTGATTAAACGACCAAATTTGGTCATCTTAAAACTCTTTGGTCAGATAAGTGGTATTGTCACTTGTGTATTTTAGAAAAATGATTATTATATTCTTAAAATTTGCACAACTAAGAGTTGAAAAAATGTGTGCTAACAGAATGTTTTAATGTGTGCTAATAGGCTTTATGGGTTTTTAACGCGTTCCGATAAAGAAGGAGAATGCCATTTTTGCCTTGAAAAGGTATTCAAAGACTGTGTGCGTGGCACTACAATGGTGTGTTGCGGACACATTTGTCATAAGCTCTGTTTGGAGAAATGGTATGATATGTGTAAAGAGAACAACCGTCCCCTAACCTGTGCGATGTGTCGACGTACCGAACGATGTTGTATGTTATGTCTGAAGAAATTAGACGAGTATGATGTTGAGAATGTTCTAGAGACATATTGTTGTTGTACGAGATCGCATTTCGAATGTGTAATAGAGTTGAACGAAAAAATAAGAAAGTTAAACGATGAGACTATGTATTTTGTATGCGAATGCGGTCAGTTAATGTACATTGTTTAGAAATATAATATTTTTTTCATCTGTTATATTTTTTAGAATGTGGGAACTGATCAGCACGATGTTTTATAAAAAAAGATCGTTCTGACCCGCTCACACATTAAAACATTTTTCATCTTTGAATAGCGTTTTATTTTACCTACCAATAACCAAACAAAATAGAGAAACCTATGCGGTTCAGTTATTGGTAATAAAATCCGACATTCAGCCAGCCGGAAAATCCCCTTTACCAACAGCATGAATGTGAAAAATAGATTCAGGAAACTGTCGCTTTATATTCGCACCCATCTTTAATGATGTATAAGATGACAAAACGATCTATAAAATGATCATTTGCCACCTTAAACAGAGAGATTTTTAATTCCATTCTTCTAATATACACTCCCAAAGATCATGTATACAATACCAATTTTTTAAATCTATTTTATTATTATGACATAGAGTTTTGTTATAACTAGGGAATAAATCGTTCACGCATACAATAACATAGTTCTCCGTTTGATCTTCGACATATTCGATATATACGTTTAAACAGTTTGTAGAGTTTTTTATATATATACGATCTATTCTACGCTCCATTATACCTCTTCTATGACGAATAATATACTCTTCTTCAATTCCATTGATATTATTAAAAAACGTTTCTTGAAAAAATATGCTTCGATCATGAACGCAATGCAATTTTTCTCTTTTATCCTCTTCAAGTTTATTTATAAATCTAAAAAATAATCTTTTTTTCTCCATATGCTTATTCTCTTTTTCTCCATATGCTTATTAATGATAATGATTTCGCAAATGCTTGTAGCAAGCTGACTAATTTCTTCATCCGTATCCATATATATACGACTTTTTTATAACGAATAACAACAATGTCGTCCAGTACGGAATCGCGTCAGTTTGAAATATTTGTTCAAAGTGTACACGCTACATTATATGAAGTATTATCTTATGATGGAATGGCGTTAGATTTTCAATTATTATGGCATACATTATCTGACGAAAAATTTTAAGAAAATTGTTATACGTCATGCACAAGGTATACGAATAAACGGAAACGTTCGTTTATGGTTGAAAGTGTAGAGACGAAAGAATATTATACGATGCTGCAAATGGAAAACCTAATGGATACTATGTTTCCCGAACATCGTATTCAGATAATTTCCAACGAATTTGTACATAACGAGCAGACATTTCTCTCCCCGCTCATTACATTAAAGCACAATGTCTAAAAGAGCGAGACCCGATCATTTTTCACGATGCGAAGTAAAAAATAAAAAAATACAAATTGATTTAACACGTATTGGCCCGTTGTGTGCTGTAAAACGATGAAGGTAATGAATTAGACGAGGATTATTATTATTATGTTGACAAATCAAGCGGAAAAGTATTTTTTTCTAAAAATGATGATTTTAAAAAAGCATTTTTAGAAAATTTGCAGTATAAAGAGGAGGTGATGGCTAAGGATGAATGGCGTCATACATTAAAGGAACAGAAAAGATATATTGATTTTCAAATAGCTAGTATAACAGAATAGCCGGAGGATGTCTAATTTTTTTAATAAGACCAAATTTCCTATGAGAGGGAAAATTAATTATGATGATTTATGCGTAGAAAGAAACGATAAAGCTATATGGACACGTTAAGCGATGTACGCTATATGTGGGAAGGACCTGTAGTACAATCGATAACAGTGTTTTTTATAATATATTACCATTGCTATAAGAGTAAATATAGAAAAAGGAAAATTGGTTATCGTCGCGGAAGGTATTGGACAGTTATCATGAACAAAACAATTTTGGATCGTCCTCCTATGAACATTGTAAACAAACGTGTGAAATTTACCGAAAACGAAATAACGAGGATATGACGAACCAAAATATAATCGATCAGCTACGCGACGTGTTTTTTTCCGTATAAAAATTATCATTATTGTTACGAAATGGAAGAGGTTCAGGATGCGTTGGTAAAGAGAGCTAAAGATGCAGGATCTGAAGATATTTTGCCCGAATGGATCGAAGAAGAAATCATTGAACTATATTATAACGAACAGTGTATTGAAGAATTGAAAAAAGAGTTGAATATTGATGATGAAAAAAACATTCCTGAAGAGAAAATGATCGAGGCCGTAAAACGAAAGAGACCGTTTGATAATAATAATAGAGGAATACTACGAAGTCCTTACATACTTTTAATATAACAGCAACAATATCTATGTAACAAAAAAAATTGATTATTTTAATAAAATTTGCTATATATATAGCTGATGTATATGCTATTTTATCTAAAAAATAAAAAAATGACTTATGTACAAACTTGTGCTTGTTGTCCTAAAGGATATTGGGCATACTACGGAAACTCTATGTTGTCGAAGATGGAGATGTATATGTCATTTAAAAGGTGTTTTATATACCCCTTCGATTGTAGAAGGATATTTTCCAGAACCTAAAAAACTAAAGTATATAAACTGTTACGAATATATGAAAAGGGCTTTTCGCGATTTAGTACGTGAGTACGGTGAGATGAAAAGAGAGGAGATCGTAAAGGATTGCTATACGATATGTGAAAAGTTATATTGCGATCGTTATATGAACAAGGAGATGTTCATAAAAGATTATGATAAAATTTTTGTATGTGACGATATGCGAATGGATGTGTCGTTATGAGTCGTTACGCACATTACAAATACGAATTTAAATTTATAAATCATGAAGACATATTTTTTCAACAATTGTGGTTTAAAAACGATTTTCTAAAGGACGCTATAGAAAATTTATATATAAAAAAGGAAAATAATTGTTTACGTGTATTTGTCGAGTTTAGCACACCTCAATTTGACACCGTTGCCTTAATATATATGAAACGATTTTTTCCCGACTATAATGTGACAATACATTGCGCCGGATGTCCTATTATAAATAAAAAGTATTGGTGTAGGATTCGTAGTGTCAACGAGCTGATATATGGAGGAGATGTATAACGAATATGTTAAATATTTTGATTATTTTTTTACAAAAAATCATTATGACGACTTATTTTTTCGACATAATAATCTTATGCTATATAGAGGTTTAAGTGTAGAAACACGTCTAAGAATTATGAACAGTATTTTTAAGAATCTTTTTAAGAATCTTTTTAAGGCTATAAATAAGACGAAACGTAAGGAGGATTTATTCGTGAAAAAAAATGGAGGCGAAATGTTATGCGACATCTGATCGTAGTTTTGCTCAAGTGGATCAATTACTATCAGAACCGCTTGAATCGACCTATTTTATTTTTTACGGTTTATCAAACGTAACAACGGAGTTTGATTGTTTTTTTTAAAACGTTGCAAAAAAAACATCATCTTTCATGTGTTGGCATTCGTAGATTAGATAGAAATTTTCGACACACGCTCGTCGGAATTTATGAAGAAAGCTATAAATTACGAAAATATTATGTGTACATTATCGCCGGTATAGACGAACATTTTTTTTTTGTTCTACCTGTACGTTTACCTTTAACAATCGGTAGACGAATATGTTGCGTAGATGTGGATTATGTGAAACCATCAGCTTTAAAAGACGTCTCTGAAAATAAATACAAAGACATGTTTAAATTAGTTCCAAAAGCATTGGAGATAGTGTTTTTTTACGAATGTGATGATAATTTTAACGATATTCCGTATTGGAACAAGCCTTTGAACTTTTTCAGCGATTCCGACCGTTATGAGAATAAATCGTTTATATATATTAATAAGAATTTAAAAACGGTTATTGACGACGAAGAGATTCAAAAACAATTACCAAATTTTGTGCGTGAAAATTCACTACAACACAGCATTCACTATAAATACAGCTCTGACGCCTACGAAGAGTATGTGCAATACGATGAAATCTTTTGGAATATTGGCGGTGATGATGAGGTATGTGAGATAAACAAAGAACATTCGTCGTCGTTGTTAGCGAGAAAAACACGTGCAAGAAAGCTATCCACTTCAAGCAGTGATGAATAATCTGAAAAGAGACTGTTCATATGCTATGGGTACACATGCTGGAACGATTGTAAAAGAACATAAGGATAGTAATTTTTCATATAATGTTACGAGTAAACGAACAAAAAACATACAATCATATTATGTCGTGCGAGAATTGTAACTGTCATGTGTCGATTACCGAAGAATTTGAAGATGTTGTCACGGATTCGTTTAAGGATTGTACAAACATATATTGCGGGCCTAACAATTATGGATTTTTTTATAATTTTGAAATAGGCTGTAAGGTTACGTTAACTGAAATACATGTAGATGCAATGAGAGAAAAAATAATCATGTATATAAAACAAGATATCATGTATATTAACGAAGTATGTTGGACAAGAACGTAACGATAATAATTTTCACATGATGTTTCGTGCAGATGGAAAGGGACGGTATTATCATGTTGTGTCGAACAAAGAGAACAATTGTTGCGTAACGATAGAAGAATTTGATCGTGTAGAAAACAATAACGTTTTAGATATATATTTCAGTCCTGACAATTATGGAGGCTATTATAATTTTGAAGTAGACGAAAAAAAAACTAGATTAACTAGAATGAACATAAATAAAATATAAAAAAAAAAGAAATATGTATATAAGTTTCTAAACGAACAGTCGTAGCATCATAAGCATGGAGGATTTAGAAACGAAAATTAAGAAATGTATAGAAGTGTATAATAGAAGAAAAAGTTTTTTAAAATATATGTTTTATGAATTTGACGATGTGTTTTTATCACAAATGCGTATACAGTTTTGCCAATCGTTGAGTAAGATATTCTTTCCTTTAAACTGGTATGCTGACGATGATGATAACGAATATATGGTTTGCGACGTGGCAGAATATTTTTTAACAAACGATTTTTATTATGTTTCGGGAGGTATTAAGTATGTGAACGTGTTCAAATTAAAACAATGCCGTAAAACATATCATTGTGATATGAAAAACTGTTCAAAACCGTCCACTATTTTTTCTTTATTACCCTATACTCCGAGTATGATGAGTGATTATGAAGAACAAAAATCTAACTATTCCTCGATATATTTTCGCGTTGAAAAAGAAAACGATTTATTTATGATATATTTGAATTCGAAAAACATTTTAAAGATGATGATAAAACAACCATTATTTACGGAACGTTTATACGAAAGTATAAAGGACATGTATTTACCCGTGGATGAGAGTGTAGAGTGGGAGACGACAATATGAACGTTGATGTGAGTAGTTTTTTACCCTTTTTTATATTTGAAAATTTAGTTCTTGAATATCCCAACGTTATAGTTACACTGATTGCTATTGACGATGTTTATGGCAAAGTACTTATAAATATAGACTATGTTGTTGTGGAAACGGTTAAAGAATATAAACTGCATAAAGGAAGATATTTTACGAGATTAGCGCAACACGGACATGATAGAGCTGAAAGAATTTGTT